>JAJGRX010000122.1:1200000-2400000 GCA_025461125.1 Carex kokanica | reverse complement strand
CAGACTCAGCTTGACTATGCGACTGAGTTGATAGAGTCCATATTCTCTACACCCCTACTAGTCACTAGGGTTGAGGATGAGAATGTCTGAGATACCGCGGTACAAATGACCAGAGAGGCCAAGGCTGACGTCGTTACACCTGATCAAGGAGTCTGGTAGGGACTACCTAATCAGGGAGTATGGGAGGGACTACCCGACAGAGTTAACAGGGGAGTGCCAGCATCGTGATGGTCCTCCTCTGGTGGTCGTCGCCGCTGACCATAGTTTTTTATGGTTGTTTTAGTTATATTGTTTTGTAGTATTTATATTTGATATACTATGTTTGGTATCTTATGTGTGGTATTTTATGTGTGGATTAGATTATGGTATTTTTATGGTAGTATTTATATTTTTTTTAGATCTTTTTTATGCTAAATTATACTATAATAAACTAAATTATGCTAAATTATACTAAAATAAACTAAATTATGCTAATTATGCTAAATTATACTAAAATAAATTAAAATAAACTAACAATAATTAAATTATACTAAAATAAACTAATAAAAATTAAATTATACTACAATAAACTAATTTATGCTAATTATATATCAAAATGTTAATCTATCAACTATTTCACTAAATTATACTAAAATAAATTAAAAAAATAACAAAAAAAAATTAAAAAAATAACAAAAATTAAATTATACTAAAATAAACTAACAACAATTAAATTATAATAAAATAAACTAATTTATGCTAATTACATATAAAAAGTTAATCTATCAACTATTTCACACAAAAAAAAATACCGGACCAGCCATTTTTTAACTGGTTTGGACATTTTTAACAAAACCCATCCAAAGTGGATATAATTAATAATTTATATTTAATGTAAGATATTAATAAAAATGTCCGAAGGAAAAGGAAGCAAAAACATGAGGAAATAAAAAGGCGGATAAATATTAAAATACAAAAACAAAAAGAAATCACTTAAGCGCTATATATTCTCCTACAAATACAGTACTCCAACAGGTATGCACATTCATGAGCTCTATAGTCAGCCCTCCCTAAGATTTGACATTTGGTTAATATAACAACTTTGAGTGGTTAATTAATTAACCAGACCCATAGTCTACTACAATCAGATGGCCTTTGATCGGTTGGACATATTTGCCATTATTTCCGATAAATGTCAGGTCTGATATGAATTAAAGAAAGTTTTTGGCATTTCTGAATTATTATGCAACAATTAACCACAAAACAGTCCTCGTCATCATAAAAATATATTTGAGTTATTTGTAATCCATTAATATTAATATAAGATTCAATTAGCAATACTGACAATTGTTTCCACATTTTAAATTTTGATTTTAAAAAGGTCATTAATATTTATATATGTCATTGTAACAACCGGAAATTTTAATATTTTTTTTTAACTTATTTATACATTGAGAAAAATTCAAAGTTTGAAATGTAAATATGCAAAAGAGAAAGAGCCAACGTGACACCCTTGCCACGCGGCTCGCTGCATGGTAAAAAACCCCAACCTGTAAAATCTAACTAACTGAAGATTTAAAACAAAAAGGTCAAAGAGACTTGAGTCCTCGTTTACATAAAAACAAAAAGAACTAAATGTCCTTCTAAATAGTGACTTGGTAAATTCAAACATTTATCTTTTTTTATATGTTTGTTGTAAGAATTGGAACTTTTCGTCTCTTTATTGAAAGAGGAGGTTCATAATTATTTGAGCTCTGCCTATGGTTCTCTTTTATAAATATATTTGCTCTCAAAGATATTCAGATGAAAAAGAAATGTTCCACTAAGATTTAATTTCTATTAACCTCCGCCACTTGAACGGCCAACATGATTAATAATCCAAATAATTACTCCCTAAACAACGATTTTATCCGTTACAAGAAATTCAATTCTCCTTCGTATGTGCATGCATACATGACCCGGCCGTTGGAGTGTTTTTAATTACAATTTACAAGTGACAACACCTCGTTTTACTTTCTTTGTTTATTGTCGCAACATTTTGAACATGCACACTTTTACTAGTTCTCTCTTTTTCGGTCCGACCGAGTATCCTATTATATATAGCAAGTAAATAAATTATTGTCACCTGACGGAGGTTCAGACAGCCTTTATTTTTTATTATTTTAAAAAAGACTGCCTTTATTAATACCCTAGGTGCCTCTTTAAAACCCATCTCACATTTCCCAGTTCTCCAAAATCAATCCCACCAAAACTTAGGAACTACAACACTAGAAGTTTGGAAGGAATGAAAATGAAAACAATTGTGATCTCCACGTTTCTCACCATTTCTTTCCTCCTCTCCATCCCCTTGGCATCATCCCAAGAAGTTGGTTAGTCTTGCTTTCCTTTTCCACTAAACTTTCAGATTAATTTTGTCAGCTATTTTTTCACCAATCTGGTGTTTAACCTTCCTCCAGTATAAATTTACAATTGTTATTTTCAATTGTGCAGAGGATGAGAGCGAGTTTAGTTACGAAGCAGGTGCCGAAAATGGGCCAGAGCACTGGGGTGAGATGAATGTAAATTGGACTAAGTGCGGTACCGGTCACCAGCAATCCCCCATTGATTTACTGAATAAAAGGGTTCAAGTGAATCCTTACATGGGGAGGTTGCGCCGGTCGTACCGGCTAGCCAATGCCATAATGAAGAACCGTGGCCATGACGTAGAGGTAATTTCAACTTCTTTATTGGGATATTGTTTGCTGTACCTGGAGCATGTAGTTAAATTAATTTATTTGTTGTTTGATTCTTTGATTGTACAGCTGAAATGGCTGGAGGATGCCGGGAGCATACAGATAGATGGAAATCATTATCATCTTACTCAGTTGCATTGGCACTCTCCATCTGAGCACACAATCAATGGCAGGAGGTAATTGTTATTGCATCAAGTTAGATAATTAAGAAATCATATGCAATTATCGCTCTTAATTAGTAGGATATAATCCCTCTCAAACTACGGGACATACCTAGATTGGGGTATCCGTATATCAATCAGACAGCTTAGTTTATAAGATGACTTTTGGATGCATTTATTGAATGCTCTTTTGACATTAAAGGGGTCATAAACTGAAAATGTCAGTTTAAACTATTAAATGTCGATGTAAACAGAGCAGAGAAGCATCTCGGTTTCTCATCTCTTAAAATTAGTTCTTGCTAACTGGTACTCCTTATAATTGGTTACAAGTATATTTTGCTTGAGATTAATTAAGTTGATGGAAGAATACTGACAGGTTTGCAATGGAGATGCACATGGTTCACTCGACTCCAGATGGCAAGAAGATTGCGGTTATCGGGTTTTTGTACATGTACGGGCGTCCTGACCCATTACTGGATGAGGTTTGTTTGACAATTAAATAACAGGACCCAAGTTGTTCTATAATTAAAGCCTGATCTAGCTAGCTGTATCAAACAATATTTAATATATTATACCCTTCTTGCTTTATATTGCTGGCTTATGTCAAAAGAAATTGCTTTCTCTAGTGCGCATCTAAGAAGCTTTAATTTTTATTTTTTAATATGCAGCTGGAACCATACATCAAGGAGATTGCAAACAAAAATCATGAAGAAGAATCGGTTGGAATTGTTGATCCAAGGAAGATTAAGTTAGGAAGTAGAAAATACTACAGATACATGGGTTCTCTTACCGTCCCACCATGTACCGAGGGGGTAGTTTGGACAATTGTCAAAAAGGTTGGTATCAGAAAATTCTACAAACTTAATTGCATTTAGTTTCTTCTGTTATTTGTGTTTTGATTGTGCTTTGGTTTGGATGTTTTGAGACGAATTAATGGTATGTGTTATTGTTGATAGATAAGGACCGTATCCCATGATCAGGTACATTTGCTAAAAGATGCCGTTCATGAAGTAAGTTCACTTTGTAATCACAAATTTTCTAACTTTTTTTTTTGTTTGTAAATATTTCTAGTTTGCATCTATTTGTAAATTATAGGTCTCATGCATGGATGATTTATTAAATCTTGGATTAATATTTTTGTAGGATTCGCATGACAACTCCCGGCCTCCACAAAGTATCTACGATAGAATGATCAACATGTACCGACCTATGATGATTAATAACTAGATCATGTTTTCTTTCTCCGAGGAAAATATCGTTATTCTAATAGCGCTATTAAGAAGAATGAGCACAGAGAATAGCCGATTTATTAGTTACTCCAATATTTGAAAAAAAAAAAAATACTTCAATATAAAATTTTATACGATTTTTTCTATGTTGTATTGTTGTTCTTCACAAAATGTTGTTTTGATGTTCCCCATATTGGAGCCATTGATTTTTTTTAATGTTTCATTGAAAAAAATAATTATAACTAGTTCTTAGAAAATTAAGTTCTAAATCTCAGAAGAAATCACAAGTTAAAAAATACAAGTTATCACTTTACCAGCGGCTTGAGCTTTATATTTGGAGGGACGGGTCCGCTCTCACGTGAGTTTGACCAATCAGGTTAAAAAAGACCGTATTATTTTTCTTAGAATTTCAAAACAAATAAAAATTATGAGGTAGCATCTAGCATGTGCATAGATTTGATTTGCGAATTCTTAAAAGGGAAATACGATTCACTTTTAGGCACGATTTAAAGTGCGCATACAAAAACTGTGAGTAGAACTAGGGTGTTCCTAAGCTCACCAAGCCCTTCGTGAGCTCGACTCTAAAACCTATCGAATTGACTTCAAACGATATTTTCAAACCGTTAGATGTTCAATCTATATTAAAATGTGCTTGGAGCCAAAATTTTGCATTTTTTGAAATTTTTTTTACTATTTATTAAGATGGTTTGAAAATCGCTGTTTTTATTAAAATTCTGCACCGTTAGAAAACAGCGATTTTCAAATCATCTTAATAAACAGTAAAAAAATTCCAAAAAATGTAAAATTTGGTCTCCAAGCACATTTTAATATAGATTGAACATTTAACGGTTTGAAAATATCGTTTGAAGTCAATTCGATAGGTTTTAGAGTCGAGCTCACGGAAGGGCTTGGTGAGCTTAGGAACACCCTAGTTCTACTCCAAAAACTGTCGTAACGCTTTTTATATAAAAAAAACGTAGGAGAGATAAAATTGATTTCACTGTATATTTTTTTGGGGAATTTCACGTATACCCCTCAAAAACTTCAAAATTATGTATTCCCCCTCTAAATTTTAAAATTATGTATTCCCCCCTCTAAACTTCAAAAATTCACAAATTTACCCATTTTATTGTCAAATTTGAATCTGAACGGTTCATCTATCGTCCGAATTACTTTTAGATATGTGCGCGCAAGATCGGCACAAATCTTTATGCAAACACACACAAATATTGAAGTGACATGTACATATCTTAATGCGATGCGCGCAGATCGGAATTGTTTTAAGATCTGTGCATGCTAGATTAGCATGGTTATTGAAGCGATGCGCACAGATCTTAATGCAATACGCTCGGATCTGGCGGTAGAGTAACCTTTCAGATTTAAATTTGAGTCTGATGGGCTTTTACCACTTTAAATTGTTGTATGATTAGTTGTATATAAATGCTTCGCTATCATTTTGTATTCTCTCGCGGGGCCGAAATTTTTAAATTTACCATATCTCAAAAATTGATAAATAGAAAGCTCACAAATTATGTGGAATTGAATATTTACCATGGACGTAACTACAAAATTGGTGGACACAACATGAAATTGTGTCCAAAAATTAATAAGTTTTTTATTTATTTTCGAAAATAGATGGAGCAACTTATGATTTGAATGTACTAGAAGGAACATCAAACAAATTAGATAAAATATCTTATAATTTAGATGTACTAGAAGTACTACAAATCATTTTTCAGGCATGATTTTTTGTGGCTGTAGAAAAAATTAAACTATTTTTTGGTGTGTTACTGGAAAAAAATAAAAATATTTTGGATCTGAGTTATTGATCCCGGTTTAAAAATCTATATAAAAAAATTATTGTGGTCCTTGTAGTACATTAAAATTCTAAGTTACTCCGTCTATTTTAATATATTCCTAAAATCACTTCTAGAGAAATATATGTAATATCTTAAAATTTGAATGTACTAGAAGGACTACAATAATTTTTTTATATGTCCAAAAGTGATTTTTGAACCGGGATCAATAACTCAGATGTGAAACATTTTTATTTTTCTCCAGCAACACACCAAGAAATAATTTAATTTTTTCTACGTCCACAAAAAATTATGTCTGAAAATTGATTCGTAGTACTTCTAGTACATCTAAATTATAAAATATTTTATCTATTTTGTTTTATGTTCCTTCTAGTATATTAAAATTATAAATTACTCTATCTATTTTCAAAAATTAATAAACAATTCTATTTAAATCTGCGGTGAATTGTTGGACGCAATTTCATATTGCGTCCACTATTTTTGTGGACGCAACATGAGGTTGCCTCTATGATATATATCAAATTCTACAAAAATTACTAAATTATGCTTAATATGCTAAATTATGTTAAATTATGCTAAAATGTGCTAATTATGCTAAATTAAGCTAATTAAACTAAAATATACTAAAATAAAGCTAATTAAACTAAAATATGCTAAATTATGCTAAAATGTACTAATTATGCTGAATTAAAGTAAATTATGCTAAATTATGCTAATTAAACTAATTAAAACTAAAATATACTAAATATGCTTAAACTAATTAAAACTAATTGAGAACTAAATTATACTAATTTTGATACATTTCTAACAAATTATATCAATTTACAACCATTTTGGACTTAAAATAAATTAAAAAAAATAAAGAGACTTACTTGCAAATGTGAAAAGAGGAGGAGAAAATTTGGAGAAAGAGATAAAGTGAGGATAGAGTGTGAAATTTGTTAGAATAATATTTTGAAAAAAACGGAACCGTGCCACTCTTTTATAAACACCCAGGCTGACCATTTTTTGGCCAGTTGGGAAAAAAATTGTAACTAGCCAAAAAGTGTTCGGTTTGGACATTTTTAAAAATACCTAGCCAAGCTGGATATAATTAATATTTTATATTTAATGTTGGATATTAATAAAAATCTCAGCTTTTTCTTTGGTTTTGTAACTTGACAACTTTGATGTCTGATTAATGGAATCGGGGACTGGGGTAACTTGACAACTCTATTGTCCGATATTAATGAAATCTAAGGCTCCATATACTTTTTTTAAGGTTAGTGACTTTAAATGCACACTAACAATTTCATTGATAAAAAACGGACTTATAACAGGTCAAATGACCCTCCTTCCTAGATCTAAACTCATTTATTATCAAAAAGTCAAGTAAACTACAATAATTAACTAATCATACTTATCTACTCTAAAAAACACCATATTACGTCTTTCTCCATCTCTATCCACGACCGGATCCGACGACCGGATTGCTCACTGCCACGCTCCGATCAATAAGGAGGTAAATACTTTACACTTCGAGCTCCGACGATACCGCGCTCTTGGCTCCGATCGGCTCCCCTCAGCTCGGCTCCCTCCCTGCTCCCTTTTTCTCTTCTCTGCTTTAGGAGATAGAGACGAGAGAGAGGGAAGGATATCGCTATGCCGAAGAAGAAAACTAGAAGAAGTGGGAGGAGTGGAATGGAGAGATGTGGAGGAAGAAGAAGAGAGCGACGACGGCTAGGGTTTCTCCTCTTCTAAGGCTCCATATTTTATTTTATTTTTATTTTTAAAAAATATTTAGTCGGATTGGTACCGGGCTTTCCTTTCTTTTTGAGATTAGATTGGTCGAATTTAAAACAGCATCAATTGTCTAGAACATTAATATTGACGTTCAAGTATAACAATATTATTTCCTCTTTTAACCTATTTCCACAAGTAGTTTGATGTTCGATTTCTATACTGACTTCTGAGATTTAGAGCTTAATTTTATTAAGAATTTCCTAATTGGAGCCTGCTGATTCCTTTAATAAAATTGCTAACAGTAAAGAGACAACTTCTATTTTTTTGAATTAAACATTAACAAAGCAACGGCTCAAATAGTGGGGACCATAAAAAATAAAAAAAATTTGTGAAGAACAACATATCTAGCAAAACACATATAAAATTTTATATTAGAGTAACTAATAATTGGGCTGTTCTCTGTACTACTGCTCATTCTTCCTAATAACGCTATTACAACACTACAGGAAAAATACTCATCTGCGACCGGCCCAATCGGTCTCAGATAAGGCTTTCGCCGGTCGCAGATGACATACATCGGTCGCAGAAAACATAAATCGGTCGCAGATGTAGCGGTCGCAGTTGGCACCGTCGCTGATACCTTCCTGCTGACGTCACCGGTCGCAGATGGTTGTGGCGCCGGTCGCAGATGAGTCATCTGCGACCAATCAGATCGGTCTCTGATGGTATATGTTGCCGTGACAGCGAGACCATCAGAGACCGAATAAACGGTCTCTGATGAGACCATAGTCGGTCGCAGAAGATATATATATTTTTTTTTTCTGTTTTTTTTAGTTGCTGTTTTTTTTTTAGTTGATGTTGTTTTTTTTTTTCTGTTTTTTTCAGTTGCTGTTTTTTTTTCCTCATTGTTCATTTATATTTCTTCCGCCCCAATTAGTACGAAACGTATCAAACAATTCACAAGCAATTTAATTGGTACGTACCAAACAATTCACAAAACGACATAAACATGAAATATCTAAAGTATACATAAGCATGAAATATCTAAAGTATACATAAGCATGAAATAACAAAAATCTAAAGGATCACATAAAAATAAAATATCTAAAGTACGATATAGTAACAAACATGATGTCTAAAACTCATCTCTCATATCATCTCTCATCTCCCATATCATCCCCGCTATCATCCTGATCATCGGGGTTCGATGCATGGTGCGAGGTAGAACCTCCCTGTAAGAATATAACTAACATTTTTATGATGTCTTTATTGGAGTCAAACATACTAAAAAATCAGATTTCGTACCTGATGAGACGAAGAACGTCCCATGTTATGCCTGAACTCGTCCATGAATTGAGTGATCTGTGGTTGAAGCACGCTCAACACCTGACTTGAAATCGCATTTATGTATTCTTGATTTAGAGGAGGCGGCGCCGAAGAATATGATTGTGATTGCGATTGCGCAGAAGACGTTTGGGACCCACCTGGACGATACAGCGATCTGGTCTTGCCTGAAACATTATCTTAAGATAATTAATATTACGCCCAAAAAAATATAAATTTACAATTTTAAGTATTTTACCTAAAGCACCGAGACCATAGTTATCGCCGTGAGCATTATTCTCTGTGTTGCCGTACCAGATGTCTGCGTCAAAAGAGGGCCAAAGGGCTCGATCAGACCCATACTTTGCGCTCATATCCCGTTCATAGTCTTCCTACAAAATTTATAAACAGTGATGTGAATTATGGCTTTCTTAAGCTGGATTTGTTATTGGGCAATTGGGTCGAAGAAAATATCAGATCCATAGATGAGTTACAAATTAAAGCCTTAATTGATGTCCTTGACCTGGTACTGTAATCTTAAATCACTACCAAATTTTAACTTAGTTAAAAGAGGACACAATTTCAGGTATACCCCTTTGACACAAGAAAGAACTCTTTAGCAGATTTTAACTTAGTTAAATCACTACCAAATTGTAACCTTTGACACAAGAAAGAACTAATTACAATGTGTCTAGATCTGCTATCCACATTTTTCAATTCGTAGAAGGCCTTTATTGGACATTTTTCTATGACCTGCTAGCAATGTTAAAATTTCATTCTGAAATCAGAGACCTGCTAGCATGTTAAAATTTCAATGACCAGCTAACAAAATTTCATTCTGAAATTTCTTGTATTATACTATCATGTGAAATTTATTTTGGAAAGATATAGTCTATTTATTTACTAACATGTTGCTGTCTCACTAATATATGATGTTAGACTTTAAGAAGAAAAAGAGGAGAAAAATTAAAGCAACAGCTAGCATTTAAATAACCAAACCTACAAATACTAGGTCACTGGACATAATAATAAAAAGTTTTATTAGTACTGGTGTAAAGAACTCAAGGCTACCATGTATATTTATTTGATCACAAATTTAGCAGATCTAGAGCTTTTTTGTTTTTTATGAAAGTAGGTATTTAATGCAGTGAAGTCAAAGGTCACTGAATTAAGTACAAAAGTTCTATATTTTTAAAAATAGCAGCAAAAGGCAAGATATGAGGCACATTTATTATTTTTCTTGTGTTTTAATTGTCAAAGATAGAAGAAAAGAGGAATAAAATATAAGGAGATGTAATTACACATCAACTTTCATACCCTATCATCTTTTAATCTATTTTACTCAATTAAGTACAAAGATGCATATTTTATGTATATATTTGAACTACAAAGGAAAAAGAGGAAATAAATATTATCCATCTATTTTAATGCAGTGAAGCCAAAAATGCATATTTTTATGTATATATTTGAACTACAAAGGGAGAAGAGAAAATGAGTATTATTAAAATATTGTTATGTTCTATATTACCTGTGCCTTTTTTGCCCTCGCGGAACACAATTGCCCCGTCTCCTTATTGGTATGCGTCGGCGTGAACAGCTCGTCAGACCACCTGGGCTCGCGGTGGTATTCATTCTCCTATGATGAATAAACATTTCAATCCAAATAAAATTACTAAGATTAATTCGAGTAAACTGAAATTGAAATTAATTGTTTTGATGAAATAAAACATCTTACGAATCTTTGTTTGTAAACCAGCATATTTACGGAGCCCGTGGCTGCAAATGAACTCTCTCCAGAATTGACTCTATTTCGTTGATTCTGCTCGCTCCGCCTAGCAAAGTCTTCGGAGCACCAATAGTCGCACAATTTATTCCAGTTATTCGCCGTTATCCAGTCATATGTGCTTGGCACCCCTTGGTCCTTCCACTCCAGAATGTTATCTCCATATCTAGTTTTCGCTTCTCCTCTACACTTGTGAAGCATGTTTTGGAGAGTTTTGTTGGCTATACTGCTGAATGTCTTCCAAGCCAGATCCATATTTTCACCTGGAGGAAACTGAAAGTGCTTCTACATGCATCATTAAAAAGTCGTTGGTTAGCTAAAAAAAAAGACAAATTAGGTTGCCAATTTTAAAAATGAGATTTTACTCACCAAAAACTCTTCTTGGACCTCTTGTTTAGTTATCTCAGGATAGTCATCAAATTTTGTACACACGGGTATGGTGGGTAATCTTGTTTCCTCAGGATAGTGCAAACGTGTGCATTGCGAGATTACTTTATTGACATTTTGAGTCGCTATCAACAAATCTCCAATGAAAGCTCTGCAAACAAAATTACTTAAAACCACCACAAATGGAGGTTTCTACATGCACAAAAATACACAAAAATACACAAAAAAGGAATTTTACCTATAACCCTCCCGACGAATCACTGGTCTGTCCTCCGGCGCCTTCGGCGGCGAGATGTATGCATTTCGGCCACGTGGAGGACGCTTGGATCCACTTGATGATGCGTCCTTCTCCTTCCCCTTTCTGCTCGACATACCTGCAATAGAGTTTGTAAAAAAATTAGTTTTTAATGACAATTCCAGAAAAAATAATAAATTACTTAAATGTTTTTTCCATTTACAAATAAATTAGAAGTTATTGACCTAATTTCTCATTTGACGTTGGTTTTTCTTGACCTTTTTTTGCTTTTTGGTTCATTACTTAAGTCTTCTATTGTTACTTCCTCAGGAGCGACCTCATCAACGAAAAGACTTGGTTGATTCAATCCATCCTCAGCACGCACTACAAATTCTGTGGGTGAGTCATCTTCTTGAAAGAACGCATCTCCATCGAACAAAATAAGCGGTTGTGATTTTCCTTTTGTCTTGACAGCAACCCACCAATCTTGTCTCTCTCGCTTCGATGAAGCGTAAGGCAGGTAATACACTTGGATCGCTTGGAAGGCGAACACAAAATGCTCGTCCTTTTTAAGAAGCCTCTTATTATTAATCTCTACTAATCCATGCTCCTTATCTACCCGCATTCCCCTACTTATGTCGAACCAACGACACTTGAACAAGAAAACTCCGTTGTCTGTGCCTTTATAATCAAGCCGCATAATTTCTCCGATGCATTTAAGTTTTTTTTTTTTTTTTGGTTTTTGGGGGGTCTTCAGAGACCGGCGAAAGGACCGGTCTCTGATGACGGTCGCAGATGAGTATTTTTCCTGTAGTGCAATAACGATATTTTCCTTGGAGATAAAAAAAAAGCAAGATCTATTTATTAATCTTCATAGGTCGGTACATGTTAATCATTCTATCATAGATACTTTGTAGAGGCCGGGAGTTGGCATGTGCATCCTACAAAATATTGATCCAAGACTTAATAAATCATCCATGCATGAGACCTCTAATTTTTAAAATAGAGGCAAACGTAAACTGGAAATGTTTAAAAAAAAAATTAGAAAATTTGTGATTAAAAGTAAACTTACTTCATGAACGGCATCTTTTAGCAAATGTACCTGATCTCTGGATACAGTCCTTATCTATCAACAACAATAGCACGAACCATTATTTCGTCTCAAAAAAATCAAACTGAAGCACAGTCAAAACACAAATAATAGAAGAAACTAAAGCGGTACACACGGCAATAGAGTGGGGGCCATGCTGTTTCCACTCTGACTGTAAACACTTGGTAGATTTGATATCAAAAGCGCAACCACCCCTTGAAGATGATTGGAGGGTTTATCATGAGGTGTATGATACGTGGCAGATGATGAGGAATAATAAAGGATTTGTATGCAAATACATAGGCAGAAGCCACAACGAGTTGGCGGACCTCTTGGCAAAAACTGGAAGAACTGAGGGATGGGATAGTATAGGGTTTACGTATCCAATGTTTAAGGGTACAACTTGTGAGTTTTAGCTAGTTGAGATTATATGCAGGTTTACTATATTTCTAACTTTGGAGAAGCATGCAAGATAATGTAAGGCCTACGGGCATTTTCACAATAAAAAAAAAGGAAAAAAAAAATAAAAAAAAAATAAAAGAAGACGAAAATGCAATTAAGTTTGTAGAATTTTCTGATACCAACCTTTTTGACAATTGTCCAAACTACCCCCTCGGTACATGGTGGGACGGTAAGAGAACCCATGTATCTGTAGTATTTTCTACTTCCTAACTTAATTTTCCTTGGATCAACAATTCCAACCGATTCTTCTTCATGATTTTTGTTTGCAATCTCCTTGATGTATGGTTCCAGCTGCATATTAAAAAATAAAAATTAAAGCTTCTTAGATGCGCACTAGAGAAAGCAATTTCTTTTGACATAAGCCAGCAATATAAAGCAAGAAGGGTATAATATATTAAATATTGTTTGATACAGCTAGCTAGATCAGGCTTTAATTATAGAACAACTTGGGTCCTGTTATTTAATTGTCAAACAAACCTCATCCAGTAATGGGTCAGGACGCCCGTACATGTACAAAAACCCGATAACCGCAATCTTCTTGCCATCTGGAGTCGAGTGAACCATGTGCATCTCCATTGCAAACCTGTCAGTATTCTTCCATCAACTTAATTAATCTCAAGCAAAATATACTTGTAACCAATTATAAGGAGTACCAGTTAGCAAGAACTAATTTTAAGAGATGAGAAACCGAGATGCTTCTCTGCTCTGTTTACATCGACATTTAATAGTTTAAACTGACATTTTCAGTTTATGACCCCTTTAATGTCAAAAGAGCATTCAATAAATGCATCCAAAAGTCATCTTATAAACTAAGCTGTCTGATTGATATACGGATACCCCAATCTAGGTATGTCCCGTAGTTTGAGAGGGATTATATCCTACTAATTAAGAGCGATAATTGCATATGATTTCTTAATTATCTAACTTGATGCAATAACAATTACCTCCTGCCATTGATTGTGTGCTCAGATGGAGAGTGCCAATGCAACTGAGTAAGATGATAATGATTTCCATCTATCTGTATGCTCCCGGCATCCTCCAGCCATTTCAGCTGTACAATCAAAGAATCAAACAACAAATAAATTAATTGAACTACATGCTCCAGGTACAGCAAACAATATCCCAATAAAGAAGTTGAAATTACCTCTACGTCATGGCCACGGTTCTTCATTATGGCATTGGCTGGCCGGTACGACCGGAGCAGCCTCCCCATGTAAGGATTCACTTGAACCCTTTTATTCAGTAAATCAATGGGGGATTGCTGGTGACCAGTACCGCACTTAGTCCAATTTACATTCATCTCACCCCAGTGCTTTGGCCCATTTTCGGCACCTGCTTCGTAACTAAACTCGCTCTCATCCTCTGCACAATTGAAAATAACAATTGTAAATTTATACTGGAGGAAGGTTAAACACCAGCTTGGTGAAAAAATAGCTGAGAAAATTAATCTGAAAGTTTAGTGGAAAAGGAAAGCAAGACTAACCAACTTCTTGGGATGATGCCAAGGGGATGGAGAGGAGGAGAGAAATGGTGAGAAACGTGGAGATCACAATTGTTTTCATTTTCATTCCTTCCAAACTTCTAGTGTTGTAGTTCCTTAGTTTTGGTGGGATTGATTTTGGAGAACTGGGAAATGTGAGATGGGTTTTAAAGAGGCACCTAGGGTATTAATAAAGGCAGTCTTTTTTAAAATAATAAAAAATAAAGGCTGTCTGAACCTCCGTCAGGTATAGCAGGATACTCGGTTGGACCGAAAAAGAGAGAACTAGTAAAAGTGTACATGTTCAAAATGTTGCAACAATAAACAAAGAAAGCAAAACGTGGTGTTGTCACTTGTAATTAAAAACACTCCAACGGCCGGGTCATGTGTGCATGCACATACGAAGGAGAATTGAATTTCTTGTAACGGCTAAAATCGTTGTTTAGGGAGTAATTATTTGGATTCTTAATCATGTTGGCCGTTTAAGTGGCTGAGGTTAATAGAAATTAAATCTTAGTGGAACATTTTTTTTTCATCTGAATATCTTTGAGAGCAAATATATTTATAAAAGAGAACCATAGGCCGAGCTGAAATAATTATGGACCTCCTCTTTCAATAAAGAGACGAAAAGTTCCACTTCTTACAAGAAACATGTCAAAAAAGATAAATGTCCGAATTTACCAAGTCACTATTTTGAAGGAAATTTAGTTATTTTTGATTTTATGTAAACGAGGACTCAAGTCCTTTTTGCCCTTTTGTTTTAAATCTTCAGTTAGTTAGATTTTAGAGGTTGAGTTTTTACCATGCAGCTAGGCCGGCTAATGGACCTGATCAAATCCAAAGCTCGGTCCGGCTCTATCAATCTTCATTAAAGGTCCAATTCGGACGTAGATCAAATATGAAGAAAAAAGTCCGGCTCGATTCGGTCCATTTGATCCTCTCAGCTCGTTAATAAAGAGTCCCTAATAACACAAATAATTCAAAATTAGTGTTATAACACTAATTATCGCATCATAAATTGGAAAGATAAACTACAGCTGACTTGCCACATAAATTGGAAAAAAGGAGACTAAATTGGAGACTTGCCACATAAAACCGACTTGTCGGACAGCATCAGGATTTTTGTACCGGCTAAAGCGCTTCACATACTGTAGGGATTTCTCAAACCTTAATTTTATCATTTTCAATGTGTTGTAGGGATATATTAGACATTTCTCCAACTGAATGTTAAACATGTTTATGTTTCGTAAATTTTACACATGTACTCATGGTGATTTCAATTTAAACATGTTTATGCAACGAGCCGCGTGGCAAGGGTGTCACGTTGAATTCAGATCCTCTGTGTTACTCGAGAAAATAAAGTGAGTCTCAGCCGGTGGATTTAAATTTACACGAATCTCAAAGCACAAATAATACTGCCCCCTCCAATCACCCGAATATCCACCGGCTGAGAGCTCATTTTATTTTCTCGAGTAACACAGAAGATACTGGTTCGTGTCACGTTGGCTCTTTCTCTTTTGCATATTTACATTTCAAACTTTGAATTTTTCTCAATGTATAAATAAGTTAAAAAAAATTACAGAAAAAATATTAAAATTTCCGGTTGTTACAATGACATATATAAATATTAATGACGTTTTTAAAATCAAAATTTAAAATTTGGAAACAATTGTCAGTATTGCTAATTGAATCTTATATTATTGGATTACAAATAACTCAAATATATTTTTATGATGACGAGGACTGTTTTGTGGTTAATTGTTGCATAATAATTCAGAAATGCCAAAAACTTTCTTTTATTCATATCAGACCAGACATTTATCGGAAAAAATGGCAAATATGTCCAACCGATCAAAGGCCATCTGATTGAAGTAGACTATGGGTCTGGTTAATTAATTAACCACTCAAAGTTGTTATATCAACAAAATGTCAAATCTTAGGGAGGGCTGACTATAGAGCTCATGAATGTGCATAGCTGTTGGAGTACTGTATTTGTAGGAGAATATATAGCGCTTAAGTGATTACTTTTTGTTTTTGTATATTAATATTTATCCGCCTTTTTATTTCCTCATGTTTTTGCTTCCTTTTCCTTCCGACATTTTTATTAATATCCTACATTAAATATAGATCAGGATTTCCGTACTTGTACAAAAATCCGATAACTGCAATCTTCTTGCTATCTTGAGTCTGGTGAACCATGTGCATCTCCATTGCAAACCTGTCAGAATTCTTCCATCAACTTAATCTCAAGCAAAAGATACTTGTAACAAACTTTAAGCATGTCTGCTATCCAGAACAATTTAAATAGGTGAGAAACCGAGCTTCTTCTCTGCTCTGTTTACATCCACATTTAATGTTGAGTACCTTGTACCAATAACTAGGTTCACTTAGGCAATACTACAAACAGTTTATGTGCAGCAGAAAACCAGATTCGTACCAGTACTGGTATAGGCAGAAAATCAGCACCAATTATAGCAAGAAAAGAAATTTAAAAGCAACCATGATCATTCACACAAATTCTGAAACCAAAGACACTTTCAATTTATGAATATCAAGGTTTTATACTTACAAACCAAACACACACATCTTCATCTTCTACAACTTGCAAGAGGGATCAAAACAGATGAGAAACAAAGAGAGAGGACCCAAAAACACTTGAACCAGCCTTTAAAAGAGGAACTTTCGAGTCACTCGGTGCCATCCTCTCGACCGTGGGCCATTTTTTTTGTGACCATGGGCATCAAATTGCAATAAGCCTATTGCAGATTCATAGCTATCTTTGTCATTGTTAGGTCTTGTTCTCTCTAATCAGATGGCACATAGTGACTCGAAAGAATCTGAGGTCAGTGAATCGGATTGCATTGTTGAGTTCTCAAAGGACTGGAATGGTTTCAAGGACGCCATGTCCTTTGAGAACCATTTTGAGGTAGAGAGGCTCGGCAAGAGGGACTGGAAGGAGAGAAAGTCCAAGGCAATTGAGCTTTATGCATGGGTTGCAAGGGAGGATGATTACAACGGTGTGGGCCCCATTGCTGATCACTTGAGGAAGAACGGAGATTTGAAAACAGTCAATGATCTGGCAGTGGAGGAATCCCGCAAGACGGAAAAGCTGGTTACCAACCTGGCAAACCAGATTGAGGCGAAGAGCCGGCACTTACACGAGTTGGAGTGAAGTACAATGAGACCACCTCATCCCTCAATACTATGATGGAGCAGAGAGAGCAGCTGTTTGTTGCTTATAATGAGGGTCAGCAGCTCTTGCTACTGACTTGATCATCCTCTTATCTAGCATTCTTTGTTCAGTCTGCTCTTAGTTTCATATGCCTCCAAGCCTCCCTGCTCTCACACTAGAATCTGCATAGGAATCAACATATGTTGGATGACCTGTCAAAATAACAACTCAAACAAGAAAAAATACAGTACCGGAATCAGAATTACTACATGAGTAAGCAAGTTACAGTCTGACAGCAAGTACACTTAATTAACACTTGTCGCGCCACAATTATACATTAACGGAGTCTAGCAGCCAGCACAAACAATCTGATCCATCCCTCCACCTAAAATTTTCATTTGTTGAATTTAGATTCAAATCCCAGTCTAGAAACCTTGAAAGATATATTAACTTCTAAGTTACCTTGAGGGTACATTTTTTTTCTTAATTTCTAGATCAGTAGAAGAAAAGAAATTTAAGGTGATTTATGATTAGGAGATCATACTGTTGGTCCCACATTCATATGTCCAAGTTTATGACCCCCTAGTTTTGGCTTAAAATAAATAGTAAACACACAAGTGCACATAATAAAGGATAAATGAAAGAGCTGCTGACCCTCATTACAAGCAACAAACAGCTGCTCTCTCTGCTCCATCATAGTATTGAGGGATGAGGTGATCTCATTGTACTTGCACTCCAACTCGTGTAAGTGCCGGCTCTTCGCCTCAATCTGGTTTGCCAGGTTGGTAACCAGCTTTTCTGTCTTGCGGGATTCCTCCACTGCCAGATCATTGACTGTTTTCAAATCTCCGTTCTTCCTCAAGTGATCAGCAATGGACCCACACCGTTGTAATCATCCTCCCTTGCAACCCATGCATAAAGCTCAATTGTCTTGGACTCTCTCCTTCCAGTCCCTCTTGCCGAGCCTCTCTGCCTCAAAATGGTTCTCAAAGGACATGGCGTCCTTGAAACCATTCCAGTCCTTTGAGAACTCAACAATGCAATTCCCAGTATGCCCTTTGTAATTCCAAAGGGCATGAACCCTGAGAGGGTTAAACCGGGAAAGTTGCTCCTTGAGCTGGTTTCCACTCTCACCAACGTGCCTGCCATCTTTGAATTCAGTTGGCACATTGACGACTACACCTTTCCAGGGCAAGACAAATTTCTCATCCCTGTCTCTCGAAGGAGGAGCGGGCGGTTCAAACACCACCATCTGAAGAGAGAGTGAGGGGTCCACAAGGTCAGACTTCATGTATTTGGCAAGGGCTCGGTGTGTGGCCTTCTCTTTTGCTTTCCTGTTGGATGCACCGATCCCAGTGGCATGTTGAAGGAGGTCCTTGAAGTTGTAGGCCTGCTTCTTCTTGCCAGTGCAGAAGGGGCACTTGTTAGTACTGTCCCCGTACTTCACTTTACACCCTCCTTCCTTCAGGTTAGAATATGCTTTCTCAGAATAGTTGTCGATCTCCGATTCACTGACCTCAGATTCTTCCGAGTCACTATGTGCCATCTGATTAGAGAGAACAAGACCTAACAATGACAAAGATATAAGGGGGGATTAGACTCTCATCAAAAGCTAAAATCTGTTAGAATTGAATTGATTTGATTAAAATAAAATATAATAAAATGTAGTTTACTTCAAATTGACTTTACTTGATCGGAAGCTACATTAAAGATGCTTGCAAAACTCATTTGTTTAAGAACTAGTTATACCACTAAGATGCACTGAAGTTGTTCATAGTTGTGGGATAATCCATCAGAAACTAAAATTCTGCAAGTATGAAGCAAGAACCAAAGGTAGACTAATATAACTGAAAATAAAAATTGAGCATCTATACTTTATCAATTAACAACCAACTAAGATATCAATTTTGGCCTTCATCTACACTTTTATCTTTCCTTATTATTTCCTTCAGAGTTGAAGTCCTAATTGCAATAATGCTCTAAGCTGGTACATTCTTCCATTTGCCAGCAAACTGGTTTTTGGCCAAATGAGTAAGATGTCCTTTTCCAAGTACAACAGTGTACTATCCCAACTCTTTCTATATAAGAATTAGACCCTCTCCACTCAGATTTGTAGTCCAAACAACAGTGTACTGATAATCTAAAATTCTTTCACACAAACGATACATATCTAAAGCAAAATTTACTAATCTGGCACCAGATCGGGTACATAGTCAGTTAAGTGATATATGGTCAGGGATGGTTGTGAGTTAACTTTGATTTCATGAAAATGAAATGGGCGTTATGCCTGTCACATCCCAAACCGGGATTTCCGGATTAAGGAGTGATCAATCCCCGTCTCGTGATTAATTATCCTTAATCACGCAAGGCTAATCAAATACCATAATCAAATAAAAACAGCGGAAGCAAACATACCATAAATAAGCATCAGTCATTCCTCACTAAATAAACATAAATATATACGGGTCCATACAATCCACATCATAAAATAAAACATAAGCTAATGAAAAGAGATACAAGATCTATCGAGACTGATGTATAGAACAAAAACATCAGACTCGTAATCCTAATCAAAAAGGTCCTATAATCTATCCTGAAGCAGCGTGGCCATCAGGGACAGCTCCTGGCATCTCCTGCTGTGGAACACCAGTCTCTGTACCTAAAATCCCACATAAAAAGGTGGGTGAGCGACTAATCGCCCAGTATGTGACCCAGAATTACCCCTTCAGGGATCCTCTTGGTCGAAGCACATTTAATGGTAAACTACGCAAAATTTGGAAATTCGTACTTTTAAATGCACATGACTTAATATAGTAATCCTAATTTAATAACTATTAAAAGAAAAATACATATAATAGATGACATGATGCGAATATCCTATCATGACAACATGCAAAATTTCCCAAAATAAAAATACAAGACTGGAATATATTATTCAAACCGGAGTCCAATCTCCGAGGTACTGTGTGTACAAATATAATATAATAATACGGATAAAATATTTATACACCCCGTGCTGTGTAAATCAGACTCAAGGTCCCACTAGACATTGTTTCAAGGACGGTGGGCAGGGAGCTAATGATACAAGATGCCCAGAGACATCATGTGAACAAACGATACATGATATCAAGGACATCAGGCAATTAACTCGCAAGAGTATATAAGCCCACTCGCCGATGAATATATCTCAATCCGTGTGTTTTTCCTTACTCTAAAACGATTCATCATCCAAACATATTCAATAGGAGAAATCATACAATGCAAGGCGTAAAATCAGTTAATCCGTTTCCTCATGAGCAAAGACAGAACTCCACCGCCTGGCCAGACCAATGGAAAGGGCTCGTGTCCGACCCCGTGCAATAAAATAAATCTGCCACCGCAACCGCGAAAGCCGTACTAGGCATGTAGCTCCTATTGTAGGGGAGACCAAGCTCGAATCGTTCCCGTGCCTCTGGGCTCGAGTCCGGCCCGCACGTAATGGTAAAATGAATCGAAAAATGATATATAGATCCAAATGAATACATATAATATTTCTCTAATAAGACCTCCAAAGGAATCAAGTGATTCCCTGGCCCAATGCCCAACGAGCCGCCTCGCACCCCATCCTACGAGACGGAATGCGGACATTCGGTCTTCTATCTCACACTCACCAATGCATATGCTCGCTTATAAAAATAATAGTCCTCTACGAGAAGAGGACAAATAATAACCCTAATATCTATATAGAATCTAAACCTATCATTAAGTTATCCTACTCCTATTTAAAAGCAGTAAATTTTCATTTAGAAGGGATCATGCAATTCTAATTACAGTTCGGAAAGATAAACATACTCTAATGCAACTACAAATTTAAAGTGCGTATGACAGGTCAGGTGGTCGACTGGTAAGAGTATGCCACGAAAGAAATAACTCAGATATCCCACACCTGTAGGGCAAGCTGAAGACGTGCGCGCGCTACACACCGACGTAGTCTGCAGGGTCCACTCCTGCTCCTGTATCGTCGCCCGCGGTATCAATCCAAGGGTCAGACTCGTCGTAATGGGTCTGATGACCTGCAATTCGTACGTAATCTAATTAGGATCGAAACTATTTACCGTAACCCTTGCTACCCTTTTATTATTTTAAATTTGAAGATAAACTGTTTTAATTAAATTTCCTAAGTATTTTAAAAAGAAGTCCTATTCGCTATATAAGAGTAAAACATGTACTTAAATTGTTAAGTTAATATTGTGAAAATTAATCGCGTTTAGGTGTTCGAAATTGTAAAAGTACTTATTTTACTTAATTTATTCTCAAGTATGTATATAAATAAAATACGACACTAACCAATTTTTAATTAATCTAAGTGATACGAAATTCATTAATACAACATAATTTATCTCTTGTAAATTCCTAAAATACTTATAAGATCATTGCTAAATTTTATTACTAATAAAATAAATAAAGTAATTACATAACTAAATTAAATCTAATTTAAATATGTTATTCCTAATTAATTATTGTTGGGACTTTTAATTTTGATAATAAATTGTTTTAACTACTCTAAATATTTAAAAAGAAGTCATATTTATTTATGAGATTAAAAACGTGTAGATAATTTACTAAGTTAACTATTGCGATAATTAATAGCGTTTAAATGTTTGAAATGAAAAATACATATTTTATTTTAATTACTCTAATAGGTCAATTTAATTTATATCTAAGTACTTGTATAAAATCAAAGACGGCATTACTAAAATTTTATAGAAATCAGAATGACGCGAAAACCATTAATATGTTGTTAATTAATTTGTCCTTAATTAATTAACAACATATTTGTATTTATTTAAATTTTGTAATAAATATAATAATAACTAAAATACTTGACTATTATTTATACTAATTACCGTGTAATTAAATTAATTAATTTTAACTTTGTTAATTTATTTAAAATCTAAGTCCAAGCCCGATTACAATCAATTCATAGGACCATTGATAATATATTTAAATAACTAATTGAAATTCGGATTAGGCCTAAAAGCCCATAAAATAAAAGGTCCATTTGGATTTAATATAATATATTTTCGGAAATGGCTAAAGCCCATAAATTCACATCCTAATAGATAGCCGAATTCATTTCTTTAAAAGTATTAATTCGGTTCCCGCCGATCCTATTCAACTAAATTTTCCAAATTAACACCTAAGTCCATCTAATAAGAGAAATTACCACAAGTCACATAAGTTACCAAATCAGCCCCTTAAAATCAGACATTTTATAATTTCATCTCTATCATTACAAAACCGTACCAGTAACAAGGGGGTCATTTAGTAGTTCAAGCACCTATTTACGAGTCAATAATCAACGAGGACCAATTAATCAAGATTACAAGGGATAGGAAAGCACATTAACGAGGGAACTCAACAAGGCAGCAAGCAAGCAACAAGGAAGCAGCACAGCGTACCAGTATAACAAAAAGGGTACCAGCACACAAACGAAGCAAGGCGCACAGCCAGCACAGACGGCAAAAAGGGCTGGTACCGTACCCACAGTCACTTAACAGCCCAACAGGGCCAGAAAAGAATAGCACAGCAAATACCAGAACCGGTACTGGTATAGTACCAGCCAAGCAAAACAGAAACAGAAAACAAGGCAGCAAGAAAACGGGGAGAACAAATCCGCACTCAATCGTTCAATAAAATTCCAAACTGAAATCCCCCAATTCATCCCCTTGATTAAGTCAGGAAAATCAACAACCCGTCCTTAATAGATCAACATTTCCCATTCGCTACAAAAATTCGTCGTCACGCCGAGAAAATCAACAACTCGCGCGAGACAACCGATTAGTCAAAATATACGACAAATCCTCACCAAGCACCACATCAACAAAATAAAATGGGCTTGAAAATTTACCCAAGAGAAGCAAATCGCAGAAAGGGTTAAGGTTAGGCCGGTACCCGGCAAAGGCTCGCCTCACTTCTCGACCTTCCTCAAATCAGCAAGCAACACCCAACAGAGACACCTCCAAGCACCCAAAATCACCACAGGAAAGGTATCAGAGCGCACAAATCGCAACTCAAGTAAAGATCCCAACCTTCGGATTTTGATAACCGAATATAATCCGAGGAAAACGAAAAAGAGAGAGGGAGAGGTCAGTTTCTCAGCACATGAGCAGAAAGAGAGTCGAACCCAAATCAGAGAGACTCTGTCAGAGATATATAACCCAATAAGCATCGCAACAGAGAGGAAATGGTCAAGGCGTGTCAGAGAGTAGGTGTCCGCGCAATAAAGACCAACGGCTAATTTTGTTCTCGTTCGTACGACTCCCTGACGAGGGAAGTGACAGCGGCGAAAATAGCGCTCGCAGCGCGTGGGAGAGAGGCGAGTCTCCTCTTTTCTTCTCCTGTAAGCAAGGCATCAGAGAGGCGGGTGGGGCTCGGGTGTCAGCGACGAAGAGAGAGAGGCTTTATCGGATCCGGTTTAGAGTTAGCGATGGAGGGGTGGGGTACGCGGAGTCAGAGAGGGAGAGGAAGAAGAGAAGGGGGTGAGGGGCGGGGGGGCTCTCTCTCTCTGGATAGGTTGGGGTGCGGATCCAAACAAACTAATAGAAACTAAAAGAACAGCTTTGATATCCGTGCTAGATTTAATCAAACAGTTGAAATAATTTCCGGAGTTCTAATGATTTCAAAATTTTATAAATAAATAATAAAATTAGATCAAGTTAACTTCATTAAATATTAATACGAACTTTCGAATGTTTGTTCGTTTACCTATAACTTATTTACTATTTGATATATTTTAGTAGCAATTATATTTTCCTAAATTTACTCATATTCGACTATGTTACAAAAATTTTATTCTATGTCACGAATTATTGATTAAGAGGTCTAGTTTAATAAATCACAAGAATTTTGCTATATTAGTAGCGTATTTATATAGTCGGATTAATTTATTTACTTCATTACATTCAATATCGTTAAATTTAAATTTAAACTCAACACTTGTAAAGAAATTATTAATTGATTTGATAATTGAATTTATATAAACTAATTCATCTAGTTAATTATTTAATCTTTACTTAATTTAATTATTTAACCAACGTTTTATTTAGTGGTAATTTTAACTATTAGACTAATTAATTACGTTTCAAATTTACGGCTTATAACAATGCCTTTTATAAAAAAAAAATTGTAATAAGTGATTGACTTAACAATAAATTAATTTCATAAATATTAAATACATTAATCGATTAATAAAATAGAAATAATGAGGGATAAGAAGAGGTATTCGTACCTGATTAAAGAGCCGCACAAGCTGCTTAGAAGGGTCTCTCGCTGGTCAGGCCCGTAGGACTCTACCCAACTTCTTCCTCCTTGCTGCAATCAGAAACTAGTAGAAGGGAAGAGAACACTCGACAGAGCGAAAGGTTGCAAGGGTATCGCCAGAAAAAAAAAAAAAAAAAAAATGAGCGTCAGTTTTTATTGGGGGATTTGAGGTTCCGATCACAGTATTTATCTAATGAGGAATATTCAGATAACAAAATTACTACCTGGGTGGAGGAAGGAGGAGGAGAAAGAAATAGAAGATGTTATCGGAGGTTCTCAGAAGCTACAATCGTTGATACTATCACCAGTTTATGAACGACGGCAAGGAAGGGCAATCCATTTCGCGTTTGACGGTGAGAATCGTCGGAAAAGGTCGCCCCGACTGAAATTATCTCCCTCCCTCCTTTCGCTTCCGATCAGGCGATCAAAGTGGAGAGGGGTTTTAGCTTTTAGGCCGACATTTTTATGAGTGCGTATCCTCTGAGATATCTCAACTTTTGCGTGACCGACGTGTCCGGTGCCTATTTGGGGATAGCGCTGGGGGCTAGTATTTTTTGTGCTTCGGAATTCGTGCAGAACTTATTTGAATGGTTGCGATTTTCCATAAATAATTAAAAAACATTAAAATAATTAAAAAAAACAATAAAAAAACTAAAAAAATATTAGATGATAAAAATTAAAATTAAAAAAATATTAGATAATAAAAAATTAAAAAACATTAAAATAATAAACAAATGTAAAAAAAAATTACAAAAAATCTTAAAAAATATTTGATAATAAAAAATAAATATATAATAAAAAATAAAAAAATTAAATAATAAAAAGCTCTAAAAAAACCAAGAAAATCTTAAAAAATATTAGATGTACACAATGACTCAATAAAAAATTCTTTGAGGTTGGGAACTAAACACAAATTGGTAGGATGTACATTTTTAGATAAGTTTTTGACATTGGGAGGAGAGATTTTTGATTCAAAGTGTACAGAACAATACAATAATTGTTTTTAATCTTGGGAGAAGATATTTATGTATCAAACAGATTCAATGTTTTATATTCAATGTTTTTTTTCTTGTGAGATGCATTGAACCGTATTTTTGCATTTTACTTCAACCGAATAGGAGGGTTAGAAGAGATTTACGGCCACTTTCTCGGTTCCAACTTCGATTTCTCGGACTTTTGAGCTACATCATTGCACCCGCTTCTTCGTTCTTCTACTTTGTATTAAAGCTTCGTTGCCTTAAATTCATCATGGGTGCAAATGTTCCCTCAACTTGATAGCCAGTGCACCGCAAATAACATTGGTATTTCACTAAAGGTCCGTGCTTGGTTAACGCAGGGTTGATCTTCAATGAACTAAAGGTGAATCTGGTGTTCCATAAACGTCCCACATTGTGTCAATAAAGGTCCATCTTTAGTTCCGTAAAGATTCTTCTACTCTGTATTAAAGCTTCGTTGCCTTAAATTCATCGTGGGTGCAAATGTTCTTTCAACTTGATACACTTCAGATAGTAAAATAAACCTACATTTTATAATTTTTAACTTTGCTAGGACACCGCAAATAACAATAAAATGCTATGCAATCAAGAACTGGAGAAATTATAATTATTGTTGAGTGAGTCTATGTTATTAAGCATATTATGGATTGGTCCTAGCCTACTCCTAGGGCTGTAAACGGGTATGGATATCTGTCCGGATATCCGTCCCGAATCCGCTTATTATCCGAATCTGGATTTAAACGGATACGGATACGGATACGGATATTTTTTGTATAGGAAAATTTGATACGAATACGGAAAATTCTTTGAAAGTATAAACGGAGCGGATATCCGCACTATCCGGATCCAAAATTTCAACTTCTCCGCTTGACTGTAACTTGACTTCCAGCGGTTATATTCCCTAACTCCTCTCCATTCCTATATCTTCTCCATTTCTTTACCTTTTTTTAATTTACTTTTGTTTTTCTTAATTGTTTTTAATTTTTTTAATTTAGTATTTGTACTTAAAGTGCATATGACTCAATTATCCGACAATCATTCGTTTCGTAACCGTATTCGAATCCGTATCCGTGGATTATCCGCTCCGTATTCATATCCATTTAAGACGAATTTAGTTTTGAATTTTGATATCCGTTTACTATCCGTATCCGTATCCGCTCATTGAAAAACGGATACGGATTTGGTATTAGAGAATAATCGGCTAATTAGTTGAAAAATCCGTGACGGTTTGATCACAGCCAATAACTAATAGGGAATAATCTCTATTTACAACACTTGATCTGGAAATTCTGAACCATCCAAAAACAGTGGTTTTTTAACTTATCTTAAAAAATAGTAAATTTTTTTAAAAATTATAAAATTCCATCTACAATACATATTCATATGAGAATCATGTTGAACGTTTCGGATCGAACATTAAGATTTTGAAAACAAAAATATTGATTCATATTACGGACCAATTGTGCTATGCTTAGTAGTTAGTACCATAGACTCACTCATCATTGTAAGTATGCTCTGGATGAACAATACAACTATTACAACAATACAACCAAACATTCTATCCCACATAAACAAAATCGATTATATAATTAAAGCATCCTCTAATTTAGTACTAATCAAAAGAGTGAGATACAAATGTAATCAGCTACTACTTTTCAGTGCCATGTTTTGTAGAAGGAATGATGCCTTGTTCCGAACCTAAAAAACATAATAAAGAAAAATAAATCAGTACTAATCAATCTTTTTATTATTGTTTCTAGTTTCCAGCATAGGTCAAAACTCTTTATGTAGGCTATAGAATAAGGTTTTTATGATCCTCAAAACAAGAAATAAATAGGATAGTAATACCAAAATATAATGAAATAGAATAGCAAAAGACCTTGGATGCGTAAGATCTCCAGTCGGTGCTTGTAATTTGAGTAGAACAATTGCGAAGATACTTGTACCACAAGTCGATTACTTTAGATTTCTCTTGGAATGGGTGGTAAAGCAAGAGAAGGTTCTCTGTTAAAACCAAGTAAATATAGAGCTTGAAGAAATCACAGCTATTTTTTTTCAAGTTCACTGAAGCAAGCAGCTCTAGTATTTCCTCAGCACTTTTTACCTAATATAAGATGAATTTAGCACAAATAAAGAAAAGTGAAAGTTATGGTAGCAAAAGAGTCCATGTGAAGAGAACCACGAATAACTATTTGATGAGTGGGGCTACGGTACTATGCATAGCGCATATTGGTCCATACTATGGATCAATAATTCCATTTTCAAAGTCCAAATAGTGATCTGAACCATTCAACTTCTCCATATGAAAATATACTTGTAGATCAAATTTTACATTTTTTTAGAAGTTTTTTACTATTTCTTTAGACCATTCAAAAGTAGTGATTTTCTACCTATCTAAAAAAATTGTAAAAAATATATAATTTAGTCTGCAAGTACATTTTCATACCGAGATCGTGTTGAACAGTTCAGATTGACTGTTTTAACTTTGAAAACATAGATATTGATCCATAGTACGGACCAATATGCGCTATGCATAGTACCATAGCCTCACTCCTATTTGATTATCAAATACTAGTTTTCCTGTTTGCAAGTTAAGACCTTGGCCTCAATTAAGATTTAATACCTTCCTAAAATCTCAATTCAAGACTAACAAATTCCATGGAAATAAAAAACTAACATTGAACTCAAACGAAATTAAAGAATATATATATAATCGCTTCAAAGTGTAAAACAGGTCTGCAGAATTATATATACAATTTTTATGCTGAGATGCATGTCAATTTTATAGTATATATCATGATATTTACTTCAAATTACATAGAAAATCATACATAATTTAAAAAAAAAAAATAGAGATCAATTGACCCTCATTCATTGTGCATCGATCGGTCCGCCCCAACATATGTATACAAGTTATATATATCTAATATAACACATATATCACGATGTATGGAATTTTAAAATAAATGTACGATATATGTAACACATCTTTTATATACACGTATTTGATTCATTAATTTTATGCATAAAAAGATATATTTTATTTTGAACAATCTAGCAAAAACTAATTTTCTCCTTTTAAAGAATAGTTACATGGACTAAATAAATTATACATGTATATCTAACTTTTATTCTATAAAAATATATGGAAAAAAAAAATTAAAGAATCTGTTAGAACTTAGAAGTACACAAGTTAATGACATTTCAGAGATCTTTTGTGCAGGAATGCATGCAGATAATTGTATCGTAATTAATCCACGTGTCAAACTATTTTAAAAATAAATAAATAAATACATCGCTCATACATATTTTTATATATTATTATCAAACAGATAACAATATTAAATATTGAAATTCGGCTGCACTACTTGTATAAACATATCACGACATATGCTTATAAAGTCATATATTATTTTTCACAAAGTTCAACGACAAATTCAAACCATTCAAACTAATTTCCTTCTTAAGAGCTTCGTTTATATATAAATTTTTTTAATTTTTGAATTTATTTAATATCAAGTCAAGCAGTAAAAAAATGAAAGATATTGTGCACATCTTAATGCATTATTTTACTGAAAATTCAAATTTTAAAAAATAATTTTTTTTTTCAAACAATGTAAAATTTTGAATCCAAGCACATAATAATGGTATCTACTGTTTGAACTTTGAAATTGAATATATAACTTGTAGTATATTTCATATTTCTTGATATTGCTTATATAATGAAACATATACAATTGGCCACATGATGAACTTGTAAAACTTAGGCGAGAAATAAATGGCGAAGGTGACCGGTTTAATTATTACATCCAAAAAGTTATATTAAAAAATTGAAATGAAAGCATACCCAATTAATTCGCTGTCAAGATTTCGTTGCCATTTAACATCAATTCACCTTTCATTCGTCCATTACAAAATTCCAATAATTTTAAATTTGATAGGTACTTTGCCTTAACAAATCTTTGACCTATCTATTCTTTTAGATTTCATGCAAACAAAAAGACAAAAGAAAGAGAAGACTTCTGACCCGGTTCTTTTTTGGGTCCGGATCCCCTAAAATAACCCAATTTTTGGGTTTTGGATCGGGACCGTTCAAATCGAATCCGTCGATCGAGATCGTCTCGAGATTCAAACATATCTCTCGAGATTCGTGCATTCCAGTTTAGTTGAATGGTCACGGATTCGAATCGGATGGTCCCCATATAAAATCCAATTTTTGGGTTACTTCATTGGATCTGAATTCGTTCTTTTTGTAATACATGCATGAATGAAAAAAGTGAAGAGAGAAATTAAGCTGACTTAAGGAAGACTTGAAAAAGAAATGAATGAGCAAAACCAAAGGCAAAATGGGAATTATGAATTAAAAGGTTGAAATATTTTAAATTAATGTAAAATTTGATTAATTGAGTAAATATGTGAGTTTTGTAATTTTGAAGGATAAATATGATATTATAAATTTTTGAGAGGGAAATACGTAATATTAAAAATATTAAAGTTTTTCAGAGAGATAATAAAATTTCCCCTTAATTTTTTTTATGCATGCATATATAAATATTTAGATCCGGACCTTTTATTTTGTGCTTATAAAATATCTTTTCATCAAGCTGAATGTATGCATTAAATTTTTTTATGCATGCATATATGAATACTTAGATCAGGATTTTTTGTCTTGTGCTGGTAAAATATATTTTTTCATCAAATTGAATGTATGTATTAATTTTTAATCTGATGCATGCATATATAAACAATTAGATCCAAATCTTTTATCTTGTGAATATAAAACATATTTTCATCAAGCAAAATTTATGTATTAATTTTTTTGATGCATGCATATATAAATATTTAGATTCAGATCTTTTATCCAGCAAAATTTATGTATTAAAAGTAAATCATTTTTTGACAGGGACTTGCATAGAGGGGCTAATTGGGATTGTAACTTAGGATCTTGGTTCAGCACTCACAACGCACTCTCAGCTTGCTGTGTGTTTTTGTGAGTGTGCATGAGAGAGAGAGAGAGAGATTGCACTTAGGATTCCGATATAGCACAGAAAAACTAAAAGATATTTAACCAGGGATTACAATGCTCTAATTTTGGCATTTTCCCAGTCAGGCAAGCTACCAGTCACTAGCACCAGGTAGTGACAAGTGAGAAATGCAACCACTCATGCTTGTAAATTGTTTAGGTTTTCATTTTTTTTTTTTTGTATTTTTTTTGTATCACATTATCATTTTTGTTCGTCAGGGGATGTTTCAAGTATTCCATTTTATTGTAAACTGGTTTTGAGGGAACCAAACCTAAACCATCCATAGGCTTGATTACAGTTCCATTCAAAGAAAAGATATTAGTCCTTTCACTTGCGCTTCCATTTGACTAATATAAGCTTGAATTAGGATCAACTGAAGGTTTATTCCGCTAGTCCTCACAATCAAACACTGACTGACTGAATAGCACTTAGTCATTCGACAATCCTTTCTCCAAATAGAAATGGCCGGCTTAACAGATAAGCGCACATCGCGTAAAGTTGCTGAGGCGAGGTTGCGAGAGTGATCTCCCCACCTCTTCTATAGTTAGCTCGGACATTGTTATGCTATCTCGATCTTTCATTTTCTGTAATTTACGCAACCTCCATTCGAATTTCTTGGTCGCCAAATCTAGCCCTAGATGAACGGATCCGTATCCTCTGCATTAACTCAAAAGGAAATCTTTTGAGTTAATGAATTTCAACCGTCTGATTTTAAACGGAGCCAATCTGGCTTGTGTCTATAACATAGGAGCCTTTTAATATTAGTGCAGATCTAGTTCGCACGAATATTAAAACAGATCAGACAGTCAAGATTCATTAACTCAAAAGACTCTCTTTTGAGTTACGCAGAGGATGTGAGTTCTAGATAAACCCGAGTTCTCACTTCTCAGATAAACCCTGGTGGGATTCAAGTGCCCATGGAGATGATTTTCTTTTATTTTTTTTTATTTTTTTTGCACGCACCTAGGCCCGACATTTTTATTAATACCCTAAAAAAATATATATATATATCAAATCTACCCTCATTTTGAAAAAAAATTTAAAACTACCCTAACCGCCCCATAATGGGGCGGTCCACTGGTGCTACAAAACCGCCCCCTTTTTGGGCGGTCCACTTCCTCCATAGAACCGCCCAGCGGTGGGGCAATTCAGTGTTTTTTTTTTTCAGATTTTATATATTTTTAAGATTTATTGTTGTTTGTTAAGGTATATATTTTTATAAGAAAATGTATATTGATGTATATATATTTTTAAGATGTATATATTGTTAAGATATATTTTCTTTTTTAAGATATATATATATATATTTATAAGTAAATGTATATATTGTTAAGATATATTTTTATTTTTTAAGATATATATATTTATAAGGAAATATATATTGGTATATATTTTGGTAAGATGTATATATTGTTTAAGATATATTTTGGTTTACTAAGATATATATTATTGTAAGGAAATATATATTGATATATATTTTTTTATTGTAGATTTTATATAAAAATGAAGGAAAGTGCTTAATTTTTTTTATTATAATTTTCAATAAAAGTGAGTTGAGTTTTGATGCGGTTATACGACTGTTGTACTGATTGTCGATTTGGCTAACGTGGTAAACAGTGAAAAATATGTAATCTAAATCGTAAGTCCACATAAAAAAAATCCAAACTACGTAAAATAAATGTCCACAACTCATGCAAAACAGTCCAGACCGAATACATAATAATAGAAACCTATCAAACTACAAAACATAAAAAAACCTAACGTCGAGGGCGAGGGCGACGACCAGAGAGATCCAACCTACGAGGTGGATGACGGTCCCTGGGCGGCTGTACACGCCTGACGTGAACCTCCTCCTCCTGTGCGGCTGTATCCGCCTCGGCCCACGGATCCTCCACCAGTGGGGGGATGGGCGGCATAGTAGGCACCTCCCATGGCTCCCAGGTCGATGGATACGTAGGCGGAGGAGGCGGTGTGCCAAATATAGCAGATGCATAGGCATCTGCATGCTGTACTCCACTCCCACTGGCCTCGTCATCGTGCTGTCTGGCCTCCGGATATCGTGGTATGTGGAGGCTCCGTCTCTCATCCCCGGCATAATCTCCGGTAAAGTCATCCATAGTGAACTCCGGAGTGGAATGTCGTGGGGGAGCTCCACCCTTAATGGAAACAATGTTAGTTTTGCTACATACAAATAAGTAGTAAGTTGAATAAATAATAAATTTTTGCTACCTGTCCAACCTGCACCGGAACTCCATACTCATTGTAGTAAGCGCTCCACGCATTATTATTCAACACCCATTCGTGGAAGCCCCAACCTGATTCATCCACTGCATAATTGAAGAAAAATTAATGAGAATAGTTTTTGTACCGAGAAATGACTGTGTACGACAAAATCAAATTACCTGGAGGAGGTGGCGGCATCTCATCACCGTATATAGCGACTCTGGGCTGATCCGGATCTAGTGGTGTGGGCTCTATCTCGCGCCAGTTTATGTTCTCCCCACTGTCATGCAACATGCCAATGAGGCGGCCGTCAAAGCCGGAGTCCACCACCATAGGAGCAGTGTGCTGGAGCATTGTACATCCCACTGCTCGCCAACCTTCTCGTGCCATGCACACCAAGCTGTGTGCCACTCCTCTGATACCGGTAAGAATCTGCACAAAGTGTATTTATTAATTTTTTAGGAAAAACTAAATAAACATTTAATGCTTTAAATATGTTAGTTTCGTAAGTAATTACCTGGCGAGCCTGCATCGGTCCGAAAGACATATAACCACTCGACCCTGCACGAGAAAGCCTCCGTCGAAGGGTCTCACCCCAATGGCCCGTGAGGTATACCGAGGGCATGCCCCACCTCTGGTACCAGACTAAGTACCTCAATCCTCCAGGCCCTGCGCCCAGTGTGACATCATCGGCCGTAGGAGGCTGCCACATGTGAAACTGTGGAGACTGTGCTCGGAGGAAATGCCCTGCGTGGCGCGTGCTCCAGTCGACGTTGGGCTTATTGTGTTTAGTCCTGCAGTACATTTAAATTAAAAAAAGAATGTTAATCAAGTGCAGAACTGAACAAGTAACGGTAGGAGAGCAATTAAGTAATTGTAACTTACTTGTGCAACTTGGTGGTCTCAGCCTCTCCAAGGTCTGGGAACTGCGGGACAAATGCGTCCAGACCAAACTGTCGGGTCACGCGATCTGGCCATGTGTACTCAACAATCCAGTAACATACACACGGCCCTCGATAAAACCAAAGATGCCTCTGCTCCAATGTCAGTCGACAAAATGCGTTCCTTCGGTAGAACTTCCGGTAGGGGAACCAGTCGACGCTGCTGTCGTGAAGCATCTGGAGCTGACTCCGGACATATGAAATCCCCACAGTTCTCCCCCTACCCGTGTTCTCGTACGTGTGTCGATCGCCCCATATGGCACCGTACGCGGGACACCTCTCGGCATCCTGTCTCCTCAAGTAAGGGACAAGAGACGGACGAACTGGCCGACATACCGGCAAATGAGACCACGACCATTGCTGGAGTAGAAGAAGCGGTCCGTGGATCTGCTTGTTCTTCACCTATATTTTGGACATGAGGTGAATGTGTTGGTGATTATTGAACCCTAATTATTGTAATTTAAATTCCGAAATATTTGTGAAAACTTACCAAGCAAGCATGGCACAGGCTCCGGTATAAGTGGGCGATCACAGCTCCGCCCCAGTTCCAGTTCGATGGCTTCTCAATTTCTGTCAGCAGAGAGAGGAACATAATCGGAACCGCGTCACCGCTGGAGTCCACGAACATGACACTGCCACAGAGATCCAGCACAAAGGCCCTCATATACCTAAAAATATAAAATAGTAAAGATAAATTTAATGATTTTCACTGTTGAGTTCGTAACATATTTTAATTTCAAGATTCTCAATTATTACCTCCTGACGGCCTCCAGATCAGTGGTCACGGATACCGGAACTCCTCATCATCCTTCTTCTTCTTCTTCTTCTGTAGCGTCTTTGGATCCGCTACCCCAAGAAGCCGCCGTATCATCCCCACATGAAGTGGACTGTCGGAGACACCGCTGATAGGCTCCCCATCGATCCGTAGACCCCATAGAGCGCTCACATCTGCTAAGGTCACGGTCCCCAAATGGTAAGTGGAACGAATGAGTCTCCGGTCGCCATCTCTCCGCGAGCCCGCTCATCAGAGCCTGGTCGATCTGACCCTGTGGCATGGTAGCAAGCTGGTACAATCCGAGATTCATAATGCACTGCTCCATCAGAGGATGACCGACGTACGGTATCCCGGAGGTGCGATGTCTCACGGTCAACATTGTCTCGTCCTGTATTTAACAATAATTTATAAACCCTAATTTAATTTATAAATCCTAATTTAATTTATAAATCCTAATTTATAAACCCTAATTTAATTTATAAAACCTAAACCCTAATTTAATTTATAAACCCTAATTTAATTTATAAATCCTAACTCTAATTTATAAACCCTAATTTATAAACCATAATTTAATTTATAAAACCTAAACCCTAATTTAATTTATAAACCCTAATTTAATTTATAAATCCTAACTCTAATTTATAAACCCTAATTTATAAACCATAATTTAATTTATAAAACCTAAACCCTAATTTAATTTATAAACCCTAATTTAATTTATAAATCCTAATTTAATTTATAAACCCTAATTTAATTTATAAAACCTAAACCCTAATTTAATTTATAAACCCTAATTTATAAACCCTAATTTAATTTATAAATCCTAACTCTAATTTATAAATCCTAATTTATAAACCATAATTTAATTTATAAAACCTAAACCCTAATTTAATTTATAAACCCTAATTTATAAACCCTAATTTAATTTATAAATCCTAATTTAATTTATAAACCCTAATTTAACTTACTCGCGTCGAGAAAATCAACAACCCGCACACGGCAATTCAATTTCCAAACTGAACCATAAACTCTAATTTTTATCAACTTCATCGCGTCGGGAAAATCAACAACCCGCACACGGCAATTCAATTTCCAAACTAAATCCTCTTAATTCTACAAAAAAATAAATTAATAATTTACGTAAACGTACCAGAAAAAATCCGATCGAGAGAAAGTTGGCCGAGAGAGGGAGAGAGGGTGGCCGAGAGAGGGAGAGAGGGGCTGAGGTGGGGGGGGCTGGTTCGGGTGGGGGGTGGTGGTGGCGGGGTGGGGGAGGGGAGGGGCGGCCGGGTAGAGAGGAGGAGAGACCGGGTAGGGGATGGGGAAGGGGAGGCCGGGGGTAGGGTGGCCGGGGAGAGGGGAGGCCGGGGCTGGGCGGGGGGGGGGCGCTGGGGTGGCTGTTGGGTCGGGTAGGAGGAAGGGTGGGGGGCGGGTAGGTTAGAGGGGGGGGGGAGGGGAACCAGAGGGGGTTAACAAAAAAAAAATCGGGGGTAAACCGCCCCCTCATTGGGCGGTTGGGTAGAGGGTGTGAACTGCCCAGTGATGGGGCGGTTTGATGGAGGGAGTGAACCGTCCCATTATGGGGCGGTTAGGGCAGTTTTGAAATTTTTTTCAAAATGAGGGCAGATTTGATATATATATATTTTTTTTAGGGTATTAATAAAAATGTCGGCACCTAGGCGCCTGACTGAAGATTGATAAGATTAAAGAGAATTCTCAAGTAATTGAATTAATTAGTGCCAATCAAAGAGGCGGCCGGATTGGTATTTATAAGAGGCGGTAGCAAATTCTACTATTTTTTTCCTTTCATATTAAATTATGTTATAATTAGGATAGTTAATATATAGTCGGTTATAAGTCGAAAGAATCAGTGGCCGAATATATGTCTGTTTCAATATCGATCTTCCTTACCTCTTTTTTTTTTCGAAATTTCATTCTGATTTTAGAACTTCATTATTTATTGCTCTTTTTCTAAACAACAATGAAAATGAATCAAACTATAGAGAAATTCTGTCAATTTAAAGTACTTTTAATGTCTGTAATGTTTTTTAATATTTTATATAAGCATTTTGTTGTGAAAAGCTGCACCAATTGAGGTAAATGAAACTTATTTTGGTTAAATCATGGAAGCTGCACCCGAAATCATTAAACCGTCAAATCAAACCAGAATTTGGAAATGGAAATGTTATTTAGATATGAGAACACGAACATGAGAAATTATGCCCTATGCCTATTCTTTTTACAAAATCATCTAAAATGAATGCATCTTAAACTGAAAGGTAAATGGAATATGCATGCAGTAACTTCAAACTAAGACATGAGGCATATTCATAGCATAGTTAGTTCAATATGCATGCAGGTTTATTTTAAATATTTGTCTAATAATTATTTGTTATTTTAAATATGCATCTTAAAATTAAAGGTAAATCAAATATAAATGAATTGCCAAAAGAAAAAGAAAAAAAAAAGGAAAAGAAGTACATGTGAGTTCCAAGAGTGACTCTAAATCATCTATTCAGTCGACGTGACACCTACAAACTTCTTTGTGTCAGCTGATTACAATGTTGTGGAAGAACAATATGACATAATGAAGTAACCTAGTGGAAACAATAATAATCAAATTGTATACATCAAAATAAACAGTTTGTTATCATTTTTATTAATTGTTTTGGTAGAGTTTTAAACTTTTAACTCGACTGAAAAGGCAAAGCAAAAGAAGAAAGAAGAATATTTGCAAACAATGAACTTACTCTATTCAGTGAGGACAACAGCTACAAACTTGTGCTGTAAATTGCTTCTTTGCTCAAGACAGCACCTGCAAAGATCTTTTTGTTAACTAATTGCAAAGTAAGATAAAATGATTTGCAAATAACCAACCTGTGAGCCTACACAATTCTTATAACTGTGTTGTGCTACAAAGGTGAAACTGAGAAGGTGAGGAAGTATCAGGTTTCTTTGATAATATGATTTCACTAAAATTGAATGTGACATGCCAGTTCTCAGATTTTTATTAGCCTGTCATTGGGATCTCTTATATGCCATACACAGTATGTTAATGAACTTTAAAATTATCTGGTCTAAATCATTCCAAGTACTTTTTTTGTACGTAATGTGATTTCAAAAGGCATAAATCTGATGTCTTGACCTCTAACACTCTAATGCATGGGCTGTTAAAATTTCTGGTGGCTTAGATTTATAAGGGTTACAGTAAGCATGTTTTGGCTAGATGTGGCACGACTCAAAGTGCTTAGTTTGTTGTAATGAGTTGTAGTTTTCTCTTTTTGAGGTTCTTTTTACTGTATCTGCTGTTGTTTTTATTTTCTGTGCTAGGGAACGCAGAAACTCGATGTGTAAGGTTTTTGTTTTCAATAATATATCCACCTAGGCAGGAAATTTTTTTAAAAACCATAATTTAAAAAAAAAATTAGCAAACCAACATGATTAGTTTGATTTTTACAAAAAACATAAGAACCGAGATGCCAATTCGGTCTCCATTTTTCTTTTCTCCTGAGACCGAATTGGCATTTCGGTCCCCCCTTTTCACACCTTTTTCGCAAAAAAAACTGTGGCCTTTGGTGTAAATACTTGGGACCAAGATTCCAATTTGATCCAGGGTATTTTCAGTGGGGACCGAATTGAAATTTCGGTCCTGATTATTATTATTTTTTTTAGAGACACATAGCTAAAATGATAAAATATAACACTAAAAAATCGAACTTTTTTTCCCTTTGCAAATTACTTTTTTGATAGCATATTTATACTAAAATACGCTAAATTACCTGAAATTATGTTAATTTATGCTAATTTACATTAAATTACTTGAAATTATGTAAATTTTTTTTAAGAGACAAATAGGTAAAATGCTAAAATATACTAAAAAAATCGAATTTTTTTAATATTTGTTAGATTGCTTTTTTTTATTATAATTAGCATAGTTATACTAAGATACCCAAAATAACTTGAAAGTATATTAATTTATGCTGAATTACACTAAATTACTTGAAATTACAATAATTATGTAGAATTATGCTAAAATACGGTAAATTACGCTAAATTACGTATGAATAGGGATGATATCTTCACTAAGAAGGCGAAAAACGACGACGAAACTTCAAACGGTCATAAAACGGCGCTCGAGTGTCCGATTTTAGCAAATGACCACTTTTCGGAAAGCTTGTGAAAATACGCATGCATTAAAACTAGTAATGCTAGATTTCGAGATTCAGAATCGTCAAAAAACAAATGGAAGAGCCTCAAAACTTTAGTTGAAGTTTTCGATTAAGATTTTCATTTCTATTGTTCAATCTACGTAACTCAGTAAATTAGTTATGTAATGAAGTTGTAAAATACCAATTTTTATTATTTTTGAATTTTTTTTACTATTTTTTATGATTTATGAAAGATGGCACAAAATCGGCCCAATTCATACGTAATTTAGCGTAATTTACCGTATTTTAGCATTAATTCTACATAATATTGTAATTTCAAGTAATTTAGTGTAAATCATCATAAATTAACATAATTTGAAGTAATCAGGGGTTGACAATGAAATGGGTCGGGCTAACAATGACATTCTCTGTAATCAGGGGTTGCCGCTTTCAAGTAGATGGTACCGCTTTGGAAATTTTTTTAAAAACCATAATTAAAAAAAAATAGCAAACCAACATGATTAGTTTGGTTTTCACAAAAATCATAAGAACCGAGATGCCAATTCGGTTCCCATTTTTTTATCCCTCGGACATAATTGGTATTTCGGTTCCCTCCTTTTCACAGTTTTTCCGCAGAGCCACCACAGAAAATCGAAATGGGATGGGAACCGAATTGTCATTTCGGTCTCCATTTTTTTGTTTTTTTAAAGACAAAATAACCCATACTTTGCAAAATCATGTCGCATTTCAGATTCTAAAATTATTCTAGAAATATATGCTCATGCATCCATTTAATTAACCTAAGAAATATCATGCAAAAGTTTTAGTTCAACTCCTGTCCTATATCATTTAAGCATATGCAATGCAACCCAAAAACTTGATGCAACTCATGTCATATTCAAAACCAAATTCTAAACTTGAACATCATACTACATTTTCAGATTTTTGCTACAAAAATATATGATCATGCATCTTGATGTTTTAATCTAAAAATATAACACTAGCATATACGACAATCTTATTTTGCCACTAAACTCTTCAAGTTTTGTCACAATTTAATTCTAGAATATATGTTCATGCTCCTTGTGACAACTCATGCATTCATTCTATGCAATTCCAAAGAACATTCAAGAACTTAACTACAACTAATTACCAATCAAGCAACAAAGCAAGCAACCAAGCAAGCATCAACAATACCCAATTAGCAACTAAACAAACAAGCAAGCAACAACAACAATAAAATAAGTTAAGAGGAATCTGAGAATAACTCGAAACCCGCACCTTTTAACGTTGGGCACGACATGGCTCGAAGTCAGTTCACTGTTCAGAATCGAGTCAATCGAGTCGTTCGAGAGCAACCACATGAACACAAGCAATCAACTGAGCAACCCAACACATTGCCATCTTCTCCAACTTTCTCGTTTCCTGGCCACGTCGAGCTACCGATGCCTCTACTTTCTCCTCTTTTCCTCTTTTTCCTCTTTTCCTCTTTTCCATTTCCATTTCTCTCTCAATTTCTCCTTTCCTCTTATTTTCCATTTTTAATGTCCCTCAAAATTTCCCCTTTTTTTTTCCTCCTCCGTTCTGTTCCTTTTCTGGACGGACTACCCTTTCCATCAAATTTCCAAGAAGAAGTGTTTCCTCGGTGGAGAAATTTGGTGACAAAAAGTATAGTTGTCATAGTGGTGACATGTGTCTTCCACATGCACCCTTTTATCAATTAAATTCATTTAATTTTCTTTCTTATTTAATGGAAAGTCCATTTACACTAAAACCCTTATATTATTATAAATAAATTAACATGTAAATAATATGTTTTCAATTAACATGATGTTACAATAAATTTTAAAATTCTTCAAACTAGACTAAATATTTAACAAGTATAGTTGAATTAATTAACATATATAAGTAATTTACCATTTCGTAATATAAATTTAAATAAATATTTCCAAAATTCCTGATTTTAACACTAACAATCTATCAATCAAAATTTTGTTAAGGACTTTGCAATTGCCTATTTCTAATTACATTTTCCTTTGTATTTCTAGTTTTGATTCCAAATCAAATATATTTTCAACATGTACAAAATTGGGATGTTACAGAATCATTAAGGTCCAACGTTTTTCAGAACCATAAAATCACTGATATTTCAAACGGTCCCAGTGTATACAAAATACACTATGTACAAAGATACTGTTAATTACATAAAAAATGACTCATCTAACTAAGTACAAAGATACTAGTACACAAAATGAAAAAAAGCAAAACACAAAAAATATGTGCACAAGCATTGGATTGAGTTAACAATTTCTTTATGGGTAAGATAGTAATAATTACTCTTTCCCGGATACAATTTTCATATTCAACAGTCATGTGCCTTTTTGCAATTAAGCCCAAAATAGTTGCTGGTACAGATCAATGGTACGTATTAATAAGCACTCAAAATATTTTTCAGAAATGAGCCCATACTAAATATGTAAACTTACAAGCAAGTCCCTCCAAAGTCAAAAATCAAAGATCAGCCCAAAAGAGATTGGAAAACTGATCCTCTTTGTATGTACGTACCAATACTAATAGATGCAATATTATATCAAAAGTGCATACAAAAATTGTGTAGCAAATTGCATAATCAAGCATCATCAAGTATATTCAAGCATAAATTTATGTATTAAACATAAATAATTCAAAAATACAACCATCACCATACAAAATCATAAATTGCATAAATATACCTTTAAATATATCAAGGTTCGTGAATGTTCTCTCTAATACAATAATTAGGAGGATTGTTGCTAATCATGAAGCATATCAGGTACATAGGTTTATGAGAACAGAACTTGTATATCTGAGTGATCTACACAATGATTAAAAAAACTTTACCAATTCATTTTTTTTACCAAAAGAATGATTATAAAGTTGTATGACAAGTATGCTATTTTCTGATATAGCACACGCACAGATCGTAAAGCAATTCGGACGATAGAGGAACTTTTCAGATTCAAATTGGAGTCAGATGGACGTTTTATGATTTTTAATAAAAAGGGTAAAATGGGTATTTTATGAATTTAGAATGTGTTTTAATATAAAAAAACAATAAAATGGGTAATATATGTGATCTTTTGATATTTAGAGGGGGGACTATGTAATTTTAAAATTTAGAGGGGGAAATATGTAATTTTGAAGCTTTTGAGGGGTATACGTGAAATTCCCCCATAAATTTAATTCTTCGACTCTTCGTCTCGAATTCCAAGTTTGTTTGAAGAAATATAAAATAAAAAACAAAGGCAATCCAAGCATCTCGTTCGAGAAAATCGGAGGCACGTCTACTTATTGGTCTACCCACGTTTTCGTTCTGTCTCTCTTTCTCTCCTCTTTTCGTCTCTCTTCTGATTGAATTGTCGCTATGGATCTCTCAGAGAAATCGCGCCAATCTCTCTTCCCCAGCTACTTATACACATCATCGGCGAGCAAGGTCTTTGGCCAGAACCCCAAATCGGCAGATCTTGGTTCGACCGGGTCTTTCATGATCCAGGCGCCAAATGAGTCGAGGAAGATCGAGATGTTCTCTCCGGCTTACTACGCCTCGTGCACGGCCGGAGGAATACTTAGCTGTGGTCTTACGCACATGGCCGTGACCCCGCTCGATCTCGTCAAATGCAACATGCAGGTTAGTTGTATATACTCTTTTGTATCTTTATTTTGAATTTTTTTTATGGATTAGTTCGATATAGATGGATGTATCTAATCTGTTTCCTTCATTTCTGTGGTTCTCTTCGTCTACCAAACTTAAATATTCTGAGTTGTGATCATAGCTCAACTTGTGAATAATTCAGCACAGAAAATGTTTTATGTGAAGGATGAACTTAATTGTCCGCTCTCATCGAATTACAACATAATAACGTTACAACTTTTACGGAACATGAATTTCATTAGAAATATAAGGGAATAGAACTAGGATTAGGAACTGAAACTCCTATTTTGGTGCCATTTTGGCATGGACCCATATTGGATTGGTTAATGTTATTATTTGACTACCATATCACCGTCTTCTTGTTATTTATGTCTGTTAAATTGATGGTTAAATGGGGTACAGCTGCACATCTAATAAGGACTAATTTGGAGTTTAGCTCCTTTGTTGAGCTCAGTAGTATATATCCTAACTGACATTCTCTCTTTGAATATTCAGATTAACCCGACCAAATACAAGAGCATCTCATCAGGATTTGGTGTACTTCTAAAAGAACAAGGTGCCAGGGGCTTCTTCAGAGGGTGGGTCCCAACCCTTCTTGGTTATAGTGCACAAGGTGCATGCAAATTTGGCTTCTATGAGTTCTTCAAGAAGTACTATTCTGATTTGGCAGGCCCTGAGAATGCGGCCAAGTACAAGACTTTGATCTATCTTGGAGGGTCTGCATCTGCTGAGTTCATTGCTGATTTGGCACTTTGCCCCATGGAGGCTGTCAAGGTGCGCGTTCAGACCCAGCCTGGCTTTGCTAGGGGCTTGTCTGACGGTCTCCCCAAGTTCATTAAGTCTGAAGGTTTTGGCGGGTATAATTTTAACTTACTGATTTTGTTTACATTAGGTCTTGCTGTTTTTCTTTTTCTTTCCCCTTACCTTGGGTGGATTTTCTTTCGTTTATTGGGATCTTATGACTGAATTTAGGGTTAACTGGTTGTCTAATGTAATATTTGAGCTGAAATTTCATTAAAGTCATTCCAATCAGTGACAAACTGGTATGAATTTTTTCTATTTTTCTTTCCCTTCTGGACTCTTGAAAAAGTTGCATTTTTTTTTTCTGATTGAAATGTAGGTTGTACAAAGGAATAGTTCCGCTCTGGGGGCGTCAGATTCCATGTAAGTGATGCAAAATATTCCTTTCCTTTTTCTTAAATGCAGATAAATACACCTTTGCTCATGTCTTACGGAAGATAATATACACAGATACTAAGTTTTCTTTTGTTTGACAAAGTAGTGAAATCTACCTCTTTCATGGAAAAGCCATTAATGTTTTTAATGAAAGCCTACAGTGGTCCAATCAAAAGCTAAATAGGACTACCATCTGGAGCTTGCTTTTAATACTTCTGCTTTTAATTTCTGTCTAGGTTTATATATTTTCTCCTTTGCTTTTTGAGGATCCTTCATTAGGAAATTGGCTAAGCTCTATAAGAGGGCAGTTATGACACAATTCTGTTTTGATATGCAACCAATTCCCGCCTATTACTAAGTTTCACATGATGGCAACTTTAAGTACCAATGAACTGTTGTTGGCAGAATATGTTGCACTGTCTAAACATTTCCTCACAATGTGTTTGGACAGATACGATGATGAAGTTTGCCTCCTTTGAGACGGTGGTGGAGATGATTTACAAGCATGCTGTGCCGAAGCCGAAGAGCGAGTGTGACAAAACCACCCAGCTCGGCATCAGCTTTGCCGGTGGCTATATTGCTGGCGTCCTCTGTGCTGTTGTCTCCCACCCTGCCGACAACCTTGTTTCCTTCCTTAACAATGCCAAGGGTGCCACTGTTGGTGATGTAAGTACTTTTTCCCCTCATTTTTCCTTTTTTTTTTTAAATCCCATACCAGCTTTCACAATTTGGGGCCTTGGTATTATACATATGTAGCCACTCATTATTTGATCCTGTCACTGTTGGTGCCATACTTTGTTGTTGTTTGTAGTGACACCTGTTTTATTGAGTATATGAATCGAATCTCATTGTTGGAGAAATTGAAGACTGGACTCATTGGTCATTTTTGTATTTTTCTTTGGTTTCTAATAGCAAAGGACAAATTGTTGCAATTATTGAGAATTGTATAGGTATTGACGACCTCTACTGGTACTATACCAGTAGTTCATGAAGCTGTACATCTGACCTGTGCTGGTACATTACTGGTGTTGTTGCAGCTATGCATTGATATCTAACTCGTTCAATATGTTTGCTCTAAATAGGCTGTGAAGAACATGGGTCTCATGGGCCTATTCACAAGAGGACTTCCTCTACGTATTGTGATGATTGGTACACTTACCGGAGCACAGTGGGGAATCTATGATGCTTTCAAAGTCTTTGTTGGGCTGTAAGTATTATATCTGAAATATGTTTTATTTCATATTAGCCTAAATACAATCCGATGTACGATTCTATTTGTACTCAGAGAAAGATTCTAATAATCATATTTGTTATTGTAATTTGCAGGCCAACAACTGGTGGTGGTGCTCCAGTTGCTGCACCAGCCCAGCAACCCATAGCTACTGCTTGATTTTTCTTTATTCTGATGAATTGAAAATAACATGTATTTTCCAAGAAGTTCCCTCCGGCAAAGATGGAGTGAATAACAATTTTTTTGGATGGTTATTTTTTGTTTCCAATTTAATTTAGATCAGAAGAGTGATGTGATGTGATCTCTTCTTAAAGAGAGTTGAGAAATAATCAGAGAGGATTAGTGTTTGTAGTTTCATTCTCTGATATTGGTACGCCTACAATCTATTTTAGTTGTTTAAGTATTTAGGATTTTAAATTACATGTCTGGTTTTTTGCCATGTTAATAATTTGTATAAATTTGAGGATGCTGTTGCCACTTTTTATTAACTTCATAGAGATTCTTGTGCTTTCATTACTAATGAGGTTGGAAGTTCCAGTTAGTCAGAGGTCTTTCAAAATTATTGTGGAACGTTTTTTTGGTGTTGCTGAAGTGTATCTTACGAGAGGAGGGTTCAAATGTCTTCATTTTTGTGCTTTCATTTTTAAAAACTTTAATAACTCAAAATGTAAAACTTAAAAGTCAAAATAAAACCGTTAGATATGATCTACATCATTTTATCTATGCACATGTAAAAAATTATAACATTTTAATTTTGTTTTGGTTGTCATCAAGAATTTGCAAAAAACGTACTAATGTAGATAATTTCTAGACGTTGATTTTTCAACTTATTGATTCACATAAAAACAAAATTGAAATGTGATAATTTTTTATGAGCACAGAGAGAAAATAACATAGATCACATCCAACGGTTTTTATTTTGATTTTTAAGTTGTAAATTTTGAGTTATTAAAGTTTTTAAAAATGAAGACATGGTAGATGCACAAAAAATGAAGACATTTGAATCCTCATCTTACAATCATATCTTATTTGTTTTGAAATACCAAACAAATTGGGAAAGGTGGCAAACTGGCAATTCGATGAATCGGGTAAGATAGAGATTGTGTTTGCGTCTTGAGTAATTTACAATTATTTTCGTGATGTTTTGAATTTGGTTCGTTAATTTAAGTTTGGTTTATATTAAGTATCTGCATGTTTTATTTCGGTTGTTTTGTGTCCGGGTTTCAGATCAGGTGAGTTTTAGATAGCAGGTCGTTTAGATACGGTTCCTATTTGGTAATATTTAATTTTAAATTACCATCATTAAACTTTATTTTTGAGTGCCATTTTGAGCTTTTTTTTCTTTTCGGATGAAAATATGCAATTACGTTATATGTCTGATTTAATGAATCGAGGTCTGTTCAGGCGAATCAGATCTGGATTATCGGCCTATTAGATTTTGTGCAACGACGGATTTTGTATTGAACTATTTTATTGTTATTGGGCCTTCGGCCCCGTTCGGCAGGAGATACTCTCATGAGAACTTTTGGTAAAAACGGTTTCATACAAATAAAAAAAAAAATTCATACAATGTTTGGAAGCCCAATTTTCATAGTAAATTCTGCATTGTAGACTCCGACAAAAAATGCTTCAAGATCAGTGATTACCAACATACGAACAAATTATGTACAATATGGAACAAATTTTATTTATAGAAAAGAGAGAGAGAGACACACACATATATATATATATATGAAAGTAAATCCAATAGAACTCGAATTGTGCTACAAATACACATAAATCTAACGACATAATGGATAACAACAATCTCTCTATTTTAAACTCTACTAATTCAAGAGAATTAAAATAGTACATAAAATATAATCCCTCTAAAATATACGCCATAATTTGTTGCATCTTAATTTATGTTTACTAAAAATGTTTCAGATCGATGTTTGACGTATCACTTAATTAATATATGAGTATTAAAAACCATCTAAAGTCCACGCATGTCACAAACGGTTAATAGGGAAATGCAAAATAAATAATATTTTTTGCTACTTTACGATCTCTAAGCTCTAAGCTGGAAACAACATAGCAAGTCGATTTTTTTGTTTTTAGTTTTGTGGAAGCATTTGATTGATATCAAATAGCCAGATGTTCTTTAGACTACAATCCGCGCTTAAAAAAAACAAAAGAGAAAAGATTTTTATATCTAACTTTTTTTCTCTGTTTTTTACCCATGCTGATCCGATTAGTTTTCAACCGTCTTAATTGTAGTGCTGGCTCCCACTTTTAAGCGCGATTGTCCTGTCTCCACTTTCTTCCTTTAAAACCTTTCTTCTCTGCTACAATTTCCTTTTATGAATCTTATTTTGAATTCAGATATGATTATTTCCTTCCCGTGGCAATTTCATGGTCCTTTTTCTCTTCGCTATTTCTTTTTTCCCTTCGTGATTTCTTTCCTTTTACTGTCGGGGTTTCCTTTTCTAAACAAGAGCACGACGATGGAATTAAGCTTCAATCGTGTCTTAGAATCAAAGTTTTGCGCATCTTTGATCTTCATCATATCCAATTAGGATTGAAAAGAACAGCAAAATCGAAATTGAGTGAGTTATTTACTGGTTTTAATTGAATTTGATTTGAATTGCTGCAGTAACGGATCACGCATTATCTGAATTTTGATTTGAATTTCAATTGAGTTATTTATTGTTCAATAACGGATCTCGCATTATTTAAATGTCTGATTTGAATTTTTGATTTAGAATTTGATATTTGAAATCAAAATTACATTTCATAATTTTTTATTATAATTTTTTATTTAGAATTTGATTTAGAATTTGATATTTGATATTTGAATTTTTGAAGAAGAAGAAAGAAGATCTTAGTTTTATAAGAAAAGCAAAATAAACATTTAAAATTTAAAATAAAATAAAATTATAAATTCAGCTTAAATTTTCAAATTTAATCAACACATGGGGAAATAAGAAAGAATTTCAACTTAGATTGGAAAAATAATAATTTTTAATGTTTTGATGAGAAAATTGGCTATATTGAAAATTTTGATGGATACACTAGAAATTTTGTCATTTATAAAAAGTAGTGCTCTACTATTTATTATTTTAAAGAGGAATTCAATGCAATGATTTTGATGCCAAATCAATACAAATATAATTAAATATCAAATAACTATTTTCTAAATAATTTTAATAATAACTTAATTAGATATATTATACATGGTATACACTATGTTCTATGCACGCACAAAAAATTAAAACTCTAACATTATTTGGTGGCAATTGTGCTTCGAGAGCTAACAAGATCAATGGTTCAATTTTTCACAATTTAACCCTCTCTTAATGGATATCGAAGTGAGGTTAAAGTGCTATATATTTTGTTATAAGCATGTAGATGAGATAAAAACGAACTGACGGAATGACCTGTTGATGTCATTCAGGAGGGTTCTTAATTTAATATAAATATGATCCATTCATTTTGAATCGAACGGTCCAATTTAAAATAATAATCCTACTAGGCTACTAGTACTACTACTACTTTTTTTAATAAAGGTTGGAACTTGGAAGCATAAGCTAATCCTAGTACTACTTCTAGATGGAAAGTTGTGAAAATATTTCTTCTTGAGGGCCTAGAGTTTATGGATTGCTTATGCAGTACCGAACTGGTACAAGTTGGGCACAGTTTATGGATTGCTTATGCAGTTGTGCTTAACTGTAGATTTGTACAGTGAGTTCAGATTGATTTTGAAGCAGGGTGCAATGACCGCAAGGTGTTGTAGAGAATAATCTTGTGTCCTTGAGATCGATCATGCTATCAGAAAAATTCTAAGTATTTTATTATACCCCAGAATTAGAAGGGTTACAAATGAGAAATAAGAAATAAGTTAATAAATAGGAGCTAGCTATTGAAGAGGTTTTTGTTATAAAAATATACATTTGGGTATATATTCATGTCCACCAAAGAGATTAAAGGAGCTGGGAGAAAACTGGAGACGAATCTCTTTTGGAAAATGAAAATTTATTTCATGCTTGACGTTGAGAGCAAAAGGAGAGGGCAGGAGATGGACTTGGCGATTAAAGGTTCAGTGAAAGGAGAGGATGAGAGAGGGGGGCATGAAAAAATTTAGCTATGGGAAAGGTATTGAACGTTTGAAGAAGGAGAGGGTAAAATTGTCAATTTAATATTAAAATAATTAAATAAAGAGTTAGATAGGTAAAATGGGGATAAAAAATATAATGCAAAGTTTTAATGAAAATATTGATTATTATTTTGTTTTGATGGAGATATTAGCTATTTTAAGAGTTTACATGGGCACACTATAAATTTTCCCAACTTGCAATTAGAGTGGGAAAAATGGCACGGCAGAGCCGGCTCCATCACGGAACAACGCGTCAGTTACGTACCATGACTCGCATGTCCCGTGTCATGACCATTCGCGTACCGTGACTATCTTTTGAAACTTTGGCACGGCACAGCACGTGGTCATGCGAGTCATGTATAATTAGAACCATTAGATATTGATCAAATGGTGAATCTTGAATAAACTAATCTAAATTATGATTAAATGATCACAGCACGTTTAGATATGGCGTGACCATTTGCGTGCCATGACCACCCCTTCACATTTTGGTCACAGCACGACATAGCACATGAAAACTTAACTTGATTATAGCACGGTTAGTCACAGCACGGCACAGCTCAGCATGATTTTTCCGCTCTACTTGCAATATATAAATGTAGGCTGTGGATAGGCCTTGCTTTTAACAAGATAAAAGAGGCTCGATAAGCCTACTAGGTCTTGCTGGGCTTTTTAGGTTAGTCGGCCAGTTACCTCGCTGGCTTTGCTTTATAAATATCATGAATATTATCATATAAAAGCCTATTAAGAAGCGGTTTACATTTATTAGTAAATGTCAATTAATAAATTAATTAATCTGATGGATTCAGATTCATTGTATATTTTAGTATGACACTGGGGCTGCGCTTTAAAATTGATGCGGATAACTCCTTGGTTTGACCAGTAATGACATAAAAACTTCCCCAAATTCCATAATAGCTATAATTCTACGAAAATGCAGAAAAAGTGAAGTCCATTAGTCAAAAATTATTTTTGTGCGTCAAATTTAAAGATTTAAAGCATTTTCTTTAGTTGACGTTGAATAAGTTGATTAGCTCGGATAAGTTCGAATCCATTTATCGAATCAATCGGATTTGAGATTCAAGTTGTTTCGGATTATTACCCTAATATAGTTAATATTGTAACATGTCTGTAAATTTTATTAGGCCAAACTGGATTATAAGTTCCAATGAATGATTCAAGATATTGTGTCAAACATATCAAAATTTGATGTCTGATTTATTCGCAATTAAATTAGTATATAAACATCCGGACCTTTCTAGTCATAAGTACTTCCAAACTATCTGCTGTGTATCAAGTTCCAATAATTATTAATTATGAAGCAGATTCCAAATTTCTACTGCAACATCTTGTTGATAAATATAACAACCCATAAATCATTCAGATTATCATTCGAAATCTATACAACATACCAAATAGGATAAAGCAAAAGTTTAACAGCAGTGGAAAGGAAAAGCTGCAATGAATCCAAACGGGCGATCCTTTGTCCCATCCCATTCCTCCAGTAAAAAAAAAGGTTGGCACCATTCAGGTTTATCATCCTTTGCCTCTTGGTGTCTGATCAGAAAATTGGCGCTACTTTTTAGCCACAATAATTCCCACCACATGCAGCGTCATCAGGTGGTGGAGCCGAGAAACAGGGGAGGAGATCATGGGCTACATATTGTATGTGTGTATAATATTTAGCTTTTTTATAATTTTTGATCGGATGGAAGGAGAGGTGGAATTCAGATGCCCAAAAGGTGGAATAAAATTAACTGATAAAAGCGGGTTTAGTAGGGAAGTGGGGAAATTGGTGTGATGGAATGGAATCCGAGCAGCTTTAGGATTGTCACGGAGTCCGAGGTTTCAGATTTTACACTTCATGGAAAGTTGAGATCTTTTGAGGTCACTGTATGTTGTTTGGTAATTGGTATTTGATTAACGAGCGTAATTTGAGTTGAGTTTTTATTTTTTGATTTAATTTGAATTGAGTTTTTGCCTGAACAACAACGGATTGAATTCCCAACAATTTTGCATGGGATAATTTGAGGTTCAGTAAGCAGAAATTTTGTAGCAACATGGAACGTGGTAACTGATAAGAATCTTGTTTTTAGTAATTACCGATCGAACTTTCAGCACGTAACCCAAATTTATTTTTTAAGTGCCGAATCTTAGAATTAATAGGGTAACTAACCGGTAGGCATCATTAAAAATCATGCAAATTGTGGTCAATTGATAAGAACTGAGAAGTCAAGATGAGTCGTACCATTCTGCATTGAATCGCCATCAGGAATTGACGTCCAATGAATTCACGTTCGTGGTATATCCCCGTTTGAATATTATCATAAATGCTACAAGTTACAGAAAGTGTCATGTCATATATAGAATACTGAAAGCTAAAGATACTCAGATAAAAAAAAAAAAAATCTAAACATACTTGCGGACTTCTTTTTATACGGGCATATACTTTGCTTCAGAAAACTAGGGGTGCAAACGGGTCGGATATTAACTAACTGTATCCGCATCTGTATATGAAAATTAGATACGGATACAGATATGATTTTGAATTTTAATTATCCGTATCTGAATAGTAAACAAATACTATATAATTTACTAAATATTATAAAAATATTTATGTATATATCTACGGATATCCGATATCTGATCCGTATCCGTTCGTATGTATCCGTCTAATATCCAATCTATATCCGTATTCAAAAATTAAAAGCAAATACGGATATGATTTACCACTATTTGATCCGTATCCGATCCGTTTGCACCCCTACAGAAAACATACTTGTTTTTGTTGCCGAGTCTTCTAACATCCCCGTTCCTTCTCCGAGGGGTGCAAATGAATGAAATATTCTGTGTTAATGCGGCACAGTACTTGTTGCGTTTATTAAAATGAAGTAAAATATCAAAAATAATTTTAGTAAACAAAGAGATTTTTTTTTAAAATTATAAATTTTCTTTGTCTATATATACTCCATATTTTTGCCTTGAAATGGATTGATATAATTTACTCATACTGAACTTTTTTATTAACACAACACGGTCTAAAATTTGAAAATAGTATCTAATAATTGTCAAACAGTGAGAGAAACTGATAGTAGTATAATATGTTGAGTAGAACTAGGGTGTGATGTGCTCACCAAACTTTTTGGTGAGCATAACTCTACATAAACTATCGGATTCACTTCAAACGAGATGAATCCAACCGTTGAAACCGATGTACTTTACGAGTGATGCGCGTACATGCAAAATTTTAAATTTTTTGAATTCATTTAGTCTCAAGTCAAGTGGTCAAAATTGAGAATTTTTTGAATGCATTAAAACGACTTCATTTTGAATCATTCATTTTTCATCAATTTTGACCACTTGACTTGAGACTAAATGAATTCAAAAAATTCAAAATTTTGCATGTACGCGCATCACTTGTAAAGTACATCGGTTTCAACGGTTTGATTCATCTCGTTTGAAGTGAATCCGATAGTTTATGTAGAGTTGTGCTACACCCTAGTTCTACTCTAATATGTTTTTTATTATATGATATATAAATTTTGAAATAGTTACTTTATATATATTTAATGTATACTATTGACCGTACAATACACTAAAAATGTCCACATGTCTTAAAGAGGAAATAAGTTATTTAACTAATTATCAGGGATAAGTTGTGTACAATTCAATATACACGAAATTGTGCAGAATTTGTGGCATAGCAGCAACAAATTTAAAAAGTTGTTAATAAATCAACAAGGCGTATTAAAATGCAAAAGGTACGTAATTACATAATTACTATTCGTGTAAATTTATGAGAAAAATAAATGAAATTGTCAAGAAAATTTTCATTAATTTACTGAAAAGAAAAATAACAAAAATTATAATGAAATATACAGAGAATAATAGAGAGCAGTTAATTATACTTTTGTTGTTAATTATTGATTTAAATTGAGTAATATGGAGTAATGTTTTATACTTCTAGAGCAAATGGGAGGTAACAGGAGAGAGAGAAAGGGAGGGGAAAATTGAGATCCATAAAGACATATTGAGATTGTCAATAATTTAATAAGAGTGAAATTTTGTTTGGTGGTTTTCAAAAATAGAACATTTATAAAATTTCCCTTCTTAATTTCTTCGTCCAGCAATATATAATTAATGCCTTGTCATACTTATTAACACAACTTTAGTTTTCTTTTATTTCAAGATAATAAAACGAGAAACCCTTAATTATATTCACTGTGATTAGAACCTTTTGATTATTTTTATTTAACATTTTAATCTAGTTAGCATCCCAAAACATAAGTAGTGCTACTAACAAAAGAAAGAAAAAGTTGAATCGTCTTGGAAAATCAAATTAAATTAAAAAACCAGCTAATTATTCAAAGTATAATAATTAAAAAAACCATGATTTGATATCCATTAATTGGACAAATATCAATAAAAAAAATAACATAAATGAATTAAAATTTCTCCTATGTCCAGCGACCCTACACTTGTGAGATAAATCAAACTTCCAATTAAATTGTTACACAAAATCACATTAATCGATCTCCTCACCTTACACTAGTTTCAAAGATTGCTTATTTTCTATTTTTGTAAAATAGCTCCTCCATTATTTAGGTTTCATTTCACACACACACACACACACACACATATATGGAGGGATCAAATGCATCGTGATTTTGTGCTCCAATATGCTCCACATTCTTTATCTTCATTTTCAAAGTCTGAATAGTCGATCCAAACTGCTCAACATGATCTTCATAATAAAATATGCTTGGAGACCAAATTTATATTTATATATATATATATATATAGAGTCCGACTAGGCTACTCCATGGAGTAAAACGACTCGGTACTCCACGCCATATCTTCATTTTCAAAGTTCAAATAGTCAATTCGAACCTTCCAACATGTTCTCCATATTGAAATGTGCTTGGAGATCAAATTTTACATTTTTTGGAATTTTTTTACTATTTATTAAGCCACTTTGAAAATCTGAAAATCCTTATGAACAGTAAAAAACAGTAAAAATTTATGGACTGCCGGATCAGTGATTTTCAAAGTGGCTTAATAAATAGTAAAAAAATTCCAAAAAATGTAAAATTTGGTCTCCAAGCACATATCAATATGGAGAACAACTTGAGCGGTTCGGATCGGTCGTTTGGATTTTCAAAATGAAAATAATGAGGCGTGGAGCACCAAGTCGTTTTACACCATGGCTTAGCTAAGCCCAGCACTATATATATATATATATATATAGAGGAGGGATCCGATTACACCTTTTTTGGTGACACACTTTGACACCTACTATTTTTAAAGTCCAAATAGTCGATTCAAACTGTTCAACATGATGGATATATTAAAATGTGCTTGGAGATCAAATTTTACATTTTTTTGAATTTTTTTGCTATTTATTAAGATGGTTACAAAAATCGTTGTTTTCAGACCATTGAAAAACAGCGATTTTGTAACCATCTTAATAAATAGTAAAAAAATTCAAAAAAATGTAAAATTTGATCTCCAAGTACATTTTAATATGGTGATCATGTTGAACGGTTCGGATTGACTGTTTGAATTTTGAAATCGCAAAATTGACCTATATAAAAAACGGTGTCATGATGTGTCACCAAAAAAGGTGTAATTGGATCCCTCCTCATATATATATATATATATATATATATATATATATATAGAGTATGGCTAATTTGCTTCCGGAAGCATTTCGGCCGAGGTGCTTACGGGGGCATATCTTGCAATTTGATGTTCAAACAACAAATTCAAACCGTTAGATGTTCAATCTATATTAAAATCTACTTGGAGACCAAATTTTACATTTTTTGGAATTTTTTTACTATTTTTTAAGCTGGTTTGAAAACCGCTGTTTTCAATGCTTCAGAAATTTAATAAAAACAGCGGTTTTCAAACCAGCTTAAAAAATAGTAAAAAAATTCCAAAAAATGTAAAATTTGGTCTCCAAGTAGATTTTAATATAGATTGAACATCTAACGGTTTGAATTTGTTGTTTGAACATCAAATTGCAAGATATGCCCCCGTAAGCACCTCGCCGAAATGCTGCCGGCAGCAACTTAGCCGCTCCCTATATATATATATATATATATATATTTTTTTTTACAAAGGTACAATATCACTTTTTCGGATGGTCCAGAATCTCCTTAAAACAGTGATTTTATGCCTATGTAAAAAAATAGTAAAAAATTCTAAAAAATATAAAATTTGGTCTCCAAGCATATTTTATTATGAAGATCATGTTGAGCAGTTCGGATCGATTATTCTGACTTTGAAAACGGAGATAAAGGATGGAGCACAAAATTATGATGCATTTGAACCCTCCTCTATATATATATATATGAGGAGGGATCGGATTACACCATTTTTGGTGACATCAAATTACATCATCCATTTTTTAAGTTTTCAAAGTCCAAACAGTCGATCCAAACCGTTCAATATGATGGATATATTAAAATGTGCTTGCAGATCAAATTTTACATTTTTTTGAATTTTTTTACAATTTATTAAGTACTTTACAAAATCGTTGTTTTCAAACCATTGAATTTTTGTACCCATCTTAATAAATAGTAAAAAAATTAAAAAAAATGTAAAATTTGATCTGCAAGCACATTTTAATATATCCATCATATTGAACGGTTTGGATCGACTGTTTGGACTTTAAAAATGGATGATGTCATTCGATATCACCAAAAAACAGTGTAATCTGAACCCTCCTCTATATATATATATATATATAGAGAGAGAGAGAGAGAGAGTGGCTAATATCAAAACGTTTGTTCCTGAGCCCTCGTGCAACCAAGTCGTTTTCGGATTTTCAAAGTCCAAATGGTCGATCCGAACCGTTCAAGTTGTTTTCCATATTGAAATGTGCTTGGAGACCAAATTTTACATTTTTTGGAATTTTTTTACTATTTATTAAACCACTTTGAAAATTTCTGATCACATGGTCCAGAATTTGATTGTACTGTTTTTACTGTTCACCCGGATCAGAAATTTTCAAAGTGGCTTCATAAATAGTAAAAAAATTCCAAAAAATGTAAAATTTGGTCTCCAAGCACATTTCAATATGGAGAACAACTTGAACGGTTCGGATCGACCGTTTGGAGTTTGAAAATCTGAAAATGACTTGGTTGCACGAGGGCTCAGGAACAAACGTTTTGATATTAGCCACTCTATATATATATATAGAGGAGGGATCCAATTACACCTTTTTTGGTGACACACTTTGACACCTATCATTTTTAAAGTCCAAATAGTCGATTTAAACCGTTCAACATGATGAATATATTAAAATGTGCTTGAAGATCAAATTTTACATTTTTTTGAATTTTTTTGCTATTTATTAAGATGGTTACAAAAATCGTTGTTTTGAGACCATTAAAAAACAGCGATTTTGTAACAATCTTAATAAATAGTAAAAAAATTCAAAAAAATGTAAAATTTGATCTCCAAGCACATTTTAATATGGTGATCATGTTGAACGGTTCGGATCGGCTGTTTGGATTTTGAAATCGCAAAATTGACCTATATAAAAAACGGTGTCATGATGTGTCACTAAAAAAGGTGTAATTGGATCCCTCCTCATATATATATATATATATAGTGGCTAATATCAAAACGTTTGCACCAACCCCTTGGTGCAAACGTTTTGATATTAGCCACTCTCTCTCTCTCTCTCTCTCTCTCTATATATATATATATAGGGATAGGCTATCATGCTTTGGGAAGTAAAGATGGTGTTTTACTTCCCACTCATATCTCTATTTTCGAAGTTCAAATCGTTGATCCGAACATCTCAACATGATCTTCATATTGATATATGTTTGGAGACCAAATTTTATATTTTTTTGAAATATTTTACTATATTTTTAGAATTTTTGAAAATCACAGCTTTTCATTAAATAAAAAAAATAAAAAATTCAGAAAAACACTGATTTTCAAAAATTCAAAAAAAAAATAGTAGAAAATTTCCAAAAAATGTAAAATTTGGTCTTCGATCACATTTCAATATGAAGATTGTGTTGAGAAGTTCGGATCAACTATTTGAACTTTAAAAATAGAGATATGAGCGGAAAGTAAAACACTCTCTTTACTTCCCAAAGCATCGTAGCATCACTCTATATATATATATATATGCTTTCTTTATTTGCTTACACATCTCCACTAGTATATATGTATCTTTTTAGTAATCAAGTGTAATTTATACGCTTTGGACATCTCAACGCCGATATTAAGTAACTTGGTGATTTTATCGTCAAGTTTTGTGCGCCATTAAATCTGAGTGTGAGCATTGATCGCATTTTCGAACGTCTTTAAATGGGTTAATGTAGGTTTTACACCATTCCATACTTCTTGCATTGTGATTTAATTTTTTTCAAACTTAAGTTACATATTAATTGAATCGCGTACTTAGTGCAGTGACATGAGCCCTCATCTTTTTTTGGAGAGACGTAAGTTTCTTCTCAAAAATAGTATGTAAAAAATACTGAAGTGTATCAGAGTCCTTTGATAAAAAAAAATTAGATATTAATTTTTCAAATACACTAGAGCTGTTTTCGAGCAAAGTTAGGGTAGGGTTTGATATTCTGAGCAAGGCTGAATATCTTCCTTTGTTACTTACAAAAGAATTTGATGATTCTCTCGGAGGAGGAAGAGGTAGATCAGGCTGAATACTTTTGTGCAAGGACCCTTGACTTTTGGAAATGAATCTAAACAACCCATATGTGTGGAAAAGGCCTCCCTCTTGACTCGAGTCCGACTCCACTACTTTTTTTGGAGAAAAGGAGGAGCCTCTTTTTCTGAATCCAACGATTCAAAATTTTTATGCGATAAATAAACTTTTTCATACACAAATCTCAACGAATTTTGAATCGTTGGATTTAGAAAAGAAGAGTCCTCCTTTTCTTCCAGAAAAGCAGCGGAGTCCGATTCCTCTTAACTCTAGTTGTACCGAAATTTTAAGACGTTTGTGTAGTTATTTTCTTATGTCTTCATGAATTATGTTTCTATGATGCCTTAGATATATCTGTTATTTCGATTAGGTTGGTTATGGACTTATGGTACTAGTTGCTCTGTGCTGGTATGCAAGTTAGTTGTAGTAGTTACAGCGATTCGGTTTTATTTTGTTAATGGTTTGTGATATCTGAAATTTAAACTCATTCAATAATTCTTCATATATTGTTTCTAATGAAATCGATGAATTTCACACCACTTTGTTCAAAAAAAAAAAACATAATTTACAGGAGTTAGCATGTTTGACTATGAAAAACATATAGCAATTAATTTCTATTTCCTCTTCTCTTTGCCTTTAATATTATTCCCGAAATAACAAACAATAATACTATTTGAATTACAAATTGTATCTGACAACAATATTTGAGCGAAATTGTATGTTTATTTTTGCGAGCGCGTAATATGTAATGAGGTTTAAATTTAATAGGGATAGACATGAAATTGGTGGTCTTAAATGAGGTAGACCGGTCCAACTAGGTAACGTCTCCATGTGAGTTTTCACAAGACTGTAGCGCCTGAGGAGGAGCCTGTGCTATCACATTTTTCTTTTCATTTTCATCATTTCTTTCCATTTGGAGCTACCACCCATTCGCTCTTTCTCTTCCCTCACTTTTAGTTCTTGCACTGTGTTATTATTTCTGCGAGTGGATCAGGCAGGCGAGGCATTTTACAGCGTGAGGGAAAAAGCATTTCCTTCAAATAGAAATCCATTTATGATATCATATACCAGCCTCCTTCACAAACTTGTATAAAAAATTTCCCAAGGACAGGTCAGCCGAGACAGTGGAGTGCAAACGAAATATCCTCCGTTATTTAAGAATAGCAAACATATGCAACAGTATTTTTTGTTTGTGCTTTTTTAAGCGGATAATTGAATATGGCATGTTCTTTTTTTTAATCATATTGAGAGCAATCTCCATTTTACTATTTGTAAAAAAAATTAAAAATATTGACGTTAAACGTGCAATTTCTCCTATAGAATGTGGAGCGCTTACTGTTTAATAATCTCATTAAATTAATAATTTGTTAGAAGATATCACATCAAGTTTTGCAATTAATTTTCAAGTTGTATGAGTATCATTCATGTAATTGCAAAAAAAATTATTCTATTGTTTAATTCTTAATATTGGTGTTTTTTTCACAACAGTGAAACTAAAATTACAGGGATGACAACATTATTAAATTAACAGCAAGAAAATTACTAAAATGCTTATGTAGCAAATTAATAAATTCAATTAATATAATTGCATAGCAGAAATGCTAATAAGTATTTCACCTAATATGGTATCTTAAAATAATCTTCCATTATAAGTATCGATAAAGGACAATATATACGTATTCCAAAGTACAATGAAAATTCAAGTATTTTGGCCAAATTAATTAAGTGAATATTAAGAAAAACATAAATCCTCTGCTTGACAAATAAAATAGTAATTAATTCACTTCACTGGTAATCAAATAAAGTTTGGTGATAATTAAATTAAGATGGAAGAGAAATAATATACTGAAGAAGTAGGAATAAATGTAAAATCAAATTGTTCTCTAATTGGGGATGTTTATCTTAAAATTTAAATGTAGATAAAGTAAAATTAATGTAATTATTTAGATGATGTAAGTTTGATAGAAAAAAAAATGAGGTTTACTTCTAAAAATAATGTAAAAGTGTTCTTGCTTCATAAAATTAATGAGGTTTACCTCTTTTCACTTCTCGTGTAAGGGTCGCTTGACAATGAATATTTTGTCAATATATATTGACAAAATATTTTGAATTAATTTTAAAATTGTGTTGCGAAGTTAATATAATTTAAAAAATATACATTACGAAAATTATTAAGTTAATATATTGTCAATAAATTTTCCTCCTCAATTGAAACCTCGTAGCAATTTGAAATTTATTTCCATATAAATTAATAATATCAGCATGCGTTTTTTATTCTGAGAAGTTCATATATTTGATTTACTAAATATATTCGGAAGTTAAGCAATCAACAGTACAGATAATAGTTTTTCAAGGTTAAGAAATAGATGAAAACATACTGGTCAAAATTTGGGTCTTTTTTCTTCAACAAACAAAGTACTCATTGACGGATTTAAGTGGATGGAACGGGTTAAGTTTCCCCCATTTTTATTCTTGGACAAACTCTTAATAATATTTTTATGCTATGCATGTAATTTCTTTAAAAATAAATACTGCTCAGACATTGATTCCTATAAATATATTATTTAATTTTTAATGTCAGTTATTACGTCGATATCGTATAAAAATTATTTGTATTCACTAAATCCTGTTTAAAAAATTTCTGGCTCGCCTTTCAAAAATTATTAAATCTATTAGATTAAGTGCGTGAATCTCGAAAACATTAGTATTCTACAAGTTGAAATTATGAGTGATAACAGAGCATATAATAATAATAATAAGCGATGGTTCAGAGCTCCAGCGTCAGCCCATGCCTTTGCTGATGCTCGTCTTAAGTGCGTGCGCGCTCTGGCCGCGCCCAAGCGTCAGGGTCAGGCTCATTGCACCTATAAGCAAATCGCACCAGAATCGCTAAAAAGAGGAGAAAAAAATCTACAGAGAGAGCCCAGAGCAGATGCGAGAGAGAGAGAAAGCAAGGTCACGGGTTTACCTTGAAAGTTGAATCTTCACCTCCCCCTCTCTCTCTCTATCCGATAGATAAACCAGACACACAGACACATATTCCCTCTACACCCCCACCGCCCACTTCCTTCCACCAGGCCCGAGGCAACCTCAGTAAAAAAAATTACAATTCCAGCATTTCACACACACCTACAACCAAACACACATCACCCCCACATGCTACTATCCTTTTCACTTCTCTCCATTCTTCCTAAAACCCAGACCAAACCCCTTCTCTTTCTAGCTCTCTAGAGTCTAGACCCAGTCTCTTTCTACTTTGTTTCCTAACTCTCACGATCGGACGATGATGGAGAGGTGCTGGGAGGGAGGAAGCACCGCCGCTGTGGGTGCAATGGATGCGCACAAACCGGTACCCGCACCGTTCCTAACAAAGACGTACCAGCTGGTTGACGACCCCTCGACTGACCACATTGTCTCGTGGGGCGACGACCGCATCTCTACCTTTGTTGTGTGGCGGCCACCTGAGTTCGCTCGCGACATCCTTCCCAACTTCTTCAAGCACAACAACTTCTCCTCCTTCGTTCGCCAACTCAACACTTATGTATGCATTTACGTCTATACGTAATAGTTACATACATTCATCAAAGGCACCAATGTTGGTGTACTATTTCTTGTCAATTAAGTTAAATATTGATGAAGTGTTGCTTTCGTTTAATGTAGGGTTTTAGGAAGGTGGTGCCGGAGAGATGGGAGTTTGCGAACGAGTTCTTCAGAAAGGGTGAGAAGCACCTCTTATGCGATATTCACCGGCGAAAGACACCATCTTCAGCAACTCCATGCCCTTCATCGCCTACCATGTTCCCGCCTCACCACTTCCCTTTATTTCATAACGCACACTTCTCCGATGATCACCACCACCATCCGCATCCACAATCAACCAACTACCATCCCGGCCTTGCAATGCCCCAACAGCCTCGACTTCTCATGCTCGGCCCCACCCAAAATTGCACTCCAACTGCCAATGCTGTGCCTCCTACGGCATCGGCATTGATGGATGAGAATGAAAGGCTTCGTCGCAGTAATGCTGCTTTGCTCTCAGAGCTGGCGCACATGAGGAAGCTCTACAATGACATTATATACTTTGTCCAGAACCATGTCCAGCCTGTTGCACCGAGCTCAGCTGCATCTCCTCTTTTGCTCGGTCTACAACAGAGAAGCAAGAAGACTGGGTTGAACTCTGGTAGCACCACTTCAAGTAGTTCACTAACCATTGCCGAAGAGCCGTCTCCGCCAGTGGAGAACAGGGAGACTAACAGTGTAAGACCAATGCTCTTTGGGGTTTCTATCGGTGGAGGTGGGAACTGCTCTAATGCCGGAAGCAAGAGGTTGCAATTAGACGAGCCGACTTCTCCGTCGACTAAACCCCGCTTAGTGTTAGAGAAGGATGACTTGGGACTTAACCTAATGCCAGTGTCTCCCGCTAGTAGCTAGTTTAGCAGTTTAGTTCTTGATCTTCAGTTTTCTTCTATCAGAGTGTTAAATCTCTAGTAGTAGTATTTTTGCACTTTGTTAGCTATTTAGCTAGTTAATTTCTTCCAATGAGCTTATTGATGTAGTTCTAATTCTGTTTTTGTTATGTTCTAAGGTAGTATTTTGTACATAACGGATGCCTCATTCAGCTTTTTCTTGGTTCCTCTGACTTTGCCACCATAAGAGCAGTTAGAGCTTTCAAAAAAGTACACTAAAATCTGTGCGCCTCTTTATTCTTCTAAATCCTATGAAATCTCTAGTCAAAGTTGTATAGCTGTATAATGTATGAAAACAACAGATGCAGTCCCATCGCTCTCTCTAGAGAGAGAGAAATGAAGGGAATCGTCCTAGCTGAGGTGAGAGCAGCGCAGGTCTTCCAAGAAAATACACTGTAGAAATGGCAGGGTCATGATTATATAGGAAAAAATAGTCTAATCACCAGTCTAATCAAATAGCCTTCAATGCAGACGGAAAGGAAAGCGTAAAGAGCGGGCAAGAGATCGGGTGGTGATGCCACGCTGGATTCTTCTTCTTCTTTCTTCTAAAACTTCTCTCTCTTCTTCTGTTTCTTAGGAACGTGATTGTTCTGAGTAGATTCCCGTCTTCATGCAGGGAGCGGGGCCCATATGTGGGTCATGAAAGAAACCAGTTCTCAGACAGAAACGAACAAAACCATTAAATCCTGAACCCAACCATTGGTTCCTTCATGTGCTCTGTTCTTCATGTCCTCTTCCAAACAAATTGCAATTTGAGTTGATCTGGCGTACATATCTTTAAAACAAAATTTGAAACACTCATATAAAAAAAGTAAACGCTAGTTGGGGTTCTGTATTACATTCACTATACATGCTTCAAAAATCATTTGCTTTGATGAAATATAAGAACTTGAAAAATTAACATTTAAAAGTTTTCTATATAATGAATTTTTACTGCGATTAAAAAAACATAAAATGTTGCAATCTTTTTATGTGTAAAAAAATGACATGAATTGTATCTAATAATTTATTTCAATATTTCAATTTTAGATTTTTAGTTTTAAAAAATTAAAAAATGAAGACATAAAGAATAAAGATATTTGAACACATCATAATTATCGTTACAATGGATCAAAGAAATATTAATAAAGTGTTTTTATCAACAATCTGCATGAAATGACAAAAATAGGTTCCATATTTAGATTTCATCTTGTACAATTCTAGAATAACAGAGCTTGTGCACCCTAAACCTTCCGAAACAGTGATACGAAGGACGGTGCCCACGAGAACAATCAACGGCTGTGATTCCCAGGCCGTTTCCATAAATACGAAATTACAAGAAAACATGGGCATCGTTCTAAATCTGAGAAAAATAAAGAAGTATTTTTCGTGTTACGAGGTCTGTGTACTGTGTTGCAACGATTATTCCCTTCTTTTCTTTCTTTTCCCCACTCGCGCTCTGAAGGTTCCGAGTGCGGTCATCCCAAGTGAGCCTAAGATAACTTTGACCGGACTTGAAAAAGAGCTTTTTCTGGGAACTGTGGTACTGCTACCCCTTTGTACAGAGAGTAGAGCAGTGGGCGAACGAAGCTGATGTCTTGTCTTACAATGTTAGATACTAGTAGCGCTCTTATACCTCTCCCAACAACCCTCCTATAATTCATATCCGATGCAGTATCTTTTTTGTTGACATAAATGCATGCTGCTTTTAATAAGAAAAAAATTCATAAATTGTGTAACAATGTTGTTTCTGTGTTCCCCAAAGATACTTTCATAGAAAATACCATAAATTATGTATTTTATTTACTCCGGGCCAAAAAAAAAAAATCTAAGAATCTTACCTATTTTTCAACGAGTCATTTACGTATTATGTAGTCGATCATACATAGATACTACACAGGAATTGAAGATAATACAAAGTTAATTAATGCTAGTCGTCCTTCTAAATCTAATGGCAGCAAAAAAAAAAAAAAATTATATAGCAGGTTCTTTTAATGCAATAAAATACGAAGGTACTTGATTGATCTTAATATTTTCAATTTTCGTAGTTATCTCACAAAGAAAAGGGTGCAAGCATATGCAAGCGGTAACATGCCTCTTTTCTTTACAAAATACAATAGATTGATGAGGTGTCGTAGTGTGAAATATTGTTTGAACATGCATATGATGAGCATTATTGTAAAGAAAATATTTTCTATACTGGAATAATGTCGACAAAGAATTATCATAAAAGGAGTTTGAGAAATTTAGTATACTGCACATTTCCAAAATCTGAAGAGTATATTCCGAAATATTGTTTTTTTTTCTTGCCAAACCATATTAATAATTAAACAAGGAATTCAATCTTTAACTAAAATTAGTTTTGTATTTATAAACTATGCATGTGGCATGGATCTCAAAATAATAAACTTTCGTTGCTTTTGAGTATATGTTATTAGTGTTCGAATCAATATGCACGCATGGATGGCTAATGCAAGTTATGCAAATCCGCATCACATTCCTGCCAACGTGGAACTATATGAAAAATCGAGTAGTCTTTAATCATTCCCCTTGTTTTTAGATGCATTAATCAATATAAAAATATTTCCTTTTTCTATGTATAGCCGATATCTTTGAGGATATGATGAAACCATGAGAGCTGTATAGTGTATACGCTTTTGGGCCTCATTGGATTCTTTTATCTTTCTTTTTTTTTTGCCTTAGTGAGAGGCGATGGAGAGCTGAAAGTTGAAACCCAATTAGGCGGAGTTGCCTTTGACTAGGGACAATATATCTTTTGCGAAATCCCATCCCAATCTCTAAATTCTCTTTTTGCATGCACTTGGATTCATGAGGTAAAAGAGAATAAAACGCCTGATTAAAGTTTTGACTGTGGGTGCCTGGAGTGGACTCCACCCTTCATGAAGGAAAAAAGGCTGTTGCTTTTGAGGGAAGCTTTTTTTATGGGGGCTCTCTCTGCTTAAAGCCAAAAGCAAGGCTAAAAGCAGAAACTTATCTAGTCTAGAACGGTAAAGGGGTTTCTAGTTAAAAACGGTAGTCTATACTCGTGGGCTTGTTCAAGGCGTAGCTTTGGCAGGAGTAGACACGGGGGTTGGGTATTCTTTATTTCAAATGGATGTAATGATAAGTATCTCCCATTAACTGTAGAAGCTAGTAATTAATGTGGTGAGAGAAGTTACAGTACTTAAGTGCAGCAATACACAAGGGATAAGTATTATCTTACGGAATAAAAAAAAATCATAATCATTTATTTATTGAGGATATATTTGATTTCTGAGAAGTGTACGAACATTTATTTAAACTAATAAGACCACGAGATTAAAATTCTTTTCTGTAATGACTATTATTGCACTTCATTTTTTTGAATGATGGAAAAGTCATATTATACTCTGTTCGGATTATTTTTGTTTATTCAAAATTAGTAGATTTAGTAGAATAGCAGATTCTATTAATGTGAGATTGCGTAAAACAAGTACAGCAGTTATATTCTTACATAGACATGTTACAGCAAAGGACAAAATTAATCAAATCTAAACCTATCTTTGCAATGTATAAAATACCTACGGGTTTAGCTAGCACTTTTATTCTTTATCTCTCTAGTACTACCCCTCATTAGTCATTACAGGAGGTGTACAAAATTTCTATATATCCCTAGATCCTCCGACTCAATCAATAATCATCATAGTTCTCGCCCATTAGATAACCCAAACGATGGCATTAATTAGAAGTAATACTTATTATACAATCATTAGAAGTAATACTACAAAGACTTCAAACTAAATATTATCATAATCAGCTATCAGAAAATGTACTGTAATACTTACTATATAATCACTGGCCAAGTTTAATCTTAATTCAGAATAACTAACAGAAAGCTTGCATGTGTGACTTATTCAAAATATTTAATGAACACCTCAGAGAACTGGTAGATCTGTTGCACGGTGCACCGCAACAAAAAACAGGACGGTGCAAGTTCCAAAATATTTTGCTACTATGCTCATGTTCTCCTCTCTATTCCAGATCGCATCTTCTACATCTTCCCTTGGCGTCGCACAGTAGTCAGGAGTAAGTTAAAATACTGAAAAAGCTGACATGCATCATATGGAACCATCTGATAAGATTTTATAAGCATGCAGACATCTTGATCTTCGTGTTGACTGTTCACTGGGACCCACCATGGCTACTGTTCTTCGATTTAAATATCAGTGTCATTGGTTAGTCGCAAGTGGGATGCACAATTAAAGTCCGGTGCAGGGTCTTCTGCAATTCAACGGAGTGCATGAATTTTAATAAAGATTTTAAATAAACGAATGGGTTTAAGAGAATATACTTTCTCTAGAATCTACTGTTACCGACATACTTTATCGCTACTTTATTTAGTTCAGATTTACATTCATTCACTCCATATGTCTAGCCATCATTCAAAATTTACTCCACAATTTTACAACAATCTTCGATCAAAGCCATTAAAAAAGCGACTTTTTATCAAATTAGCTTTATTCGCAACTTATCATCATGATCACGTCTTAAATTAGTTCAAACTATGAACTGCTCAACCTGTCAATTATGTACCTTGACCTTCCATCCATTAATAAAAAAAACGGCTAGTGTTTCGTTCTTTTCTTTACTGTACAAAGAGCTATCTAGCTAGTTAGTAGAGAATAGGCTACACATATGATACATGTGAGTGTGGCTGTGCTAACTAGCTGGACGCGAGGTGAGACAAATTGTTCTTTCGAGACATTGCTTTTTTATGTATCTCGTGATAAATTATAATTTTAAATCTATTTTACGCATAAATTTTGAAGGCATATTACACAACTGACGTATATTATAGACTAATATTTTCATTTTTGAAGGCCAAATAATTGATCTGATCCCGCTCAACATTATATCTAGAGAAAAATGTACTTGCATATCAAATTTATAATATTTTAAGAATTTTATTACTAACTTTTAGATAAATAGAAAATCACTTGATTTAAAAATTTTGAACCATTTAAAACTAGTGATTTTTTAACAATCTAAATAAGTAGTAAAAGAATTTTAAAAAATTGTAAAATTTAGTCTCCAAATACAATTTCATATGGTTTAACCGTTTGGATCGGCTATATAATTGGAATTGAAAAATAAAATATGAATTCATAGCACGGATCAATCCGTAATATGGCGCCTCATTCTAAATTATATATTACACATATCTGAAAATTTACACCCGTAATTAATGTCTATACGAAATTGAAACACAATATTAGAAAAGTTCCAAAGTTCTAGTTAGTATCACCGTATTCTCTTAGAATAAGTTGGAAGAAGAGAACTTATGGAAGAACACTACACTATTCTAATTTTTAATGATAATATTTAGTGAGTAAAACCAGAGTGTTCTTAAATTATCGGAATGACTTCAAATAACGAATGCAAATTGTTGAAATCGTTCTACTTCACTAGCGATGCGTTTACATATCAAATTTATAAATTTTCAAATCAATTTAATATAAAGTCAATCGGTAAGAAAAGGCTTATTAGTTAATTTCGGTACATTCATTTTTTCGCCCTTTTTGACCGATTGATTTTCTACTAAATTAATTCGAACATTTATAAATTTGAAATGCAAGCGCATCACTTAGGAAATAAATTGGGTTCAATGGTTTTGATTCATTGTTTGATGTGAATCCGATATATTTTGTAGTTAAGCTCACCGAAGGACTTGATGAGTTTAAGAACACCCTGGTTCTACTCATATAGTATATCAATTTTGAAAGAAGAAAGTATTAATTTTTTAAATGTTAAAAAAAGATCATCATCAACTTCATAATCATTAAAATAAATATAATAATAATAAATAAAAAGTAATAATAATAAATTATTATTATGTTGTTGTTGTTGCCATTGTTGTTGTTATTGTTTTTATTATTTAATGTAATATATAAAAAATAACAGTAGCAGTACAATAATAATGATGAAGATTATCAGTACAATAATAAGTTAATTATTACACTTCATAATCATAAAAATAATAAAATAATAAATAAAAAGTAGCAATAATAATAATAATAATTGATTATTATTATTATTATTATTATTATTATTATTGTTTTTGTTGCTGCTATTGTTATTGTTATTATTTAAGGTAACATAAAAAAATAACAGTAGGAACACAATATATAATAATGACGAAGATGATGATTATTAGTACAGTAATAAATTAATTATTATACTATTATTATAATCATTATAAAAATTAATAAAATGGATGGATAAAGAATATAATATCCAAATAATGATTAAAGAAAATGGATGATATTCATGTAATATGTAGTGGTAGAAGTTATATATAGTCTTCTTCCTGAAAATCTCTTCTTTCACCAAAAGGGAGAACGAAAATTTCCGACTTTATTGCCCATGTTTGACTCAATTGTATTACGTTTGTTAATATTCTTTTCAAAAATTTCTTCTTTCCCCTTATTCAAAAAGAAATTTCAAGTATGAAGCTCCCTTTTAATGGTTTTCTAGCTAAGAGCATTGTGAAGATTTATATTTGTAAGAAAACAAATCGAAATCATTTATTTTGTTAAATTTTTTTTTTTTTCAGATGATCAAATAAAAAAATACCGTATATTTTACATTGTTGATGCCTATGTACACCATGACTATAGTTCAAATTAGTGGTCACCGTAAGTTGTTTATCTTATTGAGGCATTTTGAATGACTGCATGTGGGCACGGTGGGCCTATGGTAAAAACTAGCTGACAGTGTGTATTTTTATTGGATCCGTACGGGTGCTAATTTCAATCACCACATCTCGTGATTTCCTAATTTACCCTAAATCATACTCAGATAAAATCGTCTGGAATTCAAGATCATCTTTATCATGGTTTTTTTGTTGAGGATATATATTAGGAAAAAATTTCTAAAAATAGTAAGAATTGGTATTCTACAAGCTTAATATATAATCAATTTACTATATATATATATATAGTTGGGTTATGGTACATTGGACGATAATATATATATGGTTGGGCTATGGTACGTACATTGCAATGTATAGACTCTCTTGTACATTGGAATATAAATTGTTGGTATTGACTTCAAAACAATCGATCCAAACCGTTAAATTCGATATCCATATTAAAATGTGCTTGGAGACCAAATTTTACATTTTTTGGAAATTATATGCTATTTTTTTTGTATGGTCCAGAAATTTCTAAAAAACAACGATTTTCAAAAATTCTAAAAAAATATTAAAAAATTTCCAAAAAATATAAAATTTTGTCTCCAAGCACATTTTGATATGTAGAACATATTGAGCCCTTTAGATCGACTAGTTGAACTTCGAATCCAAGAGTTTGCAGTCCAATATACAAGAGAGCATATACAATATTGCAATGCACCATTGCCCAACTCTATACACACACACACAATTGAGTTGTGTATGATAATTAATTGTGGTTGTGACAATAATTTATTATTATATCTCCATTATTTTTTTGGCCATTGATGATTTAAGTTTTGTTTTAAAAAAAATATAATGTTAATTTCATTTATTGTCATTAGTATTTTTGAGAAAGCATTTATTACAAATAATTGATACCGCAACTTATGCACCTTGACAAGTATTAACATTTATTACAAATAAAAGGGTGCCTTTTCCTGAATTTTCAAATTGCCATTTTCATTATTAAAATATATTTGGATATCCGGACAGACATCCCATAAATTAATCTTGCATTTATTTTTTTCGTACATTTGGAAAACAACCAATGACGATTTAAACTAATAACTAGTTTAGACTAATAATTCTAGGAAGAATGATTGTGGAAATGGGGGTAGCTGGATAGAGAAAAAACAAGCTTCTTCTCAAGCGACGAGCTTTTCTGTCTTCTTGTTGAACACCCTTCTGTCTCTCTTCTGTGCGGCCTGCCGGGGAGCGAAATCTCGAAGGAACCACTTGCATGCCAATCTGCATTTGCGCTCTCGCACCATGCACCATGCACCAGCGATTTTATTGTTTCTACTTTGTCGCTTTCTGTGGATACCCACGGAGCCATACAGGCGTCGTCTTGTTTATTTCTCTGCTCCTCGTGTTATGCCGTGACGTGAAGCGGACAGTCGACGAGCTACTTATCTCTGGCTCTTCTGTGGCAACTCTATGTACCTACAGATCTATGCGTGAGCACTGACTACACAGTTTTGCTGGTTACAACCATAGTGACAAACGAATAGTTCGAGTTCGGTTCGGTTCGGCGGAGTCAAAAATTCGTGATTCGGATATAATTCGGGAAATATGCGGTACAACAAGGAAGCAAAAAAAGAAAATTTCGCGTTTTTCTTGCGAAAAATTCGTGATTCGCGTTTTATTCGCGAATAAAACGTATTATATGTTTTTTTGCGTTTTATTTGGAGTTCTGTTCGGAAACATAAAAAAAACAAATAAAACATGATTATTCGTGAATTTCTCGCTTATATTGTTACTATGATCACAGGTTACCGTTAAAATAACAGAATGTTTCTGTCTAGATTTAGACCATCCGATCAAAATCCGCACGAATATTAAAGAAGTCTGGTGCTTTTCATTTCAGATCGAATTGATCCGGATTTTAATCGGACGTTCCTGATCTAAAAAGAAATATTTTGTTACCTCACAGAATATGGACTCTGCTTCAATCTGTGATTTCCAAACTCCTAGCCAGTGAAATTATGAGTTTCTACTTTCTCAGTTTGAAATTGTTTTACTAGTTATAGGATATAGCCTACATTTGTCAAAATTGGTTGGAAATCAAATAATTAATTAACTCTGTAAAAAATAAGATTTAAAATAAAGCTTAAAAAATCACATAGTATTCATCACATGTAATGTAATAAACTTGAAAAAACAAGCAAAAAAATGATGTATTTGAAAGAAAATTATCGTAAGTTTATTAAATTAAACACTACGGAGAAATTAAATTAAGTGTCATCATGTTTCCTATGTTAACAAGTGAGATAAGCTTTTCATTTTCCTTCAATCGATCTCCCACTTTTTTTTTTTATACTTAATAGCCATTACAAAATTTTTCAAAGACATCTTCCACATTTTCTTTCTCTTCATTTTCCTCATAATTTTCTTTTACTATGGAGCGGCGAAGCTAATGAAAGAAAAGGATTTAATTTCGCTTGGAGGTCACTGAACTTTATCCTTTGTCACGAATTGATTATTCAAGTTTGATTTGTTATTTTGTAAGTACAGAACATTTTATTTGTCCCAGTGAAGTCATTCTATAAATATTTCGTCCAAAATATTAACTGAATATGCTTATTCCGTCTAAAATATCAACGGAATATGATCATTCCGTCCAAAATACTAACGGAAAAGTTATATTTTATTAATTTTTTGGATGCAAAAATTATAGAATGATTTGATTGGAACAAATGAAAAATTTAGTGGGTATAGAAGAACAAATCAAACTTTAGTGACCAATTCGTGACAAAGAAAAAAGATTAGTGTGTTGGGTTTTGTGGTACTTAAGGCAGCATAATTTTAAATTTTTTTGGCATACCAAAGGAACATCATTTGCGACTGAAATTAAACTAAAAATGAAATTTCCAAATCAATAAACAACATACTTTTTGTTTCTTGTCTCCAAACAATAAAAAAAAGTCCTTGAGATGTAGAGTTGAAGATCATTCACCTCTTTGTTGATGCTAATGGTGGTTGATGCGTTGCAGCTCCTTGCACCAAGTTGATACTCCAAAGTAGAAGCCATCTGCGATATCTACCAAGAAATTAATTAGAAACCAAAGTTTTCTTTTACCAGGGAGTAGTAATTTGATCGCTCCTTAATCTCTCTATCCTCCAAGAGAACTAGATCTTGATTTCAGGATTTATTGAATCTCAACACATTAAAGATCAAGAAAGAAGAGAGACAAAGTTTCGGCTATCTAAAGAAGTTGAATAATGATTAATTGAAACCCTAGGCAGTGGGAACCTCTTTAAATAACCTTTCTGCTGTTTAGAAGCAGTCCCCATCGACCTAGACATGATTCTCAAGTTCTCCAAGGTTTTCATAATTAATTTGGGCCAGATATAGCTAATTCTGGCCCAATTGCCTTTCTCGCGGGGTCGTGTATAGCATGGGTATACCGCATGCAGCATAGACGTACAGCTTATCTTACATCACACTGTAGATCTTCTCATAAGCTTTCCAAAACGTCATAGAAAAACTTAAAATGGGGTTACGGCTGATGAGATATGTCCGTTTTAAGTTCTGTTCACAGAAATCGTGGTGGAAATACAGAATTATTTGCTGCCCACAAAAAAACACCTTTTGAGTCTCACAAAGCTTCTTTCATTTTGATCTTTTTTGTTATATTTGAATTTTATTAGACCTTTTAATTAAATCCATAACATCATATAATTATCACTATAATTATTTATCTCATGTTTGGGTAGAGAATCCAATTTACTAGCCATGTCAGATATGTCAAATAAATCAAGGAGCCATTATAATTAATTCCTTAAGAGTATGACCCAATGGTATTTATATCATATGGTAATGGAATCTGAAACTCCTTTCGGTTTCATAAATTATAAGCGGCACCTAGTAATATGCATTCCAAAAGACACAGATGATAAGTACATGCTATATCATGATCCATAAAGCAACAATTCTCTTGTATCAATTTCATGTCACATGATATCATGAATAGATCCAATGTAGGAATGTGTCATTCTTGTAAATCTACTTATTTCTGAATTTCGAAATAATTCAGTAATTATGATTAACTTCTTAGTCATATGTGCATATACTTGTATTATTTCATCAAGGAGCCAATATTTTCACGAAGCCATTACCAATCAAGTTGTTTGAGAAGTTCAAGAATCTTCTTGGGATGAATGATGGAAAAGAAATTAAGTTTAAGAGGAGTTGTTAAATTATAAACTTAATTTAGGTGTGAAAATGAGTAATGAGAAGTTAAAGATTGTTGGCTACAAAGTTCATTGAATTTGGACTCTTAACCAACTTGGAGAATAAGAAACTTATGCTTGGAGAATAAAAAATGATAAGTTGAATAGTCAAAAATTGTAGCTAGCATTAATTAGTGCCAACTCATGTAATCTAGAATTTACTTCTTATATTTCTATATATAGATGGATATGTTATGTTGTACGGGTGTAAGTGAGAAATTATATTTTGTTTAGAAAATTTTATGAATTTGTTTTTTGAACTTCTCTTCCTCTCCACCAAAAATTTGAGATTTATTTCTAACAATAATCCATTGGACAACATGTGTACAGCAGACAATGTGCAGGGCCAATAATGGTCTACAGAGAGGAATGCCACAAGAGAACAAAGGCTCTGAGAGGACTTTAAATACTGTTCTGTAGAACGACATCACGTGGAGAGCTTCGCATGGTCGGAATAATAAAATTAATCACTTCGCATCTTCCCGCGATAACGAATCAGATCTAGAAAGAGGGAAGGATTGTCGGGTCATAGTTTCTTACACTGAATAGGGATCCGATAATGCGTAGTTATGGGGCTTCCAGACTCTTAATGTCCATAGTAATCCAAATTTATAAAAGTTTAGTTCGATCATCTTGGGTAATATATAAGCATATTCTGGAACCAAGGGGCATTAACTTCTACCAAACAACATTAATCTATTAGAAAGAAAAGGAATATTTGGATTAGGCTTTCATGTAGTTCTCAGCGTTGGACCCACGGAATTAAATATAGACAATAATTAAAATGTGGAGTTTATGTCATACACCCTTATAATGTAAATTATTTAAAACAGACTCAGTGATTAATTAAGTTTGTGTATTCCCATTTAACCCCACATTTCAAGACAAATACATGTAGTATATCATGAATTCTCATCACCTCAGGTTACCTGACTGAAGACAATTACGATCGGACGGTTCTTTTAACATGGTACGAATCTCAAAACAAATCCCCTACAGTCTCCATAGGCACGGATTGAGTTCGAGATACATGGTGCAAAAGAAATTTGAAGAAGGAACATGGAACATAGAAACCTGTTAGAAATATTTATTATAATAAAAAAAGAAATCAAAAGTATGTTGTTACTTTTGTTAATGCTACTCTTACAAACTTCAATTTTATTATTTTATTGCAATAAAATTTTATTTTATTCATTTATACTTGATCAGGTATCAAATTTTATACTAAAATTTCCAACGGAAGCTACTGATGGAACGTTACAGTACAGTACACTTACAGAAAGAATTGATATTATCATCTCCGGGCATATACTTCCAAAAGATTATTCTTCAAATAGAAAGGCCATTTAGATATAAGTTTTTTCAACCAAAAGTGATGGCTTATAAAACTGTGCATGTACATGAAAAGAAGATCTAGAGAGAGAGAGCAAGAAAGCGCTTTGCTGTGGAATCTTTTTGCTGCTTTCGTAGAAAACAAAATAAAAAAATGATGTGGATTTGACTTGCTCCTATGAAAAGCGCAATCCTTTATTCCTTTGTCAATTGGAATAATTGTGAGCGTTTCTCAACGCAAGATAAATCGCCTGTTAATGAGATGATGATTAAGATGGAAGTATCCTTTAAAAAAAGCTGATAAAGCTCACCACCTTAAGCTCATGCTACTTTGAACGGGTACGTGCGTTACTGTTTTGCTAAAAGTGCACAAACTCGTATTAAATTTAAACTGAAAAAGTTTTGAGTATTATTCTAAAACTGGCCGTGTACTCTGTTCTTTTCAGATCTTTCAAATGAACTTTAATCTGCTCGTAGTTGCACCACGATGGAATTCTGGTTACTTTTTACCACCTATCTCTATCTGAAATGTCAAATTTTGCATTTTGATGCTTTGTTGTCTCAAACATGCTAATTCTGACAGTTTTTTAATAAGGTTTGATATGCTCCGATCGATCCTGAAAATACTTATGGGAGGACATTTTGGGCGTTTAAAATTTTAATTTGTTTCAACGAATCATGAATTATTGGTGTGAGCAGATTGGAACTCTCTGTCTTTTAAAATTGGCACTTCTTGTAAATCAACCAGTTATGCATTACAACAATAAAGTACTATTTTGATCGGTTCAGAACTTGCATTTGTCTTATTATGGCTGTGTTTTCTAGAAGAGTATCACATTATTGAAAAAAATAATACTTGTGATAAATTATATTAATCAAACATTAACATTTTAAAAAAAAGGAATAGAAAATTAATTAAAAATAAACATTAATTTAATTAAGTAATTAAAAGTTGAAAAATGCTGTTGTCATAAAAAATACTTGAAAATATATAAACTAATTTCGTCTTGGATACTCCCAAACTGCTGGCAACTGAATTGCATAAGCGAATATAACACAACCACTTAATTAAAAGCTAGAGACAACTAATTAAATAGCTGACAGAAGATCTTCTGCCAGTAGTTTCAAATCTTCTTAAGTTTCTCAAATTATTTTTCTTCAAAAGATATGAAGACTGGAGATGGAACTCATGAGTGGTAGCAATTTCTCTCTGTTTTTTTTTTTTGTTTTTTTTTTAGAGCACTTGCAATGATAGAGAAAGTATGGAGAATTGGAGATGATACAGTAACTATTAACTAATCAGAGGCAACAGGAAAACAAGTAAGAGTTCAGGCCCTGTTTGCATGCACGAAAATCGAACAGTAAAGAAAGAGAAAGGCCCCACTACCCTACAATATTTTTTTGAGTAATTAATGAGGATCTAGCCCACATTTCATTAAGCATAATTGGCAAAAGTTTTTGAGTTTCTGAGTAAGAAACTTGGAGTACAAAAATAGACTACAAGAAAAATGAAGAAAGATAGAAAAGAAAAAAGCAAAGAAAAGTAATTCAGAAAGAGTAAAAATATAGGCTTTAATACATAAAATAGCCCTAACTTAAACCACGTCACTCAGGTTTTACTTCTCACTCCACATTTGATTCTTCTGACTGATTAGGCGTACTGATCCTGGACTGTGTAATTACTTCTTGTACCAGTTCGGCCGTGTCTTTGCTTAATTCTCTGAAGATGCGATTACATCTTTCCCTCCAAATTACAAAGTGTGTGATCAACATAAGCTCCCTTATCTTACCATTTACATTTGTTTCGATCAAAAGTTAAACTTTATCTTGTCCCAGTATCTGTACCAGATTGTCCTGTAACACTCTTCTGTACACTTGTTCACTTACAGGGCATTCGCTAAATAGGTGTCTGATTATCTGAAAGAATTCCTTCAGACCCTCATTTTTTTAATCCAAGTATTTATGTAAGAATATTAACTAGAACAAACTTAGGTTAATACAAACTTGGCTTTTAAATGCATGATACATATATACTATTTGACATTTTGAATTATTATTTTATAGAATACAAAAACCTCTTAAATTTAATTTATTATACTGGTCTACTGATATATATGATTGTCTTAATAATTGTACAGTAAATAATTGTAGAGAAGTTGAGGATTAGAAGAAGAAAGCTGACTATGGTCACATGCGCCTCAAGTAGAGCACAACGCACCTTCTTTTCTTTTTTCATTCTTTTTACCCCATGAAAGAAGATTACTTTAGAAGACCCCACGAAAAAGCCTGAGCTAGCACCAGGGGATTAAATGGTCGGGTATGGTTGGACCCTTTTAGCGCAGAATGAATAGAATGCGTGGTAAACTTTTGTCCAGTTCTAATGTCTTAATTTCGTGCATTATTGTGCTGATTCAACAATCAACCCCCCTCCAAAAAAACAATTGAGTTTTCAATTTAGCAATTGCTTCAAATTTCTCCGAATTGCTGATGATTTTTTAAATTTAATGTAACGAAAACTCTGCAGACACATGTGTAATAGATAACATCGACTTGTTTTAATATTGTACTCGATCGTATTATTTGAAACTATTGATATTGAGAAAATATTATCAAATTTTAAATTAAAAAAATTTAGTACTAATTTTAATTATAAAATATTTGAATTTATGGATTTTATTGCATTAATGTCAACTTTTAATTATTCTTGTTATTTGTCCTTTAATTATGATATAATATTACAATTTTTATTTTCAGAATACAAAATATTTCGTGCTTTTATGGTTGGTTTCTATTAGAGAAAATGTTTCTATATCCAATCTTTTGTACTCATATTTTACTCACGCCATTTCGGTCTCCACTTCATATGCATTTCAAATTGTTTCATAACTGTCTTATATAATCTTCGATCTCTCCTCCCCGTTCATTTCCAAAAATACTCTCTCTTACGCTCGCTTGCTCCACTGATATCACTGCTCTCTAGAGTTAGTTCACGTTTCAAAAAATTCTCCGTTGATTGCAAAATTCATTTTTAAGTATGTTAGGATTCATCTCGCTGTGTTGATGTTTAAATTATTGGAGCACTACAAGTTTTGTTAGAGCATCATCGAGTTTGCCAGATTAAATTCGTCAAAGTATGAACGAATTAAGTTTGCGAAACTGTAGGAAATCAATTGATTTTTTTGAGAAATTGCATATAGCAAGTCAAAGGTTCAAAGGTAGAAACCGCCTCACTGCCGCATCAAGTTCCACTCGTCACGATTCGATTCGGTGAGTACAGGTATAATTAGAAAGATGAGTATTTTAAATCTTTGTCGGTTATTAATATTTAGGTGTTGTTTTTTTCGAATCTTCGTGTCATGATAATTCGATTTTTTTTTTGAAATATGTCGAAAATTGTAACCAAAACTTCGTTACTGTGCTCTATGTATTCAGCAAGCTATATCGCTACCGATCCGCTGCTTCTGGCGAATCCTGATCCGATCTGGTAATATTTCGAGTATGATCTGATATGATCTAACAATATAGCTGCTGATCTAGTCTGGTTTTGTAATTTTATGATGTGTCGACCGTTCATCTTGTTGTTTTACAATATTAACCTTTTTGTTTTACAGTATTCACCTTGTGATTTTACAGTTGGAATCTTGTGTTATTACAGTATCCATCTTGTAGTTTTACAATATCAATCTTGTGATTTTACAGTATCAATCACGCACATCTCCCTCACGCTTTGATCGTCGTACGCATGTTTCTCTCTGCATTGCCCCTCGGCCTTCCTCCACTCCGTCATTTCTCGATAACTGAAATTCTAGATCGAAGATGACAGATGCATGTGGTTGCGCCTGCGGATTCTGTGCGGCATAAGCCCTTGCTACGACGGAGTCTGGACACAGATGAGTTCATCAACATGATGCATGGGTCAGATACGATCAGAATTGAGCTCACTTGACTCGAGAACTAATTTGTAAAGCAATTTTTAGTTAAATTATTATATATTTATTTCTAAACTAATTTGTAGATATTGTTCTCTCTTTATATGATGTTTTATTGTTAATACATGTCGCCCGTAACATCCTTTTTTTTCTTGTCATAGATATTTTACAAAAAAATCCTTCATTCTCATAATAAAAAAAATATACTAACCCAAATCAATCAACTTTATATAGCAGAACCAACGTCAAACTTCGCGCCTAGTTATTATATGTTTTTCTATAGTATAATTAAGCTGCGCCTGGGGCCTTAGCCCAAAAAGGATATGGGCCGTAAAAATAGCCCAATATTTAAGCCCGTTGTTCGGCCTAACGGTTCATCACTGTTCCGTCCCTACATGGCATTGGCTCCTAAGGCTGTGCTCCAAAGAGGGAGAACCCCTTTATTAAAGAGAAGGAACGGGAACGAAGGGGAACTCTGTGCGCATCCGGGCTGCCCATGCCGTTCACCAGCTCCAGAAGAAGGTAATCACAAAGGGAAAGGAAAGAACGCGCTACTACAGTGAAGGTAACGCGCTATACAAACTTCTCAAATTCATACCTTCCAAATCAGAGTGTAGGTTTCACTGTAACGAGAAAAACCATACGCTGCCTCCTTCCGTTCTCTTCCTTCCCGTTCCTCTCTGTGTGAGTGTTGTGGAGCACAGCCTAAAGCTCTATCCCAAAGTGGTCACCTCTTAAAACTGTGACCTGTAAATAATGGTTTATCCCTTCCCTCCAGTTTAATCTACATTAATTTCTCATTTCCTCTCACCTATCCAAAGTCTTGCAAGTACATAACTACACTCTGGCCGAAGGTTGAAACAGTACATGCATATTACTTCTATTTAGCAGGGTGGGTTCATGGTAACATGGTGGTGCATGTTCTATATGTGGTCAAACCGGAACTGTTATTAATGCTTCTTTAATTTTTTTTTTCATTTTTCAAAATTGTTTATTTGGTCTGTCTGGCAAGACAAAACTCAGAACCAGTACAGGGCCTAGTAGCATTAAAGCATAACGGATATAAGAGTATTTATTTCCAAAATATGAATCAGTTAATTGGTGAAACAGTTGCAAAGTCTATTGTAGAAATGTAATGCTAGTTATTATTTTCACAAATTTGCTAAAAGTGGTGACATGATAATTGCATGGAATTAAATCAAAGGAAAAATTGTAAATATTAAAATAGATCAAAATGTTGTATAAATGTATTAAGAATAAGGCTAGCGTGCTACCTGTAGCATAGTGACATGCCTTATTACCCCCAAAAATTTAATGGATATGCTTCAACGACAAATCCAAACCCATGAATCCGATCTACTTTACGAGTGATGGATTTATATGCAAATATTATAAAATTTTGAATTCATTTAGTATTAAGTCAAGCAGTCAAAAAGAAAATTTATAAGTTAATTTTAATGCATCATTTTTCATTATTTTTTAACCTCTTGACTTTATTTTAATTAAATGCAAAAATTTATAAATTTATATGTAAATGTATCACTCGTGGAGTAGATCGGTTTCAACAGTTTGGATACATCGCTCGAAGTCTATTCAATAGATTATTGAGAAGGTAGCACAGCATGTCACTATGGTACATGTAGCATGCTAGCCTTTCTGTCTATTAATTCAAATTTAAGTGAATTGTATAGATAAAAATTGTTGGCCATTGTTTAGAATAATTACTTAAGCATGCTAAAATAACCCTAGTCCTGAGGGTTTTTTCAGGGGGGACAGGACATAGCAGATGTTCATGTTAAGAACTCGTTGCAATTATGGTTATGTTAATACAATGGGCTTCGAGCCTTTTTTTTTTTTATATAAAAAAGAAGAAGAAAAACAATGCATATAATATTTCTAAATATGGTGACGTACCGATTTGTATTGCATTCCATTGTATACAGAGAATTTGATATTTATTGAAGTATGCAGTCCTAAGAATAATATATGCCCCTTGTCTTTGGTTAACATTATATAGTTAGTATGCTACTAGTTATTTTTTTAATAATAGATCTTACAACGAGACATTAGTAGAATTCTAGTATTTTTTTGTGATAAAAAAAATTATAGTATGTTTTATTTAACTACATTAAAACGTGCTTTAATGCTGATGAAAATTTGCTGAACAATCTTCAACAAACTAAGTCCGTTTGCATCACACCATTAAGCCATCAAATTAAAATTCAAATATCCGCAATATTGAACCATTGGATATACTGGTGTACTGCACAGTTCTCTTTGAATTGCAAAAGGTCAAACGCGGCCTTGGGTTTGGGTTGGATTTAGGCCTCTCTCTCTGAAATAATTCCAACCTTGGGCTTAGTTAATGTAGAGGCCTACACCAGTATACCTGATCAAGCTAATTACTATGCTCGTCTTACATTTTCTTTTTCTTTCTTTTTTTCCGAGATTCAGGGAAAAAAAATTAATTGCATACAATAATTGGGCAGGAAACAAAAACTTATTGGAAATTAACATAGTCCGAAATATAATGGGCCCAAGAAAGCTGTTATAGGTCTCGGCCTAATTGTATGCATTAGGGCTCTGCCCCTTGTTTTCGTCAAATTGTGGGTCGAAGTCTTAGTGAAGTAAATTTGTATTCAAACGCATCAACAAAATGACTCGTTTAATGAAGCTCAGAAATTTTCAGAAAAATAGTGACCTGGGCCAAATTGATACATGATTTTAAAATTTATACAAATTCATATTGAAGTGATACACTTAATTCTTCAATGACGTTTGTGCAATTTCATCTAGTGCTGAATTAACTTTTATAGGCTTTCCCAATTGATTGGGCTTTTCAAGATTCTTCTTGTTTTAATTCTTTTCTTAGCCGACATATCTGTTTTTTTAAATCTAACTTATATTTAGTACTTGTAATAGAATTTTAGAACCCTTCTAATACAGAGTTGTCTCCAATTATGAGCGGGAAGTAAAACACCATCTTTACTTCCCAAAACATGGTAGCCTATCTCATAGAAGCAAATATTAGGTTTTCTAAAGGTGCTCCAGCCGTCAAACATCTCTTCCTCAACTGCAAAAGAGAGCCACCATGGTTGCTTGATCTTGAAACTTCAATAGTCATTCAACAACCGAAAATCTACTCCACCACACTCAATTCATTGCAAGAATTAGAGTGATTTGTGAGAGATCTTTTATTTACTACAAACACTAGAGCCTTTGTTGCTCGCCTCTTCTACTTCGAGCCTTTAGTGCTCGCTTCTCTTGTATAAGAGCCTTTAGTACTCTTGAGCTATTTTCGTGCTCGGACCGTGTGACTTTCCTAGCTTTGTAAGGGCTCACCGGTTCCACCTTGTACTCCTTTCTCATTGGGTAAAGGAAGGCGCGCCATCTCGAAGGTGGCGAAGCTCCAGAGACGTAGGCGTTAGTGTCGAACTCCGTAAACAACTCTGGTGTCAAGTGTCTCTTAACTCTTCTATTTACTTTATGCACACTTGCATAGTTTAACGTTATCCGAGTTTCTGCTAAGAATAACTTATACATATGATAGTTAAAAGTACTTAGTTTTAAATTTTAAAAGGCCCCGTATTCACCTTCTCTAGGTGTCTTAGGGACCAACAGAAGTAGTGAGGGATGTGGGGTCCACCCATGATTAGATAGATGAAGCCAAAAATAGCTAAAATAGCTTGGCTCTTAAGAAAACGCGTCCTTCTAGAAGACTCAGCAGGAATTTGCATTATTCTGGAAGGTCTATCAGGAAATCGCCTATTTTTATGACAGTCCACGGATCGTGCGGCCTTAGGGCATGTCATATGCGGCATAGAGGAGACTGTAGGGATTCCTGACTTAACGGATTTTTTTGTATTTTTCACCATTTCGCATGTTGTGCACTTTGTGTGAGGTGTTGCATGCTCCATGTAATGTTCCATTTTGACGCATTATTCATAAATCTCCTAAATATGACACATTTGCTCTGTTTTTGTCCTAAATAGGCAAGTTTCTCAAAAACCTGCCAAAAGACCTAAAATATGTTTGCGGTAAATAAATCAAAAAAATAGCTACTTTGCAATCGCTTTTCGTAATTTTTCAGAAAAAAAAATATAGTTATTTTCGCTATATGTTTTGGCTTCATCACTATACTTTCCTATTTTCTTAATCAAAACATTATGCAATTGGTGCAATTTACTGATGCAGTATCCTGAGAAAGATTAAAATAAGACCCATATCTTATTTATATTCGGGCCCCAAAATTGTTTTTTTTTTTAAATCGTAGTTAAAAATAAAATATTAACAAAAGATAATGATTGTATTGAAAGTTACAAAAACCATCAATACTAAAAGTAAGATTCGGTACATTCCGGAAATATCAAATCCTACTTTTGGTACACCCCTTGTAAACAAGCTGCACACAAGGCCACATCCAATTTTATAAAAAATGGTGGGTACCAAATCTATGGTTCGGTATACACCCAATTTATAAAAAAAAAAACATGAAGTATATCGAATCAAGAGTTTAATATCCTCTTTTCAAATTTTTTATGGATTGTCTACTGTGGAGGGGTAAAAAGGGGTGTGCCGAACCCTAGCTTGATTCGGTACTGAATCGTCATTTCAGTGCTTATGATTTTTTTAATAAAAACACCCAATAAACCTTTTTTTTTTTACTAAAGTTTTATAAAAAAAATATTCTCCTAAAATTGGCAAGCTTTTTTAAATGACATCAGCTTGTCCCGAAAAGGTGCTTTCACAAGTCCGACCGGGTCAAAGAATGAGATGCGATGTACCAGCTTTGACAACCGAGAGCGACTTCTGCTTTTCCGTTTGCCTGTTCCCCCTCTCTGGACTTAAAATTGGTTTTCTCGTTGCCAAGGCCGGTGGGAACGGTCCAACATTTTTCTCTCTTTTCATTAAGAAAATAACACCTCAGCACTTCAACAGTGATTTTTTATGGAAGCTTAAAATAATTCCACGCGGTTTGGAAAGCAGAGTAGGACCTTTGATGGCGTCATTTTTTAAAATCGGTAAGGTGGTCAATTGCTTGGATTGGATGCACTTTTCAATTATCTTTTTTTTTTTTTTTTTAAATAATTTGGTTATGTTCTAATTTAAATTGCTTAATATTTGGAAGAAATTTCATCCGGACATGTTCAACAATAGACCAACGTCATGTCGCCCTTAAGTATTAACTCTATTTCTTAGAAGCAAAATTTCTACAAAAAGTTGTACGAAAAGAGCGAAGCGACGGAGAGAGCTACTTGTAATTAGTGATTTAACAAAATGAATTGAGCTTTATTTAACATCTACAACTCATACTGTCACACAGATACAGGCCCTGTGCTCTAAATCGAAACCCAAATTATCATCCTTAATTACAAAATTATCTAAAAACGCCTCAATTGTGTTGTGATTAATTTCCTTCGTCTCTAATTGCATTTGCATATAAAACACACTCCATATATGTGCAACGCTCTACAATGCGTTGAAACTTATTATATATATATAGAGAGAGAGATGGGCTATTGTGCTTTACAAAGTAAAGCCATCGTTTTACTTCAGCTTATTTTTTGGATTTTCAAAGTCCAAAACGTCGATCCGACCGTTCAAGTTGATCTACATATTGAAATGTGCTTGCAGACCAAATTTTACATTTTTTTGAATTTTTTTATATTTATTAAGCCACTTTGAAAATTGTTGATCACATGGTCCAGAAAAAACAGTGCAACAAAATTCTGGACCATGTGATCAGCAATTTTCAAAGTGGCTTAATAAATAGTAAAAAAATTCAAAAAAAATGTAAAATTTGATCTGCAAGCACATTTCAATATGTACATCAACTTGAACGGTCGGATCGAAGTTTTGGACTTTGAAAATCCAAAAAGTAAGCCGAAGTAAAACGATGGCTTTACTTTGCAAAGCACAGTAGAACAGGCCGGTAGGCTGAATCCATTTTTCACATATATAGTTTATGAAGTCAGGCACTAATGCCAGGAACCTTACAAGTATGATCCATGCAAATACTTTTGACTTGGGTCACCAACTGTTTTAGATATCACAACTGTTTTTAAAAAAAAATTGGAAAACATAAGGTCTCACATTTTTTTTTTCAGTTTCTTTCTTTTTAGGTGAAATAATTTTTATTACTTATGATACAAGTACATGTGTACACCTAACTAATAAATATCCATGATAGAGGGACCAGCAGTTTTTGGAAGTTAAAAATAAATAGCATGTTTAACTTCACGCTCATATCTTTGTTTTGGAAGTTAAAATTAAAAGTCGATGCGGACCAAACTTCATAAATGGTATGTTTACTATTATACATGATCTCCATAATAAAATCTTGCTTGGTGATCAAATTTTACATTTTTAAAAATTTGTTTATTATTTTTTTGAGATTTTTTGGAAATTGTTGTTTTTCAAAATAATTATGGACTATAAAAATCATTGATATTTAAAATTTCTAAAAAAGTTAGTAAAAAATTTGGTCTACCAGCACAATTTAATTTGGAAATTATATTGATGGTTTAGATTTACTGTTAGAACTTCAAAATCACAAAATATGAGAGTGAATATGTCATTTACTTCATGAAGCACAATAGCCCAACTTTGACTTATCCATACCCTACCTTTATCCATTAAGATAACGAGCCACAAAACAAATAATAGTAATTAGCGATGACTTGAAAGCATATATAATTTAATAAAAAAAATATAACAAATAAATAAATACACACTATAATATCATAAATATTAAAAATTATAATTTTTTATGCCATTGTTTTAAAAGCGATAAATTATCAATCAAGTGGAATGATAAAATAGTGTAAAAATCAATTTTCCCATAAATTACTAATTAAAAAATAGAGGGAATTTCACGTATACCTCTCAAAAATTTCAAAATTACGTATTTTTCCTCTCTAAACTTCAAAAACTCGCAAATTTACTCATGTTATTATCTTTTATATTAAAACTCATTCTAAATTTATAAAATACCATTTTACCCTTTATTAAAAGCACAAAACGCCCATCAGACTCAAATTTGAATCTGAAGGGTTCATCTACTATCCGAACTGCTTTAAGATCAGTGCACGCTAGATCAACATGAATCTTGAAACGAACACACGCGGATTTTGAAGCGACACGCACACTTAATGTGATGCGCACAAATGTTTTATGCTTTTAATAAAGGGTAAAATGAGTATTTTACGCGCACACTTAGTGCGAGAAACCTTTCGGATTCAAATTTGAGTCCGACGGAGATTTTATGCTTTTAATAAAGGGTAAATTGGGTATTTTATAAATTTAGAGGGGGGAATACGTAATTTCAAAGTTTAGTGGGGCAAACACAATTTTGAAGTTTTTAAGGGGTATACGCGAAATTCCCCTAAAAAATATATAAAATGTTGAATAAATTAATTTTATTATAAATTACTAAAGAAAGACATATATAAAATATAATATAAATCAATCTAATTATAATAATAAAATTATATAAGTATATTATGTACGATTTTATTTTGTATTAAACTTTTTATGTATATTATGTGTATATATGTGGAAACCAAGGGCGGAGGTACTTCAATTGAATGGGGGTCAATTGACTTTTTTTTTTTTTATTTTAAAAACCAGTGATAAAAATATAGTTTTGTTATATAAATTATACTAAAATGTTATAGGTACATGAAATTTGACCCCCATAATTTTTGTAAAATTTTTATACTAGTGACCCCCATTTTGTTTCAAAAAAGAATAACTTGTGCATAATCTTGAGAAACATTTCTCAGTTTTTTTTTATATATGTTTGACCTCCATTCAATAAATATCTGGCTCCTCCCTGGTGGAAACACTAAATAAAAATATTTAAATATTATGAATTTAGGTAGCTTAGGACTACTGTACCCTGTACACGTCATTCAAATTTAAAGCCCCTTGATGTCTTACAAAGAAAAAAAAAATGAAAATTTCATATTATATTATGCGCATGCAAATGATGTCATAATAAGCTACATTCTATGTACGGTTCTATTTTGTATTAAATTTTTTATGTATATTGTGTGTGTGTGTGTGTATAGAGAGAGAGAGAGATGGGCTATGGTGAGTTGCGAAGTAAGGATTTTGTTTTACTTCATACTTATTTCTCTGTTTTCAAAGATCAAATAATCGATATGAACCGCTCAACATGATATTCATGTTAAAATGTGCTTGGAGATCAAATTTTATATTTTTTGGAAATTTTTTACTATTTTTTTAGATAGGTAGAAAACCGATGTTTTTTAATGGATTCTGAACCATAAAAAAAGTTATTTTGAAATATTCTAAAAAATTAGTAAACAATTTAAAAAAATGTAAAATTTGGTCTCCTACCACATTTCAATATGGAGATCATGTTGAGCAGTTCAGATCGTCTCTTTGAAATTTCAAATATAGAAAAAATGAACGTGAAGTAAAACAAGACCCTTACTTCATAACTCACCATAGCTTAACTCATATATATATATAGAGATGGGCTACCATGCTTTGCAAATTAAAGCCTCTCTTGTGCTTTGCGCTCATTTTCAGATTTTCAAAATTCAAAATGTCAATCCGACCGTTCAAGTTGTTCTCCATATTGAAATGTACTTAGAAACCAAATTTTACATTTTTTGGAATTTTTTTACTATTTATTAAGCCACTTTGAAAATCGCTGATCCATTGGTCCAGAATTTTTCACTGTTTTGGAGCTGTGACCATTGGATCAGCGATTTTCAAAGTGGCTTAATAAATAGTAAAAAAATTCCAAAAAATGTAAAATTTGGTCCCCAAGCACATTTCAATATGGAGAACAACTTGAACGGTCGGATCGACATTTTGAATTTTGAAAATCCGAAAAGGAGCGCAAAGCACAAGAGGGGCTTTAATTTGCAAAGCATGGTAGCCTATCTCTCTCTCTCTCTCTCTATATATATATATATAGAGTCCGACTAGGCTAAGCCATGGTGTAAAACGACTTGGTACTCCACGCCATATCTTCATTTTCAAAGTTCAAATAGTCGATTCGAACCTTCCAACATGTTCTCCATATTGAAATGTGCTTGGAGACCAAATTTTACATTTTTTGGAATTTTTTTACTATTTATTAAGCCACTTTGAAAATCTGAAAATCCGGGTGAACAGTAGAAAACAGTAAAAATTTCTGGACCGCCGGATCAGTGATTTTCAAAGTGGCTTAATAAATAGTAAAAAAATTCCAAAAAATGTAAAATTTGGTCTCCAAGCACATTTCAATATGGAGAACATGTTGGACGGTTCGGATCGGTAGTTTGGATTTTCAAAATGGAAATAATGAGGCGTGGAGCACCAAGTCGTTTTACCCCATGGCTTAGCTAAGCCCAGCACACACACACACATATATATATATAGAGAGATTGATTATGGTGAGTTGTGAAGTAAAATGTCGTTTTACTTCACGCTCATACTCCATTTTGAAAATCTAAACAACCGATCCGAACCGCTCAACATGTTCTCCATATTGAAATGTGCTTGGAGACCAAATTTTATATTTTTTGGAATTTTTTTACTATTTATTAAGCCACTTTGAAAATCCCAGATCCGGGTGAACAGTAAAAAACAGTAAAAAATTCTGGACCATTCGATCAGCGATTTTCAAAGTGGCTTAATAAATAGTAAAAAAATTCCAAAAATTATAAAATTTGGTCTCCAAGCACATTTCAAAATGGAGAACATGTTGAGCGGTTTGGATCGGGCGTTTAGATTTTCAAAATAAAAATATGAGCGTGAAGTAAAAATGACATCTTACTTCGCAACTCACCATAGCCCAGCTCTATATATATATATATATATATAGAGAGAGAGAGAGAGAGAGATGGGCTATTATACATTGCAATGTATTGACCCCTCTGTGCATTACAATCTAGACTGTTGGATTTATTTCAAAAAGTGTGCGGATCAATGATCAGATCATTCAAAATTTTCGGAACTGGATATCTCCAGTCCACTCTTTCTCCCCCAACCCAACATTCCGATATCTAAAGAAAAAACAAAATCGCGCCTGAGACTCCCGCCCACTCCTCCACAGCGGCCCCTGCGCTCTCCCGACTCTGTCGACTTCTGCCCACTCCTCCACTCGCGCTTGAGACTTCCTTTCTCTATCCCGGCCCCCTCATCTCCCGACTCTGTCGAGCGCTCTTCCTCTTGCCCCATCCACCGTCAACCCTCTCCGTCGCGTTTTCCCTCTCTGTCTCGCGCACGGCCACAAGTACTGTTACATAGTCTCAACTCTCAACACATAATTGACATTCACAAGTACTGTTACATAGTCTCAACTCTCAACACATAGCACAAAATAATGCAATATTTGTTAATTATAAATTCACATGCACAAGTATTGTAATAAATTCACATCCTACTACATCTCTCTACATTGCATGTAATTTAAACATCAAAGAAGGCTCGCCACATCTTTTACAACAGATTTGCTTTGACATTGCGTAGAAAGAAAGCTCGCCACATCTGAATGGATGGTACCAGCTATTTTGAGAGATCGTAATTCCTAGTCAAAGATTAACAAATATAATAAAATCAAAACATCTATACTTAAAAAAAGAAGTCAGCCAAGCATTTGAGACGATTTTCTTCTTTGTCACTGTGATTTTCTGCTAATTTTGAAATTAAGGAGTTAGAAAGGAAATGAATGGAGTAGGCCATAACTGCTCCTCTGTATTTGAGTGTTTCTTCTTGAGGAAATATATATCTAAATGTACCAATTTTTTCTGTTCTTTACTGCTTATAGGCCCCCCTGATTGAAATTAATTTATAGTTATCCCAAATGGTGTATCAGTTGTTGTGTAGTCTTGCCTTAATTAAATAAATTGAATACTATCATGTCCAAAAACCTGACACCCTCCGCCAAATTTAAGAAAATCATGTTTGAAATCATTCAGATCAAAGTAAATGAAAATACTTCAAACAATTTCAACATTATCCATAGCTAATTTAAAATGAGTGAGCTTGAACTTCTAAAAAGTAAAAAAATGAAAATAATTAATAATAACTAAAGGTTGTTGTACCTTAGAAGAGGGAAAATGTGAGATTTTCATCTCATTCCGTAGCAGGTGGCCGTGTGCGAGACAGAGAGGGAAAATGCGACGGAGAGGGTCGACGGTGGAGGGGGCGAGAGGAAGAGCACTCGACAGAGTCAGGAGATGAGGGGGCCGGGATAGAGAAAGGAAGTCTCAGGCGCGAGTGGAGGAGTGGGCTGGAGTCGACAGAGTCGGGAGCGCGCAGGGGGCCGCTGTGGAGGAGTGGGCAGGAGTCTCAGGCGCGATTTTGTTTTTTCTTTAGATATCAGAATGTTGGGTTGGGAGAGAATGAGAGAACTGGAGATATCCAGTTCCGAAAATTTTGAATGATCTGATCATTGATCCGCACACGTTTTGAAACAAATCCAATAGTCTAGATTGTAATGCACAGAGGGGTCAATACATTGCAATGTATAATAGCCCATCTCTATATATATATATATATATATATATATAGAGGAGGGATCCGATTACACCTTTTTTTGTGACACACTTTGACACCTACCATTTTCAAAGTCCAAATAGTCGATTCAAACCGTTCAACATGATGGATATATTAAAATGTGCTTGGAGATCAAATTTTACATTTTTTTAAATTTTTTTGCTATTTATTAAGATGGTTACAAAAATCGTTGTTTTCAGACCATTGAAAAAAAGCGATTTTGTAACCATTTTAATAGATAGTAAAAAAATTCAAAAAAATATAAAATTTGATCTCCAAGTACATTTTAATATGGTGATCATGTTGAACGGTTCGGATCGACTGTTTGGATTTTGAAATCGCAAAATTGACCTATATAAAAAACGGTGTCATGATGTGTCACCAAAAAAGGTGTAATTGGATCCCTCCTCATATATATATATATAGAGAGAGAGAGAGAGAGAGAGTAGAACTAGGGTGTTCCTAAGCTCACCAAGTCTCTCGTGAGCTCAACTCTAAAACCTATCGAATTGACTTCAAACGATATTTTCAAACCGTTAGATGTTCAATCTATATTAAAATGTGCTTGGAGACCAAATTTTACATTTTTTGGATTTTTTTACTATTTATTAAGCGGTTTTCAAACCGCTGTTTTTATTAAATTTCTGCACCATTGGAAAACAGCGGTTTTCAAACTGGCTTAATAAATAGTAAAAAAATTCCAAAAAATGTAAAATTTGGTCTCCAAGCACATTTTAATATAGATTGAACATCTAACGGTTTAGAAATGTCGTTTGAAGTCAATTCGATAGGTTTTAGAATTGAGCTCACGAGAGGCCTTGGTGAGCTTAGGAACACCCTAGTTCTACTCATATATATATATACGAGCCCAGGAACAAACGTTTTGATATTAGCCATTTTCTCTCTCTCTCTCTCTCTCTCTCTCTCTATATATATATATATATAGAGTGACTAAGCTACAAACGTTTGCACCAAGGCTTTGGTGCAAACGATTTGTTTTTGGATTTTCGAATTCCAAACGGTCGATCCGAACCGTTCAAGTTGTTCTCCATATTGAAATGTGCTTGGAGACCAAATTTTACATTTTTTGGAATTTTTTTACTATTTATTAAGCCACTTTGAAAGTTGCTAATCACACGGTCCAGAATTTGATTGCACTGTTTTTACTGTTCACCCGAATCAGCAACTTTCAAAGTGGCTTAATAAATAGTAAAAAATTCCAAAAAATGTGAAATTTGGTCTCCAAGCACATTTTAATATGGATTAAATATGTAACGGTTTGGATCGACCGTTTGGACTTTGCAAATAGGAGAACCAGAACGTTTGACCAAGGGCTTGGTGCAAACGTTTTGAGCTTAGCCACTCTATATATATATATAATATGTGTGTGTGGAAACACTAAATAAAGATATTTAAAAATTATGAATTTAGGTAGCTTAGGACTACTGTACTCTGTATGTATTTCCAGAGCTGGTCCCATGCATGAAATGATATTCCGCACTGTAATAAAAGGACCGGGTAGTTCGCATTAAATAACAAATGACTTTCACTTGAAAAGGGAAAACGTAAAAATATGTACAATCAACAGCATTAATAAATCTGACTCCAACGCCATTAAATTAAATTGTTCAACGATCGACTTTTATCAGAGGAGACATTACCACCGAGATACCGTTAAAGTTAATATTAAAAATGGTAAGAAGAAAATTATATTATATTCCCTGTCATTAAATACCCAATCCATCCCTTATAAATAGTCCCCCACTGGACCCTAGTTACCTCCATCTCTCCATCAGATAGCCTAGCCAAAAGCTAAACCCATCCCTTCTGCTCTAACCTCCAGCTTTCTCTTCCTTACTCCATCCCTCCTCCAATCCTCTTTTCCCTCTTTAAACTCAGAATGGATAACTACGATTTCTTAAATTCATCTCCTGAAACACAGCTTGAACTGATGAACACCATGCTCCAGCTTGATCAACTGACCCAGAACTCCGACTTTTCTAGTAATTCTAGCAGTAGTCTCTCTCCAACCCCACAAGCACAAAATTTCTTTCCTCAAAACCAACCAGTGCAACCTTACTTCATGAACCAGGCACCTCTGTCAAGCACCTCGGCCATGCGTGAGGTGATATACCATATTGCGGCGATGCAACCTGTGCATATCGACCCGGAGTCAGTGAAACCACCTAAGAGAAAGAATGTGAAAATTTCAAAAGATCCACAGAGTGTGGCTGCACGTCTGAGGAGAGAGAAGATAAGCGAGAGGATAAGGATACTGCAACGCCTCGTTCCAGGCGGTACCAAGATGGATACGGCTTCTATGTTGGATGAGGCGATAAATTATGTCAAGTTCCTGAAGAGTCAAATTCAGTCACTCGAACGGGTAGCTGTTGCTCAGAATCAGAGCCAAGGAGCAGGTTCTATTGGGTATGGTACTAACGCACCAGTATATCCGTGTTACCAGAAGCCAGATCATAGATTTATGGGTTTCTGATGTTGCTTTAATTTGCTTAGTGTGAGTTCTAGAGTTAGAGAATTGTTGTGTCTGTTTCATGTTGCATCTATGTTATGAGGCTTGGAGTATATTTCCTGTTGTACTCAGCCGGTTGTACTTGCTTGTCATGGTTCTTACTTCTTAGATAAGGATAAATATGTAGGGTTTTTCAAAATTCATATTCTAATCTTTCGTTGCTGTCTTTCACTGATGACAGAGCTCCTCCTCCTCGTGCTTGACGTGATGCTGCTCTTTAGAAAAAGAATAAACTTCTTGGATTTATTTGATGAATCATTTGGAATGTCAGTGGTTAATGCTCTAGATGAATGTCAGAATTAAGAATTATTTCAGGTTCGTTCTTGTTGTGCAAGTACTACATTTACATTGTAGTATTTTTTTTTTGAGGAAGAAATAAGGGTCATGCCCTCATTTGATTGAATTTACATTGTAGTATTAGAATCTCCATGAGCCAAAAAACAGATAACCAACTAAAATGTGTTTTACGGTATGTGTGAATAAACCAAGTACCCTTTGCTATGAAGGTCTAGTGCCAAAAGATACAGTGATGTACATGTGCTAAAACAGCCGCAATTTCAAACCTCGGTCTTGAGGTGTCGTGCATTTGCTTTTCTTATCATTAATTAGTTTGCATAAATTAAAATTTTGTGATATTTTTCGGGAAAATATATATTTATCTTAACAAGAAGGTAGAGGCTATTTTTCATTAAGCAAATTCCTATGTTTAGCGTCAATTAGAGTTTAAATTGCCTACTTGTTTAGGAGCGAGTATACATGTTCTAGCTTACAATATCCATAATTTCATGCATAATTAAGCTACTAAAACTTGATCTCCGTTGAACTCTAGGTACTATTGATCACAAAGATACTCTCAAGTTGTACAGCACATATTAGTAAAATAATTGTTATGACAGACTATGTTTTCCAGACCTATCTATTTTTTTTAGGGTTAGCGACAGACTAACTATTGTATTAAGTAAAAAAAGTATTTACAGACCAGGGGCACCAGGTTTAGCCTCACTTAATTCTTATTCTAGATACAAAAAAGCACACTAATTAGGATACTGTAGCAGCTCGCTCAGTCCATGTAATAGACTCCACTACCAGCATTGAAACTCATTCTAGCAGTGTACAGACCACAGTTGTATTTTCTGTACCGTGTTATGAATTAAGATATGTAGCACCTTCGCCTTTTTTGAGAAGTGTCTCTTATTCCTCTCACGCCATAGCGCCCAGGAGTCTGCCGCCTAGATAGTGTCCTACAACCTTCTCTGGATCGGCGGGAATCTTCTGTGTTCTTCAAAGTTCAAACCATATTTGCTGAAATTATTGGTCTAACCGACTGGTGGCCACAGTAACTATTTATGTTACATTATATATAACATGCAATTTCTTCTTATTATTGATTTCATTCCAGCCAACAGAAATATATCAAACACTGTATATGTTAATAATGCGCCACTGTTATATCCGCGCACCCAAATGGAGAAGCAAAACAAAATTAAGTGCAATATAAGTGCTCGGTTTTGATATGCATATATGGACACCGAAAGGGCAAAAAAAATAAAAAATAAAAATAAAAATAATTATTATTATTAAAACTACAACAACAACAACAACAATAATAATAGTAATAATTAAAACAACAACAACAATAATAATAATAATAACAACAACCACAACAACAACAACAATAATAATAATAAATTTAAATTTATTGATAGTATGATAATTGCAAATTCAAAAGACGTCGGTACCAACCAACATATAGGGTTATTAATTTGAAAACTTTGACTCACACTTCATTCTAAAATAAATAAATAAAGCCAAAGAAAATGACTAAAAATGGGTGTCTGGGTCTCACAGAAACACAGTACTTATCATTAATAGCGAATGCGTTCAATTTGAATCATTTACAGATTTAGAGAAATGGACCCTTTTTGACAAATGAAAAGTTCAATGAAGTCAAAAGTGCAAAGCGTAAATGGCTGTGTGATTGGGGTACCTCGCACCGGCCAAAATCTTGGTCTGTTTGTTACTGTAGCAAGAGCAAGGTTTTGTCTTCCCAGTCCTCTTCAAGTCTCCGTTGATGCTCCTCATTTGTGAGGCAAGCCATCTCCTAGCTAGCTAGAAGTAAATACCGACAACAGTAAAGAGAGATTGTGCTTCTGGTGATTTCTTTATTTATCATCTCATGACTTTTAGTGTTAATTCTGTAACGGTCCTTTTCAAACCGCTTGACAGTTGATACTACCCCGTGTTACATTTCCGGGCTTTGCAAACATGTATTTAAAGTCGATTGCATAAAATTATCCTTGCGGTTTTAAAATTCACAAGTTGCTTGCCTTCATTAATATATCGCTTAATTTTGTGTAGTGCTACAAAGACCACAATTATCTTATATATGAGCGTTCCTTAAGACTCAACATTAATTAAACTTAAACACACAACATTGTGTTTCCGTATAGTTATTATATAAATATGGAAAAGGTACATGTTTCCTGAATTGCATTATTCTAGATTGATGTTATCAATTGCATGCCATCTCGTGTTGGGTCATTTTATTTTCTCTTGGGATTGAGGCAGAATCTCCAATATTCTGCTTCCCTTTTTATTGCATACATTTGATGGGGTTTGGTCCCATGCCTCTCCCAATCTATTTATATATTTGAAGTACTCCTTTATACATATATAGTTTGTCAATTAATTGCGTGTGGTTTTCATGCTAAGCTATTATTACTGCTTGGTGATAGGTCGTAAAACTGTGCGTTGCGTAATTTATTTCTACTAATGGAATAACTTATAACTTGCAATCTTAATAAAAAAAATTCAGTCTTGTAGATTGGTTGTGTATTAAATACAAATTAAGTGTCGTTTTTATACAGCACCACCACAATATAAAAATAAAATTTATTAAAAAAAAAACATTTATTGGAGGGTCGACTTAAATAAAACTTTATCACTTTTTTAAGTATACAAGAGAAATATTAATGTCAACCTTTATTATAATCCAAATATAGTCATGAAATTAAGTTTAATTTATCCAAAATGAACAACTTTTGGTATGACCATATATAATAGAGAATAACATTACATGAAGAAACAAAATTAGCAAAGATATATGTACTATATATATATATATCAAACCACATGAGCATTTATTGGGGTTGGTCTCATGCTAGTTTAAACGTGCATGTGGTAAACGGTCATTGTACAAAATGGCCGGCCAATTCCTTGCAGCAGTGCCACTTTTAGCTCTGCATTCCAAGAACAGGACCATGTGATTAACTGCCTTGAACAGTGTTGAGCAGACACTTGGCTGCTCTCCATCCAGGTCCAAACTGGAGACATCTTGTACCTCCAAATTGCAAATTCTGAAATTCCCAATGGTGGCCGCAGCGTTATAATTAAATAAATTAATGAGCATGGCGACATGCAGTGCAGCTGGTGGACAAAAAACATCATACTAGACTGAATCAGTATGCAGTTCCAAGAAAAAAAATATTATTATAAAATGGTAAATACCGCCTTGCTTCAACCTTTTTTTTTTTTTTTTTACATATATAAGACTTACACAAAGTAAGGAGAGCCGACTCTTGTAGTAAATAATTATCTTTTTACCAAACATAATTAGTTGTTGTTCTAAAAAGCAAGGCTAAGTGGCTAGCACTCACACTCGGCACCCTTAATTAATTTGAGAAAATAACAGTGCATTTATATTTATATTTATCTTTTTGATAAAAGTAGAGGTTTTCTTAGTCCTACTTGGGTATAGGACTATATATAGTGTAATTAAGCAAAAAAAAAAAACTAATAATATATATAATCTCATCCAATATATATGCTTTCAAAACTATTATTACATATACCTCTTTTTGAGGGAAAATAGGGGTCATGCCCATATATATTTGATTGATAATGATTGTTACAAAAGTTTTGTGTTAATATTACATATTACAAATATCTTTGTGTGATCAATAAGAATTATTTGCATTATAGCCTATATGTGTAATATTAATGTTTAATTTCCGAACATGTACAAGTAAAATGTGAAGACAGTTATAGTTCTAATTGGAGAGGATCTTCATGTCGTTAAACAGTTAGCATGGAACCTGGAAAGTTAATACTGTTATGGTAGTTGGTGATCGGATAGGTGGTTTTAAATAGGGCAATAGGTCGGTAAACGTCGGTAAAGTACTACTGCCTCTCTCTTCTGAATTTTTCTTTGACGCCCTCTGCACAACACTGCTCTTGAATTTGCATTAAAAGATCAGAATCCTGATCAAAATTATTACTCAGTTTGTTTGCATATATATCATGTCTGGGAACTTTTTTGTTTATTTCTAGTTGTAATGTATTAATATTCCTCATTGACGTAATCATTATGGTGCTATCTAGCTATCATTATAATCCATCCGGCCCAATAATACCTTTATCACAATATATAATTTGTATGTATACGCACCTATATGATCTGAAAGGGATTTAATTTAGTCATCTCCATAATTTTGTTATTTTCTGAAAGAATTACTAATTGATCAAGTGAATAATTTGCTCAGATCTATCGTATAATTGATGTGAAGATCCATCGGACGGATAAGCTGTTCGATTTCGACATTGCTCCTTGATTAGCTTATTTTGTAGTACTACACAAGATTAATTAAGGTGTGTGTGTGTGTGTGTGTCCGTATATTCAAACCTAAAAAGATCAGGTCTAAACACTAATATGGTTTACTTAGATCGTACATAGAGTGAGGCTATGGTGCTATGCATAGCACGGATGGCTAGTGTACTACGGCTCAATATGGTACTTTTTAAAATCCTAACGGTCGATCCGACCGTTCAATGTGATAACCATATGAATATGTACTTGCAAACTAAATTTTATATTTTTTCGAATTTTTTTACTATTTTTTCAGATAGGTAGAATTTTGATGGTCCAGAATTTTCAAAAAACACTAATTTTTCTACCTATCTAAAAAAATAGTAAAAAAATTGGAAAAAATATAAAATTTAGTTTGCAAGTACATATTCATATGGATATCACATTGAACGGTCGGATCGACCGTTATAATTTTAAAAAGTACCATATTGAGCCGTAGTACACTAGCCATTGGTGCTATGCATAGCACCATAGCCTCACTCTCGTACATATATATTAGTCTTTTACTTAGCAGGGTTGCTTAATATTTACTAGTACTGTTTCTAGAACAAAATTTGATATTTCAGAATTGAAAACCAAAATGTTGCATTTTAGGATGAAACCAGAGATACTCTTAATATTTCAAATTCACTGCAACAAGCTAGGATTTGTATCAGTATGCACTGCAAAGAAACAGGTATCGATGCTGCTTTTTGGAATGAATTTCAGTTCCAGTGTAATAATGCGTGATTTCAGTATGCACAGCAATGATGGCACATATTGTTGTTTTTTATGAGAAGCATCAAGTTTTTTTACCTGATTAAATTATTTTGGGTAGAGTAGTGAGAATTCATTTTTGATATATGACGAAATGTACTTTCTAATTCCATAAAAAGTTGATGCATCATCTATTAAATGACAAAATCACATTTATTTTATAATTTAATGAATGCACCATATTGAAATGCACAATATAATTAATTGGATTTTGGATAAAATAATAACATCTATAGAGTATAAACGTTTTTTTACCACAATCCATAATTTAAGGTTTTGTTTTTCTTAAAAAAAATTACTGCCTAAATTTTGATTTCCATCAAATTAGTCCCTAAATTTTTCCAAAAAAAATGGTTTTAGACTTCCATTTGAGCTACATTAGTTTTTGAACTTTTAAATCTCTAACTAAATTGGTCTTTGAACTTCTTTCAAAATAACCGAGTAACCAAGTTAGTCCTCCTATTGCCGCTTTTTGAAGGAATGATCTGGTTACATTACGAGAAGTTAATTTCCGCACAAATTTGTTTTGTTTTTTCAATGTCTAGAAGGGCTTTTTGGTGCCATGAAAGTTTAGAGAGATCATTTTTTTCTTCGTTTCAAAGTTTAAAGACTAACTAGGTTGTTTTCAAAGTTAAAGAACTAATAATATGGGGCAAATGAGAGTCACTACTACAAAAATGGTAATTCTACACTGCACATTGTACACGGTTTTCCCTATCTTATATAAAAACCGTGTACCAAATATGAATTTTTGAAAGCCCAAAAAATCTGCGAGAATTATACACGGACATTTAGTTAAGAATCAGTGTAGAATTGTTTGAGAGAGCTACACGGTTTATTAGGGATCAAAAATCTGTGTGCAAAGAAGACCGTGTGGAAAAAATTGAGAGAGCTACACGGATTTTTGTTAAATATCCGTGTAGGAATATATACACGGATTTTTGATAATATATCCGTGTAGAAATGGTAGAAATGTACACGGATTTTATTATAAATAGCCGCGTATGATTATTTGGAGAGCTACACGGATTAATAAGTATAAATCCGTGTATAAAAGGCTGTGTAGGGTTTTAATTAGTATAAAAGGCCTTCTCCTTCCAGCGCCGTTTTGATCAAGTTTTTTATACTGTCTCTCTCTTGCTCTCTCTGTATTGAATGTTGATCTGATTTATGCAAAGGCTAGCAACTGGGATCAGAGATCTTTGAAGTTTTTATTTTCTCCTCTCTATATTTCTAAGGTTAGTATATATATATATATATATATATATATATATATATATATATAGAGTACGGCTAACGCGCTTCCTCTAGCATTTCGGCCGAGGTGCTTCCGGGGGCATATCTTGCAATTTGATGTTCAAATAACAAATTCAAACCGTTAGATGTTCAATCTATATTAAAATCTACTTGGAGACCAAATTTTATATTTTTTGGAATTTTTTTACTATTTATTAAGCCACTTTGAAAACCGCTGTTTTTATTAAATTTCTGAAGCATTGAAAAACAGCGGTTTTCAAAGTGGCTTAATAAATAGTAAAAAAATTCCAAAAAATGTAAAATTTGGTCTCCAAGTAGATTTTAATATAGATTGAACATCTAACGGTTTGAATTTGTTATTTGAACATCAAATTGCAAGATATGCCCCCGGAAGCACCTCGGCCGAAATGCTAGAGGAAGCGCGTTAGCCGTACTCTATATATATATATATATATATTTCTTTTCTCCTCTCTATATTTCTAAGGTTAGTTTTTATTTTCTCCTCTCTATATTTCTGCCACGTTTGAAAAAAAATTGAATTTAAAGGAGAATTTTTATTCTCTATTATGCATGCATGCACATATATGTTGATAAAAATGTATTTTTTATTGGAGATGCAATATGTTGGAGACCTTTAACAAAGAGGCATCATGTCATGGATCACATGTGCTTTCTTCTTTTTGATATGTTGGATCTAATACGCCTTAGTTTGTATGAAATTCTTGTCCAAACTAGATCATAACCAAGCGTTTTGGCAACATGAGCCCAACTTGGCGAAATTGGGCCAAACCTCCATCACATGGTTACTAGGTGGTAAGGACATAACTTGATCTACAAACATTGTATTGGATCTTGAGGAGTATATGTTATATGTGGATCACATGGGATTGTATATGTACAAAAATCAATGTCTATATATGTTGATGCTTTTATCCTTTCATTTGTTATATATGTTGATGCTTTCATGCTTTATGTTTTTTTGTTATATATGTTAATATTAGAATTTTATGCTTTTATGGTTTCGGTTAGAATTTTGTAATGATAAATATGGATTTGTGTAATTTTGTATAATTTTGTAATGCTAAATATGAATTTGTATAATTTTGTATAATTTCATGTACATGAATTTTAAATTGCTATCTGAAAAATTTAAATACTGGCTAGCAAAACAGACTAGCAAAACAGGAGGCTAGCCAAAAAAAAACAAAAAAAAAAAAAAAAAATTATAAGACAATCCTACACGGATATTTAACAAAAATCCGTGTAAGAAGAGTAATTTCAAAAATAATCGCGCGCGAATACAAAAAAAAAAATTAGTTAATTCTACATGGATATTTAACTAAAGTCCGTGTATGATAGTTCAAAGAGCTACACGGATATTTAGTTAAAAATCCGTGTAGAAAGAGGAGAGCTACACGGATATTTAGTTAAATGTCCGTGTAGAAAGAGGAGAGCTACACGGATATTTAGTTAAATGTCCGTGTATAAAAAGAATTGTACACGGTTATTTAGGTAATATCCGTGTAGCTCGGTAACATGGAGAGCGACACAGGCAGGTCTTTGTACACGGCTGTTTATAAAGTAATCCGTGTAGAAATCGTTATAATTGCACACGGGCAAATGTCCGTGTGTAGTTATTGACCTATTCGTACACCCTCGATTTAAACACGGTAGGAAATCCGTGTAGCTCTTCCATTTATGTCCGTGTGCAATCTCTTTTTTTGTAGTAGTGAGTCCAAGCATCAAAAGACTAGTATTACAAGTTTGAGAATCAAAATCTTAATATTTTTACAAATTCTAGTAAGGGTGGGGGAGATTGAGAGTTCACAATATGGAGGGTCTAAGATTATATATTTCATCGAATCTCCATCATCTGATCAACCCAATTTTATGGCTATTTCATCTTTTTTTGGTGAAAATTTTAGCTACAGATAACTATCTATCAAGTCAAAGTTAACAACGAATTTGGTAGAAAAAATAAAAAGAAGCGAAAAACCACAAAAAGCATACATTCCATTGTTTTCAGGTTGAATAATATATAGCCATGACCCAAATTAATACCCTGTTCAGTTCACATGTATCGAAGGAAATGAGAGATGAAAAGTAGAAGGAAAAGAAGTAAATGGAAAGAAACGGATGGAAAAATTATCTTATTTTGCATCATCGTAGTAAATTTCGTTGCATAATTGGTTACACTTACAAGAGGTTAAACGAATAATATATCTTCTTCAACCTTACCCTCATATTAAATATACAACCAAACAATAAATATTTTATTTCATCATTTCCTTCTATTTCCTTTTTCTCAAACATGCATGGCACAAGCAATGGAATTCGAAGGGTCCTCTGCTGGGTTGACCAGGTAATTGCTTGCTGTGTTGTTTAATTTTTATGGATTGTAGCATACCAATTTGTTGATCTGTTGCATGCAGATGCGACTTGAAATTAACTTGCCTAAACAAGCAGAGGTGTCAATAAAATTATGTACTATATATACCTATTGACATTCTTATAAAACATGTCTATGTTGGATTTGATGTTCGTCGTTGTACATCTATGGAATTTGATGGATTTTCAATAGTTTTAATTTTGAAAAAACGTGTGTTCAATATCTTTTTTTAGGCTAAAAACTTCCCAAGACAGGATATTTATATATAGACGATCTTAGAAGAAAAAAAATATAACAATTTTGTTGGTAGGTTCTGCAACTATTTGCTGGATGTTGCTTTGATATAAAAATATTTTATATATTATTATTTTGTTATGTAGTCTAGCTATCTAATTGATCGAGTTCTAAGATAGAAAAAAAAAAAAAAGCATACCGCAAAAATATAAATAATAGTACAACTTTCTATTACTATATTTTTTTTTTAGATTTTAGACAAGGGTGGGGGTTTTGTTCAAATGGCTTTGAACAAAGTTTCATCCAAAGTCTGATCTAAACCGTCTGATCTGCATAAAAATTCTTATAAACATTTAGATTCAAGGAGCCATTTAAATTATTAAGTTTTAAATATGTTTGCACGAATCTCAATGCAAATCGGACGTTTAAGCATGACTTTGGATAAGGCTTTAGAGACAAACCGTCATTGGTTTAGGGTTTTTTTTACTTGATAAACCCAATCCCTTTAGACAAATAGTCTAATATAGATATACCAGTATCGTGTCTAGTATTGTGTCTGTGCGGTGCAACATAAACATATTATAAGATAATAAAAAAAATTCACACAAAATGACATATATATTTTCATAAAAAAAATAGACTAAATAACAAATAACATTCCTTAAATGACATATTAAATACCATTTACATGTAAATAACGTTCCTTATGCCAAAAATTTTATTTGTACCATATTAAAAAAAAAACCACCCCAATTTTGGGAGAATTTGAAATTCATCCAGGCCGCCAAACCGTTTAGCGGCCCCTGTCTAGGGGCCTCAACATGAATTAGCGACCCTTTTTTCTTGTAGTGGACACTGAAATCCAAATTTTTTAGTTTGGCATGAAAACAGATTTGTACTCCTTGTTTGGGCACAGAGAACGAGGGTAAAAAACAGATTTGTACATTCAATTTGTCTGGGCATCACGCCACTGATATGATTTAATAAAAAAATTGTAAAAAAAAATATGGGGCTGCTAGACCATTTGGAGGCTCCTAGACCGGGGCCGTAGAGCCTATTGTGGCCTGAGTAATTTTCAAATTCTTTCAAAATTGGAGTGTTTTGGTTTATTTTTTTTATTATGGTATAAATAAAAATTTCGGCCTTAAATGACATATATTTTATCTTTTCGATATATTTTCATAAAATAAAAGTCTCATACAAAACAAAATGACATATTAAATGGCAAATAACATTCTTTAGATGATATAAAAAATAGAAAGAAATTAAGACATGACTAATTAATTAAAAAGTTTCTTAAATGATATTTAAAAAATTAAAAGAAATCAGGATCAATCAGAAAGCTAATACAATTTACATGTTGTGAGTATGTGTCTAACTAAATTTGGACTTCTACACATAAAAAAAATAAAAAAAATGCATAGAATCAGAATAAGGCAGATTACTTGATTGGAGGGTTGATATTCAATCTAAAATTTTATTTTTCAATAACAACCGTTGACGAATCAGGACATCTACGTGCTTAATATAATAATGGAGATATATGGGAGGAAAAAAATTATTTGTTTTGATACATTTTTTAACATTGGATGAATAAATATAATTATTCAATGAATTCTACTATGATATTCACAAATAGATATGTTTTTTAAATATATTTATAGTAGCATAAAGTAGCTTTCTTTTATAGTGTGTTATATCATGTGTATTCATGTGATCAAATTGTAATATTTTGTTGATAAATATTTTAGCTAGTCCCCGTATCGAAGTACAGGTACAGATCAGAAGACATCCGCCAAAAAGCGTGTGTTTGAGCTTTAGTTTACTGTAATTTTGGATTGTATTAGGGTTTTTTTTTATTATGTATTAATTTCACTATAATTTTGAATGTGCCCGCTAAAAATAGATAGTAGAAATTTTCATAGGGTTCATTTAAGAAGAACGATATTGTTAATTGAACAGTAAATCTCCATTTCATTATTAAGCATGTTGGGTGTTCAATTCGTCAACGGCTACGATTGAAAAATTAATTTTTGGATTTAATCTCAGCTCTCCAATCACATAATTTATCTTTTTTTGATTAAATGTATCTGTTTTATGTGTAGAAGTTTAAATTTAGTTACAAATATACTCGCCACACATACCGCCACACGATGTGTTACAATTAAAATTAAACAGATTCTAAAATTTAGCGATATAATTCTCCGTTTCCTTATTTCTCCTCTCCAATTGAAATTTTCTATATGGCGGATCACAATACAAATCAATTTTTTGTTCACTTCTTTATTTATCTACTTCCTTATTTCTATACATAATACTGTGATAAATCTAGAATATATTTCTAATTTTGTTTTTTTATGAAAATTTGTCATTTTATATGAGAATTTATTTTTATTATCTTATCATATATCCCGTGCGTTATATTCCGTTGCAACTCACGGGCACAATACTAGTATTCTAATAAGCGTGTTATTTGTAGAACTCATAACATAAGTGTGAATAATTACGCAATGGGACATAAGGAACATTTTTTCTACTCCGATATTTTCAAGTTTTTCTAGTTTCAAGAAATATAAATTATTAAAAATTTCATTTCATTAATAGTTCCACTTAAATTTATAGCTCACATTTAAGACAAACAAAGGTGCCAAGTTGGCACCTGTTTATTGTGCATGAATGTTTATTAATCACATCCACGTCAATCAATGAAAATAGTATGGACACTGATTTCATCATCTTCATCATCAAGTACAAGTACAACTGGTGTAAAAAACATTAACATGAGCGTCCCACTATAGAACCACATCATTCATTTACTTGTGTGTCATATTTACAGTGGCGAGGGAAGTACTTGTCTCCCCTAAAAAAAAATTAAAAAACATGCAATTATCAAATTATGTGTCATCCTAAAATTTCTTCCCAAAATATGCTTATAGCCCAGTGTTCTAAATAGCGCGCTATAGCGTTTTTGGACCCCAAACGCTACGCTACGACATCAAAATGCGCTACGGCCGCTACAACGCTATAGCGGTCCGCTACAGCGCTATTTGCGCTATACAATATGAGTTTTTTTTTATTTTTTATTTTTAAGCAATTTATATGGGTTTTAAATTAAGATAAAAAAAATCTCAAACCGAAATTGAATTTGTTGCTACTTGCTACAAATAAATCAATTTGAAATTGGGAATAGAAATTGAAATTTGAATAGAAAAAAAGTCCAAACCGGAATTAAAATTTGAATAGAAAAAAAAAATAGATTATGTCATGAATCATGATACTTAAGATATTTTTAATAGAAAAAATCGATAGTTTATGATATTACTATGGATATTTTGAACCGCAATTTGGACTTTGTACGGGTTCAATATGAATATTATAATTTCTTAATTACTTTGGAGTTATTTATTGTTCTATGAGACCTTAGATAATGTTGATATTTAGTACAAATATTGAATATACGAAATGTAAAAAAAAAATGCTATTTGGAATAGCTTCCGCTATAGCGACGCTATTCGCTATAGCTTTTTTTTTAGTCTTCCCGCTACGACACTATAAACGCTATTTAGAACCTTGTTATAGCCATATGTTTTTCTAACTTTTTATAAAATTGTACTTAATATTCAAAATAATGAGTGAGGCTATTATAATATACATATTACGGATTAACACGTGCTATTGATTCTATTTATATTTTTAAAGTTCAAGTAGTCGATTTGAATCATTAAACACGATCTCCATATAAAGATATACTCGGAGATGAAAATTACATTTTACTAGAATAATTTCTTTTGCTATTTTTTTTAAATAGGTAGAAAATCATTGCTTTGTTATCTATTTAAAAAAGGTTAAAAAAATTGTAAAAAGTGTAAAATTGGGCCTCCAAGTACAATTTCATTTGAAGATGTTTAACAGTTCAAATTAACAATTTGAACTTTGAAAATAGAGAAATGAATTCATAGTGCAAGTCGATCCATAATATACATATTACCATAGACTCACTCCAAAATAATTATAAAATAATGTGTCATCTTAAAATTTTGTCCTCCGCTAAAAATGCAACAGAGAATTTTTCAATTTCTTAAAATATGTCGTCTTCATTAAAGAGAATTTTTCAATTTCTAGGCCAAAATGCAACAGAGAAAATATGGACCATTCATGCAAGTTATTCTCAGAAACAATTTTAATTAATGTTCGAAATAAATTCATTATTTTCAAAGATAAATCACAAAATTCAACGAAGAAACCTATGTGGTCAGTGTAGCTCTTGAGTGATGGATTTTAAGAAGTCATTAGGTAATCTTTAAAAAAAAAAATCCAAAAACAGAAACTTGAATAAATTGTAAGCAAATCACGGTATTTTCGACTTTCGCATTAAAATGGATTTTATTTTTGAGAAACACATTAAAATGGATTGAATTCATAATTATACTAAGAACTGTTTGTTTTTTTAGAAAAAAAAAAAACATGGTAGACTAAGAACTGTTTGTTAAGATGCTTATAACAACAAATCTATTTAAAAATTAGTCTTTGATTTGATTTAGTGATAAAAGACAACATTTTTCGTACTAAAAGTTTGCTGATTCGAAATTCAAATGAGAATATTTTTACAGAATAGAGAAGAACAGGAATATAAGCATTTGATTTACCGTTCTAGTTGATCAATGTCATGGGGAAAAAAGACTATGGGCATTAAACAAAAGAAAAACTATGGGGAAAAGACAAAATTGAACCAGGCGAGCAAATTATGAAGAAAGAATGGAACTGTGATGTCACTTTCATTTTCTGATGCTGCCTTTTGCGTCAGAAGAGAATTCTCTTTTCTAAACTTCCAGGTAATCATGTTGCACAGCACAGTACATGATGGTCACAAATTTAATTTTTTTATAAAAACTGAGATAACTGAAAGATGTCAAAGAACTGATCAATTCAATACACGGACCAAATCGCAAACAAGTTCTAAGAACAGGAATCAGAGTAGGTCCGATGCCCATCGGACCTACCTTGGTTCGATAGGTGTGATGATCATTCGATCTGCATCAAGATTCGTGTGCTATGTATCAAAATCCGTGCAAGTATTATCAATTTCCGTGTGCACAGATCTTGATACTAATCATACGGTTCTAAAGCTAATTGAATACAATGAATACCCATAGAAAAATCAAATGGGAATGAAAATTAACATATCCTGAAGCTGCATTCTATCCAGAGGATCCATGTGACCACCAATGCAGCCAGGAACCATGTGCATGCACAACAAGTAAACAAATTGTGGTCCTCCAAATCTACTACTCTTTTTTTAAATAGATACCAACAAACTTCAAAATAGGACCACTATTCATTTCTCTCCTCTTATACTGTTTTTTAGAGAAATTGAATTTATTTTTTAGTCTTGGTTCATCTTCTCTTACCTTTTCTTTTCTTTGTCATCTCCTTCAAAATTTTAATTAGTGAAGTAAGTAAACTTGTTTAGACAATCTCGTAATCCTTCTCTCTTCTTTTTTCCTCTTCCTTTTTAGTTTGTGGAGCACAGTCTTAATATTCCTCTACATTTCGGATTTTGCTTATCCTGTAATATGGAAATAATTAGATGGTGAAAATGAATTTGGACTATATATTATGAATGAAAGGACTCATATCAAGTTTAAATCACTGCCAAGAATTTTTCAAAAGAAAAACAACTTAATGTTAAGATAGATTTGTACTAATATGATATAAAATGAAGGATTTAATTATCTAATAATCTTTCAAGAAAATCCGTACAATTATAGAGGATAACGACTTGTGTCCCTTGACCACTCTATTTTCTCGTAGGATTTGGCCCATCTACCAATGCATGAATTCAATTCTATTATTGTTGGCCCATTATGTGCTAGTTATCACTTTTTGTGACAATTGTGAAAAGCATGTGTACATAAGAAGTATATTTGCTGATTTAGAATGGATTTTGATCCTCAAAGTAATAGTGTAAGAAAAATACTAACTTAAATTATGTGAGAAGTATGTTAATTTTTTATTATTCGGAATAATAAAAATATTGTTAATTTGTATGATTCGAACTAGCACTAACTAACATAAAGAATGCTAATCTTATTATCTCATAGTTTGGTTGTATTAACAAGGAAGTTGCAAACTTGAAGTATTCCGAATAGTGAAAAATTATTGAATCACATTCAAACTTAGAATTATGTTATTATTTTTTAAACATTCAAATGTACCTTAGTGATTTACAACACATGATGCAGGAAAATTCGTAAATTAAGCGCAAACAATTTACTCAACACTATTTTATTCATCATTTTTTTAAGCAGTAGATAATTCCATAATTTACTTTAATAGTTCAGTTTGGTGATGAAATTTCAAAAATCGTATTTTAGATTTAAATTTATATGAAACCTGACCTGCTTAAATTCAATTCCGATAAATAATGAAAATTCATGTGGCTGCCATAACATTCATTTGCTTTTTTATACAAAAATGTATAAATATTACTCATGGTTCTTAATTTGATTCAAGCATAAAATGTTTAAGAATATGTAACTCATGATTAATTATGTTTAGCTTTGTATTATTCTTTCGGAGTTATCAGATTATTATAAATTTATAACTAATTTAATAATTTTCTTCTCTAAAATATATTGTTTCGGAGCAAGGCTCGAAGCAAATCAAAGATTCAAAGTTGATAATCTATTTTTTTTTTTACCTACAGAGAAATAAAAACGTTGACATTATCTCAGAATTTTAAGAATTGATTGGCTCACAAATTTTAACCACATCAATCATTGCTTCTTCTTATCTTGCACCATAAGTAAAATTAAATGTCCGAGATACATTGACCTGACAAGTGACATCATACATTAAATTGTTTTTATTTAAGTAGCGAATTGACAAAATGCATGAGAAAAATGCCAATTACTACAGGGGGAAAAAAGAATTATTGGTGTCGGCCCAAGCTGCTCAACTAACCTCATCTTGTATCTCTGCCCATGTCGTCTACCCTCTTCATTTCCCAATCCCCACCTCATATTATTATTTCTTCAATCTATTGCCTCGCCGCAGTTCCTTTTATCATTGGTGGGGATGCGCTTCATTGGCCCCACCAACCAAACTCATACATAGCGTGCATTGTTTGTCAATACGTGCTGGACATCTAAGTACCTGTCGGACGTGCCGCGCGCACAATGTTGTGTTAAAAAATGCGGAATTCCGACACAATACGTGTCGCTACGGTGCGTTTGTACGTGATTACAAGTATTTGTTTTGGTTTTAATTCAAACCGTCGGGTCATCATCGACAATGAGAAAAAAAAAATGAATCCATGAACCCTTCTCTCAATCAATCGGATTTTATCACGTTTCCTCTCCATCTCCATCCGAAAAAATTAAAACTTAAATCTGGATTAGTTGAGAAACTAAGCATTCGTTGTTGAGATGCCAAATATTTTGCAAATTCACTGTTCATACCAAGATGCTAATAGTAATTTCTCAATCTGCTTTGTTTCCACTTACTTGCCAAATTGGCTCACCAATTGGTAGGTTTCATTTTATTAAACAACTCGCAAGTTGCCTGGGGCGGCTTGTGGCCTGGAAAACCTCAAATTTGGGTGATGAGCAAATCCAGTTTTGTGCCTTAATTGGAATGAGCATTGCATCAGTTCAATTTTTCTTTTTCTTTTTAAATTCCTTGGCAGATGCTGCCATCAATTCATTTTTTCAATGAGTGGAATTAGTCGAAACCGAGTAAATTGAAGTCAATGGAGATAGGAGAATAAACAGAGTTGATAAGGAATTCTAAAAAAATGTTAAAAAAATGTTAAATTTAATTTACATGTATATAAATTATAGATATCATATTGAACCGTTTGGATTGACCATCAGATCAACTCGCGTTATGCATGTTACCATAACCTCATTCTAAATAAATATATTATAGTTTGTAGTATCTCTTTTTATATATATATATATTTTTTTTTTGAGAAGCATCTCTTTTTATATTTCAATGCAAGCAATGGTACTTTTCAACAAAGATCCGGACACCATGCGCTACTCAGTTGTAGATTTGGTCTCATCTGTGCCACCTTCACACGTGGTGGAAGTGCGCGACAAGTAATAATACCACAGAAAGAATATAAGGTTTCAGAAGTTCATGCTTAATTTGATATATAATTGCCCATAACCCAGGTCCATACTTGGGCCGGGGCAAATTTAAAATGCCTCCAATCTGACTTGCATTTAATATTTACCATGCTATCCAACCGTATTATTAAATCCAGCGCATGCAAATGTATTTTGACAATCTTTTGGGGAAGGAACGGGCTATCCAAGTTCTGAAACGATATGGTATTCTCTTGTCAAATCTTTCTCCTACTAACTTATGTTTGGTACATATCTGTTTATGTATTTTAATGAAACAAGTTCCAGTTATCATAAATTTTAGATATATAAGTCGTGGCAATTATTAGTTCTTATTGTTTTTAACGAAAGAGCATCCTTACAGAATTTTATGGCATTACCACTTTCTTTTGTATATAATCAAGAGGGCATATATAGAACGGATTAAAAAAGACTTATATTAATTATACTAATTACAAACTTAGTTCGAAGAGACAAAATTATACATATCTTCCTATAGTTTAGATAAATCGTGTATCGTATTCGGCACAATTAAAAAAGAAATATGTTATGTTAAAATTGATTTATTTGACAAATATAATAATTAACTAAAGTATTATAAAATTCAAAGAGTAATTATAGAGATATTATGTATAATTTAGATAGTAATGTATCATATAGGTGCATTGTTGGAAAAAAAAAATCAATCATCCATCGAATAGTTTGAAAAATGAACAATTTTGTTTATTGACACTTAATTGATCATTGACCAAATTCAATATCCCCTTCCCTTACACAACTATATAATTTCTCATGAACGCATCTCTCCAGAAGAATAACGCGGTTATGAATTACTTTTGATTTTTGAGAATAACTAGTGTAACAAGTTGTGGCATCCAAGAATTGTTATAGTTCATTCCATTCCTTATTTAGTTATGATGGTATACATAAATATTAGTGAGACGGTAAATTTCAATGGCCCGCATTGGATTCTAGGCAAATTACGATCCAGTTTGCTGTAAACATGCACATCGTTTTAAATACGCCTGGCCCAACAGCCATTTTTATACAGGCGGTCATTCTGTTGGGCCAGCACAGAGAAAAAACCTTTTAAAAAATATTACAGGCCTGGTAATGGTCGATTCATGGACCTCGATGACGCCGGATTTTAGCTATGACGGTAGGCTCTTGCCCATGGGCCATGAACCTTTGGAGGTGATACGGTGAATAATCTCTAGATGATCTCCGAGCAAAATTTAATGCAAAGATCGTCCTTTAATATTACGGCTTTTTCAGGGACTCGCGCTAACTTTTCATGTAGAGCCTTATTTGAACGTGTACTCCGGGGGTACTCTATTATAATGTTAGTCCCTCTTGATTCGAAGATGTATTCTGCTAAATGGACCCAACCAGTTTTCCGAGTCTATCACAATGGGTAGAGACAGGGAAGACGCGCGGAGGCACACCTCAAGACTCTCCTCTGTCGTGGAGGTGTCAAAACCAAGATCTAGGGTTTCCCGCTCACCTCGCCGGGACCCTAGGTCGGAAAGCCCTTCCCCTCGCCGGAAACCTAGAACAAGGTCCCCATCCCCTCGCCGCAACTCTAGACGCGATACGCCTTCACCGCGCTGGAACCCTAGATCGGACAGCCCATCCCCTCGACGCCGCTCCCGAAGCCCGTACTACCGTGACTCGCGCCGGGAGTGGTCTCCATACCACGAGAAATCCTCTCGCAATGGTAAGCCATCGTTCCGTGAGCTTGACCAGGTCGATAGAAACGGGTCGGGGTCTGAATCCGATGAAGAGTTGAAGGGATTGACTTATTTCGAGTTTAGGAGGCTCAAGAGACAGAAATTGCGGAAGCAGCTGAAGAATTGCATATGGAATGTTAGCCCCAGCCCACCTCGAGGTGGGAGGAGTGGAACTGAGCAGTATGATGATGAGAACGGGTTTTCTGATATACCAGTAAAGGAGCAGAAAGAGAAAGAGAAAGAAAAAGAGAAGGTATCTAAGAAGTCAAAGTCAGAATCTGAAGGGTCAGAATCTGAGTCTGAGGATTCAAGGAAGGATAGGAGAAGAAAACAGAGTAGAAGAGAGAGAAGCAGGAGAAGGAAGAGATACTCTGATTCTAGCGAGGATGCATCGGAGAGTTCTGCAGATGAAGATTCGAGTGGAGAATCAGATCAGAGTTCTTACAGTTCTGAGGATGATGGAAAGAGAAAGAGAAAAACTGCAAGGTCTAGGCGGGGAAGTAGCCACAAAAAGTCCAGGAGTAGCAGGAAAAAGGGCAGTAAGAGTAAGACACTATATAGCTCAGATGAGGATAGTGAGTATGAATCGGATGAATCTGACAATTCTGCTCGTGGAAATAAGAAAAATGGGGGTTCGCATAAGAAACCAAAAACAACCAAACATAGTAAAACAGATACAAAATCTGACAAATCTGAGTCAGAACCAGATGCCACAATAGGAGAATTGAAGAAACCCGAAGCTGTCGACCCAGAGGCGCTGAAATTCAAGGAGTTAATTGAGGCCCAAAAGAAGCCTGTCTTAGACGACGAGCCAATGGTGGGTCCAACACCTCTGCCACGTGCTGAGGGGCACATCAGCTATGGTGGGGCCCTGAGACCTGGAGAAGGTGATGCCATTGCACAGTATGTACAACAGGGTAAGCGTATCCCTCGAAGAGGAGAAGTTGGTCTCTCAGCTGATGAAATTTCAAAATTTGAGGACTTGGGGTATGTGATGAGTGGGAGTCGGCATCAAAGAATGAATGCAATTCGTATTAGAAAAGAAAACCAGGTGTATAGTGCAGAGGATAAGAGGGCCCTGGCTATGTTCAATTATGAAGAAAAGTCAAAGAGGGAGCACAAGGTCATGGCTGATTTGCAGAGGCTGGTGCAGAGGCATATTGGACAGGATACTGATACAGCGCATGACCCATTTGGCACCAAGTCTGATGATGCTGATGTTTGAGCATGCAGCGAGGTAAAGCAAAATAGTGGACTGCCTGCTGATCGCTATAAGGTATATTTCTCTTTTGTTTTTTTTACTGGTGTAGTACCTATTAGCTTTATTGTTTGTGAAAGGTACCTATTTATGTCTTTTAATGTTGATGGTTTATGGTGTTTTGTATTATAGCACAATTTTATGTTTTATGTTTCTGTCAGGTGGTTATATTCAGTGCTAAGATGGGTGTTGATTGTTTATATGATTGTGATATAGGAGCTTGTAATGATAGTTTAGATTGATAGCTTGGTCATGGTGTTATTGTTGTAGAATGGAAAAATTCCCTGAACTCTATCAAAAGAATCAATTTGGTCCATGGAATTTGTTTGGATCAAATTTGTCCTTTAAGTTTGATTCAATTTGGTCCATTAAGTTGGTCTTAAATTGGTCTCACATTGAAATTGGATTAGCAATTTTAACTCATCGGTGGGTTGTCAAAAGAATCAATTTGGTCCATTAGGGTGGGACATGAGTGGGTTAGCAATTTTTAACTCGTGAGTTATCAAAAGAATTAATTTGGTCCATTAAGTTGGTATTAAATTAAAATTGCTAACCCCACTCATGTCTGGGACGCACTTTTCCGCCACTGTTTTTTTTTCTTGCTTTCTCATGTATGCTGTTCTGGGCATTTTGGCTCTCCATTCGAAGTAGCCCAAGGAGAGAGGAAGTGTGGAAGTGTGAGGTCACGTTACATGCGCCTTATACATTACTGCTATGTGATGTGGGACCTCACAGCATGATGTCACGGTCTGGTGCCGGGTGATGATGAGGCTACACAATGCAGTTCCTATGGAAGGCCTTAAACCCCGAGTGAGAAAGCAAGAAAAAAAGGGGGGGGTGATCTTCTTTTTGCATAAAACACAAGAGTAATTGTTGGTCGTTTTTGAACTAAATCCCCCCCCCCCCCCCCTCTGAGAAATCGCACTTGACTATATTTGCCTGTAGCAGTTTACTTAAAATTCATCTGATCTAATATGTTTTGCCTGCAGCAGTTTACTTTAAATTCAATTGCCTCTATTATTCATAATTCAAATAATAATAGAGTGCCTCCATTTTTCATCCCTCCACCTTTTAAACTCTTAAATACATAAGTTTTGAACTGAAATTGACAAAATAAACTGCTAGATGTGATCTACATTAGTTCCTCCACATGTTCATAGTATTTTATGACATTTTGGCCATTTTTAGGGGTTCTAAAAACTTGATTTATCGATGTATAGAAATTTAAATATCATTATATGTTTACATGCTTTCGATGCTAATCAAAATAAAATAAATATATAATTTGATATATCAAAGTTATAGCTTTTGAGTTACTAATGTTTAACGAATGGAGGGCATAGTGGAGGTCTCAAAAATAGAGGAATTTAAACCCTCTATTTGAAAATCAAGTACTCAAATATGAACTAAAACCATTTGATGTGGTCTACATCACTTCCCTACATGCATGTACAGTATTGCAACATTTTGGCTTTACTTTCAGTTTTTACACATGTAGAGAAAGTGAAATGCATCATATCTAATTGTTTACTTAGATTTTCATTTTATTATAGAACATTGTATGGACTGTGGAGGCACTTGCACCCCCATATAAGATAGACTGTGAGTCTAAGTTAGTTGTAGGGGAGGATGAGCAATTATTTATATCTTCCAGCCTAGCTTAAGCCACTGCTGGACATTCAAGGAATCCATTTAAATAACCTCAAGTTGTAGGGATTCACTGATAACATATTAACTTGATACTTTTGGTAACTGCTAAACATTTCTAATATATTTGAAATCCGGTAGTTGGAGTGTGATCTATACTTTATGCTTAATTGCTTATCATACACAGAAAAAGTAATTGAATTTAATGCAAGTTCTATTGTTAATCAAATAACTTGATGTGCAATGTTCATATTAAGTAGCTCTTTAATAGAATATCAAATGATATTAAAAAATTTGATTAAAAAAATGATATTAAAATTGCATGAAATTTGATACATAACCAATCTGCTAGGCTAACAACTTTTTATAAAAAATTCTATTTTTAAATTTATTTATTTCTATTTGAGAATTGTTGTCAAGGTTGTCAAATTTATCTACTGTCAATGGATCCCATGCTATCTGTATTATAGATTCTTCAGCCTAATCTTAAATTAAGCAACCCAAGCATTGATAGTAGTATTATATAATACGGAAACACCCATTTATACTCATTTTTCTTATATATGACCCAGATGTTTAATAAAAATTACTAAATTATTACTAGCTTTGGCCTTCACTTCGCATGATAATTTGAATGATTTAGCATCTTGAATTGTGATTTCTTATACTTCAGTATTCTCTTAAGTAATGCATTTTTACTGGTTGTTAGTTAACAAAGGAAAACTTGTTAACAATTTGGTTAGAATAAGTTGTTCCAATAAATTGTCTATATTATGGAAATAATTACGAGGGCTGGCATTTGCTGGCTATTGTAATATGTTGGTTATTTCCTCTCCATCGGTCGATTGTATTGCCTAATCTGTATATACAGGTGATATGTGTTGGACACTTTAATATGTTGAAACTTATTCTAAGTTTAACCAAGGATCCAAATCTTATCCATGTCCTCTACAACTATTATGATAGTATTAGGAGTCTTGTCTTCTCGAGAAATGTAATTAATAAATATTTTGGTGCAGGGTTCTGTCGTTCCATATGCTTTGTGCTACTATATGTAATCTTCATGGAAATTCAGTACTGATGTACAGACTAAGTGTCTGCCTGAAAATTCTTCAGTGTGTGCTTGAAGGTGTCTTATTGTACTTCATAGTGCCAGAATTTTCTCTATCTAGTTTGGTTAAGGCATAGGTAAGCAAGATACTATTTCTCATCCTTTTTGTAATTTTATTGAGCAAGTACCTAGTTGTGAGGTGCATCTTGTCTCCTACTTGTTACATTTCAGTAATTGCATTGCTTTCCAGCATTGTGTCATGCAGAATAGACATGATGTTGATGCTTTAACCAGAACTTCCACCAACCACATGTTTTAACCTCAATCGACCAGGAAAGCTTGTATTAGAGTCATGGCTTCATATAGTTGGAAGAGAACCCACATTACTCTCTACGTTGCTTTTAAGATAGCTTGGTAATTAGAATAATGACCGCCTGCTAGTCCTTCAGGTTGCTTTTTTACTCCCATCTTCTTGTGCTATACTCCTTTGGATTGTTTTTTACTCGTTGGGAGAGCATTAGCAAAAAGAAATATGTAAATTAATTCTTAGACCATTAGTAAGGTTCATGGTACTGGAAATAAAAAATGGAAGTAACTCGGCATCATAAATTTTTGCATCCTCTTCCTTCTGTTTGTCAAGTAAATGTCGTAGAAATTATTATAGTCAATTTCTAAGGACCTCATTTTTTAAATGTATTTAGATTATTTTTGGTCTACTTTAAAAAAAAAAAAATAGTCATCTGAGCAATCTGTAATAGTTAATTTTTTAAAATATTCAGACGTGCATTAGTATGGTCAAATATGTATAAGAGTTGTCTCAACAATAAATATGGAAATCCGCGTATTCTGCAATAATTATGTTTTTTGAAGGATTTTACAAAATAAGTTTGGATTTGTAGGTAAGCTATTTATAGTCATCAAAACGTGTTTTGCTTTTTGTCAAAATATGAGATGGTTGCTATTAGTTGTGTTAACTTGGAATAATTAGGTGTGTATTCAGTATTCTGTAATAAATTAGTGTGTTTTTATAGGTAAGTGTATATTTTGTCGTTGGTGAAAATTTGTATTGGATGTATTTGAGGGGAGCAGGGCATGTCTGATGGCCATTGGACCCAAATCTGTTTGGTGCATGCTTCCTTCTGTCCAATTTCTGATTTGTTTCATGATGTCTGCACACCACTTGAACATTTGTGCAGATCAAATGCGCATGCATGCATCATGAAGTTTATCTCAAATACATAAGCGGGACGCATCCAATGGAGATCGAACCCATATCAGTCCAATATCATATCATGCCCACTCCCTTGGATGCGTCCCGCTTATGTATTTGAGAGGTGAGTTTATGAAGTGAGGTATGTTTTTCTTATAGGGAGAATTTCTAGTGTTCCCATATAAACTTGTAAATAACCAATTTTCCCGTGAAAACTTCATAATATACCCTACACAAACTTAATATTTTATCCAATATATCTTTTTAATTATTGTAAAAACTAAATTAATAAATATACCCTTTCATTTGATCCTATTATGGTTTAGTCGTTGCCTTGAGTTTGCCCCCCAGAAATGCATATTTTTATAACTGAACCAAATCGCTCAAAAACAGAGGGGAAAAAAAAAAACATTGCCCAGTTATAACAAAACATTCCCTTAAGATTTAACCTGTGAGGTTTAGATCCTCTCATTTTCCATTGGCTACCAAAATTATGATAATAATATTTGAAGCCGTAAAGACTTTGAATTTTTATGCCGTCCATAACTAATTTGTCTACTCATCGATTAATTATGGATATTTGAGTTGATTAAATGCTCACTAGATATTGTACTAATTATTAATTGGAACAATAAATACGTCAATAATACAACAACTTAAAATTTATGATTTTAAAATTATATGAAATAAGAAAATTATGTTGTTAACATAAAATACCTATTTTTTTTATAAGTAATACATATTTGTTAATCTAAGTTATATGTTGGTTAACATGTCATATTTATTAATATCATAAAAAATGATTTTGACATATCTAAACAATTGATTTGGACATATCTAATAGATAACATACTTGACTTATTTTCCATCATGATTATCTAGGAGTATGTAAGGTTCGTACCACAAAAATCAATATAATTATAAAATGTGCACAATATATGATTAATAAATATATTTGTCTAATTAATAATAAGCTATTTATTTTCAAGATTAACTATATATTATAATTGAGTGAGGCTATGGTAATATGCATATTACAGATCGACTTGTGTTATAGACTCATATTTCTATGTTCAAAGTTCAAACAGTCGATTCGAACCGTTAAATATGAATTTTACATTTTTAGAATTTTTTTTACTATTTTTTAGATGTAGAATATCACCTGGTCTAAAAATTTAAAACCATATGTATATTTTCTATTTATTTAAAAAATAGTAAAAAAATTCTAAACCGCGTAAAATTTAATTTTCTATCACATTTTCAAATAAAGATTATATTTAACCGTTAAGATCTAACTTTAAAAATAAAAATATGGATGTATAAATCAGATCAATATGTAATATACATATTATCGTTGCCCTACTCATTATAATTATTTAAACTAGATAAAATTTTAAAATGAAAATGTTTCCATGTTGGGAGGTGGACGGTGGGTAATAGAATTTGAGTGGACTGAACCCAAAAATAAACGGGAATCTAATGGGATGGATCATGGATGGTAAAGGTGAACTGGGGTCTGGGGAACTACTTCTGGAGGAAGAGTTAATAAGATTTTGAAGGACAATATCCGGCTGACGAGGGCATCCCCTTCAAATCGTACCAGATAGATATGCTGGCACGAGCAATACTCGTACCGTCCTTGTTTTCATCACAGAAAGCACGGACCCAACAGTTGCAGTCCGACATATATTGCATCATTCACCAACTTTAGTAGGCTGTGTATGTATGTAATGGTCTAACATAGACGCCTGCACCACAATCAATATTTTCTATACCTATTATAGCATGTGGAGCATAATTTTTTTTATTTTTTGTAACTTAAAAAAAAAATCGGAAAAAGAGGTTGATTATCTTTCATTCCAATGTACACAAGACTATATAGTTTGAAAAAAAAAATGTACCGAAACTATAATTCAGTCAACCCTTTTTTAGAATAAAGGTACCGAATCAAAGTTTCAGCACCTCTTTTGGATTACCAAGGAGATACTCAATCTTTGATTTGATTCTTATGTTTTTGTAAAAAGTACTAAAATAAAATAATCAGTTTTTTTTTACTATAATTAATTTTTTTAATAATGACAAAAAATACCCTTCACCACAAATTCAGGGTCTGTTCGGACACCTTATAATTTGATGGAAATTGATGGGTTTTGGGCATACTCCATCAACTTAACTCAAACCCGTTCGTTCGCTTTTTTTTCTTTCCCTTCATTCCCACCATAAATCCCCAAATAATACCCTAAGTAATGTAATTTCTATTTAGTTTGAGAATTTCCGTTCGTTTGAGGATTTAGTTTAGTATTTTTATTTTGAAGAATTTCAAAAAAAAAAAAAAAAAACACTGAACCGCCTAGATTCCTGGCAGTTCTGAAAAAGAAATGGACTGCCAGCAATTCTGGTGGTCTGGGTATTTCAAAAAAAAAAAAAACAGTGGTCATTTTTGTAATTTTCTATTTATTTGAGGATATTAATAAAAAATTCGGTATTGTGAACCTGTCTTAAATGTGGGTATAATAATAGCAAGCTATGAAGTAATAGTAAAAAAATCAGAAAGCACGAGATTTAGACGATTCAATTATGAACTCATATTTCAATTGGTTTCAGTGCCAAAATTAGTGTCTGAGTTAGCTTGGTTCAGATCGCTTTATTTTTGCTGACATGGAAGCATGGATCCAGGAATCAAATGAACTCAATTATTATGGATGCGTGCAGATATTTTTAGGTGAGTGTGTTAATGATGCATCATTCTTGAACTTTATAGATGCAACCTGATATACAGGGATGCATTCAATTCCACAACCGTACTGCTCGGAAGCACAAACCTCGCGAAAAAAAATTACGAGATTTTACTATTTGTAGGGGTAAGAGGTGTCAATGATACTATTCATTTACTTTACCCGTGCCGTATTTGATAAGACAGTTATGAATAAGAATTTTTTTTTATTAGTTAAAAGAATAAGAGTATAAGTAAAGACTATTTCGTATATGTTACTCTACAGGATAATTATATAAAATAAAATTATATTATAATGTTTGAGTAATAATTAATTAGTGATGTTAATATTTATTTGCGTGATATTTCATATGATAATGTTTGAGCAATAATTTTTATGCACCTTTATTTACATGTTTTGTTATTTAGTTGGACTTGATTGCATATTTGTTTTTGTTTTTTTATCTTTTTATAAGTAATGTGATTGCATATGTGTGAAATGAATGAATTTTGATGTTCTATTCGTAAAATATAATAAAATTAATTATTATATTGGTATTATTCGTTATTTATCCGTTACTATTTTGTTACCCGATAATTTTAGAGTAGGATAGAGTAAAATTAATTTTTAATAGATAAAGGTAGAGTACAAGTAACCTCAATTCTTTAACACCTTTTTTAATCCGACTCTAGAGCAATACTTTTAGTTTTACTTAAAAATTTATGTCACATGTGTGCCGAAAAACCCACAAAATTTAAAGAGAATAAATTTTCATTTGATTACGTGATACTGCGATTCTTTTGAACTATTCAGTTCTTCTAAAAAGTAAAAGAAAAATTGAATCTACGTGACTACTTGAGCCTAACATTTCAGTGCTAAGAAATCTAACAATTTATAACTGTGGTAAAAGCTCTAGGCTTTTATAACGGAGGATGGTTCAAATGTCTCCATTTTATGTGTCTTTATTATGTTTTTATTTTTAAAATTTTAATAACTTAAAATTTAAAACTTAAAAGTCAAAATAAAACCGTTAGATATGATCTACATAATTTTATCTATACATGTGTAAAAAATTATGATATTTCAATTTTGTTTTGGTTATCATTAAGAGCTTGTAAAAACGTACTAGTGTGGATAATTTCTAGACGTTGATTTTTAAACTTGTTGATTCACATAAAAACAAAACCAAAATGTGATAATTTTTTATGAGCTAGAGAAAATAATCATCACATCTAACGGTTTTATTTTGACATTTATCATCACATCTTTTGAATTAATACATCAAACGGAGCCAATCCAGCATCTGCCTATAAAACAGGGAGCTCTTTAATATTAGTGCAGATTTAATTGACACGGATCTTAAAGCTAATCAGATGGTACAGATGGATCAACTCAGAAGATTCTTTTTTGTGTTAATGCAGAGGATACGAATTCTTGGTTAACACCAGATAGGTTGGAAATCAAGCCTAGGATTCTCTTTACTTCTTTAGCTTGTAAATAGCAATACAATCATCTGAAATTGTGGCAGGTCCATCCGAAGGGAATCCAGATTCTCTGTGACAAGATGTACTCATTACAAACTGTGGCGTATTCTGATTTGAGAAGAAAGGTATTAGATTTTTATGTCAGTAATTCGCCATACCTTCTGACAATCACTACGAGTAACAGAGGTATTCAGGTTATCCCCACTCAGTACAGAGGAGTCTGTGATTACGGTGCTACCAAATAAATTCATTATTCAGCATCATTTTCAGAAAATAAAAATAGTATTCATATTTCATGATCCCGTTCTATTTGTACTATTCATTTATTTCCAACAATTTAATTATTCACGAGCGGGAGGTGGAATTTGGTACCACATCCAATTTTTTTTAAAGATGAGAATATGGGTTGCCAATGTTCCAACTCACACCTCAGACAATACAGAGTGCAAGGGGCCATGCTTGATTCTTCTGTGCCCATGATTGTTGTTTATCTTTATGTGCTTGTTTTTTTTTTTTCCGGCTTCTAAGAAGCATAGTAACAAGAAGGTGTGCGTTTTATTTTTTATTTTTCCGAACTGAACACCGAATAAAATGCATAAAAATGCAATTTTTTTAATTTAAATTTTTGTGGGTTTTTTTTTGCTTCCTTGTGGTACCAAATCATTTCCGAATTATACATGAATTATTCCCGAATCACATGTTCAATTTTTTTACCCTGCTGAACCGAACCCAAATAATTCATTTGTCACTATGCTAAGAAGATACACGAATAATTCGTATATGTATTATTCAATTTCAGTATTTTTGTTAATGGATGGACAAATTAAATAAATTTTTACTTTTTCGTAAATATTTTTATGATTTATTCATGAATTATATGATTTTTAATTTATACAGATGAAACGATTTTCCGAAGAGTAAACATATTAAAATGATTTTAATTTTCTCGAGTTATTCGCGAAGTTTAATTTGTAAATTTTACGTCTGAAGATACGAATTAAATAGGTTTCAAATTTTTCCCGATTTATATTATTCCTAAACTATTTACAAAATGTGTTTCCTTTCTTAAAACATCGTAAATTTAATATATTTATATGTACTTTAGAAAACCAATATTTTCTAATTATGTCTGTGTTATACCTGAATCATGAATTTTTTTTTTACCTCATCAAATTATTTTATGATTCCAAATTTGTCACTATGGTTCTAGGGATAAGTATTGTCTGTAAATCTTGAATTTAGTCGGAAAATATTATTAGCTTATTAGTGTTGATAAATATATCATTACAAAGTTTAAGAAAAAAAATAGTATATATGATTAAAAATAATAATGAAAAATTGTATTAGTATTATAGCACTTTGTAATATGTATGATTTATACTACAACATGTCTAAGTATTGTAAAATCTTGTAAAACTTGATTGTATCAAAATGAAAAAATTGAATAAATTATTTACAAGCAAGGTCAATGTTGATTTTCTATTGACCAAAGAGTCACAATTATTACTTATTTTATTAGTCCGAGTTACGTATTTAAGAACTATCATTTGTGGACATTATTTTGTTTTGTTTTGTTAGGGAATATAGTTAATCTTTTTTAATGTAGATGATTACCATAAGTACTGAGAGAATTAAAAAGTTCATAGAGACAAGAAAGTTGCTAACAAAATATGAGAGAAAATAATAGTCCTTGAACCTCAATTTCTCATTAAAATCCTCAAACAATATTGAATGAGATTCTCTTTAAACAAAAGCAAGTTATAATACAAATAAAATCTAAGTCTTTATACCTATCATATTAATTTTAAAAATCATACCAAATTTTAAAATTTATATATTTTTTAATTAATTTTGTATAAAGTCAAGTGGTAAAAAAGTAATGAAAGATGAATGTATTAAAATTAACATAATTTTTTTTTCACCAACTTGCCTTTATAGTAAATTATTTTAAATATTATAAATCTTGCATGTTCGCACATCACTCGTTAAGCAGATCAATTTCAATGATTTGAATTTGTCATTTAAAACTAATATAATAGTTTTGGATTTAAGCCCGCGAAATATTTGATGAGTTTCATATCATCCTAATTATACTCATATTTTGAGTTTGTTAGAAAAAAATAAATGATTTGTTACGAATAGCTATAATTTTCAAATTGCTTCAATTAACTCAATTTTGCCACTTTTACTGCTACTACTAATGGATTGGAATTTTTAAGTTGCTTTTACCCAACTCCCCGATATTTTTATTTTTACCCAAAAAAAAAATTATTTTAATATAATTAACCAAGTTTCTGAAAAAATTATATTTGTACCCAAACCGTAAATATTATTTACGGTTTGAATTAAGAATTCAAACCGTACATAATATTTACGGTTTGAAATTTTTTTTTTTTTTTTAGAGAAAAATAGCTAAAATGCTGAAATGAAATATAACGCAAAAAAATCGAATTGTTTTTTAAAATATTTGTTAGAAAATACGCTACGAATAGGGCCGATTTTGTGCTAAAATACGGTAAAGTACAATAATTATGCTAAAATACGGTAAATGTACTAAATGCTGAAATTACAATAATTATGTAGAATTATGCTAAAATACGGTAAATTACGCTAAATTACGTATGAATTGGGCCGATTTGTGGCATCTTTCATAAATCATAAAAAATAGTAAAAAATTCCAAAAAATAATAAAAATTGATATTCTACAAGTTCATTAGATAACTAATTTACTGAGCTACGTAGATTTAAGAATAGAAATGAAAATCTTAATCGGAAACTTCAACTGAAGTTTTGAGGCCCTTCTCTTTGTTTTTTGGCGATTCTGAATTTAAAAAATTAGCAAAGAGAGTACAAACGCATGCGCATTTTTACAAGCTTTCCGAAAAGTGGTCATTTGCTGAAATCGGATACTCGAGCGCCGTTTTATGACCGTTTGAAGTTACGTCGTCGTTTTTCACCTTTTCAGTGAAAATATCATCCCAATTCATACGTAATTTAGCGTAATTTACCGTATTTTAGCATAATTCTACATAATTATTGTAATTTCAGCATTTTAGTACATTTACCGTATTTTAGTATAATTATTGTAATTTACCGTATTTTAGCACAAAATCGACCCTATTCGTAGCGTATTTTTTAACAAATATTTTAAAAAACAATTCGATTTTTTTGTGTTATATTTCATTTCATCATTTTAGCTATTTTTCTCTAAAAAAAAAAAAATTCAAACCGTAAATATTCTGTACGGTTTGAATTCTTAATTCAAACCGTAAATATTTGAGTACAAATATAATTTTTTCATAAACTTGGTTAATTATATTAAAATAATTTTTTTTTTTTGGGTAAAAATAAAAATCTCGGCCCAACTCCAACCAAAAATATTTACTGCATATCAGCAAAGAATCTCAGCAATTGATTTTTGTGTCCTCCCTAAACAGCCCTTAATTAAATAGCAACACCGGACTGCTGATGATCATTTTTGTCGTTTTCTCCTATCATTTAAATCATTTTCAATTCGTAATAGTAATTATTAATTATCAAAATTATAATATTCCCGTAGTTGTGGCAGGACAAGATGAGCCATCTAGATGCCACGTACCCCAAAACACAAGACAATCATTGTCAAAAAAGTCCACACCGAAATCCGACCAATATTTCCTGACAAAAATGCCCTCAGATAGCTTTCTCAGTTGACCACGTTTGCTGATTTACTTCCATCTTTTCAGTGTCAATTTCGTCATTTATGTGCTTCAAATGTTAGCAGCATTTTATTAGCGGTAAATGTTTGCATATGTGCCCTTTTAGTTGTAGTTATTATTATCTTGAACACGGAATTTCTCCCAAATTCCAATATAAAAGGACAGATCTTCAAAGCTTATGTGATTTTGTTCATTTTTTTTTATGGATTAGAGGGATTTTTGTTATAGCTTGTGTAATATGTTACGTTATATATTTCATGTTTAGTAATAAATATTATATCATTAAAATATTAACAAATAGTATGATATTCTGAATGTAGTGTGGAACAAAAGACGATAATTTGAAGTATTAAGAATTGATAGATATTAAGCTAAATTCAATAGTACTTCAGTGATCAACCACAAAAAAGTTTTTGTTTCTATGCAATGCCTATATCCATACATCAATTATATTTTATTGAGATCTGCATCAAGCTCCAATACATCAAGTTTTTGTCAGACAGTTTATATTCATTTAATCAGTTGGTAATGTTTTATTATTAAGTGTTAGAAAAATTAAGAAAGATATAGAAGTAAATTTATTAATGAATATATTTTTACTCATTAAAAATTTAAAACTAGTCTTAAAAGTAAAGCATTATATTTATCTTATGTGATCAGATGATCAAAATTAATCGGAAAACTTTCCCTTTTTTTTTTTTTTTTTTTTATCTTAAATGCTTGCTGAAACAATAAAAGCTGGTTGCGGATCCATATTTCTTAAAGAAAAAACTATACAGCTTTACAATAAAATCTTCCTGGGGGTGGATATGAAATATTGTCCTATAAGTTATTACTATTTAGTAACGGAAAGCTCGTACAAAGCTTCACACCCGCCATTACTAAACGAGACTCTCTCTAGCAACCTTTCTCTGTCTCGTACTGCCGTACAGATCTCTCTCCTAGTCCAGACGACAGCAACTATCTGTAAAAGAAAACAATAGAATGCCAGGGGCAGAGTTAACGCTGGAGAAGAGGCGCTCGAGATTGGGAGATGGGAGGAGGAGGAGAAGAAAGAGAGAAAAAGAGAGCAGCTCCGATACATTTCTACAATCTTCTGATGAAACGTCTGGCTCCGCATTTGATCAAGACGATGAACTATTGGTTCGTTCTCATTCTCAGTTTTAATTGTGTCTTAGTTTTAGTTATAATAGAAAGAAAAATTGAGACAGCTCTGTTTTTTGCGCAACCTTGTTGATACATTTGGTTAGCTTTATGAAATACAAGATTAATCTATGGAAAACGAAATAAATGGATAATTAAATTGGGCTCAATTAGGGGTAGTTTAAACCTTATCTTTTGGTTTACTTTTGTTATGGGTTTTGGTAGCTTGTGTTTTTTGTTTCTACTTGAATTAGAAACACTGACCTTTATCTAAGAGTCTTTTTGGGGTTTCTTTTTTCTCAAAGCGCTGACCCATTTGTCTCCACCCGTTACAGAGTTTGGCGCGAGGCGAGTGCACCAATGGCCCAGTACCAGTACCAGATCCAGCTCAAGAAAAGGAGAAACAAATTATTGGTATTCTGACCCCTCTACTGCTCTACACCTTTCCCAGTTTCGTTTGAAACTCAGAAATGTGCATTATTTGTCCTCGTTTTCCAATTTTAATTTTTCTTGCTGTATCTTTTTTTCCAGAGGCGAGAGATCCAGCTTTTCAACAAGAAAACCAAGACCCATCACAAAATTTCTTATCTGACAAAGTCAAAGGTAAAAATCTTAAATCCCACTTTTTTTTGGCATTTTGCTCCAACTATTATTTACCCTGATTTTCACTTTCCATCAACTGCTTGTTAGAATGCCAGAACCGGAGATATCCACAGGAATCGATCCCACCAATCACTAGAAAGTTGTCACGGCAACGACCTGCTTCACTAGACCTCAACGGCCACATCAGTGCTGACGTGGCAGCACTATCCCCTTTTGTTGGCTTAGGAGTAATGAACAATAAGGGCTCAGTTAACTTCCACAGCCCAGGCACACCTGTCTACCCGCACCGGCCTGGATGGCACTCTGAACGGGTCCCACTTGGCCGTCAGAATTATAACCGTGCAACACCTCCTTTCAACAAAGGGAGAAACTTGCCATCTAAATGGGAAGATGCCGAGAGATGGATCTTTAGTCCAGTTTCTGGTGAGCTAGTTCGTAGGACCCACGTGCCCCAGTTTAACAGGAGACGACCCCAGTCGAAAAGTGGTCCCCTCGGGTCTGATGAGGCAGGTTTGATGTCCTCCCCATCCACTCAAGTATTCAACAATAGCAGAGCAGGGAATTTTGTGAAAAGCTCACCGCTTTGGGCTGGGGTTCTGATCCCAGAAGGCGGGCCCAGTGGTAGAAATTGCACAGCCCGTGCGTCATTTCCCAACTGTGCAAGTGTAGGTCACTGGATCGATACGCCACTCGAGTCCTCATGCTCTTTTCCGAGCTCAAGAGGCAGTGTTCAAGGTTAATTTTAGAATCACCTCTTAATTTTTTTTCGGTACCCATTTTTAGTTAGTCCTTTTTTAACCAGAAGACAAAGTAAATTATTTTGGTACTAGGCATTGAGACTGTAGTGAAGTTGATAATTTGATATTGCAGTAGTGGTAAAGACCAACCTGATGCTAGTTGGGTACTACTATACAATACCGGGATCATTTATTCAAGTTTTACTCTTTCTTGCTTTATTTTTTGTCCTTATTTGGGTTGTGATGCGTCATAATGGCTAACAACTGTTAAGTTTGTAACAGTAACATGTAACCTAACAGTTGTATTGAATATTTATTTTGTACCATGAACAGGATGCTTAAATAGTTTTAACTTAGATTTAAATCCTTGTACAATTTGAACCACCCATCAAATAAGCCTAGGGAACCAATAAAAAAACCAAATCATACATTGTTTTGACATGCAGATGACAGAATTGAAAATACTAGAAAAGACGTTGCTACACAAACAAGCCCATGTGAGAGTACCAACTCATCTCCAAAAGCTACACCCTTATTTATCTCCAGCTCCAAATCAACCATGGCCAATCAGATTGAAGAGGAGCTGGAGAGCCACTTCACTGAGCTCCAGATAGAGAACAGCTTTCAAGCTGATAACCGGGTCACTTTGACCCGTTGGTCTAAGAAGCATGTCGTTCAAGGGCCTGACAAATGTTTGACAAATATTATAGAGTGGAAGAGGCGAACTGTCGAGGCCAAGGCCTCCCCTTGGCAGGTCACCAAAAATGCCAATTGCATCTCAAAGTATGTTATTATTATTTTTTCTTTACATGTACTTGGCATAATGTCAAACGATATGAATACCCTTCCAATTAACAATTAATATCACGAATACCCTTACAAAACGTGCAAATATCATATACATGCTTACAGAACATGAATTTCCTCAATGTATATCTCTTATTGAAAATGTTTTTCACCACTAAAATCTACTTTTTGCTGAACCACCAAATAATTGTATTTGATTTGAAACACATGAAGACACAAACTTTCTGACCATAACTCACAAAGTATATTAGAATTTCCATTATTTTTTATATTTTAATTTTCTGAAATTTACTGCTGTACTAAAGAAGCCTCATATTATAAACGAATTTGTCCGATTTAAATTAGTATTTCTTCTTTTTATTACTTGTAAGGTTTGAGACAGAGGAAGCCAAGATTGCAGCATGGGAAAGCATGCAAAAGGTCAAAGCAGAAGCAGCTATAGAGAAATTAGTGGTCTCTCCTCCTCTCTCTTTTTTATTTACATTGCCACTGTTAGTAGAACCTAAAGCTGCAATTTTCCCATTATGCCCAAGTTTCATCCGCAATACAGAGAAGCCACCAGTACAGAAACAATTGTCTACTGGTCCAGGTAGAAGCAATATGAGTTTTGGGCAACAACAACACAACTGACTGATGGTTGTTAAAATAGTATCTGTAAAATTTTATTTTGAGTACTGATATTCTACAAACAGTATTGAATACCAATACTCTGGTATGGCGCTGTGCTTATTTTTTGGAGTGTCAATTTGTAGTTAATGCTTTAGAATCAACTAAGCTTTCAACTGCCATAAACGAAGTAGTTCAGCGGTAATAACTCTTATAGGAACTCTTTATTAAATGGCCAGATGAAATTAGAAAGGAAGAGATCGTCATCAATGGACAAGATTTTGAATAAGCTCAAATTTGCACAGAAGAGAGCACAGGAAATGCGCACACAAACACAGACTTCTTCCAACCAAACCCAAAAGCTCTCGAGAGGTTCTAAACAGGTCCCACATTTCCACAGAAATGGCCAGATGGCTTCACTCAGCGGATGCTTCACTTGCCATGCCTTCTAGCTCATGTCAAACTTGTACTGTTTTTTTTTTCTCCCTCCATCTCATTATTTATTTTATAACAATATGTTCTTTTGTGTGTTTGTGTGTTTGTGTGTTGGGTGGGGGGTTTGGGGGGTGTTCTTTTTTATGGTGGATCTTATGTAGGGACTAAAGATCAAATAGAAGTTTCGTATAGTTGATTGTCAGATAGCATGGTCACTGTCAAAATCAAATTGGGACTTCATGTAAGTGGTAGTTACAAACTTTTAGTGGATTTTGCAGGGGCGGACCCAGGAAGTGGGCCATGGGTGAGCAAAAAACTGAGTTGGGCTTCGAAGAAAATGAATTTGATGAGGGGTAGGCAATAGCCCAAAAATACATCAGCTGAAATTATTTTTCAAAATTCACTGTCTACCCCTGGGCCTTCCTGGATCCGCCCCTGGGATTTTGTGGTAATTGTGGTACACCTGGATAAAACTACCAATCTAAGCCTCATTCAACTTATATAATGCATATCTACTAGTCTAGTAAATTATCTAAGCCCCTGGGATTTTTTAACCTTAGACGATGAGTAGATAATGCATATTTATTAGTCTAGCAAATTATATAACTCTAAATACTTTTGAAATTTTAATGGGTTTAAAACATGAGATTTGAGTAATTGAAGCCTTTTAGTCTTTCGTTTGGATGAAATTGTAGAATCTCTGACATCAATGCATTGAGTATATATCTAAAATCAAGGAGTTAAAACAAAACTTGAAATGCAAACATATTATATATTAGTTTATGAATTTTCTCATAATTCAATTTTAATGGATTTCAAATAGAGGTTTCATATAGTTGATTGTCAGATAGCATCATGGTCACTGTCATAATCAGATTGGGACTTCATGTTACTGGCAGTTACAAACTTCTAGTAGATTTTGTGGTAACTGTGGTACATCTGGGTAAAACTACCAATCTAACCCTCATATAAATCAACATTTCTGGTACAAAACACAAGGTTTAATTTGATGTTCTTTGTTTTAGCTGCAAGTATTTCTGATGTTTATAATGTTTCATCATAAATACTACAGGGTTTGCAAGATAGGCTCTTTTTCAATATGAAGGGTTAGCGTGATGGTTTAATTCTCAGTAGAAATGTGCATGTGTAGATGATCTATGGAAATTTGTAAGTTGTTTTTATGCATGCCCTTGTTGTAATATTCATTAATTAATTAGTGTTTATTGTTATTTCCTGTTTTTACTATTATCTGTTCTTTTTGGGTGATGTCGCCATTAATGAAATTGTGCATCTTCAAGGAAAGAAAAAAAAGAATGAGTTAATGGGTTCAAGTTAGGCTGAACATGCTGAACCTTGTGCAATAGTATGTATATATGCAACAAACTAACAAGTAGCCAAACAGACAAACACATGCAACAAACTAACAAGTATCACACAGAGCAATACAACATTAACAAAATAAAACGCCTCTATGCAGACTTTTTATTCCTTCGGAGCTGAGCTCCTAGATCCAATAGCCCAATTGCTCTGTAAATTTTCTGGATGGTCCCTAGATTTTCAAAAATTCACTCCTCTTACAGTTAAGTAAAATTCCAGTGCATTACCAGCCAAGTACCAAATTTTACCCTATTTTTAAAATTGTTAGTCCTACAGAATAGCAACTCTTCCTGACAACAATTAGTAAATCTGATGGAAGTTGATAAGATTCCATAACAAACTCAGTTTTATCAATAGGACCTTCAGCTTAGATCAGTGCCCTCCAATTCTGGAAGCAGCCTTTCATGGTGCACGTGCACTTTTATGCAGAGGCATGGGGTTCCCCTGCTTCGGCAGTTCATTTATTGAGAGCATTTTCACAGATCTCTGCCTTTTAGCTGGATTTGTACAATTTTCTAACACGTATTAGGAAACCAATTGATCATAAACCCACTAGCATTGAACTTCCATATCAGCACAGTGACGGCCAAGTCAGGCTGTTATGATATGATTAAGGATTCATGTTTTTATTTTGGTATTAGTGTCATACCATTACTGGTTTCCAAATAGTTCATTTGTTGGTCTATAATCAAACTGAGCTGGCTAGCAACAAATTAATTTTGGTATTAATTACCAAGTATTATCAGTCAGCCATGGTACCAATATAAGTTGAACAATATACTACTCATAAAGAGATTGGTTAGAAATGTTAAGGCACTCACCACACATAGCTTTCTCATAATTTTCTTGAAGTCTTCTTTTTGTATTTTCAAATATCTTCTCAGAGAAATCTTTTTGTACCTATAGAGAGAATAGAATGTGTTAGTCAGTAATACATAAATAATTGGCATATTGTAAAATAAATACAAATTGTTAATGGCCGAATTTTGGACTTGTTATTTATGATTCTGGTATATAATTAATGTATGACCCAACCAATAAGATATGTATATAATAGTCCAGTGTTTACTCTTAAGTCATGAACTCATGATATTCAGTCTTAAGTATATCACACTTTGTAAAAGATTTCTCAAGGAACTGCATGCAAAAAATATATAACCTGGACTTTGCTCATCTCACTGTTCTTGGTTTCTGTTGCCTTCATCACATGGCTATTAGACTTTGGTCTTTCTGTTGCCTCCACTGACAGGTTCTGTTACATATCAAAGCGATAAACAATTAATGGCCCTTACAAAGGATGGATCGTCTATGATTTGGTATCATAATTGACTAGTCAAGGTAAGTTTGCTAATTTCTCTGCATAATGTAAAATGACTGATCAGCCTGCTCTGGGAATGTACAAACTGGAAAACTGTCTAACTGACGCTTGCCATTACGAATTCTAGAAATGTATCTTTTTCATATATTTCATGTCCTCCATTTTCTTGTATTTCATTCATGACCTTGTGGCGTATGTAGATCTGTTGCCTTTTAGGGACTTATTGATGCTCGGGACCAGGCAAAAATGGAAAAATATTAAACTAAAATTAAAGAAAGTATAAGAGATTGAATGGAAACCTTATTTTTTCTCAGGCGGATGACAACTTTAAGGGGGCGTCTTTTTTCTGGTAGCTGTTCCTATAGTAATTTTATCAAATAAACATATCAGATTTGAATAATGTAAAACATTTACAAAATAGCGTAAGAAGACAAATCAACAAAAAAGGAATAGAAAGGGAGATTAGAAAACCTGATTGGAGTTCCCCTTCAAAACCACCTCAGGTGGACCTGGTAATTTGGACTTGCCCTGATCCATGGTACAAATCTGGGTTTCCATGTCTGATACAGAAGCCTCTGTACTGGCGAGCTGATCTCTCCCCATGTCAGTGCAGTCTAAGCATTGAATACCGCCATACAAACCCTGAATGATGTGGTCACGATGTGTCACCAGCTCAGAGGTGTAATCTTGACGTGCAATATCAATGGTTGTAGCCAAGAGATCTAGCACGCTCATCCCCGTCTCCTTCATAACCTTTTTCATAATATCTTCTGTCATTGTTTAGTCTCTAGGGTTTTGCAAAACAGAGATAGATGGAACAGAGTTTTATTTGATTCTAGGGTTTGAGGGTTTGGACTTTGGAAATATGAGAAATAAAGTTTATGGTGGCAAGGGCAGAAACAAGATTAAAGATTGGAAACGGTCGAGAGAGCTTAACGGCTACCAACCGCCTTGGCACTCTTTTTTACGTCCTAATCGTGTATATTGGTTTCCTTTAATAACTTTCTAATATGCCTACGGATATTCAAAAAATAGCTTTCTAATTATTCACATGTCTATATTTTTGGGAACTCAGAAAACATTATAAAAAATTATAAATTTTTTCTCTCATTTATAAATTTTTATCCCATCATTTTAAAAGGTATAAATTATTAATTAAATAAAATTATTAAATATTGTATAAATCAATTTTGTCATAAATTACTAATTAAAAAATAATAAAGTGCTGGATAATTCAATTTTATCGTAAATTATTAAATAAAAATATTATATGAAATATAATATAGATCAATCTCCTTAGAATAGAACTAGGGTGTTCTTAGGTTCACCAAGCCCCATTTGTGAGCTCAACTCTAAAACCTATCAGATTGGCTTTAAAAAACGAATTCAAACCGTTGAAACTTATCTACCTTACGAGTAATGCGCCAATATGCAAAAAATTTAAACTTTCGAATTAATTTAGTATAAAGCCAAGTGGTCAAAATTAGAAGGTCTATAAATTAATTTTAATGCATTTATTTTTTAAATATTTTTTACCACTTGACTCTATACAAAATTAATAAAAAAAATCAAACTTTTTGCATGTAGACGCATCACTCTCGTAAGGTAGATGGGTTTCAACGGTTTGAATTCGTCGTTTGAAATCAATCCAATATGTTTTAGAGTTGAGTTCACAGATAGACTTGGTAAACTTAAGAACACCCTAGTACTACTCTCAATCTTATCATAATAATAAATTTATATACTTATATGTATAAATAAAAAATATCATATATAATTTTATATTTATTAATTATCCTATAGAATAATGGGTACAAATTAAATAACTCTTACCCATATTCTTACTCAATAAGCTAATGAAAAAAATTATTAGCCATACCCATACCCATACTTAATAAACTAACGAAAAAAAACTTTACCCATACATAATAAGGTGGGTATGGATAAAGTTTTTTTCGTTAATTTTAAGATGAAAATTGATCTGACTAGTTTCAGTTCACTTTTCTCTTTTATATAATGAGCGTAACTAAATTTATTACAATGTTGGCCTGTATCAGATTGTAAAATAATATATTTTTTAACCTTAAACGATAAGTATATATATAGGTAATGCATATCTATTAGTGTAGCAAAATATATACTCTTATACATTTGAATAAGCTTTAATGTGTTTCAAACTTGAGATGAGTATTTGAAGCCTGTCTTTTCTTTGGATGAAACTGTAGAATCTTTGACATCAATGAATTAAGCTAGCTAACATTATGCTGAGCATGCTTAACTCTTTCTACCCTGTACGCTCATTATCCCCAAACAGACGTGTACATATATACAACAAACTAACTAGTATTGTACAGAGCAATACAACATTAACAAAATAAAACGCCTCTATATATGCAGACTTCTTGTTCCTTCGGAGCTGAACTCCTAGATCCAATAGCCCAATCCCCTGTAAATTTTCTGGATAGTCCCTAGATTTTCAGAAATTCACTCCTCCCACGGATAAGTAAAATTTCAGCTCACTAACAGCCAAGTATATAATTCCTCCCTCTATAATTTTTTCCATCGTTAATCCTACACAATAGAAACTCTCCCCTACAAAATTACTAAATCCGATGGAAGTCGATAAAACTCAAGAACAAACTCAGTTTTATCAATAGGACCTTCAGCTTAGAAATAATTATAATTCCACCAACTACAAAAGCTCTGAAACAATGAAATTTAATACAAGATCTGGTGCATCTAATACTGAACTAAATAACAGTAGCGACTCTTCTATTAGCCATTGTAATTAATTAGTCACGATTGGCATCACTATACTCCTGCCAGTTATATCTAGTGTCTCTTTCTGTTTTATGTCTGTTTGTTTGTTTACATGTTATATTTTCTTCATTTGATAAAGGAACAAGATTCTTTTTTTTTTTTTGAGGGTTAGTGAGCAATGGCTCACTAACATTTTGAATTAATTAACGAAAAAAGTATTTACAATGTCATAGTCTGGTAGGACAAAGCCCAGTCTAAGTATCAGAATCACCTAAAGTTACATGAATGAAAGAAACAAACAAACTAATCAGAAAATCTAACTATTAAATAAAGCTTCTAAGAAAATGCAATAGCAGCTTGATTGATCTCTAAATTATGAATGAAAGGAACAAGATTCTTTTGTTTACTCTAAATTCTGGAAGCAGTCTTTGATGGTGCACGTGCACTTTTATGCAGAGGCAATGGGTTCCCTTACTTCGGCAGTTCATTTATTGATTACAGATCTCTGCCTTTTAGCTGGATTTATACAATTTTCTAACATATATTAGAAAACCAATTTGATCATAAACCCACTAGCATGGATACAGTGACGGCCAAGTTAGGCTGTTATGATATGATTAAGGATTCATGTTGTTTATTTTGGTATTAGTGTCATACCATTAATATTTTCCAAATAGTTCAATTATTGGTCTATAACCAAACTGACCTGGTTAGCAGCAAATACATTTTGGTATTAATTACCAAAGTATTACCAGTCAGCCATGGTATCAGTATAAGTTAAACAAGATAATATACTACTCATAAAGAGATTGGTTGGAAATCTTAAGGCACTCACCACACGCAGCCATCTCATAGTTTTCTCAAAATGTTCTTTTTGTATTTTCGAGCAACTTTTCAGCTAAGTCTTCTTTTTGGTACAACTTCCTATAGAGAGAATAGATGTGTTATTGGCATATTGTAAAATAAATACAAATGTGAATGGCCGGATTTTGGACTTGTTATTTATGATTCTGGTATATATAGTCCAGTGTTTACTCTTAAATCATGATATTCAGTCTTAAGTATATCACACTTTGTAAAAGACTTCTCAAGAAACTGCATCAAAAATATTTAATCTGGACTTTGTCCACCTCATTAATTGCTCTTGGTAATTGATGTTTCTGTTGCCTTATGACATTGCTCTTAGACTTTGGTCTTTATGTTGCCTCCATGTCAGGTTCAGTCTTAATTACTTAAGCATATCACTCTTTGTAAAAGTAAAAGAGTTATCAAGGAACTTTATGCAAAAATATTTTAACCTGGAATTATCTTTTCTTGATTTTTTTTTTAATAATTCGTTCATCCAAAAAATGTAGTCACAAAAAAAAAATTACATAGTAACTTTATGGGAACAACTAACTAATTTGTCTCTAAACTTTTTTATTGAATATCTTAATTATGTAATTGAGAGATGGTTATGTTGATTTTGTCCAATATCTTATTATTATTGTTATTATGTAATATAAATTTAACTTAGTTGATTTTATTAGAGGTTAGTTATTATTTTTACATACATCAAATAGCCAAAGCAGTTGTTAAGTTGTTAAATATGAACATCAGCACACAAATAAAGTGAATTATAGTTAGAGTTATCACAAAATACTAAATTCTTAAAAGTGACAATGTATGAATATTAACAAAAATACATGACAAATAGTTCAGATTGTAAATAGCATAGTATTCCATATATAAGATGCGGATATTAACTTGGTTAAGAAAAAAGGATCTCTTACTAGATTTCAGATTTGTAATAACTATACATAATGTTGGTACTTTGATTTAATAAAATGTGAATATTAACATGAGATATATGCTTAAAACAAAACAAAAAAAGGTTAATGTAGTCACACCAATATAAAGTGGACCCCATGTCATCTAATTGCTTTACTGTGATGAGATCAATAGAAGATTTTAACATTTTTATGATCATCAGCACACCTCTCATTTGTTTTTCTAGTAAAATTGTTAATCGATTTTGCAATCAGAAACCACATTTTATCATTTAATTTATATATCTGTCACAACATCGTACTCGAGAAAAACAATCTACCGTGCATAATTTTTTCATCAATACACGCAGGCAGTGAGAAAAATGGTGTAGGATTAAACCAACATTGACGGTTCAGTGCATATAAACCAAAATTGTGTATTACATTTGGTGCAATTCAAATATCGATTGGTCATTTATCAATCTAATTTGAAAAAATAACAATATAATCAGTCAACACTTAACTAGTGACTAAACATTTTTCAAATTGCATCCAATCCAATAAACAATCTTTCTGAACTATGAAGAAAGTATCTGCAATTTTAACTTTTTTATTTGATAAAATTTTGTCTACTGTCACAATTATCAATAAAATGTTGTTTGTCAATACATCATTTTTTAAATCTAGTAGAATTAAATTTATCAATATAAATTAAACAAAAACATCTATGATCGGGTGACATATTTACGTATTTCAACCGTCAAAATTAATTATCAGTTTATACTTTATTGTCCTTAATTTTAGAATGAAAATTGATCTGACTAGTTTCAGTTCACTTGCGTGACTAAATTTATTACGATAATGGACTGTATCAGATTGTAAAATCATATATTTTTTAACCTTAAACGATAAGTAGATATGCATATCTATTAGTCTAGCAAAATATATACTCTTTTATACATTTGAATAAACTTTAATGTGTTTCAAACTTGAGATGAGTATTTGAAACCTTTTAATTAGTCTTTTCTTTGGATGACACTGTAAAATCTTTGACATCAATCAAAGAGTTCAAATAAAACTTGGACCGCAAACATATTATATTAGTCAATGAATTTGCTCATAACTCATTAAAACACACGCCGAAAAGAATTTTGTTTTGAAGTGGCCCCTAATATGCTTATAGACAAGACACGTGTGATAGAAACATGAACATTTTAATTTTGGATATACAAGTCATTTTCTTCAACCACATGTAATTGTTCCTTCTTTCGCTGATAACATGTAATCGTTGACAATTCAAAGGCAGCAAAAAAAAAAAAAAATCAAATTTGGCTATTTTTTGTGATTACAGAACCTAATAGAACTATATTTGAATTTTGACTATAGCTTGTGTTAAAAAAATTCTAATTAAAATAAACTACTCGTGTTCCAAATTATATACTGTTTAGATTATTTACTATTTTATTAGATAGGGAGTAAGTCATTGCTACTAGACAATCCAAAATTTCTTAGTTCAATGAATTTTCCCTGTTAAAAAAGTAGTAAATAAAAATCTAAAATTAAATTGTCAAAACGATTTATTATGTAGATTAAAGAAGTCTTCAATTAGCCATTCAGATTTCGAAAAATCAAGATGAAAACTAAAAAATACAACCATATCAGTACTTTGAACTAAATAATGTACACTGAAACCAAATATACACCCACTTATTAATGTACACTGAAACTAAATAATGAAACTAAATTTAAGTTGCTCGGTGGATATGTTATCCACCTAGTTGGTTCAGGTAGCGGCATTTGAATGAGTCGTTTCAACTTTAAACAATAGCTGCCAATAGTAACTGCCAAGACCCAAGAAGGCCATAGTTCTGCCAGCTCATATTGATTCGCCATAGTGGTGGAGAATTCTTGTCTTCTGACTGCATATCATAGGAAATAATCCATTAAGGATTTCCGATCGAGCAAAAAATTTAGGCTTTCAGACTTCATGAATAGTCAAAAACAAGTCCTTCTTCCAGGCATCTTGTGCGATCAAGACCAAAGAGCTTTCGCACGATGGCAAGAGACAAGTCTATCACTGTCCCAAGTCCTTTCCCCCATGATAAGGTTTCCATCAATTATCACCTCAGCTTCATTTACTAGGCCCCTTAGCTGGTCTTTAATAGATGGATCTGTTGTTGCAACTTTTCCCTGAAAAATAATGAAATTAATAAGTTGGTAGTGGATATGTAGAGAGTGCACAACCTATTTTTGCTGTGAAGTTGAAGTATGATCCGTATTCCTGTTTTCAACTTTACAAAATACATATGTCATGACTATTCATAGTATTCAAATCCTAATTCAGGGTTTTGATTCTTTCTAACCAATAAAGAATAGCCTTAAACTAGCATTTTCCAGTACATTGTTCTTTGATACTGCATATTTAGCCTTATCAACAAGAAGTGACAGCCGGATTGTACTTCATACCACAAAGTTACTAATCATGTTATATACCTTGAACAAACCTTTCTTCTCCACGATAACCACTGATGAGTGTGTCCCGCCATACATATTCCCTGCCTCAGTATGTTCCTTTAGAAGCTTCATGAGTATTCTTCATTTGCTCAGCAGCTCAGCTCCATCAACTCCCCCCTTGTTGACAAAGGAAGGTCATTCGCAATATGTGAACATTTGAGTTTAAAGAATTGCATTACAACAAAATAACCATTTTGCTATTATATTATAATTTCTAATGTCTGAGCTCCTTTTTGTAGCAACCATCATAAATACCCGTCAGCTTATGTGTCAAAGTAATACCCATCATTTTGTAGTAAGTAGAATAAATACTACTGAGGAATACTTGACATAATATGAAGGTTGAGAATAAATAAGGTTTGACTGTTACAAGGCTTGGTCAATACCAATCTTAAAAATAACTGTTCAAGTTTCTTTACAGGGGACTTTTCCACGTCTTCCCCCAGGGACAAGATTTTATTTTGATGTAAGGACAGAACATAGGTGATTTTGGATGTTTGATATTCAATTGTTTATGTTTTGAATTATGAAAGCATGAAACCCACCCACCCATCTCTTTTATATTCTTTTTGAGGGGTACTAATTCTAAAAAATCTAATAAAACAAAATTAATAAAAAAAATTAAAAAAAATATTCAAAACGAACTTACTGGAAGAATAATTAGGTCATAAGTTTACTTGGAGGCATCAGAGATGCATTTGTCTGCAATGATTTTAATTTTCTTTGACCCAACAATCTGCTGCCGTTTTTCAACTGAAACAACCACCACATCAACTCAGGCTCTTCTTAAGATATCAGCATTACCAGCTCAATCCCTTCAGAGCCATTTGCAACTGGAAGGAGGACCTACTTGATTGACCAAACAAAATAGAGTGAACTTTTTGTGTTGTTTTCTATTGTATCTCTGTTTCTTTGACATTTAAGGTTCTGGTTGAAGGAATATCTTTTGCATACACAAAAAGATATTAAACAAATCAAAGTACCAAACAGGCCTAGTTAAATGGCTGGAAGGATGTTACCAGCAATCTACTAGAAGCAACACAATCAACCAAGACAGATACATAGGGTTTAAAGCTATAATTAAACTAGATAAAGCTACGTGACATGGTGCAAGAGACTTTTTCCTATTTCTCATAAAGTTTGGTTTAGTGATACGAAACAGGTAAAGAAAACAAAAATATATCTAATAAATAAAAGAATTTATAGATTCACATCAAGAAATCCAACAAGGTGCACTAACTTGAGGAGTATGGTGACAAGGCCAAACAACTTCATTAAATATTCTTTAACTCTCTTACTGCCTCCATTGATTTGCATCAACTATGTAAACAATAAGAAGAAATCATCAAAAGTAGTTACAAGAATTAATTTAGAAAATAAATTGAAGAGATTATGTAGTTTTGACCGAGGAATAAGTAACATTGAAACTAGGTATGTAAATAGCTTCTTTTTTTTTTCTTTCTGGGTCTTTTTATGGCCTCTGTAAATATTTTTTCTTATGAATGAAAATCTATAAGATGGCAACTTGCCACCTTACCCTAAAAAAAAACATTGAAACTAGGCAACATTGTAGGGGACTATTCCTTTATTTTGATAGAATTAAGAATAAAATTATTTGTAATAGTGGTCGTTCTCCTTCATATAACATTGAAAACAATCCAGCTAGAATATGATTTTATTGATCTATTTATGTTCCCAATATTGATTTCTGCATGGCTTATATTTACCAATTGGCAAATGGAAAGTTCTTTTTGGGACCTGAACAGTATGTTCTGAAATTCAAAATTTAAAATCCATTGTTGGAACATTGTTTCCAGTGAAAAAATAAGTGTTAGAGAAGCATACCAAACTAGTACCAATTTGTTGGGCTATGGCCAATCCAAATAATTGCTCGACAACAGAGAGAGCAAACTGAATCGTTGTGCCAGGCCCACGCTGGTCGTCATCACCTCTGAAACCTGAACATTTTCTTGAACTTGCCTAAAAGTAGGCAGCTTGTCCTTAAATGCTGGATGGCATGTTATCTTGAACCCCAAATCAGAAACACAAATCCACCCACAGAGAAAAAATTAATAAGAAAGGCAACCAGTTATCATTGACAAAGTAAAGGGAGGCAATGGGTTGTATTAGACAGGAGTTATTAGTACTTATAATTGGGTTGATTTCAATCCAACCAGCAGGGGCATCAAATAGTGATATATTCAACCCAAATATTCTCAGGTCTGGCGAACCCCACTTGTAAGAATTGCCTAGCTGTTACATGTGGCTGCCTCCGGATTATTATCTTGTATTCACTTTAGCATTTACAATGAAACAAAAACCAATCAAATTAAGGGCTAAAATGGGACCAGATGCGAACTAATTTGTCAATGGGTCAGAATGGATCATCCTTAAATGAGTTGTGTTAAAAACTGCAGATACCAGCCAAAGTAGAACAAAAGTCGCCTTTTTCCTTTGTGTAGGCCCCAAGGTACAAGAACAACAGCAGGAGCAGCGCTGACGGCACCATATATTCTGTTGTCATCTGCTTGTCTTGTGGTGATATTTTGAAGGGCTTTACAATCTCTCAAGCACACTGAACCCGGCATCCCTCCCTGGCAAAAGATGACCATAATTGTTTAGTAGCAAATAATGACATAAAAAAATGGAAGCCCGATGAAGAAGAATATGTAGACCTCTCAGCATTGAGATAAAAGAAAGCTGCACTGTCCAGATTTTGAATTTTAAAATGAAATGAAACCATATTTTCCAAAAGCTTTGCATGCTGGATCCAAGTCAGTTATCAGGTTGTGTCCAGGCATGGCAAGTTCTTATAAGAACTAATTGGTTTCAAACTGGTACTGCAATTCTTCACCTTGAGGGTATCAATTAGGGCTGGTATATGTACGGGGTAGTAAGGTACTCATATCAGTATGTAATGGTTACCACAGTACCTTAATCCTAGTAGTACTGGTGTTATGGTCATTTGTATCTTAAAAAGTAGATACAACCTCTATCCAGTAAGATGAGACGTGAGCCAGTCCATACATGAGTTGACATAAAAGCTAACTGGTAGAGCGACCAGATCAAACATCTGATCTGCACATTTGCTGATGCATGCACCAGCAACAAGGCTGGTACCAGAATAACAGGGAACCTCAAATTCCTTTTCAACTGAATCCAGAGTCGCATCTGCACCAGCCTGGCGCAGCACATTTACCAGTATCTCTACCTCTTATGTCTTATCTCCTCTGTTCCCATTCCAATTGGAATCAGCACCTTCATCAAAGAAGAACCATAATTACAAGAAATGAGGCTACGAGAAGTAGAAATATTGAAAATTTTGAAGTGCCTTTTCTCTTGAGGAGGTTGGCAGGGATGAGGAACAGGTGAGACGGCGATTGATGGGCCAGATTGTGTGGCCACACGAGTTAAAATGGATGGCCGGATAAGAGCACAGCAGGAGAAGGGGACATTATCAATTAGTGTTTCATTATAAGGTGGAGTAAATAATAATATAACAATATTTATCAATTAGTGTTTCATTACAAAACTTTTGCTCATAAACTTGTTATTTAGTCAACAAAAAATAAATTAAAATTAAATTAAAAAATTGATTATTACTTGTGCTTAAGCAAATGAAAAAAATTAACGATCCCATCAATTTATTTTCCATTGAAAAAATTAATGATCAAACAACATTGGAATTTTATCTTCCAAAAATTTAGAACTTCTTTCAATTTCTGATATATATAATGGGTCATATTTATTAGTTATTACAGTTGGAAATTTTTGCTTATAAATGGGTTGGGTCAACAAAATTATATATACTGCTAGTTTACGATGCAAGTTATTTTTGCACGGATGATATAAAGCGCAGTCTGCATTGACACCCTTGGAAAAATGAAACTTTTTTTTTTCCAATTTCCAGCATATCACCATTAAAGGGAGTGCGTATCCTCTGAGATATCTCAACTTGCGTGACCGACGTGTACGGTGCCTATTCGGGAATAGCGTAGGAGCCAGTAATATTTGTACCTTGAGATTTGTGTATAACGTATTTGAACGGTTGAGATATTATGAAAAAACACTCAAAGTTTGAGAGTTCTCAGAGGATGCGAATTTCATTAAAGGGGGGCAATATGTATTTGCTTTTCTTAAAGGAGGATCTTTTGTAAAAAAAAAAAAAAAAAATCAACTGTGTGTGAGAATAAGTGCGTTTAGGGACAGGTTCATATTTGCACCATCAACTCTTATTTATGGAGACAAACTTTCTGAAAGATTGTTGTTATTGGAACTTTTAGTTTACAACGTGATGATGGAACTTTATTATATAAATTTCTTGATATTTGTCTATGTAATGATAAGATCAAGAAACTAAAAGACAAAAAAAAAAAAAAAGACCTTTAGTGTGCTCGTGTAGCTTGATACGTTATAACTATTTAATGTGCATAATTGTACTGCTTAGTGCATTATAACTACTGTTGTAAATAACAATATATGTTTGTTGGATGAATAAAGTATTGTCAAGCGATTAATCATGAATAATTGAGAATAATCAGCTATAATATCAGAAATAATCAGCTAATTATTTAAAAAAAATCCGTGACGGTTTAAATACTGCCAATGATTAATGAGCTAATTAATAGATCTGAATAGATTTTTTTTTACAACACTGATGATAACTCTTCAATTAGCGATACAAAATAAATGGGATGATAAATGAATGGTGGTGCCATTCGAATATTCGATGATTCGAAACCAAAAAAAAAAATCCTTATATATTTTGCTTTCTCAACCCAACCGTCAAAATTAGAACTGTTTATGTGGATAAAACTTCAAACTGAAAAGGTTGAAAATACTTTCCAATTGGTGGATCCAGTTGGAAAGTATTTTAACTTGATTTGATTTATTGATCAATTAAAAGACATAAGATTGTGGCGATTTCAAATAAATTTATCTAGGTAGGTTGTTTTCTGGAGATATACTGGGGATACGGTCTGGTGACTCTAACCCTTTCCCGGTCTCCCACTCGAAACCACTCGGGGTAGTACTCCCCAAGTTTGTCGTGACCCGAAACGACGGGGTAGATCTCTCCACATTTCACAACCTCATTGGCTGCACATTCACGCCTCCAGTACCGGATTCTCTAGACTCGCCACGTAGCACCCTGCCCTTTCCTGTGCTCTATTATTTTATCCAGTTCAAGCTGCTACGATCCGTTCTCTATATCCACACAAATAACCAAAACAACCTCTTCCGTTAAATCATTGCCTCGAGATTCGTGTAACTTGTGATAAACGGGGTAAAAGTGCTCAAGCTCTCCTATTGGGTAAAAGCTGTGTCGCCAAAGATAATTTTCATTTTCTCCGGCAGTTTCTTAGCCCATAAATACCCCTCGTGGCCGTAGCGCATCGAGCCGACACCTGGCCTTCTCTCTCAGCGTGATCGGGGCTCATCGACAACTGACAAGGCTACACTCCTTCACAGGTTCCTCGCTTCTCCCTCCCAATTTTACCAATAAAATTCTGCCTAATTATTTTAGCAAAAAGAAATTTCTTGTATAAATATCTAATTTTTTTTAACTTAAGCAGGTTAGGCACGTCTCCGTTCGATCTGGATAAGACTTTCCCATTCTAATTAGTTTTCTTATTGGGGATTTAGGTACTTCCATTCTAGGAAGGAAGATTTTAGTAGGTTTAATTCAACCTCAACCTACCTAAGATTTGCCAAATCCAGAAAGAAATCGCACTAAAAACTCCCCAATTCCTCTCCAGGGAAGACAGCGTGCATGATCGGTTGAAACGAGAAATTCACTCCTAAATTGCAGATCAATATGGATTTCAACAAGGGAATCGCATCTGGGTCAAGATCGACTGACCGGCCGCTACCACGTCAGGGATCAATTTATTCACTAACTATCGACGAATTTCAAAGCACTCTGGGGAAGGATTTCGGGTCGTTGAACATGGATGAGCTATTGAAGAGTATCTGGACTGCCGAGGAGAGTCAGGCAATGGCCACAGCCATGACCGGTGGCAACTCTGGAGGGGCTGCTCCGCCAGGTGGTGGAATTCAACGGCAGGGATCTCTCACTCTTCCTCGCACTCTCAGCCAGAAAACTGTTGACGAGGTCTGGCGTGACCTAGTAAGGGAGAATTCTGCTTCCACCACTGGTGCTGCTGCCACTGCTGCTGCCGCTGCCGCTGCCGCCGCCGCCGCCGCCTCAGCAATAGCAGCGGAGTGTCAACCACACCAGCAACAGAAGCTAGGAGAGATGACTTTAGAGGAGTTCTTAGTTCGGGCTGGGGTTGTCAGGGAAGATACAATCCCTCAAAGTAATATTGTTACTGGAAATGGTAATAATAATATTAATGATCCTAGTAGTAATGGTAACAGTTTGTTCTATAACAATTTGATGGGTAACAGTAATAATACTGCCCCGGGTAACAATAGTGCAGCAGGGATGGCAATGCCATTGAGGTCTTATGCAGCAGGAGGGATGGTGGGGATGGGGGATCCTGTTGTCAGTATCAGCAACATGGTTATGGGACCAGGTGGAGTTGTGGTTGGGCCGGTTGGTTCGCCAGATGGGGCACTGGGGAAAGTAAAAAATGGGGATGTGGGGTCATTTTCTCCAGTGGTTCCATATGAGTTTGGTGGGGAGATGAGAAGTGTGAAGAAGCGTGGGCCAGTTGAGAAGGTGGTCGAGAGAAGGCAAAGGAGGATGATAAAAAATAGAGAGTCAGCAGCGAGGTCACGAGCTCGTAAACAGGTCAATGATTCTGTTTCTCAATGCAACCTTTGGTTTTTTATTTAGGATAATTGGTAGTGGTTAGGTTTTATAATTTCCATTTTTTTTAGTTTTGTTGGTGGTTTTAATCCTAGTGCCTGTAATAGGGGTCAAGTACATAAGGCAAACCAAAGAAGTGCATTGCAATAGTAATTCAGCCAAATAATATTTCATTCTAGTTTGATTTATCAGTAACTCATTTTTGATATTTCTTCTGGAGGAAAGCCCATAATCAAGAAATTTCATAATGCTGATATTATTTATTTTCTCAGTGAATCATTGCATGCTGATATAATTGGGTGCAAGGCAAGAAAAAACATTTGTAGAATTAAGCTTGTAGAGAAACAAAAAAAAATTCGCCATTCAATTAAGCAATTTATCATTTTACTACTCTACTTGCATGAGCCATTTCGGTTAGAAAATTGTTATTTATTGGGAGCATAACTTCATATATATGTTGTCGTTATGGAAAATTTAAACAATGATCCGACAAATGCACGATCTATCTTGTTTACCTGTGCTTTTGTCATGAACAGGCTTACACTATGGAGCTGGAAGCTGAAGTTGCAAAGCTCAAGGAGCAGAATAAAGAATTGCAGGACAAACAGGTAATGCACGACACAAAAGTGTTTTTTTTTTTTTTTTGGACTGCTACTACAGTTGATTCTTTAGGTCTCGGTCTTTTTGATAATTTTGGTCTAGAATGCATTTTATTACAGAAGTCATTATCAAATGTCCTGCTCTGGTGGCATTCTACTGTAGTCCATTGTTTGCTAATAACACCTTGTAATTTACAGGATGAGATGTTGAAGCTGCAAAAGAATGAGGTATTTCCATAATTCAGTATAAATCTTATTTCAGCTTGTATTTGGGCTAAATGCCCTATCATGTCATTAGGTGAATTATTCATTCTCCAGAAATTTGAGGCAGTTAGTCAGCAATCCAGTCAGGTATCTCTTTCGAATGGGTTTTGCAATGTTTCTGGTAATTGTTTTAGCAAAGGTCTTATTTGTGCTGTTTGTTTGAGTAGAAGACCTTTGTCCCAACTTCCAAGTCTTGTTCTTTGAACTCTTGAAATTTGTTTGGCAAATAATAGTCAATTATATTCACATAGTTTTTAAATTTGCAAAAAATTGCTCCTTTGCTTCATGGTCCGGAGAGTATCTCTCGATTTGGTCCTTTGAACTTACAAGTTCCCATTTTGGACTTTCAAAATTTATAGTTGTAGCAATTTGGTAACTGCTGTTGCTTTTCATTCAGATAAAAGGTTCTTAGTTTATCTAATGAATCAAGTCACAAGAGTAATTTGAAAAAAATGGAAACTGACTGTGGCATTTTAAGCAGGTTATGGAGATCGTAAACCATCAACATGGACCCAAGAAGCTGTGTTTGAGAAGGACACAAACAGGCCCCTGGTAATTGAGAAACAAAATAGTGAGGAAATAGAGATAACTACTCTTGTGGCAGTTGTATATATTGAGATGCAATAGGGAGGAAAAGAAACTTGTCCCCTGCTGTACATTTATAATCAGCAGAGTTAAGCTGATAGCTTATTTTCTTTGTTTTCATCTTATAATTTGTCTTATTATAATGTTTGTTAAATCCTTGTCTTTGTCGAGGGCTATGCTTTATGTTTTGCTTGATGATCATCATCAGAGGGATGATGGGTGCTGGAGTTGTACATTTAGCAGTTCACGTTTCTAATAACCAGATTTTGGAAGTAGTTGACTGGCGGTTAATTTTAATTGGGTAACCGTATTTTGTACTGAAATTAGAGAAGAATGCTAAATTGATTGTCTATCCATGTGAAATTGCATGAAAGCTTGCATATGATAATCGTACATTATAATGGAAGACGATCTGGGGGTGCACTCATGGTATATGTTGACATGTTGTGGCAATAAGATTCGCTTGGATGCGTTTGGTACACAATCATTGATCACTAATATGCCAATATCTATACAGCTTCCATTACAAATGAAACTGGGTACTGATGCTCATTCTCAACCATTTTACAATATGTTAAAAATCTGTGCCTAAAAAGATGTTGAAATTATTGATAACCTCTCTTGAACTTTTCAGTTTTTACAGGATATTTCATTAAGCAGTGACGTAGATAGTAAAATTTCTTTAAGAATTGAACTCTTTCATTCCTCTACCTAACCTACTCACCTACTCACCTAGAGTAAATTACCTGCATAGTAAAGCTCTAGTTCAACAACTGCTAGCTTCTCTTATGCAAATTCTTTAAAATATGTTTACATCAATTAGCTTCGTTGTTTTTCTTAAAAAAAGTGCGCTTTGTTCTCCACTTTGAGTTTCCCAGTATTTTTCTGTGGGTCCAGAGTGTCGTTTCTATTGTACGACTTCATGTTGAGTGAGAAACGGTTTTGTCCTTTTGACAACTGCTTTCATTTGTTTTATAAAATAAAAATGGAGAATATCTTTCTCATGTGCAAAGTTATGTACGATTCATATGCGAATTCTATAGATTCGACTGAAACTTAAAAGTTATGTACGATTCATGCAATTACACACATTCTAGAAGCAGAACCTAAATAAGAGGCTTTACACCGACATTTTTATTAATATCCAAAGTTAATTATTTAGCGTAATTTAGCATGATTTAACGTAATTTAGCATAATTTAACGTAATTTTGTGTAATTCAGCGTAATTTAACATAATTTCAAGTAATTTAGCGTATTTTAGTATAAATATGCTAATTATATATCAAAAAGTAATCTAACAAATATTTAAAAAAAAATCAAATTTTTATTGTTAGATTTCAGCATCTTGCTATTCATAGTGTCTCTAAAAAAAAAAAAATTTAGTACCGGAAAAAATTAAAACCGGTCAGAAAATGGCCGGTAGGGATATTTTTATAAATTCTCAACATTAGTGGGTATATTTATTAATTTGTAATTAACTTTGGATATTAATAAAAATCTCGGGGCTTTACAATTCATGCAATTCCTCACAAAAAAAAAAAGGAAGACGTTATATCCTTTTATGAGTAAAGCTAAGGTGCTCTTAAGCTCACCAAGCTTTCCGTGAGCTTAACTCAAAAACGTATCAATCCGACTTCAAACGACATTTTCAAACAGTTAGATGTTCAATCTATATTAAAATGTGCTTGGAGACCAACTTTTACATTTTTTGGAATTTTTTTACTATTTATTAAGCCGGTTTGAAAACCGCTGTTTTTATTAAAAATCTGCACCATTAGAAAACAGCGGTTTTCAAACCGGCTTAATAAATAGTAAAAAAATTCCAAAAAATGTAAAATTTGTTCTCCAAGCACATTTTAATATAGATTGAACATCTAACGGTTTGAAAATGTCGTTTGAAGTCGGATTGATAGGTTTTTGAGTTAAGCTCACGGAAAGCTTGGTGAGCTTAAGAGCACCTTAGCTTTACTCTCCTTTTATTATTAATTTAAGATTATAGTCCAAGTCTCAAATCAGTTTCAATATGAAAATTAATAGTCTATTCTATAATATTCTACATGAACGATAATATATGTTAGCTACTAAATTAGATGATGTGATTTTCAAAATAAAGTATCTTTATAATTATGAAAGCTCAGGACTATTGACTTCAATACTGAGGTACCCTTTTTTTTTAGTTACCACAAAAAAAAAATACAAATTAAATGATTACCACCCCAGTGGGTTATTTCAAAACATACTACCCACGCGTACCAAGCGGTCACGGATATGTGCGCTTCACTTTAGTTGGATGGTCACGGATTCGAATCGAACGATGCGCGTACTATGGGTTACAGACGGTAAAGAAGGAATTCAGATCCAGTGAAGTAACCCAAAAATTGGGTTTTGGATCTGCACCGTCTGATTCAAATCCGTGACCATCCAACTAAAGTGAAGTGCACGTATCCCGAGAAACATATTCGAATTTTGAGGCAATCTCGAGCGACAGATTCGATTCGGATGGTCTCGATCCAAAACCCAAAAATTGGGTTACTTTAGGGGATCCAGACCGTAAAGAAGGGGATAATGTGGCAATTCATTGCGTAATTTGTAAATATTATTTATAAATTACATACTTTAAAGGGTGAGCATGAACATCGCAGCCGTTGGCACTGGCAGATTGGCTCCTTATCCTAGTTGAACGGCTCAGATCGGTCCTAATTGATGATAGAAATATCAGCTGCTCCAATTTCAAATGAGATAGGAGTAGGTCCGATGGGCATCGGACCTATATTTAGATTCAATTAGCTCTAGGACCGTACGATTAGCATCAAGATCTATGTGCACAGAAATTGATACGGATTTGTACGGATTTTGATGCAGACCACACGAATCTTGATGCATATTGAATGGTCATCACACCCATCGAACCAAGGTAGGTCCGATGGGCATCGGACCTACTCTGATTCCATTTCAAATACTATCGTGTAGCGAGCTGCTTTAAAAAAAAACAAAACTGATAATCGAACTGCAACAATTTGCACGGAAGAAAGCGCCACAAAAGAAACGGCGCCCTATCTTTTCAGAAAACATGTGGTGGGGCCCAGCACCACAATACGTTCGCCGCTTGGAAGTTCGAGCGTGGGCCGCGTGGCGGGATCCGTATCCTCTGCATTAACTCAAAAGGAATCTTTTGAGTTAATGAATTTCAACCGTTCAATTTGAAACGGAGCCAATCCGGCTCGTGCCTATAACATAGGGGGCCCTTTAATGTTAGTGCAGATCTAGGTTACACGAATCTTGAAATAGATCGGACGGTCTATCTTCATTAACTCAAAAGATTCCCTTTTGAATTAATGCAGAGGATACGAATTCCGCGTGGCGAGGGATCTCTTTCCTGGAGAAGGCAATAAATGCATGGTTGGTAAGTTTTGTTTTTTTTTCATTTGAAGTCAGTGGTCCCGGACTCCATCTCTGATTTGATTTCCTTTCTTCACTTCCGTATCCTACTTCCTTTGACGCACCTCTCTGTACATGGAATAAATAGAACGTTCCTAAGGCATCTGTTTGGAATTTCGTTCTCTCTCTGGCTGGAGGTGGTGGAAGGGAAGAGTTGAGAGAGGAAAGAAATATTTGGAAGGCGTCTCTTCGATTTTTGAAAAGACAGATGTAAAAGTCGCGGGTTGTTGTATATCCGTGAGCTTCGTTTCAGTAAAGTTGTCTATGCGCATTTGATCTACAAGAAAGAAGAAAAAAAAAATGTAGAACCCGATTTTACCTTCCGGTTCCTCGTCCAGTCGGAGTCCGTATCCTGACAGGTACCTGAGGTGCAATATAAATAAACGGACGGTCCAAATTAATCAGCCATATCAAATTCATAATCAGGTGCCTATAAAAACTGTAGGACGAATTGCTTTGAGATTTGTCCAAAGTCAAAAGTACGGTCCGGATTTCTTATTGATCTCAGGTACCGGGGGATCCGAATTCCGTCCAGTCGTCCACCTTTTTTTCTTTTTCTTTTTTATTTACGACGATAATATCTCCCATTTAAAAATGTTAGATAATTATAATTTATTTTTAAAATGTATACATTCACAGTGATATCTAAACTTATGTATTATTCCTTTTTATCTATGAAATTTCCATAACGTTGCTTAAGATGGAAAATTGAAATGCATACCCTACAAATAAAATGCTTGTGAAAACGATTTTGACCCTGGCTGCATAGAGATAGAGCTAAAAATATTAATGAGGGGCCAATAACGCAGGGTTATAATTTTTTTCTTTCTGCATTTGTGTTACGACTTTTTCGTGCGGATAAATCATTTAAGTTATGCAATTGCTTCATAATATTAAGTGTATCTTAATAACATAATTTGATATAGAATTAATTTTAAATAAACTATTTACTGAATTTGTGATAAATTTTGGTATAAAATAAATCATGCTACTATGTCATTACCACTTCTAGTTTTTTCGAACAATTTTTTTTTCAGATTTTCATTTGGCAATTTTTTATTTGTATGTGTGTTTGTAAGAAATTAAATAAATCAAGGAAAAAAAACATTTTTGGATACCTAATGTTTGTGCCTAAGATATATACCTCACATGCATCGGACATATTAGAAAATGAAAATATATTATTTTGCACCAAACCACTCCGTACTTGCATTGCATGTGGGTTCACCAATATTATATTATACGCATGCCTTCACACACAATCTGCAAATGCACGGAAAGAATCAATCATGTTATTTTTTCCTTTCTGAAAACTTTATTTTATATTTTTTTAACTCATGCATTCAGAAAATTTAGTTTTAAACTTACATAAACGAAAATATTCCATGTTAAGACTGAATTTATATGTTTCAATATTATTGTGAATATACACATTTACAAATTAAACATACAATTACCAAATATTTAAAACCGAAATATTAATAATATTTAAATAAAAAATGGGGATAGATGAAGAATTGAGAGAAGAAAAAAAATCAGTGTACTTTTCAACCTCACGTGGGCCCACAAAAACAAGGCATCCATTATAAAGTGGGTTTTATAAGGCCTGACCACGTGAAGGAAGTGTCTGGAAGTATATATCTAAATAAAAAGATATATGCAGCCCATACTTACTCCCTTATTTTATCTATCTATTATTTTTTAGAGATCTTATTTTATCTATTCGATATTGAGTGAGACTCACTTTTGCCGAGATTTTTATTTTTACCCAAAAAAAAATATATTTTAATATAATTATCCAAGTTTTTGAAAAATTTAAATTTATACCCAAACCGTAAATTCAAACCGTAAATTTTTTTTACGGTTTGAAACTTTTTTTTTTTTTTTTTTTTAGAGAAAAATAGCTAAAATGCTGAAATGAAATATAACACAAAAAAATCGAATTGTTTTTTAAAATATTTGTTAGAAAATACGCTACGAATAGGGCCGATTTTGTGCTAAAATACGGTAAATTACAATAATTATGCCAAAAGACATGACGTCTGTTTAAATACAAACCCTAAAACAGAAAATATATATAAAAGATACATCAAAGACCCTAAAAACTCTAAAATTATAAAGAAAGGTCCAAAAGTCCATGAAGGAAGACTCGGATCGCGAATCTGAGCCCGCAAAATGGGCAAAATGGATCGTAGATTGATTTTGGATCCGGTTTTGGGTTGTGGAGTTCCTGTCAAAATTTCAGCCCGATCCGACGGACGGATCAAAAGTTACGCTCTTTTTCATGAAGCATGCGTAGGCCCATATTGCATCATTTCCGATTAAGATTTTCAATTCTATTCTTCAATCTACGTAGCTCAGTAAATTAGTTATCTAATGAACTTGTAGAATACCAATTTTTATTATTTTTATTATTTTTTTACTATTTTTTATGATTTATGAAAGATGCCACAAAATCGGCCCAATTCATACGTAATTTAGCATAATTTAGCGTATTTTAGCATAATTCTACATAATTATTGTAATTTCAGCATTTTAGTAAATTTACCGTATTTTGGCATAATTATTGTAATTTACCGTATTTTAGCACAAAATCGGCCCTATTCGTAGCGTATTTTCTAACAAATATTTTAAAAAACAATTCGATTTTTTTGTGTTATATTTCATTTCAGCATTTTAGCTATTTTTCTCTAAAAAAAAAAAAAAAAAGTTTCAAACCGTAAAAAAAATTTACGGTTTGAATTCGAAATTGAAACCGTAAATTTTTTTTACGGTTTGGGTATAAATTTAAAATTTTCAAAAACTTGGATAATTATATTAAAATATATATTTTTTTGGGTAAAATTAAGAATGTCGGTCACTTTTGTGTCAGGCCCAATATTAGTGGCATGAGTTGAGTACTTGAGTACGAGGCAGCGTATATAAATAATCCCTATCCAAATACTACGTTATTATTCTTTCACTTAGGTCGTACACAGGAGTGTCAGGTATAGACTGCGTATATCTCTATTCTTATATTAAGCACAGATAAAATTTTAGATTGGATATCAGCTCCCGATCAAATATTCTGATTTTATATCTTTTTTATTTATTTTTACTTGTAGAAATATAATTTATTTAAATACGTACTCGCCACACGTACTCTTCATATCATCTTTTTGATTGGTAATATATTATTTCTTTCTATTTTTTAAATGTCATTTAAGAAATTTTTGAATTGATTGATAATTAATCGATTATGTCTTCATTTCTTTCTATTTTTTTATATCATTTAAGGAATGTTATTTGTTATTTGTTATTTGTTATTTAATATGATATTTTGTTTGGAATTTTTTTTAGAAAATACGTTAAAAAGATTAACAAAATATATGACATTTAATATATCATTTAAGAAATATTAATTATATGAGATGTCATTTAAGAAATGTTATTTGTCATTTAGTCTATTTATTTATGAAAATATATCATTTTGTATGAGATTTTTTTGTTCTCTTATAACTTATTCCCGTTACAACGCAAGAGCACAATACTAGTGTGTGTCTATATATATATTGTAATCATTTAACATTATTCTTCTTGATTTTTTTATTAATACCTAAAAAAAAGATACTGAATCTGCTCTCGCTTTTCAACCCCAGAAACAAGAGTGTTTTGGTTTATTTTTTTTGAAAAAATGTTATAAATAAAAATTTTGAGTGCCCCACTGTAGGGCGGTCAGGGTATTTTTCAAAAAATTTGAAAACCGAAGGCAGATCCAGTAAATATCTTTTAGGGATTAATAAAAAAAACCGGTTATTCTTATGTGTACTCCGACGTTTCTCCGTTTAGCACTAACATTACTTGTAAGTTATATTAATAAGTAACGAACAAATAACAAATTAGTTAACCAATAAATTGAGAACTTTGAAACCTGAAAATTATATTACGCATATCATCTACGTAAATTATATTTTGATACACACAATTTAAATAATGAAGGATACTTATATAATTTGAATTTAGTTTATAACTTTATATTTCTTGTCTTTTTTCTCACGAACGAATTATTTAGTGAAGTCTGCCAAAATGTTCTTGTTTTATGGACTTCGTTTTACTTTTCTTTTTTTTGTTGATATTTTCTTATAGGCGTAAAAACTTTTGAGGGGTATCTTCAGTGAGATTTTTATTGATTTAAAGATAATTATCTAAACTAAAATTTTACAGATAGTACTTCGTAAATTGTATAAATTTATTTATGTGCATATATGCTGCTACTAGTATTGTAACTCTCATATACTGTACTTTCAGGTTTAATAATATGCCTATAAACTTTTTACCAAAAAAATTGTAAAAATTTATTGCAGACGATTGTACTTCATTTTTTTCCCCTCTCAGATGGTTGTTTTTATTTCTTTTATTTGAATCTGCTAAAACAGTTGTGGAAGATATGATAGATCCCTAAACAATGTCTTGACTAGCACATATGACATGTATGTATTATAGTAACAAGCGAATAATTCGGGTTCGGTTCGGCAATGTCAAAAATTCGTGATTCGGGAATAATTCGGGTATAATTCGGAAATGATTCGGAATTACAATACGAGATCTCAGTGCATATTTAATACATTACCAATGATTTACTATACAAGATACTGCTTATATTTGTCATAGAAGATCAATATAGTCAAAAGTTGATTTCACATTGGTGCACATGGGTGCATATTTAATTGGTGCTATCTCATACGGCTCACGTGGGTGCTACAGTCAAAAAGAAAAGAATTCTCCCAGCGGCAGGACACTGTGGGCGAGAATAATGTGAGAAAAACGCAATAAAAACGCAAATAATTCGTAAAATTCATTAAATTCGCGTTTTATTCGGTCAAAAGTTCGGTCAACGAATAATACGCTATTCGGTTCGAAAACACTCAAAAAACGTTTTATTCGCGAATTAAACGCGAATAAAACGTGTACCTTGTCACTATGGTATGTATTGAGAATGAAAGAGCAAAAGTGGCGACATATGAACATATAATAGTGTAGCTATCATGCAAGAGGAGTGAGGGAAAAAAAAATGAACAAATAATTTTATGAGAAATATTATGCGGATACTAATATAGATATCATTATCGATATATTACTAAATCGAATTGTTACGCAAACCTACTTTATTCTTTATTTTGATTTTTTACCACATTGTTGCTTTTCTCAATTTATTTCATTCTCTCACTTCTTTCATTTCTCAAATGCTCTAGCATCTCTCATTTCTTTCACATTGATTATTTTGTTATTCAGCTTATTGACGTTATTATTCACATTGATTATTTTATTTTTTTATTCGTGTTGGGTGTTATTCTCATTAACTCTTCATTGGTATTTTCACAATTTTGACATTGTTTATTTCCCAAATTCTTGTTATTCAATCTCTGCAAACAATCACTAAATCGGTTCTATTGTTGATTTTAAACCTTGATCAAGTTGAAATTTCATTATGCCGACGGGCTTTGAATCAAAAAAAAAAAGTTGAAATTTCATTCCTCTTTGTACTCGTCCATACCGCAGGTAACTTTACTTGTAATATTTGACAGATGTACATTTAAAGTAAGTACACTAAATTGATAAAGAAACAAGTTTAGATGTCTTTTGTGACTAAGTGCCAGTTTGGTATGAAGATAATATTTGTCGTTGAGTACATATGATTGATGTATATTTTATTCTTTAATCCATATTTTATCTTTCACATTGATTGTTTTATTTTATTGTTTTTGTTGGATGGTTTATTATTCAAATTGTTTGAATTGTTTTTTTTTTTTTTTAAATTATGAGTTGTAGATCAAGCTTTCCAACACACTTTCAAACATTTATATATTATAGAGAATTTTCTCACTTTGTGGCTTTCAAACCCATAATTTCTTATATGAGAACAATATGTCTTTGTCATTAGATTACAAACAAGTTCTTTTTGAATTGTTATTTACGTTCATAGTTTTATTTTTCAGTTTAACAGTGTTGGATAGCATAAAATATTTTCAAATTCAGTGATTAAGACAATATTTTTTGTACGAGAGGTTGTAAATATGAAATTGGATGAAAAAATCGTAACTAGAGTTGAATCACGCGGCGAGAGTGCTGAATGATGGTTAAACCGACCAAAACAATATGATATTGATAATGATATCGATGCGTATCTATATATGAGTTTTTTATTTTTGTTCTTGTTCCAGTAAAAGTTGAATCTAGCTGTCCATGGCCATCTTTTTATATTTTATCAATTAATCTTTGACTCTTAGGTATGTTATCTGTATTCGTGTGCCACTGAAACAAATCATGTTAAGATAACACAAATCAGAACTGCCTAGAACTGGACGCGTGGGTGTTTTTCTGCCACAAATTGGTCTTCTCCGAAAATTTCTCGTCAATGACGTGTTTTTACAACAAAAGGGAAAATAATAATTAAGAAATACCTACTCCCATCAGCTTCTTCTTAAGTTTTCACAACTAAAAAAAGGCAAAATCGTTTTATATTTTAATAGTATAGAAAGAAATTGTGATGTTTTTCTAGTTCCGTTTGTTGATATTCGTATCCACTACTACGTGTCACAAAAAATTTGAAAAGAAAAAATAAGAAAACTAAAAGGTTTTGTAGAATTTGTATTTTAACAAATAATCCCAAAAATATAAATATCTTTTTTTATCTCTCAAAAATTCACAAAACATGGAATATTATGGTTTCCTAATATTTTTTTTTTGTCCTAAATTATGTATGTGTGAATGTGTGGTAAAATCAAAGAGTTGCATTATTGTCATGATTCCTGTCACAAAAGCTTAAGACAAAATTGGATACATGCCATTAAAACTTTTTCCATTCAAATTTTGAAGCTAGATATTAATCCATCAGTATTGAATTTTTTTTATAAACCATAATTAAAAAAATATTTTTACGAAACCAACGTGATTACTTTTTTTTTTACAAAAATCATAAGAACCGAAATGCCATTTCGGTCCGGAATAAAAAAATTTCAGATCGAAATGGCATTTTGGTTCTTATGATTTTGGTAAAAAAAAAGTAATCATGTTGGTTTCTTAAAAAAAAAAAATTTAATTATGATTTATAAAAAATAATTCATCAGTATTCCATTCTTTTAGCTTTTCCTCCTTCATTAAAATACTTTAATTAATTTGGATTATAAATTGATTGAATAATAAAACGGAAATTTTACCCTTCTGTAAAACTGTCTCAAAATCCATGCTGTTTCATTACTTGTAATTAAACCATACCATCTTTCATTAATTTGGACATTTTCTTGTTCATTATTGAATGATAGTCATTTTCCTCGCGCTATGTCAATCCTGTCCGCTACTTTTGCTCTGTAGGCGGTTTTTACTGTGTAGAGGCCAGTCTTTCACCATCTCCGTTGTACCTCATCTTGCTGGTCCGGTACCAGTTTAATCTGAGACAACTGTTGTTGAAGAGTTATCAATTCTTGTGTTGCCTGTGTTGTCAGTAGGGGTCTGAAGATTGTGCGCAATGAACTATTGTGTTACTCATATATTTTCTTACTTTTAATCTCGTCGATAATCACATATTCTTATAGTAATAGCTCATCCAGAGTCATGAATGAATGCAAATCAGAAGAAGATTGATTTCAAAGGAAATGGATGCTTTAGGCTGAGGACATTTTTTTATCACATTTTGCAAATTCATGCCTTTTCTTGCATTTTCTCAAATTATTCAATTATCAAGAATCCCCTTCAATCTTCAGAATAAATTACATGTTAAATGTTATTGAGTCTTAATAGAAGATAATGCAAGATTTTGACTAGATAGGCAAGTCTTTTTATTTCTAATTAAATGCTAGTTCGAAAATAACAATGGTTATTCCGATTTTAATAATTAAATAAGGAGATATATTTAAGAGAATAAAATATAATCGGCAAATGTATAATTCTAATGTTTGCACTTTGCACGTGAAATAAATAAAATGGAGAACTTTTGATAGATATGTATGTAATTTGACCAAAAATAAACAATCATACCACTTCCAAAAAAAAATTGGGGTTACCAAAAAAAAAGAAGAAGAAGCTGCTATTGGCTCCGACTTTTGCAATAAAAAAGTTCGTAGCAAGTGACTTGATCGTGACTCACAGCTAACTTGTTCGTTAACAACTCGCTCATTACTAGACCGAGCTGGGGCCTAGCTCACTTGCTAGCTAGTTCGCAAGCTAACTCGGTTAAGCATCAATTTGTAAATTTGTATGAATTATGTGCATTTTATACTGTATAATGAAACTTAATAATTCTTTTTAAAATTTATTTGTAAAATTTGTAAAATTTATAAAAACAGCTCGGTCTAGTTCGGCCCAAAAAATTTGTAAATTTTATTTTCTACTTAAAACCAGTGTTGTAAAAAACGGTCTTAACGGCCGATTAATCGGCCGTTTAATCGTTAACGGCGGCCAAACCGTTACGAATACACTTAACGGATGCATGTTTGCGGATGGAAACGATTAATCGGCCGTTTTACCGTTTAATCGCCCGTTTATTCCCGTTTATTCCCATTTATTCCCGTTTATTCCTGTTTATTCCCGTTTATTTCAGTAAATATTTATTTTTAAATTGTTTTTTTTAGTGATAGCGTGTGATAAAAAGATTTATAAATTATGTATTGTAGTTTTATTTGTGCTTGGATATACATATAATATTTTTTTTTATAAATTTGTTATTCTTACTTACTTTAAAATTAATTAATTATTCTATTATTTATATACTATATATTTTTCTTACTTACTGATGTAATTTTTTCAATTAGTATGACGTGTTCATTTATGAAATTAAGTTGTTATCATAAACTAAATTTAGTGATTTTATGTTGAAATTTTCATTTCTTTTAAATAATATGTTATTAGTATTTGAAAAAGCTTAATTCTCAAATTTATTTTTTCAATAAATGTGTTACTTACACATGTAAAATGCTTATGTGTTAAGAAGAAATAAGCATAGTATCATGTTATAATAATAAAACTAAGTTAAACTAAGTTTATTTGATAATATTAATGAGTTAAATAAATTATTTTTAATAAATTATGATATAAATACATAAATTTAATAAAAACGTTAAATTGTCCGCATAATTCCGATTAATCGGTCGCATACCGATTAATCGCTTGGCGGTACCTCGTCCGTCCGACGACCGCATACCGTTATTTACAACACTGCTTAAAACAAGATTCAGCCAAACCCAGCGGTCCAGCTCGCAAGCTAGCTCGATCTAGCTCGTGATGATTTCAAGCTTTGATTTCAGTTCGGACCTCTAAAGTCAGCTCACTCGTGACTCGGACGAGCCAGCTCGTTGCCACCCCACCCCTAGTCTTGAGTAAAACTTTGTTCAAGACAGTAAGATGTCTTCTCGAAGAGCGGAGTAGGTCAGATAGATTTTTGAGTTTGATGAACTTTAAACTGTCTGATTTGGTTTAAGATCCGTACAATAAAAAATTTAAGCGACTGCACATGAATATTAAATCGGATCGGATAGTCTTAAAGCCCATCAAATCTAAAGTAGGTCGAGGGACCTACTCTAATCATTTTAAGAAAAGAAAGAAATGATCGTACGAGTAAAAATTCGTTTGCTGCATTGGGCCATATGTAAACAGGCCTATGAAGGACAAGCACTCTTAGGAGAGATTGATTATGGTATTATTATTAATACTCTCGGTCTATGAAGAGCCCAGTTGTTGTAATTTGTAGGCCCAAATATCCTTTGTGTTGTTCTATGTGCCTAGAATTTTAATATTGGGCTTATGCCGAGAACAACTTGTCAGCCCTTCATTGCATGCTTTTTTCAGATGGCTTTTGTATATGTAATAATCTTACTGGACCCTCTGTATAATGGTCTGGTAACATAAAGAACAAATATATAAAAATGATATTGAAAACTCTTTCCAGTAATATCAAAAGACTATGTATTGCCAATTTTAGATGGCATTGTGTTTTGGATTAAACATATGCAGTCATTGCTTGTCCACCACATAATTTTGCCGGTCATACACCAAATATCGCAAAATAAGGTGCATTTTTTCTTGGCTAATATTAAATCTCCCTATAAAAAAATCTGAAATCCACTGTACATACTGCTACATAATTTGAACTTCCAAACATCATTATCAGATACCAAATGTTAGCTATTAATAAAGACAGAAGACCATTAAACAAGCAAGATAAGAACACTATACCAATCCCTCTCAAACTTCCCCTATATATCATAAGGTTCAATCTTTCAATCTATCAGCAAGGCAACAACTCACCTTTCATTTACTTGAACTTGCTTGCAAATCTCAAGGCTAATGATTTAACCGACTGTGACTTGCGATTACACTGTCGGGTCAGGCCTAGAGGAACAATAGCTTTCTCTAAGTTGTAAATAGGTCTAATTTTCTTGAAAAAGAACTTGCCACCAAATCAGATTGATTCCTCTATCTTTTATTATTGCTATAGATATCACCCGGTAAGACGTCATTTAGCTACAATTGAATGGAAAGTGATGCATTAAACCTCTCCAATTCAGATAGTGATGGGACACATGTGAATATGGACCCTACAAATCAGCTCAACAACTACATCAGAACCTGATTGCAATTACTCTAGAACAGTAAATTAACACACTGAAGCAACACAATAATTCTTCAAAAGTATGATACATTTGAATGTGTTAATTTTAGAAATCCTTATATGGAATACAGATTATAAAAGCTAAGTTCAACCCTTATCTCTACATCTAAGAACACTCCACTTGCAGCTTATATTGTTGGATTGGGATGGTGCTCTCGTAAGTGCTTACGTTGTCAACCTTTCACCAAAAACAATCAGTAAATTTTAAAGATGGTGTAAACAGTGTTTTAATTGCATACTGATTCAGCAAATATTTAAGAGCATACACTCTTCTACCTCCTTTATTTGCCTTTTCTAGAAGCAAATCACTTACCCGGCACCATTGCTCACTGGATGCTGTAGAAAGTTCTTCATGTGGGCCCTTTTCTCTAGTGCCGGAAACTCGAATGGTACCAGTATTTGGGTCAATCCTGTTTTCAGCCAATTTAACTAAAAATGGTAACAAAGAAATCAACAAGAATGGTACTTACGATCAAATCCGGAAACTTGCACAGCACACTTGCACTCAAGACTGTACTTTAAATTTTGATACAATTTTCTTGTTCCCACTAAAAATAATTTTCCTTGAAATGACTAAACCAAAATGAAATTTCCTAGAAATGACCATTAATTCATTATAGGTCTATTCCAGACTGTTACTTGTTGTAAGCCAAACCAAAATTAAAAATTCAACATAAATGATCTTTACAGGATTCATTTAAACCAATACAAGTGATGGTGTAGGCCCATGTCGCTTTAGGAGAGGCCACCTTCCAGACATAAGGAGCCCACTAGCTTGTTGTTCTCATATTTAATTATATGCAAGGTAGCTTCTATATTCGAGAAGAACAAAGAGAAGGACAGATGTTAGCTGTTCATATTTTTGTCCTGTTTTCTTTGTCCCCGGTTTGTTTAATTGGTCAGGAAACTTAACAGCAAATTCTGAGTTCAGCCACTCTCTGTTTTTTTAGTAAATATTGGAAGAGCTCTAATAAATTTTTAAATAAAAACCTTTTCCAATCGGATTTCAAATCTGCGATCTAATCACTCTTCTAAATAGAGACTTTGCACCAATTTCTATCGATGGGATGGCATGGTGTCTCGTATTAAATCAGAGCCGTCCAAATTAGTTTATCAGTTGAATGGGTGAGTAGTTGTTCAAAATAGCTGCTAATTCTTTCAACATGATTTATTTTATTTATTTATTATCCAAATTGTTCTAAAAATTTACTCCAACAATTGAATGGGTGAGTAGTTTGTCTCATCGTACAAATGAAACTGCAACCAAGATAATTCGGAGTTGTCGCTCCTTAGGTACGATTATAGAAACGACTGACGATAACTCCACAATATTCAACATTTAATTAGAATTTAATCAAATTGAAATTGGAATAAGAGAATAAATCAAGAGATTCATATTCTGGGGGAGCATATGAAGAAAAGAGTTTATATAGTATTTCTTTCTCGGATCCTAAACAAAGATGAAGACATTAGTTGCTGCAGTACTCTTTTTTCTTTTACCTTGAAGAGAGAGAGTAAATCAGGGGTGCTGCAGGGCTGGCAAAAAAGCTTGTAGCTTATGGCTCAATTGTAACTCGCTCATTACTGAACTGAGTTGGGCCTAGCTCGGTTTAGAATTAGCGAGTTCAAGCTGGAACCTAGCTCCCTCGCCAGTTCGTGAGCGAGCTCAGCTAGTCTTCAATTTGTGTGCATTTTATACTGTATATTGAAACTTAATAATTCTTTTTAAAACTTATTTATAAAATTTATAAAAACAGCTCGGTTCGACTCGGTCAAAAAAGTTTGTAAATTTTATTTTCTACTTAAAACAAGATCCAGTCAAATCCAGCGAGCCAGCTCGTGACAATTTCAAGCTTTGATTTCAGTTCGGACTCCTAAAGTCAACTCATTCGTGACTCGAACGAGCCAGCTCGTGATGAGTTCAAGCTAGGTCCAGCTCGTTGCCACCCCTAGGGTGCATCCGAATTCAAAGAAGAGAGAAAGAGTGATTGCTAATTAAATCATTTCGGTTATCATGCACCCTTTGGGCTAATTTAATTTCTTTTCCGGTACGGAACAGAGAGAACTGAAGGTTGCTTCAGTTACACCTTTAGAATCAATTAAATATGAGATTTTTTTAGTCAAGCCCTTCAAGTTTGTAAATATTACAAATTGAGATTTTAAGCAAATATATTGGAAATTTTGAGTTTTCAAAATAATTTTAAAGATCCTGAAAATAAATAATTCACAAATCATTTACAAATCTTTTTTTTATAGAGAAGTCCATTAGAACTCCTAAAACCAATAAAAAAATCATATTGGTTGAAATCCTTCCAAAATATACAATAACAACTGGAGAGCATATTAACGTGATTATGATTAGGTTTAGCATGATTGAATTAGCACACACCCGTGCGCTGTGTGCATGCACATGACACGGAGTGATGGGGATAGGACTACAAGGTTCCCACGCACGGAGCATGCTATCTATGATGATATATGTTGCCCATACCAATATACCATATTACCATCTAATATTAGCTGGCTTGAGTAGTTCGTATATACCTGTACGGTACATAATTGATTAAGGCCCCATGTTATCTTCTTTAGCTGGGTCTCTCCTTCCCTAATCTCAATCAAGAATGGGCTCCTCACCATTTGATATCTTACACGGAGGGAGGACCCATGTTATCTGAACAGTTTGGCTCAATCAAGTTTGCTTGATTTGTACTTCTTTATTTCAGATGTTAAGTGCAATGTTCAGCCTTGGAAAATTTGGTTGAAGACTCTTTTTGAAGTATTAATTATAACTTGTGAGTTAGAATTTTCAATCTCCAGTTTGCTTAGAATGGAATGATCGATGCAAACATGCAGTTATCAGCACATTCTGATTAAATGGGTTGGGCTAAATTGAAACCCAATAAAATTCGGTACAGGCATGCCACGCGATGTCTGCAGTGGCACATATGGAGTCTCCTTATGTTTCTATTTTTATTTTATTTTTAAGCGTGAGAAGAAAAGTGAGTAAGAGCATCTACATCTCTGGTATTATGAGAGTTTTTAATCTAATGTGGCCATTTTTAATCCAATTTCAGAGATGTAGGAGATTTTTTATTTAGAAACTATGTAGAAAAGTTTCTTATTAATTAAGAAACTGTTTATAAACTACATGCTGGCCAAATGATTGGCTAAAATTATTTCTCTTTTTTAATTTATTGTTGACGTGGTTTAATAGAAATTCTAAAATTAATTTGAGGGATGTAAGAGTTAGAAACTTTAGAGAACTTAATTTATAAAAGGAAGCTGATAACATGTACCCGAACTGTACCCGCACCATAACTACCATAACTACCTGGGAGGCCGCAAAAACTCCAACATTGAATTTTTTTTTCTAAACTATTAATACGTATGTAAGGAAGTATTTATACCTACGCATTAAATTATTTATACCTATGAAGTAAACAATTTTTACGTAAATATTATTTCTCCAACCAAATTTCCAAATTGTACCTACACTACAAATATTTGTGGGGACCACTCAAACTACATGGGGGACCATACACGTTTTTAGAGATGATTTTTTTCTTCGTTCAATCTCATCCATATTTCTGACGATCTGTGAGGAATTTTGCGAATCTAAAACCACGAACGTCTTCTACGCAATTTTCTTTTTCAAATGAGATCCATGATTACGTACTTTCGGGCTCGTCAGTACACAAGTATTTATAACTCATCGTGCAAGTATTTATACCTATACTTGTAAGTATTTTTTACATATGACACTGGATGACGTCTGAAAGTATTAATATCAAGTACTGCAAGTATTTATACATATGCACTGAAGTATTTATACCTATGTGGTCAACTATTTTTGTTAGAAGAAGGTTGACACGGGAACAATTAGGGAAGGTTGATGCAGTGATACGGGGTCCCCACTACTTCATTAGAGGAATGTTGACACGGGAACGATTGGGGGACTGGAAAAATGATAATCATAACAAGTTACGCATCAAAGTATTAATGTCTTATTTTTCAAGTGTTACTATCTTATCCTCCAAGTATTTATATCAATGAAGGTTAACGCGGGGACGAGTGCGGGGACTGGGAAAGGAGGACCATATAATTAGTGGGGACCATAAAAGAAGAGCATTGTAGAGATTTTAAAATAATAATTAGTGAGGACCATATAATATCTTTTTAGGAAATAATTAGTGGGGACCATATAATTAGTGGGACCATAGTACATAATTTCTATAAATAGAGTGCAGAGATTTTTGGGGTACTGAATCGAGTGTACTCAAATTATTATTCTATATTTTTTTATTTAGAAGCAAAAGCAATTTGGGCCTTAAAAAAAAGAAAGCTGATAACAATACCCGCACTATACCCGCATCATAACTACCATAACTATCTGGGAGGACCGCAAAAACTCCAGTACTGAATTTTTTCTAAAGTATTAATACATATGTAAGGAAGTATTTATACCTATGAGGTGAACAATTTTTACGTAAATATTATTTCTCCAACCAAATCTCCCAAACGTACCTGCACTATAAATATATGTGGGGACTACTCAAACAACATGAGGGACCATACACTTTTTAGATATGAGTTTTTTTTCGTTCAATCTCATCCATATTTCTGACGATCTGTGAGGAATTTTGCGAATCTAAAAGCACGAACGTCTTATACGTAATTTTCTCTTTCAAATTAGATCCATGATGACGTGCTTTCGGACTCGTCGACACATAAGTATTTATAACTCGTCGTGCAAGTATTTATACCTATACTTGTAAGTATTTTTTACATATGGCACTAGATGACGTCTAAAAGTATTAATATCAAGTACTTTAAGTATTTATACATATGCACTGAAGTATTTATACCTATGTGGTCAACTATTTTTGTTAGAAGAAGGTTGATGCAGTGATACGGTGTCCCCACTACTTCATTAGAGGAAGGTTGACACGGGACGATTGAGGGACTGAAAAAGGGATGATCATAACAAGTAACGCATCAAAGTATTAATATCTTATTTTTCAAGTGTTACTATCTTATCCTCCAAGTATTTATATCAATGAAGGTTGACGCGAGGACGAGTGCGGTGACTGGGAAATGGGGACCATATAATTAGTAGGGACCATAAAATAAGAGTATTGCAGGAATTTTAAAATAATAATTAGTGTAGACCATATAATTAGTGGGACCATATAATATATTTTTTAAAATAATTAAGAAAGAATACAAAAGCTGGTTTTTGTTAACTTCAGCTCTAAAAGTTTTTATGTTCTTGTATTTATGTCGTTATGTTATTTGTTGTTTCATTTGCTTTATTTTTTTTTCTTTTTTGTTTCCTTTCCTTTAGTTATGTAAAACTCTTGCACATCTTGTGTCATTTTAATGAAATCTGAAGGGTAGACGTTCACATTTCTTTGTCAAAAAAATTAAAATTTATTAGGCATTTAGTCTTGTTTAAAAGGGTCAATTAAATACTTTAAGATACTTGAAGATATTTAAAAAAAAAAAAAAAAAAAACAGTTTGAGAAGTGCTTTACATTGTAGCCCTTAAAATTTTTTAAATTGAAAAGTATCGTGACAAATTAATAATTTTATATTTTAGACGTGTATATCTCTCTATTTGTACGTATGTTTGAGATGATCTTTGTCCACAATGCTCGTCTCATTTTAGTGAATAAAATTACTTCAATATTAAATATATTTTTTCACCATTTTAACCGTAGCCCTTTTTTTTTTTTTTTTGCAAATTAAGTTCCCAAGAGGTAATATTGGTGTTAGATTTAATATAGAAATGACACAAACACACACTTCTCGCTATTCAATATTGACTGATCGATTTAGAAAAAAAGTATTATTTTATTTTCTTTGTAGAATGTGATTTACATATGATGGTTGTCTTCCATAAAATACCTGTAATGAATGTTGTTCATTTATTGTGTTTCATTAAAAAAAATTACATTTTACCCTTCAAATTTTTGTGTATAAATCTATAAGAATAGTGTTTAGTGTTTACTAAGAAATAGTGTTTATTACTCTAAATGTAAAATATATAGCTACAAAATTATCAATTAAATGTACCCAAGTAATTGTATCAAAACAATATCAAATCAACAATCCATGTGTGAAACGGAAGAGCCGTCACCTCCTGGGGTCGCGTGATGATAGTTACTTGAGTGATAGAGATGACTGCAACGGTCGACTCGTGCAAGCAGCTTTTCTATTGTACTGTCATGAAACAAAAATAATGGCAAGTAATAATTGTCAGGACAGCAAGAGTAAGGCTCAAGAGTCAAGAGGTGAGACTGTTCGAAGAATCTTGCGTCGCAGGCAAACTGTAAACGTCGACCCCTAATATATTATGTCGAATCATTAAAGAGAAAGCGTGGTATCGAATGTAAGACTATTTTCATATTTTGGTTCAGATCTATAGGTCTAGATTCTAGAGAGAAAATCTGTCAAGCTCGTTCAATAGTGGCAGGTTTCAAGGAGTCCGTTTTCAGTGCCATAATTATAATGACAGAGCAACTATGATAGAATTTTTTTTAAAAACCATAATTAAAAATAAAAAATTAGCAAATCAACATGATTAGCTGGATTTTTGCAAAAACCATAAGAACTGAGATATCAATTCGGTTCTCATTTTTTTTTCCCTGGAACCAAATTGACATTTCGGTTCCCCCCTCTTTTCACAGTTTTTCTGCAGCGCAGAAACAATGTAGCTTTTGGTGTAATGCTTTGGGATCCGAATTGAAATTTCGGTTCCCATTATTATTATTTTTTTTTAGAGACAAATAACTAAAATAATGTAATATAATACTAAAAAATTGAATTTTTTCCCTTTGTCAAATTACTTTTTTGATAGCATATTTATACTAAAATACTATAAATTACTTGAAATTATATTAATTTATGCTGAATTACACTAAATTACTTGAAATTACAATAATTATGTAGAATTATGCTAAAATACGGTAAATTATGCTAAATTACGTATGAATAGGGCCTATTTTGTGCCATCTTTCATAAATCATAAAAAAATAGTAAAAAAATTCCAAAAATAATAAAAATTGGTATTCTACAAGTTTATTATATAACTAATTTACTGAGCTATGTATATTAAACAATAGAAATGAAAATCTTAATCGGAAACTTCAACTGAAGTTTTGAGACTCTTCCCTTTATTTTTTGGCGATTCTGAATTTGGAAATCCGGCATAGGTAGTTTTGATGCATGCGTATTTTCACAAGCTTTCTGAAAAGTTGTCATTTGCTGAAATCGGACACTCGAGCGCCGTTTTATAGCCGTTTGAAGTTTCGTCGTCGTTTTTCGCCTTCTTAGTGAAGATATCATCCCTATTCATACGTAATTTAGCGTAATTTACCGTATTTTAGCATAATTCTACATAATTATTGTAATTTCAAGTAATTTAGTGTAATTCAGCATAAATTAATATAATTTCAAGTAATTTATAGTATTTTAGTATAAATATGCTATCAAAAAAGTAATTTGACAAAGGGAAAAAAATTTGATTTTTTAGTTTTATATTTCATCATTTTAGTTATTTGTCTCTAAAAAAAAAAGTAATGGGAACTGAAATTCCAATTCGGGTCCCAAGGCATTACACCAAAAGCTACACCGTTTCTGCGCTGCGGAAAAACTGTGAAAAGGGGGGGAACCGAAATGCCAATTCGGTTCCAGGGAAAAAAAAAAAAAGGAACCGAATTGGCATCTCGGTTCTTATGGTTTTTGTAAAAATCCGGCTAATCATGTTGGTTTGCTAATTTTTTAGTTTTTAATTATGGTTTTAAAAAAAATTTCACTATGATATGTTATTTCTATCAGTCAATTTGATTCGAATTGAATGTGCCTACGGCCTTCTCGTGCAAGTTCAAATAGTTGATCTAAAGAGCTCAACATGTTCTTCATATCAAAATGTGTTTGGAAACCAAATTTTATATTTTTTGAAAATATTTTTACTATTTTATAAATTTTTTGAAAATAGTTATTTTTTAGAAATTTTTGGACTATAGAAAAATAATGATTTTCAAAAATTCTAAAAAAATAACAAACAATTTTAAAAAAAAAAGTGACAATAATGATAACATTCGGTTATGACAAATTGAAAACCAAAACCATGCCTGCATTGTACTTTTTTAATACATCTTTTTTGTGTGCAACAAAGGTGGCAATAATGATAACATTCGGTTATGACAAATTCAAAAATTCCAAATATATCTCTATTTTTAGATAATAATACTCACACTTATATAAGTATATAACCAATTGAATTACCAGATTAAGAGCATGTGAAATATATAACTTTTCATCTTTGTCTAAATTACCTAATTACCGTTAGGAATTGTCTTCGAATAATGCAAATTGCTCATTCTTAATTTGTTATGCTGATGCACGTGAGGTACTGGTTATTCTATTATCATGTTTTGAAAATATTTCCCCTGCACGAATGGTAATTAAATTCAACCCTAACACAGTTCATAAAATAAACAGAAACCTAAAACAGCTTGAAGTCCGCACATATTCCTAGAAATAATTTCATAGGATACTGTCACGTGCAATGACATGTTACCGAACTTTTAATCAAATATTTAACTTTGTACTATTGTTGAGTTTAAAATTGTAATGAAGTTTTGCACAAGTCATCATTGGATTCTTACGAGAAAGAGCGTGGCCGTGTGGTATCTCTCGTGTAGCGTGCAAAGCAGTGTCTTTATTGCATTGACAGCAATGAATATTCAGAAATTGCAGTCTCTACACGGCATGATCCAAAAATTCTAATTGTCCGGAAGATAATGCAAGACTAATTAAAAGATACTTCTTACACAATATGTTGAGTTGGCCAAGAAATTTTTTATCTTTTTTTTAGGAGGACGGAGGCTCCAGAGATCTAATTAAAAGATTCTTTAAAAATATATAAAGTTATAATATTTAAATTCTTATTCTTATTTCAAAACTTATTAGAGTTTAAAAAAAGATTGACTGAGGTGGAGATTGCATAAGATGTCCCATGCTATTGTCTTAAAAGTTTATCGGATTGATTTCAAACGACTAAAAGAATCTTTTGAAGTCATTTAAAAAATTTCGAATTCATTTAATATAGAATCAAGCAATAAAAAATGATAATTTTTAAGTTCATTTTAATGCATTCATTTTTTATCAATATTTGAACACTTGACTTTATACTAAATGAAATAAAAAATTTAAAATTTTTGCTTGTAAAATTAAATAAATAAAAGTTGCATCACTTAAAAATTAAACTTATTTATATATATCATTAACAAATAATGCATATTGGTAAGTAAGAACATAAAATTACACAACTGTCCGATCATAATAAAAAATAAAAATAAAAGATAAGACGGATAACAGCAATTTGATACAATATTATATGATTAATAGTCTTAAAAGCTCAACTTCTTTTATGAATTTATAAGTTCTTTCAGACAAAATGACGTGCTGCATGATATATTTAACATATCAATCTTCGTAGACTAAATTTCATTTCTAATTATGTTCTCTGTTAAAATTTTCAATTTCGGCATCTGTAAAAAATTTAAGCCGAATTTTCACCGTCAAAACGTGATACTGCCGTCGTAGACTAATGACGGAAACTTAAAAAGATTCTATTTCCAAATGCAAAATCTCGAAAGAAGCAACTTAATAATTAATTGGATATATAGATGGTTTTCTCCGTCTCCTTTGCCCAGTGGCATTTAATTATAGAAGAAAGAAATTATTTGTTGACATTGGGAAGCGACGTCGTATTTCTCAAGCAGTACACATTGGCACAGTGAACTAGTAAATTACAGTATATTAAAGTGGTTGCAAATTGCAATTTATTTTTATCAGTTTTTAACTTGCAAGTGCAACTTGCAACTTATCCAGATTTAAACACGTTATAGATTTGAGATTTAGGTTTGCTATGTTGTCCGCTGGGACAGAGTAAAAAAATAGAATAAGGTGGACAATTTATTTATAATAAGACATATATGTATAATTATTAATTAGTAACACAACACATATTTTTGTAACCTTTTTTTTAGAATAAAATATTACAAAATGCAAATATATTTTGAAATAAATAAATCAATCAGGATAGACAAATGTCTCCTGCTGAATTTAAGTACAATTTTATTATGTATTGTTTTTTTGGTGAAATAATTCTGAATAAAGAGAAAAAGACGTAAAGATTGAAAAAATGGGGAAAAAAAATATCTACAAATCATTTACCCTTAATATTATAATTTTTGAAATTTACTGTAATATTTCTTATTTTATTAATAATTATGTTTATAAAAATATGACATAACACAAAGAAATAATAGGTTAGCATATGGACACGCTCCATACTGACTAGAAATTAATATGTTTTTTATATGACATGTCACATGCTAAAATACGTACTGACACCGTAGATACGTTTATGAAACACACAATGTTTGACACCGGCATCATTGGACACGAGGACGAGAAGGGATCCTACTGATTGGAGTTGGAAGATGTAATTCTATCAGTTACTTTTGACGGAGAATGATTACGCAATCCATACTTTGGCTAATAATCTAAATTTGTTTATAATCCATAATTAAAATTTTGTTTTTTACGAAACCAACGTGATTATTTATTTTTATATTTTTTTTATAAAAACTATAAGATCCAAAATGTCATTTCAGTCCGGTCTCCTTTTTGGATTTTTTGTGGTACTGATTTCATAAGTTTTCATATGAGCTGCTGCAGAAAATTCAAAAAGGGGACCAGACTGAAATGTCATTTTGGTCCGGAATAAAAAAAATTTCGGACTGAAATGGCATTTCGGTTCTTATTATTTTTGTGAAAAAAAAATAATAATGTTGGTGTCATAAAAATATATATTTTTTAATTATGGTTTATAAAAACAATTAAATAAATCTCCCCTGTTTTGTATTGCGGACATGAATATTTCATTATTCTCCTTGATAATGGTATCAGAGTGACTTTTGCGGGGTTTTTTTTTAAAAAAAAAAAAATCTAACACGATACTTCATGCTGGCATTTTAAATTTTATATTGTTTTAGTATTGCCTTTTTAATTCATCTCATATATTAGTACACTTTTATTTTGCAATGTACATCTTTATTTGATATATAAACTTTTCAAGATTAATTATATATACTTTATCTGTTGAATAATTATACTCTGTCTGTTGGTACATCCGGTCGTTTTGAAACTCAATACAAATCATGCATGCAATCACTACTAGCCAGAGAGCATTTCCATTAAAAAAAATGAGGCCTCGTGTGGGTTGAGCTGTGGCATTTGGTGAAAAATCATTTGAGGTTCCTAGTTGGTAGTTGGTACCTTTGTCCGTACTTACCACCTTAACAGGCTTCTATAGTTCTACTTTGTATGATTGTATCTTCATAAATATTTTGATCATATATGTCGGAACTTATACAGGATAAAGTTTCGTACCACGTATCAAGCGCTGGCATTGTCAAATGCGGTTGCACTTTCATGTTACAAATGGATCTGACCTTTTAATGAGAACAGTTTGGACTTCAGCGTCTGGGTTGGCAATTTGGCATCCAATATTTATTTATTAAGCTCTTCAATGCCCCTCAACTTTTTGTTATTTTCATTTCGGTCCATTCACTCTTCAATCATAGATGAGTCTAGATATCTCTATTCCATTATTAAGCATGATGTTCCTATCCGCCAACGGCTACGATTGCAAAATGAAAATTCGGATTTAATATGAACTTTTCAATCAAATAATCTGTCCTCTTTTGATTAAATACATCTTTGAGTGAGGCTATGGTGCTATGCATAGCACCAATGGCTAGTGTACTACGGCTCAATATGGTACTTTTTAAAATCCTAACGGTCGATCCGAACCGTTCAATGTGATATCCATATGAATATGTACTTGCAAACTAAATTTTATATTTTTTCGAATTTTTTTACTATTTTTTTAGATAGGTAGAAAAATCAGTGTTTTCTGAAAATTCTGGACCATCAAAATTCTATCTATCTAAAAAAATAGTAAAAAAATTTGAAAAAATATAAAATTTAGTTTGCAAGTACATATTCATATGGTTATCACATTGAACTGTTCGGATCGACCGTTAGGATTTTAAAAAGTACCATATTGAGCCGTAGTACACTAATCATCCGTGCTATGCATAGCACCATAGCCTCACTCTACATCTTTTCTTATATGTAGAAGTCTAAATTTAGTTAAAAATATATCCGCTACACATAAGGCCACATGATATGTACAATTTTTAATTGAATAAACTGCCTCCCAGCAACCCAGCGATGGAGGGAAGAGATGCTACCTGTTCAACTCTTCCTTCTCTTCATTCTTCTCTCTGTTCTTACGCTGAGGAACTTAATCTTGTGTACAGTTTTGGGTTCAATTCAATTTTGAATCCAAGTTGCCACCAAGGATGAGGTATTTTTGGTAAAGATAAACAGTTTGGAACTTTTCTCTGGTCATAAGTATCAAAGACTTTAAAAAAGATAGGAAAATGAATGATTTGACAAGCATTAGATGAATAAAACGTCAAAACCAGTAGAAAGAGAGACATAAATTGCACAAGGGTGAAATAGGAATTCATACGTTTGACTGGTAAAATAGAGAAAAACAATATATTTTGGTAGCTTAATTAACATGCATTATTGCTCTAAAAACAAATTTCCAATCAAAAGACTGTTGTATGTAATTTTTTTTTCTAATACCAGCAGCCTCTCTTCACATTAAAGTGATAATTAAGGTATCAAGTAAAGGAGGAAAAAGTAATAAAATCCAGTATGGTTTGAGACATCTTTAGAGTACTCTGTGTGAAGGAAAAAGTAATAAATACAGGGTCTTCTCTGCAAATTTTCCTTTGTTCTCTGTCTGACAATGTGCTCTCCTGAATTGATCTTAATTTTTTATTCTTCCAAACTTTGATCTTATTTTCCCTCTTCTGGTTTGCCAAACAGTGATTTGACACCCTTTGAACATTAGTTTGTATTCAACTAGTCAGGGAATAATGTTGTGCTTGCCTATAACCAGCTCCAGGAACTTAATCCAGCACTGTACTAGCAATGAGATGTAATGAAAATGCTCAAAATGAGCTGTCTCAGAGATCTGAACATAATAGACTGCTACAATGACCAAATGGCAAAACCAAATCCACAGTTAAAAAAAGACTATAAAACACACACTTTAGAACCAAATTTTACATTTATAGGATTTTTGAATCATTTATTATGGATTTCCAAAGTTCACATTTCAAAATATAAAAAACTGTTATTTGCTGCATCATTTTACTATATTGCCCCTGCATTAGATTATTTGTTTGACCTTATTTACAAAACCCCAAAAATTCTGAAACTCGACAGGTATTTAGAATAGATTTTTTTTCTGCATTTTCATAAAAAGAACCAAAAATATGGTGTAATATATCTCTCAGAATTTAAATCTAAATATTGCTTGTCCCTTCATGAAGCCAGTCTGCGCCTGAGTTACAATTTGATCAATTTTCTTTTGCAAACGCACAGCTAGTACTTTTGAAAGTATCTTCTAAATTCCAGGAACCAAGCTAATTGGGCCAAATTTAACAAAAAATATATATATATTTATGCTTTATAGAACTGGTAGACAAGATTAGAAGATCCAGATCAGAGACACGATATTTTCATGATGACAAGTGCCGAAATGCCATTAATAACAACTTTGCTTGGATATCACCCGGCAATTCAATTATAGATACGAGCATTGATTTATGGTACATCACATGATGCTTGCTATAGGAGCAAATGCGCCAAACTTGATCCTGCTTTACACCTAATAGCGGTTTGAGCGGTCCTGGTTGGTTAGGCTGGCTGAGAAACATCCCACGAGGGGATCATAAATAAGGGGATTTCCTTTTTGGGATAATTTTTCCTTTTAATTAAATGAATTATGACAGTGTAATTTTTTTGGGATGAGAATTACCTATTATTTCGGATTCTTTTTATTTAGAAAATATAAATAAAAGGATTGATTGGCTTATGCGGTTCTTCCATCAAAGACAGGCTGATGGAACCACACCAATGGAACGGTTCTCACCAATTATTTCAGACCTTTTTATTTTAGAAAATAAAAAATCAAATTTTCGAGAAACGAATTGATTGACTTTTGCAGTTTCACCATGGACAAGCTGATGGAACCACACTAATAGTATAGTTCCAACAGTTTTCGAGCAAATTTATAGTTAAGATGGTGTTTAATGTCTAAAAAATACTGAAACCGCAGTGCGGTTTCAGAAACCTGCACCTGTTGGACCTGTACCATTATTGTTGGGCTCCGTCTATTTTTTGAAGATAAAAATAATCAATTTCTTTTGTGAAAATTTAAATCTTAATTTCATAAAATTAAAAAATCCTAGTATATCTTCGAAATTTTGAGTTGTACATAATTGCGAGCTTAACAATGCAGTCGTTTGAGACTACCATTGAAGGATTTAAGGAAATTTAAACTCAAATTGAAGGATTGGACAGCTTTTTAGGTTAATTTAAATAGAGGTCCCGATACCGTTAATTGCTCTTCTTTTAAATTTGTCACCGTGCCTTTGTTTTGTTCTTCTACGAAGATTGAACTGTAATTAATTTTGTTAGGCACAGTTATGAATTGATTTGTCAAACTATTGCATCCGTCTAACCACCTTACATAACTTGGATTTTAATAACAATTTAAGGGGAAAAAATGTTCATTTTGTCAGGGGTTTTTGATGTTGGATATATTTGATCAATTGCATTTTAAATTAATATGTTAATATCAATTTGGATAAATTGTTGAGATATAAAGAAATTTTCAAAAATATGTGACATTTGATGATGGGTTATTTAATGGTTTAACGGCAAATTGTATTGAAAGACTTGTAATTTTTAAAAAAGTACGACGAGAGACTTAATCGAGAAAAATAATAAAAAACCTGATATTTTTGTTGATAGAAGAAAAAAAATAAAAATTAGATGACTAGGCATCCAATTTATTATATTACTTAATTAGGATTATTGACAAATAAAAATAAATTAGTAAAATATTACGTCCATGATACAAGTATACTGAAAGGTGGAAGAATATTCCATTCATTGGAGGCTGGGGTCTAATTAATAGTATATACAATGCTGAAGATAAAATATTTGTTGATATTTTGTAATGAGGAAGATATAAATGTCTTTTATTTTTTTGTCTTTATTCTGCTTTAATTTTTTAATTTTCTAATAATAAAAATTGTAAATATTAAATTAAAATTGTTAGACGCGATCTATACTACATGTACATAAATTTTTTATTTTTTTATTTTTTAAGTAAATTAATAAGTTAAAAATCAATATTAAAAAACTATTCACGTTAGTATATTTTTACAAACTCTTAATACCAATAAAATAAAGTTAAAATATCATTATTATTTTTCATGTGATAAAGAAAATGATATAAATTATATTTAATGATTTTATTTTGACATTTAAGTTTTAAATTTTAAGTTATTTATATTTAAAAAAGAAGCATGACAAAGACAAAAAAAAATGAAGACTTTTGTGCTTTCCTCTATTATAATTTTGGTGAATTTTTCTACCTGTATGTTTCAAAGAAGATTCGTTAATGTCCTATTTTAGTTGTTTGATCGTATGAACCTCAATCCAAATTAAATTAGCATTTGTTTTAGACCTGAATTTGTCAATCTGACCTCAACGTCTATGATTGTGATTGCTCTAAATTCGTATAAAATTGGCCGACTGTGGACTCGCTACAATGTTGCCCTCTACATCCCCCTAACTTCCAAAACAACTGTTCACGAAAGTCAAACACCCATAAATCTAAATATCCGCTTACTATGAAAGAGTATCTATTTATGATTGCAAGTTTGAAATGTCCTTGGACCTGCGAACTTCCGTGGAGTACAAGTCTTATATTTCACATCAACATGGCTATTCATATCATTGATGCCGGTCCCACGATAATTAACAATGTTCAAAACTTTCAAATCACACCCAACAAAGCGCTGCACCGTTCCCATCTACTGAGTGCGCTTACGATTATGGCAGAGGAGGAACAACTGCTCAGATAAAGGTTACTTTGTCATAACTAGTCCTATCTAAGGATATAGTTTACGTCGGATCCGTATCCTCCCAGGTCCCTCATTGAACTTGATCGGAACGGACGGCCAAAATTTACTTTCAGCCGGTGATTACCCGGGATGACTTAGGGACAGTATTATTTGTGCTTCGAGATTCGTTAATTTAAAAATTTGGACTGAGAATAAATCTAGACTGTCCATTCCAGTCAGGTTCAGTAAGGTACCTGGGAGGATGTGAATTCGTTTAGGTCTCCCGGCGAAACTAGAAAATTTGATCTTAGGTTTTCACACAAAATGAAACTCTAACTTCCAAGGACAGAATTGGAAAATTTTGATAGGAGTGGCTGAAATTAAAATGCATAATTATTATGAGTGGAATTTGAACTCAAGAACTTTCAACTATAAAATGGAGCTTTAAATACTAAACTACAACTAAACATATGTTACTTATTGAAGGTGGTTGGATTATTTAAAAAGTTAAAAAAAAAGTAAAATTCAATTAAATTTCTATATGCATAATTAAAATTTGAAATTATAGGAGTGACTTAGTCACCTTTGGTTATGTCTTAGATCCGCCCCTGCTAACTTCTAGATTACAAGTAAATATTTAATATTTTACGAGAAAAATTAAATTATATAAAATGTTTAAAAAAAATAAAATTAATTAATTTTTAATATGTATAATTAAAAAATTTAAATCATAAAAATAGCTAAGCACCCTATGAATAAAATGTAGATTCTGAATCTGTTATAGGAGCAACAATATGGAAAAATAATAAGTTCATGTAACTTTATCTAAAGTAATATTAAAATAGTATGCGATTAATTATTATGCGCTGATAAATTAAACCTTGAGGAATAATTTAATATTTTTATTAGTATGTATATAAATATTCATACTTCAAACAAACATTTATAAATTAAAATTTATATTAAATAAGAAAATTGTATCTTAATAGCAAATACCAATGTGTTTATAAATAAAGTGTATTATGTAATCAAACATGATTATTCGTTAGTTAAAACGTCATATTTATTAACACCATACAAAATATTCGGACACATCTAACAGGTCGTATAATTGAAATATTTTTCTATCATAGTCGTTTAGAAGCAATGAGGATCATGAATATATGAGATTGGTCCAACACAAAACTCAATTCTTATAATTATAATTTTTTTTTTCAAATTTTAAACAATATATGATTGACGAATTTAACTAACTGCAATGATAAAATAGAGATGTCGAACATTGGACATGGCCAGCGGTGGAGCCATTTTTTCAACTATGAGAGTTAGTTTATAAAATGTTTATACTGAGAATGAAGTTCAGTTTACAGTATCCATAATATTTTATTTTTAAAGTTCTAATTATAGTAGAACTAGGGTGTTTTTAAGTTCACCAAGCTCCTTTGTGAACTCAATTCTAAAACCAATCATATTGGTTTCAAACGACGAATTTGAACCGTTGAAATCCATCTACTTTACGAGTGATACGTTTACAAGCAAAAATTTTAAATTTTCGAATTAATTTTGTATAGAGTCAAGCAGTAAAAAAACGTTCAAAAAATAAATACACTAAAATTAATTTATAAACCTTCTAAGTTCGACCGCTTGACTATCTAAAAAATCAATTCAAAAATTAAGAAAATTTCCATATAAATGCGTCACTCGTAAAGTTGATAAGTTTCAACGGTTAGAATTTGTCATTTGAAATTAATCTGATATATTTTAGAGTTGAGTTCATAAAAAAATTTGGTAAACTCAAGAATTAAAGATCGTACATAAATATAAAAAAAAAAAATCAATTGATCCCATTCATTATTCTTAAATCGACCTCAAGACGTGATGAACATGATTTGGATGGACATGCATGTGAACTCGAATTTAGAGGCTTGCACTAGGGGTGCACAAAAAGCTCATGACTCGAAACTCAGTTCGGATTCAACTCACTATAACTCGAGTTAAAACTGACTCGAGTCAAAACTGACTCGAGTTTACTGACTCGGTTAATTTATGAGTCGATTCCAAGTTAGGCCTAACTCGGTTCGAAATCAACTCGGTTGGACTCATCACATCGTAGAGAAAAGAAATGCGTACTGCTTTATTAAACTTTTTTTTTTGGTAATTCTGTTTGGTAATTTGATAATTGTGTAATATTTTGTTAGACATCGTAATATTTAGTAATTTGATGAACTATGTGCTATTTCTTTTGTTTTGTTAATTTATTAGACTCTATACTGTTTTGTTAGACTTTATCGGTTTGGTAATTTTTAATTATGTACTATTTTGGTGTTTTCGTAATTTTTAATTATGTGTTGGCCATTATCTCATTATGTATTGTCTTTAATTATGTATTATTTTTGTAAACTATGTCATATTTTTTTTGTTAGAATTAAATTAGACCGCCTCACTATGTATTACTTTATGAGTCACGAGTCGACTCACTTCGACTCGAGTTGTTTGCGAGTTGATTCCAAATCGGAGTTTTTGACTCGGAATTGGATTAGCGACTCGGACTCAACTCGGCTCATGAGTTTGCGAGTTGAATCCAAGTTGTCCTTAACTCGGACTCAACTCGGCTCATGAGCAGCCCTAGCTTGCACAGTTGCACATTGACCCCTCATCGGAAACAAAGTATGCCTTTAAGCCCCTATTGCTCCTATTTGTTAGGAAATAATCTAGTACAATTGTTAGAGTTATCGAAGAAGAAGTCAGAAACAATAGACTTTAATTGTATTCATTGACTTCATTATTACATTTAGTACAAATAACATAATTTATATCAACATAAATCTCTAAAAAGATAACCCTATAAATAACACGTCCTAAAATACTCTATACTAAAATACTAAATTCTTCCTCCTTAATATAGTCTGCCAAATATGACCTACTATTTCTAATTAAATCAAGCCTGATAAAAATATATGATGAGATGAAAGATATACACAACAATCCTCCTCTTGACTTGAAATCTCATTCTGAAACAAAATATCAAAATAAACTCCTAAGCACACATAATTATCTTTAATTTTAACTAAATTAGAATCGCCTGAAGAAGTATCATTCTCGTATGTCTTCTGTTTATTCTTGAACTTGAAATAGTTGACCTTGATGTGACATTTCTTCCGCAATAGTTGTCAATTAGATTCTTGTGCTTAGAGCTCGAATAGGTCGATGATGAAGTCAAGTTCTTCCTCTTTTGTCTCACATCCTTATCGTCTACCTTGATACCAATTCTCTCCATGTTATTGAGAAATGGGGTATAGTCTGAAATATGGATCTTAACGGATGTATCTTCTGTCATCTTGAAAGAATGTAACCTCTTCTTGCTTGGTCTTTACGCGGAGCACGAGTGCGCGGAGGAAACACCTAGCACCTGAATACTTCTTCCACGATACAGAGACGAATCTGAAACCCTCAACAAATTATTTGTTAGGGTTTCTAAAGAAGAAGCTAGAACAAGAAACATAATTTTATGACATAAATATCTAAAATGATAACCCTATAAATGACACGTCCTAAAATATCTTATACTAAAATATTAAATTTTTGCTCTTTAATATGGCCTGTCAAACATGACTTACTATTTCTAACATCCTGCTAAATTAAGCCTGATGAAAATATATGATAAGAGGAGATACATACACAACAATAATTATACTTTTGTTCATATGATAATTTCAGTAAACTAAAATCATAATTAAGGGCCTTAATTTTTTAATCCAACAATATTTTTTGGATATGAACTTTGTAAACACTCTCACTCATACACACTTCATGTAGAATTTGAACTCCCGGCTACTGAACACTAGTTTCAATACCTTACATTTCTTTTTATTAAACTGTTTAATTTGAAATAAATACACCGAATTAATTACAGACACAATGAAAATTCAAGAGATCAATCCAACAGCAAACTCAGTGTGTGCTACAGAGACAATTAGGAAACAATGAAACATCCTCAAACACTTTTCCTGTGACCAAAACCGTTGCAGATCTCTCATGTCTAAATGCCTTCGCCATTGCATTGAATCACACAACCAATTCCCGATGCTGTCACCGCTACCCAACAAGAAGACGAGAACAGAACCGAAACCGGTACATGGGATTTTAAGAACTTTCACGTTTCCACAAAAAGACGGTCCCGGAAAAGGAAAACGGTACGCTTTCCTTTTTCTTTCCTGTCAGACAAACCAAGGCGACTGGCGACACAATTAATTATGCTACACCCGCGCGTGTGCGTGCTACAATTCTCCAAAGTTTAAACAAACCACAGCTTTGCTTTGCTTTTTCTGTGGTAAAGTGAAAGAGATCATCGATTAAAAGCCAGGTTCAGCACCCTGGGACCCAAACAGCTATTCAAGAGTCAAGACATGGGCAACTTTAATTTTAAAAACACTTGAAGCTGAACCTGAAAAGATTGAAATTGAGTTCAAGTATGTTGAAATTTTATATTGGAAATGCAGAACATTGTATAAGGTAAAGTATATTCTGTACAATAATCAGTATAACTAATTTGAATTTAAAATTGGGATACAAATACCGAATAGCCAATTTGATGCACCGATGTTAAATTTTTCAAAGAATATTCTGGGCAATATTTGCTGTAATTAATTTCAAAGAATATGACTGTGTGCATGGATGAGACGCAGAGATGAGCTCATCTTATGCTTTGAAACCCTCTTTTGATATGCAATTTGAGTTTAATAAAATGGAATAAAGCGGTCCTTAATAGATAAAACATCAATACCGCATAGCCAATTTGAAGAACGAATATTACATCTTTTTCTCAATATAAACATAGGACTTCAATTTTATGCATGACTGCATCATCAAATTAACAAAAGCATTAAATGTCTTAAGCCGTCAATTTGCCAATATTGGTAGTATTTCTAAAATCAAGTCAAACAAACTATAAAAATAAAATTTAAGTTTATAGACGGATTGTCGAATATGTAGATTGCTTCTCTATCAGATTTAACACAAATCACAAGTCAACTATTGACTTATTTCAAGATCTTTATATAAAACCTTGTGTAAATTTCAATCGACTTTATGATAAAACAACCTTAAAGTTGCTTAATACATTTTTAATATTGTGGTTAAAATATGATACCAGTCCCAATCATAATATAAAATTTTCAATTCAGAAATGACAAACTTTATATTCATTCAAAATTGTTATCAAATGAGAATCGATCTTCACCTCGGACAATTAAGCAAAACTGTTAAAAAAAAGAGAGAAAATGCATAGACTGTAAATTTAAGTTTCTGCTCTATTTTACTATATTAAAAAACTAAATATATCTTAATACATCAGAAGATCAAGGGCTTTCAGTTAATAAAGTAAATCCAAAAAAAAAAAGAACACGTATGTCCGACTGTCCGTTTACCCTGTACCACTGTTATCCAATTCACATTTTAGCCCCCACTATTAATCAAGATAGAGCAACAGAGTGTGCGAGCTTCTCCATCTTGTGCACAATCTCCCGAGGTATCCTCACCGCGGGTCTCTTTTCTTTATTCTCTCGCCGGAGACCAAACCCTAACGCGTCTGTCACTTCATCAGAGCTCCATCCGGCTCGCCGTAGTGAGTCAGAACACCGACCCGCTTTCACAAGCAATACATCAAGTGCTGATTCACTGTCAACCACGACCACATCCTCGCCGTTAAATGTGTCCGACGCTGACACGTGGACCATATCGCTGACGTCGGATTCCTCCCACCCGGCCTCTTTTAGAACAGCCCCAATCTGATCAAGGTAACAGTCGACCCAGACCGGAGACTGACGCGGTCCCACCTGGCCCGATGGATCTGATAAATCAGAGGAGGAACAAGAAGAGGTGGAAGCAGTTGAGGAGTCTGATGAAGAGGAATCGCGCCTCCGGCGGTCTGACGCCGCGTCAGACCAGAACTCGATCCAACGTGGCGATCTCCCTGCAACTATGTCGAGGCTTCTCCTCATGTTAGCTGGTGTAGAAGCCTCCTGAAACCGTTGCACAGGCTCAGGAGTAGAAACAAAAGCCGGGTCCCTTTTGAAAAAATCCAGCAAGTCAAGGCCGCAACAGAGCACTCTCTCTTCTGTCACATAGAAGACAGGGTTCCCTGCGAGGCAAGGCCGGCAAGGGACATAGCAGCAGTCGAAGAGAGGGATCAATAGTGGCGACCGGCGTATGGCTGATCGCGCAGCCTTGAGCGCACGATCAGGGTCAGATGGTCGCGGGCCCCAGGACCTAGGCCAGAGGGAAGACTTGGCAACCTGGAGGGATGCGGCAGCCAAGGGGAAATCAAAGGCTGCACGAATGGATTCCCGGCAGTGCCAGTCGGGGAATCCAGGGCCAGAAGGGACGCCAAGAGAGAGGAGTGTGCGAAGGTCAGGAGGGAAGGTGAAGCCCAGTGATGCCTCCAGGTGATCAAGCTCACGGTCAGTGAGGCCGGGGCTGATTGGAACAGAGGAGGAGACGAGGTGAGAGAGAATGGTGGAGGCGAGGGAGGTGAAGGAGTGTCGAGCGGAGGAGGCGGAAGGGGAGTTGAGGGAGGCAGCACGGTTGGAGAGCCGCCGGAGCCCCATGGAGGAGGTGGTGGTTCGGCGATCGACGTCGACCATGATGATCGGACAGTGTAGGTCCGTGTTTAGTTGATAAGTTGGTTTGTGATTTTGTTTCTGTTGGCTCTTGGGTTGGAAGCGGGGAGAAAGGGAGAAGATTATTTGGGTGGAGTGAGGAGTGGAAAGGAGGAGGGGAGGAGAATTTATATGGGGCGGAAGGGGAAAGGAGAAAACATGTGGGGTCGAGTGGGGAGAGCTGGCCATGCGGGTGGGGCTGCTCGACTCGTGGTATTTTTTATTAACTTGTCCCCCTGTTTAACTGGAGGAGTGGGAGCTGGTGGTTTGTGGATTCCTTTGCTGTAGAATTGTGTGTAGTCGAATTAGCCAATTTATGGTTGCATTTGAGTTAATATGCTGTCATTTTTATTCATATAGAGTTAATTTAGTTATACCGAGTACTCAGTAAATTATAGACAACTTTGCTCAATTTTTTTTGCGCGAAATCTAAAGGTATATTTTGTAAAAATTTATTTTGATTATTTTTCTTTCATAATAAATAAGAAACAATCAACCAAGCAATTAATTGCAGGTATGTATCAAAATGATTTTGTTTGTTTGTTTGTTCTTAAATACTACAGCATGGACAATGAAATTGAGTAACGACAAAGAAGACAATAGTGTAATTTTTGTCATTTTCGATTCATTTTCAGTGTCATAAATATATCGACTCCAAGAATTCATCCAGAGTACAAGAGGATCAGAAGTTGATGTTGAATTTTCTCTGTTTATTGGAATCTACTTTGGCTAAAACACTCAACAATATTTTGTACTTTATTTTTGCTTTTGGTTTCTACAAATGTACCAAATGTTTTATTTTTTTTGACAATTGATATATATTTTCGCTTATGAGCGTGACATAATTAGCTTTAGCATACAAGGAAGTAAAATAATAAATATATTTTATTCGATTAACGATATATTTTTAGATTTTTATCAAGTAGTTCAATATGGAGCTCTCGATTACCAAGTTTTTTTTTTTTTTTAATTTAGAGTCGAAACGAACAAAAACAATATTTCTATATACTTATGTTTTAATCAACTTAGTTTCTCCTTTATTGGGTCACCTTATTTTTTAAAATGCATATTCAATTATTCTTTTAATATTTAAACTAAGCAAATTAAAAAATGTCAAAACTTTTCTCCATTATCTCAGCAGAGTACTATTCATAATCTGTTACTTGGGATCTCCAGTAAACCCGCATTTGGTAACAATTGCAACGATCCAAGGACCATCTGCAAAGAAAGGTCTGAAACAAGATAATGACACCAGCATAGAGCCAACTAATCACCTTCAATCCCTGCCTAATGAAACCAGAATCGAACTCAGGTGCTTTTCCGAAAGAAAAGCAGGAGTCTGCTTTTCCGGATCTAACCATTCAAATTTCTCCATTTGCTTCATTCAAAAAAAATTTCTCCATTTGCGTATCTCGATAAAGAAATTTTTCATACACAAATCTCGACGAACTTGAATGGTTGGATCTGAAAGCAAAGTCGGACTCAACAGATCAGGATTTGTTCGCTACATCTCCGAGCAAGAAACAAAGATAGAGAGATGGGAGCCAGTCAGCCAGTAAATTACAAGTACTGTGCAGTGTTAAAATAAAAAAAATCGAGCGCAACCAAGGGCGGATCTAGGATTTCCGTCAGGGTAGGGCAAGATAATATTTATGCAGGTCCAATATCTAATCGGGTTTAAACCTACTATCTAATCAGGTACTAAATAAAAAACAATCAACATGCCAAATTTTTTTTTTCAAATCTAAACATGACATACAAAAATTTACAGAGGAGAAAGAGAAGAGGGCATTTGTTTCTTCCATGGTGTGGCAAGATCCAAAAATCTAGTACTTGAAAACTAATTTTGAAATTCCAGAATAGAGCAGTTGCCCTACCCTACACTATGCTGGATCCGCCTCTGAGCGCAACAATCCGGAAATCGATCACAACACTTGTAAGTACACGACACGTCCATACAGTCTGGAAGTTTTTGTTTATTTTTGTCTTTTTAAATCAGAATAAAAACATTAAAAATAATAATATAACAAAAAAATCTAGAAAAATGTCAAAAAGTAGGAGGAAAAAAAAAGGCATCACCCAAATAAATACATCATCAGGACAAGTGAAAAAAAAAAACCATGCCGTGCCATGCAGCTAGGGGTGTTCAAATGGATCGGTTTATTCGGTTTTAAACCGAACCGGCAAATTTCGGTTTAATTGGATCGGTTGTTCGGTTTAAATGGTTCGGTTCGGTTTTGAGATCTCCAAATCGGTTTGAACCGAACCAACCGGTTTAATAAAAAATATATCGGTTTATAATGGATCGGTTTATTTTGTGTGATTTATAATGGATCGGTTTATCAAAAACCGGCTTGTGTGGTTATCAAAAATGTTATTCAAATCGGTTTGAACCGAACCAACCAGTTTTGAAATGTTTATTTGTAACTGGAAATGTTTGTATTCAGTTCAACCGAACAAACTGAAGTTTAAATCGGTTTAATTGATTCGGTTTTAAATCGGTTTGGAATTTTAATTCGGTCGGTTCAGTTAGTTTTTCAAAATTTGGTTCAAACCGTAGTTCAACAAAAAAAGTTTGATTTGACCAGAACCGACCGGTTGAACACTCCTGCGTGCAGCTTGTGCTAGCCATGTTTTTATTATTTCACATGACTCTGCCTCTGAGAGCTCTTCTTGTTTTTTTTTAAGGGTTGAGCTCTTCTTGTTTTATGTTGCATTATCAGGTAAATACACACATGGCCTTAGGTGATGCGTTGGATCCCTGTTCGGGCCACGTGGGATTGGGGCAGAGCAGGATTCAAATGAGAGAGAGAAAAAACAAGGAGAAAAAGATAGAAATTTGTACCAATTAGAGAGTCCAACGCGAGATTTCCATGGGGAAATTGACAAGGGACCATGTCAATAGTACAGACCCCTCTACAAGTGAGATTTGACAGTAAGCATGCATTGGCGGTGGCCGCCATGACTTTTGAATCTGATGTATAATTTTTGACTTTTTATCATTTAAATCAGGGTATACACACTTGGCCATTGCCTGGTTAATTAGGGGAAGCTCTTAGGTTTGATAGTAGATACATGATGTTACCCATAATAAATAACAATAAGTAGTGACAAATTTCAATGTCTTCTTTCCTTAGAGTAAGTAATTTTCCGGTGACATATATGGGGTAAAAATTCAGAAATATGAAAAATTAAAATTAAAATTAAAATAATAATCAAAATTAAAGGAGGAGGGTCGTGATAGACGTGATGAGCTAACGATAGACCAATAGCTGAAAATCAGCCATTCTTTCATGAAATGAAACCCATAGATATTTTGTTAGGCGTAACCCTCTTTTAATAATGTTTTTTTTTTTTTGAAAAATTGTTGCCTTTTTCTAACCTCCAATGAAACAACACATTTTGTTTTAGAATTCATTGATATATTACTGAGATAACTATTGAATGATCAACAAATCATAACAATGATTCCCTGCAAACTTATCCTTCAACAGAGAACATTATTGACAAGGAAAGAACCAAAAATATTCCACTGATCCAACATGAAATCAAGCTCAGGTGAAGAAGAATATTTTATATTCCTCATGAGTCTAGATGAGCTAGAACTTATTCAATCTTGCTGGAAAGGTAGAATGTTTTAGCTTGTAGTTTAGACTTCCAAGATATCCTCTTCTCTTACTAAAGAAACAAAACTGAACTAATGAAGTTCAGAAAGGAATTCTGCTCAAATAAATTAGAGTGACGCTATGGTAATATGTATATTACACAACGATCCGTGCTATGGATTAATATCTTAAAATTTCATTTTTAAGGTCCAAGCAATCGATCTGAACCGTCGAACATGATATTATATGAAAATTACTTGAAAACTAAATTTTTAAAATTTTTAGATTTTTATTTACTGTTTTTTTAGATGGATAAAAAATCACTTGATTTGAGAATTCTGAACCATCCAAAAACTGTAGTTTTCTACTTATATAAAAAGATAGCAAAAAAACTTTCAAAAAAAAATATAAAATTTGATCTGCAAGTATATTTTCATATGGAGTTCATGTTTTACGGTTCAGATCGACTGTTTGAATTTTTAAAATAGAGATAGGAATTCATAACACGAATAGATATATAATATGCATATTATGATAGCCTCAAAAAATTGTGCATGCTAATTATTAGGCTTCACTTGACTGAACTGAATCTTCCAACCTCCAAACAAAATTTAATTCCAGCTGAATTCTCCACTCATCCATTAAAAAAATCAATCGATTTCTCTCAAACAACAGAAAAAATGTTTGGGACAAGACAGACTGATAGAGAGTTTATGTGCTTTTGGAAAAGAGGTTCTAAAATGTTAATTCCTTTTACCCACGCACTAACAAGTCACTACCAGAGGTAGTTGATTACTCGATAGGGAAGCAGAACCTGATTCAGAGATAGTAGTCTTGAATATTTAGCCTTTGTAGGTGCATGGGATCCACCCTAAAATCTAATAATTGCCTAATTTTGTACTTGGAAGGCACCTAGTCTTGAAAATTTAATCATAGATGAGTTAATAGTAGAAATAAGTACTTATTTTTCCTTTGAAAGGGGAGGAGACCACCGACCAAGTATCATTAATTGCCATACCGCACCGAGAATTATTGCATGTAGAAGTTTGTTATTGTTTCCCCGTGATAATTGAAGTAATTTCACAAGTCAATATTATGTAAAAGAAAATCTATTGGTATTGAACTCAGAGGACCAATTGTGCCTAGAGAGAAATATATAGATTTTCTTAAGAAGGTTAAATGTATATTTTTAAGTAATTTAGAGATGTGAGTAATTAATTTATTATATCTTTTGCTGTAAAATTAAAGATGATGCAAATTGATATATGATGTGGAAAACTTTTATTAACAGAAGAATTATGTTGGTCTTGATTTTAATGGAAATGTATACCATATTTGTTACAATTTTTTTGGATGATCTGTATGATGTTATGCTTGTGTAGTTTTTTTTTTTTGAGTAAAAATATGGGTCTAGCCCATATTTGCTTGCATTAAAAGGTTTAAAGATTACAAACATTTTGTAACAAGGAAACACAAAAATACGATGAAAATTGCTCAAACAGCTGAGCCTAAACTACATTTCCGGAAAGAAAGATTTTAAAAGATGCTTGTGTAGTTTGTTATTTTGGTTGCTACTATATTTGTGCTTTTGGTCGTCACAAGGGTAGGTAAATTGAGTAATTGTTACTAGATTGGAAAAATCGTACGACAGAGTCGACTCTGTCACGGAACGGCACGGTACGCGTATTGATTACGTGTCGTAACTCGTGTGTCCCGTGTTGTGACCATTCGCGTGTCGTGACCATCTTTTGAAAATTTGGCACAGCATAGCACGTCACGCGAAAAATCTAGTCATGACACGGCACAGCACGTGGTCACGTGAGTCACGTGTAATTAAGATCATTAGATCTTGACCAAATGATGAATCTTGAATAAATTAACTTAAATTATGATAAAAATAGTCACGTGAGTCACATTTGGTTACGACACGTTTGGATATGGCGTGACTCACGTGACGTGACCATTCGCTTGCCGTGACCACCCCTTGACATTTTGATCACGGCACGTAAAAAACTAACTTGGTCACAGCACGAGACCAAAGTCAAGGCGTATTAGTTACGACACGACACGGCAGGACACGTTTTTTCCACTCTAATTGTTACTGTAACATTATCATTTGATCGTACCAGTCATTTGGTACCAACTATAGCACAAATTCTAACTTAGTAACTAATGGACATGCTCCACTTTTATTAATAGAAATGTCTAGAGGCCTCCCATTCCAGATTTTATATCAAATTAATAACTTTAATCAATACAAATTATTACTGATAGTTAAACAGTGTACGAATTATTGATTATGATTATGAATTTGTGTTGAAAATTTTGGGTTCAACGTTGAGCTTCTCTTTATTTATTTTTTACTTGTTTACCTACTTGATGAGTAACTCTATTTATCAGGGTTCTAAATAGCGCGCTATAGCGTTTTCGGATCACAAAAGCGATGGCGCTATCGGCGCTATTGCACGCTAGCTATAGCGGCGCAATATGACAATAGTGTCGTTTTTTCGGCCGTTTTGCTATGACGCGATAAACGCTATTTAAACCTTTGCGATTTATAGAAAGAAATATATAAAAAAATTTTAAGTGATCAAGTGTCTCAAGTCTATCTAAAACGTTTGTTAATTTCACGGTCACAGACTCGAAATTCATGTGAAATTTTCACGAATATTTAAAGTTGAAGAGTTTGACTTTCATCTCTATCAGAAAAAAAAAATGATAGTTGATTTTTCAAAAATCAAATTTGTGTTTTAATGTTAGGTATTTTCTTTCATGTCATCCGAGAAAATAATTAGGCAAGGATTAAATTATTCCATAGAGCAGGATGTTAGCAGTGATGCATGGTTCTTTAGTCGTTGGAATGTGCTCCTAGCAGGCTAGTCTAGTGGCCTACTAAGTTACCGTTAGAGCATAAATAATTATATAGATCTCTTTTGCTCCATAAAACTAAACCCATAACTTAGCGGCTAATAGATTATTAATTCATAGCAGTTACTAGTCTTGAGTTCTCTGTGGCAATTTATATATAGACAACCGTACAAGCGCCTCAAAATTTAGGCCCATAGACTGAGACGGTCCACAGTGACAAATGAATTATTCAGATTCGGTTCGGCGATGTCAAAATTTGTGATTCAAAAATAATTCGGGTATAATTTGTGAATGATTCGGATCAAAAATTTCAGTCCTACAAGGAAGCCAAAAAAAAAAAAAATGTTTTGGGAAAAAGTCGTAAATAGTTTGTAAAATTCGGAAAAAGTTCGTAAAATTTGCAAATTATTCGGGAATAATTCGGTAAACTGAATAATTTGGCGTTCGGTTCGTTATCACAAAAAAACGAATTATTCGCGAATAATTCGCAAATCTTGTGACTATGAGCGAGACATGAATCTTAACCATACACTTCATTGTCAGTGACTCGTTACATAATACACATTAGAACATAGCACTACGTTATCAAAATAAAAGATAAATAGAAAAGAAAAAAAAATTGAAGAAGAAATTAAACACCACACAAATATTGTTTTCAACTAGAGACTCAATTTAGACTGTTTCAACTCAAACCGTAGAATGTGGAAGGGGATTGCAGCAATGCATCTGCGTGCACATGAAACCATGTGGTGGTTGCTTGTGTGTTTGTAGAGAATTTAGGTTAAGTCTCTGCTCACCTTTTTTACTTGTTGGGGTAAGCAATGAGTTTGGTTTTAAACTACTATTAACGAGCTTATTGTAGTTTTAATAATCAATAATTATCTAGTATTAATTGTTGATGTGCAATTGTGTATGAAACGGAAGTCATCGTCAAATATTCTTTCTTACTCAGGCTTTTCTTTATTTTTTATTGGACTTGATTTAGATCCGAGCGACCTTTACTTCACCTTAAAAAAAAGAAAGTAAATTACCATTTTTGACGCGGGAATACTCACACCGATTGTGAGTTAATTTTTTTTACCCTTATTTCATGCTAAAAAAATTAATTTAAAGAAAAGCAAATATATCATAAAACGTAAAATCACCCTAGTTATTAAAAGAAAGTTTTCTCTTTTTTTTTTTTTTTGCAAAATATTAGATTGTTAGAATTTTTAATCTAAAACGTAATTGCTTCTCATTATTCATAATATCGAACTTTCCGGTCTAGTTAGTATTGCTGGTACAACCATTTTTTTTTTAAAGATTAAAATTAAGATGAGGGTTCCAATACATCATGTCTTTCATATCTCATCATATCTCATATTGTATATTTCTGTTTTTAAAGTCCAAACTGTCGATCCGAACCGCTCAACATGATATCCATACTAAAGTATGCATGAGGATAAAATTTTATAATTTTTGCAATTTTTTTACTATTTTTAAGATAGGTACAAAATCACTGTATCTGAACCGTTCAAAAACAATGATTTTCTGCCTATTTAAAAAAATAGTAAAAAATTTCCAAAAATTATAAAATTTCATCCTCAAGCATATTTTAGTACGGATATCATATTGAACGATTCGGATCGACATATTGGACTTTAAAAATAAATATATAAAATATGAAGTATGATGGAGTATAAAAAACATGAGGTATTGGAACTTCTCTGAAAGTAATTAGGTTTCGAAAGACTAAACTTTAAGTTGAGAAAAGTAACAACAGACAGCTTGCTCAGGTTGCTCTGCGGATAGCCAAGCTAAATAAACACGGTCAAGCTTACACTTTTACGATCATACTTTTAAACTTATAAAATTTCTTATCTGAATTTTAAACTTATAAAATTTCACACGAAAATAATTATCTTACTTGATCAAAATCTGATTCTTAATTTTGTAATCATTATTAACGATCAATTCAACTGTGCTTCAATTTTTTTGTAGGGTAGTTTTAGATCACATGCAACTTTTAATAGTACCTCATTTGATATCTTGAAAATATAGTATAAATTAAATAAATAAAAATTATTAAATTATAGATGTGTTTTTAATTATTTATAACGTGTGTATCAAATTTAAACCAATATAGAATTTGATTGGACATTAAATTTTTTAAATTGCTTGATAAAAATCTATTCTTTCAAATAGGCCAAAACTTAATATACTATGCAAGAAAAGATAAATACATTTGTAATTTTAGTTTTAAATTTGATAAATATTTTTGTAAAAAAATATCAAATAGATGTATATAAAAATATAAGTGTATGTTAGTTAGAAGTATTGTTTTACTAAGATTAGACTAAAACTATTTCATCTTGACTGCTTGCATCATTGCATGTTCTGCTAATACAAAGTTTCCCAGCGAGGGGTCCTTTATTAGTATGACTTTCACAATTTCATTCACAACTAAACCACATGATCAAATACTAAATTGGGCTATTCGACTTGGTACAGACAGAACAGGAAAAATAAAAAATAAAAAAAATAAAGAAATCCAATCCACCAGTTAATATAATAGAGGCCCAAAACAGGGCTACTTGCAAATGTGAACGATACATAGAATTAGGGAATAAAAAGGATACCCTCTTTGTTTTCTGTCAAATAATATATAATTTGTGTAGTATTAAACATCCTTTGTTATCAGACTTATCTGATTATAACATGAACATATATAGAAATTGTGCACTTGTATCGGAAGCAAAGGTTTAAATAGCGTTTATCGCGTCATAGCGGAACGGCTGAAAAAACGGCGCTATGTCCATATAGCGCCATTATATCGCGAAATAGCGTGCAATAGCGTCATAGCTTTTATGGTCCAAAAATGCTATAGCGGCGCTATAACGCGTTATTTAGAACCTTGATCGGAAGTACTGCTATTTATAATAAAGATTACATAAAAAGAAAATCAAACGTACTGCAACTTTTCGATACTCTTTGTTAGCATTTTTCTTTTGTTTTCTTTAAACTTTCTTAGCAAGTTATTTGTAAAGCTAAACAGAGTATCTATGCACTATTTCCAGAGAAAGCATCGTGATTTATGAATCCACAATAGCTTGGTACAAAAATCTTGCCTCCCTCTTATCTGAAAACTTCACAAAAGATAAATGTTTCAAGAACATACATACAAATGATAAATAGTTTGATAGAATTATCTCTGCACACGCACACAAAATAATATTATCTGGACCGTTCGATCAGAAGCCGAACAAATAATAAAGGATCATGTGCATTTCATCTCAGACCGAATTGATCAGAATTTTGATCGGACGGTTCAGATATAAACAAAAATACTATGTTACTTCCGAAGCTGGGCATAACTATGTTGTGGAGAAAGAAAGCTAAGCACCCCCTATCAAAAGAAAAATTTGTACTTTTGACCTTTAAAATTTTAATTTTAATAGAAAATATTATTATCAAGTCCTCTCATAAAATAAAATTAAATGATACTTATTCATCTCGTCCTCCATATCACAATTTTCTAGTTTTGTCTATACTCAGTATAGTGACAAATGAATTATTCGGGTTCGGTTCGGCGAGACCAAAAATTTGTGATTTGGGAATGATTCGGGTATAATTCGGGAATGATTCAGAATTATTTAGGCCAGAGATCTTAGTTTGTAGGAATTAAAAAAAATGTTCTAGGGAAAATTTGAGAAAAATTCATGAATTATTTGTAAAATTCGGAAAAAGTTTGTAAAATTCGCGAATTATTCGGGAATAATTCGGCGTTCAGTTCGTTATCACAAATAAAAACGAATTATCCGCAAATAATTCACCAATCTTGTGACTATAGTACTTAGAGGATATGTCTGATTCCGCGCACACACCTCCACACACAATCAGTACGTAGAATCCATGGGCATGGGCACATCCAAACCATCCCCCCCCCCCCCCCCCCCCCCCCCCCCCCCCCCCCCCCCCCCCCACACACACACCCAAAAAAAAAAAAAAAAAAACAATGCTTGCCTTAGGATATAGGTTTTGACACAACCTAATGAATTTAAAATTCAACCATTGTTAATGGATTCGTAAAAGAGGTATATGAGAAAATTAACCAATTGTCGGCCTAGTTGCATGTTGGGACAATCCTAAAAAAATAATTACCAAAGAGGTAGACCAGCATATGTGTGTCCCACATCAAAAAATTATTCATATGAATTCATGTGTCAATTTTGTAGATTTGTTTTTCAAAATCTTGTCCAATTTTATAATTTTTTTTGTACGTACATAACGCCGCATACAGTTATATTTTATACACATAATAAATACATAAAGGTCCTACGTACACATAGTTAAACTGCAGGTAGATATAAATTGATACAAATTGGAACAAATGCATACGTCAACTCATATCTTTTAACTAATAAAGCAAACATATATATATAGTATGGCTAATTTGTTTCCGGAAGCACTTCGACCGAAGTGCTTACGGGGTCATATTTTAGTATTTGATGTTCAAACAACAAATTCAAACCGTTAGATGTTCAATCTATATTAAAATGTGCTTGGAGATCAAATTTTACATTTTTTGGAATTTTTTTACTATTTATTAAGCTGGTTTGAAAACCGCTGTTTTTAATGCTTCAGAAATTTAATAAAAACAGCAGTTTTCAAACCAGCTTAATAAATAGTAAAAAAATTCAAAAAAAATGTAAAATTTGGTCTCCAAGCACATTTTAATATAGATTGAACATCTAACGTTTGGATTTGTTGTTTGAACATCAAATACTAAAATATGACCCCGTAAACACCTCGCCGAAGTGCTTCCGGAAGCAAATTAGCCATACTCTCTCTCTCTCTCTCTATATATATATATATATGAGGAGGGATCTAGTTACCACAACCATTTTCTACATTTTCAAAGTTCAAATCGTCGATCCAAACCGTTCAACATGATCTCCACAATAAAATGTGCTTCCAGGTCAAATTTTACATTTTTTTGAATTTCTTTACTATTTATTAAATATTTTACAAAAACTAGTCAAATTCAGACCATTAAATTTTGTACCCATCTTAATAAATAGTAAAAAAATTCAAAAAAATGTAAAATTTGATCTGAGAGCACATTTTATTGTGGAGATCATGTTGAACGGCTTGGATCGACGATTTGGACTTTAAAATGTAGAAAATGGTTGTGGTAACATTGTTGTAACTCAAAATTGTGGTAACTAGATCCCTCCTCTATATATATATAGAGTCTATGGTACTATGCATAGCACGGATTGGTTCGTACTACGGAGCCATATTTTCATTTTCAAAATTCTAACGGTCAATCCGAACCGTTCAACATGATTTCCATATGAGAATATACTTGTGGACTAAATTTTCTATTTTTTAGAATTTTTTTACTATTTTTTTAGATAGGTAGAAAATCATTATTTTTGGATGGTTCAGAATTTTCAGATCAAGTGATTTTCTACTTATCTTATAATATAGTAAAACAATTCGAAAAACTATAAAATTTAGTTTGCAAGTACATATTCATGTAGGGATCACGTTGAACGGTTCGGATCGACCATTAGAATTTTCAAAATAAAAATATGATTTCGTAGTACGGACTAATCCGTGCTATGCATAGTACCATAGCCTCACTCATATATATATATATATATATAGAGAGAGAGAGGGATGCTTCGGTGGACATAAGGACCTATTTGTAAAATGAACATATTTTCATTTTCAAAGTTCAAACAGTCGATCCGACCGTTCAACATTATCTCCATATTAAAATGTACTTGGAGGTCAAATTTTGATTTTTTTTGAATTTTTTTACTATTTATTAAGATGGTTACAAAATTGCTGTTTTTCAATGGTCTGAAAATAACGATTTTGTAACCATCTTAATAAATAGTAAATAAATTCAAAAAAATGTAAAATTTGATCTCCAAGCACATTTTAATATGGAGATAATGTTGAACGGTCAGATCGACTGTTTGAACTTTGAAAATGAAAATATGTTCATTTTACAAATAGATCCTTATGTCCACCGAAGCAAATGCCATATATATATATATATTTGCATGTCAACTAGTACGAACTGTTGCATAAGTAGTTTTTGTTTGCAATCATGCCGAAGTCATTTCAGTGAACTTCTAAATCTTAATTATATTGCTCTTCCTTAATAAAAAAAATTGCTTTGCACAATTTCATGCTTTATTTAAGATTATATAATATGGCGATATTTTTGTTTTAGTAAGGCCTCCCGTATGGTCAAGTCAATATAAGCAGATGTTCACTGACTACTGACTATAGTGATCTCTTGATCCTATTAATTAATTGGATATTAATTATGCATCGATCCTATAATTGTATTTGAATCCGGATGTTGGTTCTAGCAAAAGATATAATCATGACAACTTAACTGGCCTTCAAAACGCATAATATTACTTAGTACTATTTCATTTTTTTTTTTTTTTTGTAACCGCGAATTTAACAAGATATAAATGATTCTTTCACATGTAAATTAATGTGCTGTACATGTGTACTTGAGCGATAACTTCATCCTTTATTGCACTCCAAATATGTTTACAGTGTTATTTTCTCTCAAAATTATTTATACTTTTTTTAAAAAAAATATGAGTTGGAGATCAAGCCACCCAACACATTTCAAACTCCTATGTATTAATAGGGAGAATTTCTTCACTTTGTAGGTTTCGAACTCATAACCTCTCATATGAAAGTTATATGATTTTGCAACTAGATCAAAAAAAAGTTCTTCAAAATTATTTATACTTGATGATAAAAATATTTATATTTTACGTACGTTACTAGCTAGTTAGAAATAAACAATTTATATATTTATTTACTCAATGAAGTTCTTTAATTTGAACTTACGAATCATTTACAAAAAGAAGAGTGTAATAAGCAATTTCTATACAATATATAATTACTTCTGGATTTAAATATAAATAATGTGTAGATTAAGTATAAACACTTTCGAGATACAGTTAAGAGGTGCAGAATATGAGATGCAATTTTTTTTTTTCATTTTTTAATTAATGGTTCCATCAATTCTAACATTTATCATTTTTCATATGTTTCTTACAAGAAATAAACTTACGTCTCTCTTCCTATATAGAGGTGATGCTAGCTACCATCCGTTTAAAGTATATATAGACATTACATTTAACAACTTAATACCAAATATATGATTTGATGATAATATTGAAACAGAGACGGGACTAGAAACTTGATAATAGTGGACTAAATAATCTATTATAGTGTAATTTTATTATAGAAGGAGCTGAAAAATATTAATACATGCAAAAACTTCAAAGTTTAGTAGACAAAGTTATAAAATTTTCAATTTACAAGGTCCCTTTTTCCTCATTACCCTCCAGTAGTTCTGGTTGAAACTTGAATTTTAAAAACTCAAAATTTCTGGTTAGATACATTTGTTATTAACTTCATTTTAATAAATAAGTATATGTTTTTGTTTAAATATTCTATTTGTTTAAATAATTTGCAATATATATACTTTGGTTATATATAATGAGATGGACTAGGCTAAGCCATGGTGTAAAACGACTTGGTACTCCACGTCATATCTTCATTTTCAAAGTTCAAATAGTCGATTCGAACCTTCCAACATGTTCTTCATATTGAAATGTACTTGGAGACCAAATTTTACATTTTTTGGAATTTTTTTACTATTTATTAAGCCACTTTGAAAATCTGAAAATCCGGGTGAACAGTAAAAACAGTAAAAATTTCTGGACCGCCGGATCAGTGATTCTCAAAGTGGCTTAATAAATAGTAAAAAAATTCCAAAAAATGTAAAATTTGGTCTCCAATTAGCACATTTCAATATGGAGAACAACTTGAGCGGTTCGGATCGATAGTTTGGATTTTCAAAATGAAAATAATGAGGCGTGGAGCACCAAGTCGTTTTACACCATGGCTTAGCTAACCCCAGCACTATATATATATATATATGTCATTTCTAAATTAATTAGAGGAGCCATGAGAGAGCATCAACCCCTCGTGTATGTTAAGAGACGCTAGACCATGATATGTTCGGATATCCTATTTATATATCTCTTCGATTTATTTTTGTTAATCTCATACTATCTGAACTTTCTTAATTTTTACCCGAGTGAGGCTATGGTGCTATGCATAGCACGGATGGCTAGTGTACTACGGCTCAATATGGTACTTTTTAAAATCCTAACGGTCGATCCGACCGTTCAATGTAATAATCATATGAATATGTACTTGCAAACTAAATTTTACATTTTTTTGAATTTTTTTACTATTTTTTTAGATAGGTAGAATTTTGATGGTCCAAAATTTTCAGAAAACACTGATTTTTCTACCTATCTAAAAAAATAGTAAAAAAATTCGAAAAAATATAAAATTTAGTTTGCAAGTACATATTCATATGGATATCATATTGAACGGTTCGGATCGACCGTTAGAATTTTAAAAAGTACCATATTGAGCCGTAGTACACTAGCCATCCGTGCTATGCATAACACCATAGCCTCACTCTTTTTACCCAACAGCAAGTTACATCATGCCGACATAATACGAATTCTTTTTATTATGAATTGGCCATCGTTCATTCTTTTTTGTGGGGCCAAGTGTAGTTTTCTCCACCCGATTAAAACCAAAACAATCTACCTTTTTTCTAAATATATACACCTACCATTTCCCATGTCTACATCGTACAATGTAGGAGCATAGCTCATATTTTAGCATGCAATGGATTACTTGTGTCGGGTGATATACCTTTAACCGCATACATGATCTATTTAGTATTCTCCTATGATATCACCTTGTTATGGGTTGTTAATCCCCGTGTGCTTTTCCAAGATACATGTAGACAATAAGACAATGCCTTCTTGGAAAGGAGACTTCCACTTGTTGATTTCTCAAGAGAATTGTCTCTACTCTGTTTTAATTATTTATATATCAGGAAAGGTGAATGAGTGGAAAATTAAATAATTACATTGAACTAACTAAAAGCATGTAATGATTTTACTAACAGAACATAAATTAATAGATGCAGCTAATGATGACAGACTATAGTTATTACCATGATCAGGACCGTAACTAGGATTTTTATCAGAGGTAGGCAATAAGTTTTACTGATATAACTAGCGGATTGTGGATTGTCGTTAATTAACCAATTTAGAAAATGAGTTTTTTAGGGGTAGGCAAAATTTTCTCTAAAGCCTAAAAATTCAACTCATAAAATAATAGGCAACAACCCGATTATACATAAACCTATATCAGGTTTTCAAAATTCAGAAATAGACAGTTGCCTACCCCTAATTCAATATAGCTTTGCCACTAACCATGACCCGCTAAAAACAATTAATATTACAAGTGTGCAGTAACAATCATCAGGTGTTCTTTGAAAGTAAATTAAAGATGTTATATATATGCCCTGTTTTTTTATTTTTTTATTTTGAAGGAAATCCCATACAATCTTTTTGTAAAAAGAGTGAAAGTGTCTGAAGGAGGAAACTATGGTGCGATATTGGCTAATCTCATACATGCACAAGTATGTCAATTCAGGAAATATGCTTTAATTAAAGTCTATATTAATAAAGAGTTTGAGAAGTACTTGGACACTATTAGTGCTTACTGCTTAGCCTATCAAGATTACTTGGTGGAAGAACAAAGAAGATGCCATGTTGTGTTGAACAAAAGAAGATAGCAGATTGGATTCTAAAGGAACCTTTACTTTATGATATAACATAATTTCTAGATATAAGTAATGAATAAAGCATATCAGAAAGCAGGTTTATGCTTAGAATTAGAATAAACTCCAACCTGCCTGCTAATGATGTTTTAATTATGATGCCTTCTTTCCAAAATTGTAGATCTAATATGTTGAAATTTCATCATATTTAGATATATATATTTTTCTTTTGGCAACAAAGCATTGTCCAATAGGTACTAGAAAAGGATATATATTTCATTAATGTGCAAACGTATTTAAATATGATGCTAATAAAAAAAAAGGCAAAAAGAGGACTGCTATTTCTGATTTTTTTTATTTTTTATAAAAACATCTATAATAAAAACTTGTTATTGGAAAGCATGTGTAGTTTGGCGAAAAGAAACTTTGAAGTAACACAGAGAGACACTGTGAGGGTTTCCGCGATGATGGGAAAACATAGATATTCTCAGAAGATTCAGAAGCTTGAACTCCCGGCTTGGCCAGTTTCACGGTGAATTTTGTTACTATAATTGAATTAATAGTACATATATTAATGCCCCATGGGTCATGAGTAAAGGTGGAGTGTCATGTGATATCTGTGTTCGTTGCAATTTGCGACTGCTGTTCATCTTAGGAGATCTCTACAGGGTGCGAAAACTTACAACCTAATTTTATATGAAATACAAGATGCATGTGGACGGTTAGCTTGCGCAATGAGCTGCAAAGATCTAGGTCTTTCAATGCTATGCTTTCTAAGATAAACATCATGAGGTCCTAGGTCAGATATCCTATGTTTAATTCCATTGCTGTTAGGAGTTACTTGGCAGCTGATCTTCCCTTTTTTTTTTTTTTTAGACGGGAAAACAATTTGGTGTAGAGATACGCACGAACCGAGCCATTCATTCAGCTTTCAAGGGAAGAACAAATTGCAGTTTGTCAATTTATTTGATATTAACATTCATATCTTCATGATAAGGAGTAAGTTTGTGATAATTTCTTTCCTGAATATTATGGTTAATAAACATTATTTTCCATCGAGCAAATTAATATTACGACGAAATAAGGAGAAAGCCAGGATCCTTGCTGATTACAATATTATTTTCTGTGGGTCTTCTAAATTTGTGGATCGCCATTAGTTCTTGGGCCTTTTGAACTCTCTACGGCCCGAATTTTGTGTCTATGGAGACTGTAGGGGTCTGTTTTGAGATTCGTGCCATGTTAAAAGAACCGTCCGATCGTAATTGTCTTCAAAAAAGAACCGTCTGTTTTGAGACTGTAGGGGTCTGTTTCGAGAGTAGCAGTTGGTTTGTACGCACATTCATTCCCAAATCCCAAGAGATGGATATGGATAGATGTGAAAAACTAAGACGATTGAAGGCCAGCCGATGCAAATCACCCAAGGTATAGCTCCATGTCCCCGCATGGATCATTGAATTTTTCCTTCTCTTGGAGTTGGAGCCTCTCATATGTCCTTTGTAAGTTGTAACACATATCTTGTGTAATGCCAGTGGATGTGTGTGGTGCGCCTTTATTCCCTCTTCGAAGCATGAATGGCTATTGTACCACTGAGATGGCGGTGGTGGTGCTGTCCTAGCTGCACGGTGAATCCTCAAATCTCTTGTTTGGTTCCGATGGTAAATGCAATTTTCCCAATTTGTTATTTTGGAGGTTTCACCAGGTCGGGGATTACTCTTTAAGATGTAGTATACCATTTGATTGGTTGTAGTTTTGTTGTATTAAATGCACACAAGATGTTTGGTGAAATGTCGGAATGACATTTTTTTGGTTTATTAAGACATAACAAATTCTTGTACTTAAGAAGTAGCACTGACAGACCAACTGAAGATTTGAATTCACAAAGAAGGAACAAAATCGAGCAACAGTCAGCTTTGTTTCAAACAGAATAGAAGTAGATACTTTGATCAACCCAACAAATTAACAAACTCAATTTTTGTTTTAGAAAAGCGAGAGAAACAGTTGATTGTGCCAAGTATAAAATACCTATCACAGCAGTACATAATTTTTGAAACAACCATTGATGATTTTATTACACAAATGATTTTGCAAGGAAGTTTCGAACCAAAAAAAATCAAGGAAAATAAAAAAATAAGAAGAATATGATCTTTGCAAATTGTCCAAAACAAAAGAAGAAACACAGAAATCTTCTGTATAGAATCTTAATATGTTATCAGATAATTTGTTTTTTCTTTAAATTTGCAGGACAGCGGCTCTCTAAAGTGGCATCTCAATTACCTCATTCCTTCTCATGTTAAGGTGCCTTCTACAAATCCAGGCTACACGCCCATCATCACAATACCGAACTCTCCATAAACCAAATCTTTCTGCTATATGTGTCCCTGTTGTAATCCCCTGGCCTTTTAAGAAATCGACAATCCATTGTCTTGCTGTTCGCACTTCATGTTCAATGCCACTTGAGTTACTCCCACTCCTGTTGCTACCTATCCCCAGCATTGCCACAGCTCCAAAAGCCCCTGCTGTGGCAGCGGTTGTTCCACCATACATAACAGAGGAGTCAAGCAGGCGAACAACCTCTCTGCTCAAATCAGGTACCATGTGCCCCATTCCCCCGATAAAATGTGCTCCTATTTTTAGAGCAAAGGTCAAAAGTTTCATGAAGCGGTTCATGTATGGAAGTAGGCATTTGATAGCTATATTGTCCACCTGAATGAGCTCGCACCCCACTTGATCCTCAACAACATGCATCTCCCTCCGAAACTCACATAACATGTGCAGCTTTAATGTTGTCATGCCTGGGAGCAATCTCGTCACTAATTGCTTATTTGAAGAGTGTAACTGCACAAAATAAAATATATGAGGCACTTTCATCTCTTCTAGCTGAGTGCTGTAGTTCGCTACATAATCCACTTTGCGGTGAAGCTCGATCAGGAGGCGATGCTCGTAGAAACGAAGACCCTGAATTTCTTGCTTAAGGTCCTTGATTTCTTGCTCTATCAACTTGAGCCGTTGTAAGACTGTTTCCACGCCCTTTGCAATGCCCGAAATAGACGGTTCTACGTTCTCTTGAGGGCTATTAGCTGGATCAACAGCGGCCAATGCCGAACTCTCTCCATTCTCCAAAGGAGTTGTCAGTGTCGCAAGTTCCACAGCTAGGTGCTGTAGATCATTATATCTGACCTGTAGAACATCTCGAAATTCGTGATCTGAAAGTAGGTCTCTTACATAATCAGATGCCGAGTTTAAGATTAGTACTCGGTTATGGTCCTCAACAGAAGCCCACGTATGCTGGCAGTCATACATGCCATCTGCCGGTAATGACAGTACAATCTCCTTGATGTACTGCAAAGGTACATGTTGGGTCTTTCTAAATCTGTGTGGGATTAGATACTTTACGCAGTCTGGCCTGATAATATTCTCAGAAAAAGTGATGTTAGGGCTGCATAAGCTTTGGATAGATGGTATTATGAGCTGGTGTATGAGTCTGATTATCTCGGTGATATTCTTGGAAGAGCATGCAAGGATATCCACAAAGTAGTGTGGCTGCCCCCCGACTTCAATTCGTATATGAATGCCGTTAATAATTACATAAATGAGGTGCTTTTGTAGTCTGTATGCTGACCCTTGTTGGTCTACCAACTGCATTATTCTATTGTGTAGGTGCACCTGAATTCAAGTTGAATACCAATCAGTAACATGCAAACAATAACATAATCTTGAGCGGTTAAAAATATTAAAAAAGTAGTAAATAATGTCCTAGGTTTCGTTCTTGGAATTGTGAAATTCAACGTGTCAATTTTATCAATACAATAATCCGGGGTACAACTTCTGGTTTGGTGGCTACAAACCTAGACCTGATTCAATCAGACCAATTCTTATGAAGTGCTAATCACCTGAGATGAGAGTGCTACATTCACATAAGCATTGATCTTAATCCATTCACTTCGATACCAGGACAGTATTAGTATAGATTGGCCTCACTGGAGATCCCAGTACTGGTAAGGATTTAAGATTGATTGTGTCAAGAGGACCGGTAAGGTACCCAGTACGATTAGTATCAGTTTAATGGTGTTTTCTTTTAAGGAATTTATATTAGTTTGTATATGGTCGTTTCCTGTATAATTATTTTTTGGACATTGAATGATCTGTGCATGACTAGCACATTCAAAATATTCATAAAAGTGTATATAAAAAAATTATGTAATACATGAAAAAGTTTTGTTGGCAGAGTGCTACCTGGAGCCTTGGAAAGAAGTCAGATGTGAAACAGATGCGCCTTGTATCTTTGCATTCTAGATGCCTTCCTATGTAAACAAATTCAGATGATGGCGTCATCTCCCAGCTTTGATTATCTGCTATCCCCTTATTTAAAATTGCCGGCACAAGAAGTAGAGTCATTGGATCACTGGGTTCTTTCTCATAACAAAGTTCCAGCTTCAACATCACATTTATGATGTCATTAGCCTCCAAGTAGTGAGAAACCACCTTTGATCTCATGCCCAATCCCAATGCAGGGATAGGGATTTGGTTTGGTCTTTGCAGCCTCTCTTTAATGAACTTCTCCATTTCTTTTCGGCTTATGAAGCCATCTGTCGATCTTCTCTCTGCAATGTTTAGTTTAGATGCGAAGTTCATTATTTGATAGAGCACATCACTGCAGAACCATTCACAATCTAGGACTAGAAACCCTAGATCTTCAAAGAATATAATCTCTCCCAGATGGTGGAGGGACTTGGCAACCTCTCTTCTCCGATTATTCACTTTCTCTGTATTATCAAGCCTTGATCTAAATCTTAAGGATGGAACCTTTATCTGGCACAATTCGCAATATTCATTCCATTTCATAATAGGTTTGTTAGAATTGCTCGATCTCCACTCATACAGAAGGTTAATTAGGTCATTGCAAACCTGGTAAATTAAGGGGGCTCTTTCGAGAACTGTCTTTGCTGTTTTCCTCAAATGGCGAGCCAGCCTGCTTACACTAGCTGATGATCTGGCATCTACTGTGAAAACTGTTGGATGGATTTCAATATAGCTTTTGAAATCTTCTCTAAGGTTTTGTATAACAGAGGCAATCGAGTGTAACTTATCTGACTCTCGAGATATCATATCAGTGTGGGTAAAAACTATTGTTACATGTGGAAGGATGGATTGAGTTTGATCTGACTTTTTCGAGCTTGATGAAGTGATAGACTTGAGCCAGTGTAAGAGTTCTTCTTCTATCTCTTCATGTCTCTTTGGGAATTTGTCTGTTGGGCTTCGGATCAAGCTGGAGACTATAAGGAAGAATGAGGTGCAAATTCCATTGTTTGGAAATAATAGGTTATGTAATGCTAAATTTTCATTCTTGTCTGAAAGGTTCCAGATTGATATTTTTGTACCATTATCTTGCATTTTTGTTATCTTGATCTCAGTTGTTCTGGCAATTTGCTCCACTGGATCGATTAAACTTCTTATTTGATCCATGTATGGAAAACCTTTTGCATTCATACTGTAGTACAGTGAGCTGCATAAGGTGTTTTTTCCTGCAGGCAAATTTCACCGAAGTATCAGAAATGTGTTATTAAGCTTCTTAATTTACAAGAAGTTTAGGGCTTAAGACTTGTACATTTCGTTACATAAAAGGCAACACTAAACATGATTCTTCTCCAACTTTTCTGTTTAGCTCACAATAATTTAACATGCATTTAAAGACACAACAATATGGTTCTATTGGAAGAAAACCAAGAGAAGGATAGCAGCCACTGCTAGAATGTTTCAAAAAAAAAAAAGAGGAAATAGTAGTTAACCACCTCGGTATTGTACCAGTTTGGTCTAGTTTTGTTGGCTACTGGTACTAGTCTACACGTGTCATTTGTAACCATTGATCTAAACTTTGCAAATTTTACATGTGCAATTCTTATCTGAAATCTTGTGGTTGATAGTACAACAACACTTGAGTAGATGAAAATCACATGATATTCATCAGATAATATACTCGTATATACAAACAATTGTACCTGCATATTTTTGGCCAAACGTCAATACTCTACAGCACGTAGGCATGGCCAAAGGCAAATTGGCTAGCAGTTCATTTTCATGAACAGGACCCGAATTCTGTCCCAGTTTTTCGTAAACAATTGTGGCTTTGCCCGACTCTTGTAATGGTGTTTCAGAGAGATCAATCTCTTCAATCCAAGGATTGACTGTCAGTGTATTCATGATGGTTTGCAGCACAACTTCGCAAACACCTCGACAACCTCTAAGGAACAAGCGCCGCAGAGTGGTATTTCTCTCCAAGCTTCTGAAAATCTTGACAAAATCACCAGGTCTCAAGCTTCTGTCCTGGTTAATAACCAGCTGGACCAATGTCTGATTAGTCTCCAATAAGCGCAATATTGCAAGGACCCCACCGTTTCTTCCAAGATTGCTCTTCTCTCCTCCAAATGTCAAGGATTGAAGAGTGGTATTTGCAGATTCATGTTGCAGGGGAGAGAACCTGCTAAGAGGGCATAGCAAATGCTCCAATCCAACACCGCCAAAACGATTCCCATCCAACACCAATTTCTCGAGGCAGCTGTTCTTGAAAAGCCCGGCAGCTATATAAACCACACTTCTGTTACTGAGGCTAGTTCTTGAAAGTTTCACATCCTTGAGGCTTCTGTTACATTCTAGAACCACTCTGAAATCTCGGGCCCACCAAGATCTCAGCCGGACACCAGTCATGTCGAGAGATACCACTGTGGTGTTCCATCCAAGAGAGCAAGCAATTCGTTGCAATCCAGATGAACTATCCATCCCAAATATGCTCAAGGTACCAGATTCTGGAATGAACTTGACTGATAATTTATCTCTACCCCAGATATGCACTTCTAAGCTCCGGTTACGTGCTAACACAGTAGATATCAACGGGGCAGCTGCAATTGAATTTTTGTCTAAGATGGTGAGCAACCTAAGCGTGTGATTCACCTCAATCATGGTAGCAAGCTCTTCTGCTCCTTTGGAGCCGATTGAATCTTCCCATATCTGTAACTCTTCCACCTGCGAGTTGTTATCTTTGGAAAGAGCAGAGGCCAGAAGCACCGCTCCAATAGACCCTATATTACAATTTGAGAAGGCAATTTCCTTGAGCGAAGTGCTTCTTCCAATTACCCCTGATAGCTCATGTAAAAATTCTGATTTGAATATGTTTTTCTGGAATTCAAGTTGCTTGATGCTCGATCTACCTTCAAGCAGCGTGCATAGGCTTGAAATTTCTTCGGGATGCCATTCAATGCCATGAAACAATAAGCTTGCTAGATCTTTGTGCTTATCCTTGTGAAGTGCAAGTTCTTGTATAATTAGGCCAAAAAATTGGACATCATTGGCACTGTCAGTGGAGATGTTGATACGCAGTGACAACTCAGATATTTCAAAAGAGGATGAGTGAAACGTAGAATTGTTAAAGGAAATGCTTTGTAGATTTTCTCTTGGTGACCTGATTAGTTGTAAGCACCATGAAAGATCTCTCAATTCTCCAGTGGATGCCATTTTTTTTCCTGTTACTTGCTGGATCAGAAATGGTGGGGGTTCAATACTTGCACAAATTCGAAATGAACAGTACTAATCAGAAATTACAAAAATAATAGAATCAGTTGAGATTATAACTTAGTGGAAGCATCTCTTTGCTTTTATTAAAGTGCTATGAGAAAAAGAATATATGTGCCGAGATAAAGGCACAATGAACACTTAGTTGCTCTAGCAAGGAAAAGAATCTTCCTTGCTTCAGTGGGAAACTTTGTGGTATGGTTCCTTCAGTCAAAAGCACCCACATCCTATCAAACAATTACCCTAATAATCCAATCAGTGTACTGTTTTTTTTAGGGCAAAAGTCATTATTGACAAGGTCGTATACATATAGATAACAGTAGACACTAGACAGATATGTATAAAAGCTTTCTCTACCAAAATAGAAAGCACCAATGCAGCGGAGCAGCACGCCAGCACCCTGTATAGGAGTTCGTATCCTCTGAGACATCTCATATTTTGCGTGACCGACGTGTCTGGTGCCTATTCGGGGATAGTGCAGGGGGGCAGTATTATTTGAGCTTTGAGATTCGTGCAGAACGTATTTGAACGGATTGACACTTTCCTAGTCCATAGCCATAATACTTTGATTTTTACAAGTTATAAATATTGAGCGGGCTTTATTTACTGGGCTAGACCGGGCTTCAACAACGCAAACAATTGGCCCGGAGAAACTTACAGCGCTTAAAGCTCCTTAAACCCTCAAAAACTCAAATATCTGGAGTGATAGTGGCACCAATCTAGCAAGACAATTATGTTCTCTCCGGCGACGAGGAACGTTCGTCGGAAGTCGCTGAAGCCAGCCGCAGATCGCCAAGCCCAAGACTCAGACCGAGATGCACCGGCTACTCCTCTACCTTCCTTTTCCAGTCCAAGCAACCGACCTACCACCGGAACCCCCGTACCTTGGTCCTCTCGCCTCTCCTTCGCTTCTAGGTACTTGATACCTTCCCTTCTATTGCTCCTTAATGGTTTTTACTGCTATTTTCTTTTTTGTAGCAACATTTTGCAGACTACTGGTGGCAGTGTTTCTTCTACAGTTCTTGTAGTAATATTCTGAATCATTATACTCATGGTTTTAGTTTCCTTTTATATTACAGACCTCCTACTTTGAAACAGATAGAGAAGGCCGATGCATCAGATCAAACTCAACCTGTATTTGTCTCACAGTTCCCTCAAGCTGTTCGCAATGCACAACCAAATTTGTTGCAAAACAACTTCACTACTGTTTATGGTTCGCACTTTCAATTTTCTGTATGGTAGTAGTAATATAATTCTTTCCCTCTTTGGTACTAGTGCAGTTTCAGTCTATGCTTGGTGGTACTGATACTCCTCCAATCTAACACCTCAAAATGTTGAGCTGTTACCCCTAAGTTGTGTGTGTTCATATTCAGATTAGGGTTTTTTTTTTTGTGATTTTTGGTGTTTATTGATTTTTTTTTTCCAAATTAGGGCAAGGTTGGGTCGTTAACTTTAAACTCAGCAGGTAAAACTACTGCCAAAACAAATCTATCGAGCTGCTATTTGATACCTTGCCGGTTTAGTACAATACTGATGTGTACCAGGGTTCATGGTAGTCATTGGGCGAAACACTAATTGTATGTATCGCAGATCAAGCTCTTAATCTAATTCGTCATTATTTTTCATTCTTGTAGAAAAAAGAGTGCTCACTGGGGGCATTGACAAGGGAACATCGCTCACTGGGGGCATTGACAAGGGAACATCACTGGCATGGATGATTTGTGGGAGCGAGCTCTTTATTTGGAGCTATTCATCCTCATCTGTTGCTAAGAAGTGTGTTGCACTTGATATTCCATCTTCCCTTGTTGGTAATGATGGGACGAATCACTGGGCCGTTTGTATGGTTAAATGGCAGAGCACTAGGACACCTTCAAAATCTGAAATTGAGGTGGTGTTTGACAAATCACTTTTTGTTGGAATAATCTTGTGTAACCTGACAACTCAAGGCATTGTATATTGGCCTGACATTTTCTCAGATAGGAGAAATCCAATTGTTGATCTTCCAAAAGGTGCAGAACAGAATTCTAACATACCAGACAACGGTACGTTCAGTTCAATTATAGCAGCTCCAGATTCTGGCAATCACGGCGAGTGCATAGCTGTTGCCTGCCAACCCAATGGAATACTTTGGTCATTCCAATTTACTCCAGATGCTATACATCGCAGGAAGATTTCTGAATCTTTACTAGGTAATGGAGGTCATGTGAGGTCTCTTGTTTGGCAACCAAGGCGCAATTCGTCTGATTTGAGCTTCTTCCTTCTTACCGATAATGAGGTCCAGTACTGGACCATAGTATTTTCACCCAGTTTAATTGTTAAAAATATGTGGACTCATATTGTGGTCGGTGATGATGGCGATTTGGGTATAAAGAAGGACCTAGCCGGTCAGAAGCATGTTTGGCTTCTTGATTTACAAGTTGATGAAAGGGGCAGAGAACTAAGCATTCTTGTTGCTACATTTTGCAAGGATCGTGCCAGCAGTTCAAACTACACCCAATATTCTCTTCTTACCATGCTCTACAATAAACCACCTAATACTGCACCTGAACAACGTGAGCCGAGGAAGGAGCGGGTACTTGAAAAAAAAGTGCCTCTTCAAGTAATAATTCCCAAGGCTCAAGTAGAAGATGAAGATATCTTGTTCTCCATGAAGCTGCGTGTTGGGGGTAAGCCATCTGGTTCAGTGACAATTCTGTCAGCTGATGGAACAGCTACAGTGGCCCACCACTGGAGAGGATCCATGCGACTTTACCAATTTGACCTTCCTTGGGATGCTGGTAAAGTGCTGGATTGTTCAATTTTGCCTGTAGCTGCGGAGGCAGAACTGGAAAACGAGGGAGGAGCCTGGGTTGTCCTAACAGAGAAGGCAGGAATTTGGGCAATTCCTGAAAAGGCTGTTTTAGTTGGTGGGGTTGAGCCTCCAGAGAGAAGCTTGTCTCGCAAAGGAAGCACAAATGAGGGAATCAGAGAAGAGGAAAAGAGACTCCAGGCCTCCGGGGTCGGAAATGTTGCTCCTAGAAGAGTTAGCTCTGAGGCTTGGAGAGCTGGCAGCTCAGAGAATAAACAAAGAACTGTTTTTTCTGGGGTTCCTCACAGAGGTGCTAGTGACGAGGAGGCTGAAGCTTTGCTGTTTCGTTCTTTCCATGATTTTGTTTTGTCGGATAGAATTGAGGATGATTTGTTGGAGAAGCTCAGGAATAAGGGAGCGTTTGACAAGGAAGGAGAAACAAATGTGTTTGCTCGTACAAGTAGATCCATTGTGGATACTCTTGCCAAGCACTGGACCACCAATAGAGGAGTCGAGATGGTTGCATCCACTGTTATTTCTTCCCTTCTTGTTGACAAGCAGCAAAAGCACCAGAAGTTTCTCCAGTTCCTTGCCTTGTCCAAGTGCCATGAAGAACTCTCCTTAAAGCAAAGTATGACATGTATTTCTCTTTCTTAATTTTCATTTCATTTTTCCTGGTTTCTATTACAGAAATTGTTCGTTCTATTTAACATTTGTTGCTGTTTCTTCCTTTATACACAAAAAGGGGAGAACACTGACCAGTAATAACTTCTATGGCTAAAAATATTATTGTGAAATGTTGGTTGCAGGGAATTCCATGCTAAGTATAATGGAACATGGAGAGAAGCTGTCAAGCTTGATCCATTTAAGAGAACTCCAGAATATGCTTCTTTCCCATCAGGAAAAGAAGCCATCACATGCTGGTTCCCTCTGGAAGCTGATTCAGTTGGTCGGGGAGAAAGCCCGCAGAAATAATGTTATCTTGATGGATCGAGACAATGTTGAAGTCTTCTACAGCAAAGTTTCAGACCTAGAGGAGTTCTTCTCTTGCTTGTCCCATTACCTTGACCACATAATAACACCTGATAATGGAGAACACACTCTATCCCCCTTGCGCACCCAGATGGATCATGCATTTGAGCTGTCAAGTGCATGTATAAACCTAATCCAATCTGCCTTGCAGTACAGGCATGATCAGAACGACTGGTATCCTTCCCTTGAGGGACTGACACCTTGGAACAGCCAACCTGTAGTAAGGTCAGGGCTGTGGGCCATAGCATCTTTCCTTACAGAGCTCTTCAAGGAAGCAGCTGGAATGGATGACATGCCAGTCAAAGAAGAGCTATTGTCCCTGCTGCAAGGCCTCACAGATGCAATCTTGGAGGCATACACTGGCTCGATTACAGCTAAAATTGAGCGTGGTGAGGAGACTCAAGGACTCTCTTTGGAATATAATGCACGCACAGATCAGCTCCTTAGATCACTGTATCAATTAGCAAAAGTGGTTGCAGAATCTAAGTATCAAGTGAGATTCTTCTTTTTTAAAAGAATGATTTATTTTATAATTAAAAGCTGGATGTATATATTGTACTATTAGCAGTTCCTATATATCCTGCATTTTGTCTTGTACCTGAAATTTAAGATAATTTAAGGATACTTTCATAAAACTAGGAACTATTATCAATGTTGTATTTATTTTCGAGTGAGGCTATGGTACTATGCGTAGCACGCCCAACCATGCTATTTATAGTACCATAGCCTCACTCTTTATTTTCTTTGTTATAGATTTTTGCCTTAAAAGTTTCCACTTTTTATTGTATTTTTCATTGCATAAATAGATTAAGAGAAGCTAATAGAAGTTGCTTTGATTTTCATGAAGTTGATTTGGAGGCTTTTGGTTCACTTTAGTTTAATATAAAATAATAAGGCATAATAATTGTTGCATTTTCAGGAACTAAGCAATGGTGCGGAGGATTTGGAGTTAAAAGGCTCTATATTTAGGGAGGTTAACTCTGCTGTGATGCTGACAGCAATGCGACATGGAGGCTACCAAACATTGTGGGATATGTGTTATGATCTTAGTGATGCTGTACTTCTACGAAACCTTATGGTATGATCTCAGCTCCATTCTACACCAATTATACCAACAAGATCGGAATAATAAAGTATCTATAAACCTAGCTTGGTTGTAATAATCTAAGTATTATGGAAAGAGAATTTTGTAAATTGCATCCAAGTGTTAATGGTTGTAATAATATTGAATCTTTCTGATAGTGCAACTGAGGCTCCACTCATTTTAGAAATTTGCAACCCAATTTTAAGGTCAACCAGATGGAAAAGTTATGTTGTGTTAATGGTTAACAATGTTAACCCTACTTATTAGCCAAATTTTATCTGAACCACGTCAACCAAAAGTCAAACAAATGTTTAATTGGGGTTTTATTGTACCGACTAGGAAATGACTTGGTTGAGTTAACAATGAACAATATACTTGTGCAATCTAGTTATTTCATATTAGCTTAACTATTTTTTAGCTGTGGGGTTCTAGATCAGATAATCCAAAAGTTACTGGGTTTGTGCCCCATATGGTACAATGTTGGTGGTTATTTGATGAAAATAAAAATGTCTCTATGTAAAATTTACTTTGTGGGTGAATCTGGATGCAGCACGAGTGTGTTGGGTTGAGTAGGTTTGCATTTGAGCAGCTGATAGAGAGGAGGGAGTATGGGAAGCTTCTGAGACTTGGTGAAGAATTTCCTGAAGATTTGGCCCATTTTCTCAAGGAGGCTGAGAGGATTGACCTTTCATGGCTCCATCATATTTACTTAAAAGACTTCCCTTCTGCATCTGATACTCTCCATGCCTTGGCTCTTTCTCCTTCTGCTCTGCCACAGCCCAAAAGAAAAAGTTTGCCGCCATCCTTGCCTCAGAGGAAGCACTTCCTTTACCTCTCTAAAATCGCAGCACTAGCAAGTAATTAGGACGGCACCTTTTTGTTGTTTCTCTCCCATTGTCTATCTGGGTATCAGACACCACTCACTGGTGATAGTTTTTTTAAATATTTTTGGTGAATATAGGTCAAGATGAGGGGTTTGAGATGAAGATTGTGCGCATCGAAGCTGATTTGCGTATTCTCAAATTGCAGGTATATCATTACCTTTGTTTTTTATTTGCCTTGCAACTTATATTTTATAGCACTTTACAATGCTTATTTATAATTGTATCAAGCAAACAACTCTTTTTTTTTTCTTATGGCTCCCCTTACAAATTTGGATCATCAAAGGGGCTACCCATTTAATCGTTCTAGTCTAAAATCAAGGCAAACAAAAACAAAATGTAAAGTGGGAATGCTACTGGAGTGCTTTGCTATTTTGTTACAGGAAGAAATAGTGGAAGGAGATGATGATGACACTAAAGAGAAACAAGAGCCACTCGGTGCATTGGAACTGATAAGAAGGTGCTTGATGAAAGAGGGAAGGAACACAAGAAATCTTTCCTTAAAAGCATTTGAAGTGTTCGCATGGACTAGCTCCTCCTTTCGGGAATCTAATAGGGGCCTCTTGGAGGAATGTTGGTTGAATGCCACTGATCAAGATGACTGGCCGGCCATCTACCAAGCATCCATCTCTGAGGGTTGGACTGACGAAATCATCCTTCAATCCCTTCAAGAAACTGTCCTCTACAAGGCATCGAGCAGATGCTATGGACCCGAGGCACAAATGTTTGAAGGCACCTTTGAGGATGTGCTGCCTCTACGCAGAGAAGATGGATTGTCTTCCCCTTCTGTTGAGCAAGTGCTGTTGCAGCATAGGTATTTCCCTGATGCAGGAAAGCTGATGCTCACTGCTGTCATCATGGGCAAAGAGTCGACTCATTATGCAGCTGATGATGGGTCCATTGCCATGGATACATGATATGCCATGTTATCATTTTAACTCGAGGTTTGACTTCTTAGCATAGCCTTTTAAATGCTAGCACAGTTCCGCAGTGTAATTAATTGAGACTTTATACATTTTATTTTGTTGTCACCTCCAATTTTGTTTAGTCCTTTTCTCTTTCTTTTTTCTAATATTCTTTTACGTTATAACTATTGCGTTTATGTCAAACTCATTCTCGGGGTGTAACTCCTGTTTCAAGATTTTATTCTCTGGTTGGTCCACCTGAAATGTTCTGGTATTTTTTAGAGGATGCTAAACTGAAGATATTTTGGAGTGGTTGTATACAATGATGAATGATCTGCGGGCTGATTGTAGATTTTAAATCGATCGGTAATTATATAAGATACTGATTTCAGACTTTTGGCATTTCAATGGTCAAAGTAATTCATTACTAAAGACAAACTTCCATTATGTTGGTGCTCGTAATTTTTTTGCATTTATATAAAATAAAACGCTTTGATATTCATTTTCAAAGTTTTCTTTTGAAATGCTTGGTACTTCATTTGTATAAACAAGCAAACCACAGCACGTCACTGTCATTAGCAACCAGTAATCTCTGAAACTCATATATCCCACTATACCATTTGATACAAGCAATTAGTAAAGGCTATGAACCAAAACGCTTTGAAACTGAACTTCACAAAATTGGTTGAGAGAGTTTATAGACGCACTTTGTTGTAAAGAACTTTGTCGAGTTCATGCACAAATTGTTTGAACGAGTTATTGCACCAAAGCACATACCAAAATAAGGAGACTTCAGACAAATCTAGAATACTGCCATAAAAATTAAGTTAAGGCTTAATGAAGTGAACAGCGAGTGACCACTGCTGTTATGAACCACTCAGCCAGGTCAAAGCTTAGAAATTTTTAGGCTATCATATAACACAGCGAACAATAAATTAAGAAAACACAGACGACATGAAAAGATGAAAACGTATGATAGAAAGAAAGAGAAAAATGAGTACACAACAATCTCGAAAAAATAAAATAGAAAATGGAAAAGACGCTTTAAAAAAGAAATAGCAATTCATAATTTCTTTACTTACCAAATATAAGAGAGATTTACTATCATATTTTCTTATATCCTGCAAGATATGACATGATTCCCCAAAATTATATGTTTATACCAAACAAAATGAAAGGGCACTGCATTAATGAGCAGTGACCGAGAAATATTTACTCATTAATACTAAATCTTTAAGGAATGAATGAAATCTATTAATAAATAATCAAGAGGACTGGCGTGGAACATAGTTTTATATGAAGCGTCTCAATATTTAGTAGCAAAAGACAATACCCTCATGTAAGAGGTCATGAGTCTTTTGAAATTTAAATAGAGGGATATTTTATGAACATTAAATGGAAGTTAGAAGACTAGAGATTCATCTTTGTATCTCAAAAAAAAAAAAACTATTTTTTGTAATTTTAAAATATAACTTTTTATGAGTAAAATTTTTGTTTAAGTTTTAATGAACTGTTTTATATATTTTTTTTTCTAAGCACAAAACCAACTTAAAAAAAAAAAACTTTCCAATTCGTTTAGCTGATTCCTATCAAGTTGTTCGATTCCGTTCCGATTCTTTGGATAAAATGCCAATTCTAATTCTCAAGTTTTAGAACCATGATGAGGACTAAACATTGGACGTAAAACATTTAATCTTTAAGACTAAACCTGTCAGGAAAACCATTAGCCGTGAAAAATTCACTCTTTAATTGAGACTAAACGTAGTCAGCAAAACCATTTGCGGTGGAATATTCACATTTAATACTAAATCTTCAAGGAATTTTGAATTTCTGTTTTTCTATATAATAAGTGAATATGCAAAAAAAAAAAAAAAAAGCAAAAGCAAAGAGAATAGGATGGTGAGTGTTGCGAAAAACATGGTTGGTATATCTGGAGTGAAATTGCTGTGCTTGCTTTTAATAATATCTATGCCCAATGTATCTGGTAAATAACAAAACTCCGTATAAATTCCTTGTTCAGTTCCATTTTCTCCTTCATTTGCTTTTAATTTTTTCCCTCAACCAAAATCTTTTGTACTTACTGTTAATTGCATGGGATGTAACACCAACCTGATCTTAAGTGCAGCAAAAAGACATAAAACAGATGACAACCAAAAGGAATGGTGTGTTGCTGACGGCCGACAATCAGAAGATGCCCTCCAGAAGGGACTAGATTGGGCATGTGGGGCCGGCAATGCAGACTGCTCCCAGATACAGCCCAATATGCCATGCTTTCAACCAAACACAGTGAAGGACCATGCCTCCTTTGCCTTCAACAGCTATTGGCAGAAGGCTAGACAGCAAGGAGCAACCTGTAACTTTAATGGTGCTGCTATGCTCACAACTATTGATCCTAGTAAGCCCCTTTTCACTTTCTATTTTGAAATCTTCTTTGGGGTACGTTATCGTAGAATTTCAGCTACCATAAAAAATGATTCAACATTTTTCATTATATGTACTGACATCTTTCTGTTATTTCTGTAGGTCATGATTCTTGCAAGTTTGAATGCACTTCTTGATGCAACTTTTGATGCAAGCTTGTGCCCTATCACAAATAAAATTAATCTTGATAGCAGTATGTTTGCGAATTCAGAAAAATTAAGGATAGGATTCTTATTTCAACTCTTGTTCTTTTTATTTTGCAAAGCCATAATGATGTAAGCAGTTTTAAGAGCTAAAGATGGAATAGATCGTTATTATTTAGTTGACAATTAACAGCATTGTCATAAACATTCTTGATTGGTTCTCGGTTTCAGATATAAATCGCCCTTAATTACACACAGAACAACACGTAATCCTTCTCTTGAACTATTTTTTTATTTATTTAATGAATTAAACCTTAATTTCCAAATGGTGATAAATGAAAATAAAAATAAAAACAGAAAAATAAGAATAAGAATAGAATACGGATAAATTTAATTCTTAAGAGGTACTGACATATAATTATATAAACACTTTACTTTACTAGTACCTGGCCTGCAGTTGAGCCCTACACGGTTCCTCCAATGCAAGATTACTAATGCAGATTCAGCTCCTAGCATAAAACCAAATAACTTTCTTGCGACCCTCTTAGTTGGACTATAGAGGACGATACATATTTTTGCAGCCTTCTCATGTTTCTAATTCAGTGAACAAAAATGTAGATTTGTGAATTTCATATTTTCTATTCTGATTAAAAAAAAATCACAGGTTAAGGTAAGTCAGTATAATCAAAGGAAATTTTATTTCGGCTCTAAGCATTGGAAATTGAGGCCTCAAATTAGCAGTGAGGTAATTAGTTGCAGCACATGAGCATCAATCTAGTGACAGTAATACACACCTTTTCAGACCAAATCTCTAAGCAAGGAATATAGAGCTTCCTTTTCTATATATTAATCGAAAGTACAAAAACAAAAGGAAAAGGAAGCAAGATCATGAACTCTTCTTTATTAAAGAGATAAAGGCTAGTATTAAACAATCAAGGGAACACAAGAGGAAGATGGTTATATAAGAAGCATCCTAAATCAGGCAGATCAGGTCATGAAGATGGTTAAGTGTGCTGTAAAAGGCATGCTGATAGTGATCATGAAAGTGCTGTGCTGTCTTCTGATTTTGTCAGCTTCAATAGTATCAGGTAAACCAACGATCTCTATATTACTTCTTTAAATTCATCATGCTTATCAATTATACTCCTTTTTCCCAATCAATTTCCGTGTACTTGGTTTCATAAAATGAGGTATCAATAACAAAAAAAAGGGCCTAAATTTTGCTCTATGTAATTTATTGAGCGCAGCAAAAGGACCTGGGGCAGACTACAACCCGAAGCAATGGTGTGTTGCTGATAATCAACTGAAAGATGATATTCTCCAAGAAGCACTGGATTGGGCATGTGGACCCGGACATGCAGACTGCACCGCAATACAACCAAAAATGCCGTGCTATCTCCCAAACACAGTGAAGGACCATGCCTCCTTTGCATTCAACAGCTACTGGCAGAAATTCAGAAAGCAAGGAGCAACCTGTAACTTTCATGCAGCAGCCATGGTCACAGATATCGATCCTAGTATGTTCATTTTTTTATCATATCCAGTAGTTATTTACTAGAGAAATTTTTATTCATAGAAAATATAATAAAATAATTAAAGAAAGAAAAAAGTACCTTCGATTCAATGCATAGAAGGACCGGTAGAAATTTTTCCGATCCAAAGGGTTCTTTTTGCCAGTTGCCTTGGATCAAACAAACTTTGGACCTTCAAAAAATAATTTGCCTTCAAATTCCTTGCCTTGATTGCCACAGAGGATCTCAGGCAGGCTTATTAAAAAAAACTTTAGACCGGTAGAATTTTTTCCAGTCCAAAGTTTGATTCAGAAAAAATTCTACCAGTCCTTCTATGCATCAGAAATCAAATGTACTCTTTCTCTTTCCCTATATTATTTTATAATATTTTCTATGAATAAAAAAATCTCTATTTATTGTCCATAAAATTCACAATATCTAGAATACCGTTTTTCAGTATAAGCTAATAATCATTTAGAGGTTTTCTGAACCATGTACAAGAAGGTTAACAACTATTCCTAGCATTTTTTCCTTGAGGGCTAGGTACCATTAGTTTTCAGCAAAAGAGAGTTCATTCTTCATAGATAACATTTTCTCTGTTATTTTGCAGGCCATGGTTCTTGCAAGTTTGAGTTCACTCCTTGATGTCAGTTTATTAGAGCCTGTAGATCGTTCAAGTAATGAAATCTTGGGTGCAAAATGTTTTGAGTGGATTTTTTTTTTGTAATTTTTTTTTAAGGTCAGTGGTTTTTTTTTTCTTTTTTTTTCTTTTGTAAGTTGCAGAATGATTGTGTGAAAGTATTTATATTCTTGGCATGATTTCACAAATCCTAATGATTCAAGCAGCCTTATGAGCTACGAACTGAATGCATCCCAACAAATTAAAAAAAATAGTCAAAAATCAAAAGTTTTTATTGATTCTTATAGGATATAAAGCACATTAAACAACACATTTATTTTTTCCAAGGAATTAGCCTTCAATAAGATTACAGAAGTAAACTCGCCCAAGCAGCAATAAATGAAAATCCACCAATTGGTGCTGCTCGAGCGTACTTCCTATCTTCAAAATAGGCCACCGTATAGCATCTGCAAAAAATGTTACAAGCTTCTAAGTATATGCTATGTACTACCTGAAAATATCTGGTAATAGGGAATTCTTCAACAATCCGAAAATGAGAAACACACAGTGATATAAGATATTATTCTGATATAAGATATTTTTCTAGGAAAAAGCAGATTGAAATGGCAGGGGAGTCTCTTGTCATGAAAAGCAATATTCAAATGAATATATTTATCCATTACATAATCTATAATGGTTACCAAAGATCAATTATCCTATACAACAACATCTTCTCCGCCCCCCATCAACCAAAATAAAATTGTTGAGACCCCTGGGTTATCATGAACATGTTATGTTTGGTATCGGATACCTAAAATAAAGGAAAGCTGACATTTCCCACGCTTGTGTACTGGTCCAGAACAATTCACACTACCACCAGTTGGTACTAAGAAACTGATTTTATTTTTACCTATCTTATAACTTAGCTTTCTCCACATTTTGAGGTCAGAAAAAAATAAGTCCAAAATAGTAAAATAAATGGTACTCGGATTTCTACATTTCTACAAACAGAATTATATAAACCAAATTAAATAAAGTAAACAAAACGAGGGGTATTTTGGTCATTCAGCCTCCAAAATCTGAGTCCACATCTGCTGCTATTCATGCCTTACAATAGCATGGCCAAGATATTTAAATCTGACCAATCTAATCTAAGATAAACAGGCCAGATCAAAGTATGAATATAATACGAGGGCATAACCTGCGCATCATTACACCTTACTTTCAATTATATTATACAAAATTTCCTTTAGATATGAGTAAAATAATGATCCAATATATCTTCTTGCATAACTTAAGAGCTAACTATGCTAAGAATTAATTTTCCCTTGTTAACAACCTTTCTAACTTTCTGTACTAAGGAAGATATCCAGAAGAAAGAACAATTTATCAAAATATATTTACAAGTGGCAAGGCATTATTGCAAAACTTACGTGCCAGAAAATAGGAGGATGCCAGCAGTGAGAAGGCCTCCAAACTGCACAGAACATAATAAAAATAGCCAATAAATAAACGTAAGCTGACAATAAAGACAGGAGGAAAATTAAGTACAACTTGATTTTAAAAATGTTAAAAAAAAAAAAAAAGTGAAAAGGAGACGAACGATATGAGGATGTTTAGTCACTGGAGCCCCAACTAAAGCTGCGGTGTGGACTAGATGGTACAGAGAAGCCGTTTGCCATACCTCCAGCAAATTTAAAATGAAATGAAAATATTCAACATTACTGACGACATCAATAAATGAAATACATCCCAATGGGAATCAGATGTCTATTCTGGTTAGGTTGGGTCGTTTCGGGCATGTGCTAGGTCAGAATGTTTATCTATTTCCATTTAGTATTTAATGGAAGTTAAACCAGTAGCTTTTCCAGTGATTTAAAACATAGTAAGAAGAGTGTAACTGAGAGGTTAATTAAATTTACATAACCTAAATTCACGACAACATATAACTAATTAAACAGAATTCAATATATACCAAATCAAACAAAATCGAATTTATACAGATTTATAGGTATGATAAGGAATGACAGTTCACAAGGAGAAGCAATCTAAGAAAAGGTAAAAAATTATCTTACAAACCTAACCTGCTTATAGGTAGAATCCTTAGGGCGGTAACCGTGGGAACCATAAGTCCCAAGACCCAGAGCAGCTATACCTAATTAATTTTATTAACCAAACATTCATACATTAATCAACAAATCAATTGTAACTGATATTGCCTAAGTCCAGAGGACTCTTGTTAGATTTATCTGCTGCTTATGTCTTTTAAGTTGCCTGTATTAATTTTCAAACTTTTTAGGGTCCTTTTTGTAATATGTAGCATTGCTGGTCAGCTGGTTTATGTGCTTTGCTGTACTTTGTAAGACTCAGTAAAACTGGTATTGGTACCAGTTGTTTGGTTCTGTACCAGAACATGCTTTGGTTTCAATGAAAGATTGGTGGGTTTCTCCACTTTAATTAAAAAAAAAAAAAACAACAAATCAATTGTACAATTTGTATTTCGGAAAATTGAAAATAGAAAAGGAAGAAGTACAACGTAGTGTTATTTTTAGAAAAGGGTAGCAGAGGAAAGAGGACTAATACCAGAGATAGCAGCGACCTTATGCCATATCATGGGATCCATAATTAATGTCGTCGTTCCACCAAAGCACTGTTTTTTCCTTTCCGCCTCCGCCTCACTCCTCAGTTTGTTGTCGTTAACTTCGAATTTAGAAGAGAAAATCAGAAGTTCGTTTATTGTCTGATTTTTTACGACTTTGACGAGTTAGATTACTGGTACTTTTGCACATATGACCTTGAATCTAAACATATATTTTTAGGTTAACACGACGGTATGTCAGCAGCACTCAAGCCGTATGCCACTCACCTAAGGTAACATACTATTTCTGTTTAAATCCGGACCGTAGGATCAAAATTCACACCAGTACGAATATTAAAGGAGTCCCGTGCATTTTACTTCGGGTTGGATTACAAATATAAAAGGGGTCTCGTGCATTCTATCTTGAATTGGATTGGTTCAAAATCTAATCAGACGATCCAGATCTAAACATATATATTATGTTACCTCAGAGGATATGGACTCATCTCGTTTAGGGTTGTTAATGAACTGAGTTCGAGTGAGTTGGAGCACTCTCGTGCTCAGTTCATTACGTTAATGGACGAGTCAACTTGAGTTGAGACAATATTGGATCAAAAACTCAACTCGTTACCAACTCGAGTTGACTTGTAACTCTTTAAAACCAGCAATTTGAATTTCTTAAAGCCTAAACTATACATAATAGAAATTGGGTTAGGGTGACTCACTGACTTAGGTCCGGATTTGCAATTTTGAAATTGCAGTTCACTGCTAGCCTATTTACTGCCTCACTGGAGATGAATTCATATCCTCTGCATTAACTCAAAAGAGAATCTTTTGAGTTAATGAATCTCGACTGTCCAATATGTTTCAAAATTCGTGCGACTTAGATCTGCACTAATACTAAAGGGCTCCCTATATTATGCACACGAGCCGGATTGGCTCCGTTTAAAATCAGACGGTTGAAATTCATAAACTCAAAATATTCCCTTTTGAGTTAATGCAGAGGATACGGATCCACTGGAGATTGGGTTGGGGACTTGGGTCCGGTTAAGATTGAATGTGGTCTGACTTCATGTAACTCGAGTTGGAATTTGCTTGTGCTAAGTTCATTAAGTAAACAAGTCGGCTAATTCGAGTTGGTAATGAGCTAGTTATTAGTAAAATTTTAACGTATGAGTCACGAATTACGAACTATTTTATCTGCCCTAATCTCGTTAGTCCACTAATCACAATCTTTCTTCTCTTCTCGAATCTGTTAGAATGGCTTCTATACCGTGGAAATTTGTGGATTTTTGTACTCTAGAGGTAATATTTTTTATATGTTGTTCAGCATATAATTTTGCATGTGGAATTGAGTTTTATTTATCATTCATTTTTCCATCTTTCGATGATTGGATAATAAATTTACAAGCAAAAATCTCATTATGTAATAATATTAATAAGTATTGTTATATTATTATTTAATCTATTTTTAATAATTATTAATAAAAATATTATATTGATATCAAGTGTTTTAAAAAGAAAATATAATTTTTCGCAATAATTCTCATAACATAATTAAATATTTATTTTAGCGTATTCTGGTGATTTTTTATTTTAAACAAAACATAATAAATCAAATGAAAGAAGCATTGTGTAGTTTGAATTTTGAAAAATCAATTCTACCATACTATTTGCGGTAGAAGATGGAATGTTATTTGTCCATCGTACCATTAATGTATTAGAGGAGGATTCCAATACCTCATGCATTTCATACCTCATCATATCTCATATTTTTTATATTCGTTTTCAAAGTCTAACATGTTGATCCAAACCGCTCAACATGATATCCATACTTAAATATGCTTGGAGAAGAAATTTTATAATTTTTGGAAATTTTTTACTATTTTTTTTAGATAGGTAGAAAATTACTGTTTTTGAACGGTCTAGAAACAGTGATTTTGTACCTATCTTAAAAAATAGTAAATTTTTTTCAAAAAATATAAAATTTCATCCTCAAACAAATTTTAGTATGAATATCATGTTGAGCGGTTCGGATCGACAATTTGGACTTTAAAAATGAAGATATAAAATATGAGGTATGATAAGGTATGAAAAGTATGAGGTATTGAACCTCTCAATGTATTAATGCATAACTTTCTTAATTTTCTTGCCCATGTGGCCGGATTAAAAAAATAATCCACAATAATTGGGTGGAACATCACTCTTACATCTTCGAGTGAGGCTATGGTGCTATGCATAGCACCAATGGCTAGTGTACTACGGCTCAATATGGTACTTTTTAAAATCCTAACGGTCGATCCGACCGTTCAATGTGATATCCATATGAATATGTACTTGCAAACTAAATTTTATATTTTTTCGAATTTTTTTACTATTTTTTCAGATAGGTAGAAAAATCAGTGTTTTTTGAAAATTCTGGACCATCAAAATTCTACCTATCTGAAAAAATAGTAAAAAAATTCGAAAAAAATATAAAATTTAGTTTGCAAGTACATATTCATATGGTTATCACATTGAACGGTCGGATCGACCGTTAGGATTTTAAAAAGTACCATATTGAGCCGTAGTACACTAGCCATCCGTGCTATGCATAGCACCATAGCCTCACTCTACATCTTCTACTGTATCAATGATACGGTGAAGTTGCTTTAGAATTGCTTTTCCTAAAATCCAAACCGCCGTTGATTTCATTTGATTCATTTTGTTTTGTTCTAAATAAAAAAAATCTATTCCCGTCACTATTTTCATTCATATTCATAGCTATAAATATAAATATATAATCTTAGGACGCGTATCCTCCAAAATATCTGAATGAATAAAATTATGTCTTATTAAATCTTAGCCGACCAATTAGAATTCGATATCTATTTGAACAAATCTTTATCCGTGTCTAATTAAACCTGACGACTTAGATCTAATTGTACATTTGTACTCAGTCAGTCAGGTATTGCACTGGATACGAATCCATAATCTTATCTTATATAATCCAATGACAACCGAAACAGCCAAACAGGTCATGGAATTTCTATGGATTTTTAGTTTAAACTTTTACATGAGATTTTTTGTGTCTAAAACATCCCATTCCAGTTTATAATGGATAGAATCTACGGTCATAACAGGTTCCTCTGATTTGTTTAACCATCAACTACACAGAACAGGCACAAAATACTTCAGCACATAGAGCCAGGGTTTGCCCGTGGCAAGAGGGCCTCACGGTATCGACGAGATTTTTTTATTCATAGAAATTATTAAAAAATAACAGAGAAAAACAATAAGAGTACTTGAATTGTTAGACATGTAGAAAGATCGGAGGTATTGATTCTGATTCAAAATTTGAATCGAAAACAATGCTACTGATCCAAAATACATTTAACTTTTTTCTCCAGTTGTTTTTCTCCTCCGCGTGGGCTCCCACATCTTCTTTGAAAGCTTGCTGATTACAAAATTTTATTGGAAGATGTTAATATTTGAAGCGGGACCCACATGCTAAGCAGAGTAAAGAAAATGACAATTTTGTTAAGCTCAGATGATTTGAACTCGGGCCCACATACATACATGGAGAAGCATAGTAAAAAAAAATAGTTATCATAAACAATTTATAAATAAGAGAGAAGAAATGGAGTCCGTACCGGAAAGAAAAAAACTGTAGACGAAAAAATTATACATTATAGATCCGTAGCGTTGTTTCTAATTCAAAATTTAAATCGGAAATAATACTTCCGAACTTTCTACATATCTAACAATTTAAGTATTTTTTTGTTTCTCTATGTTATTTTTTAATAATTTTTATGAATAAAAAATTCCCGGTATCGACAGCCCAATAAGAAATAACAGAGTAAAAGAAAAGCTTTCTGCTACTGATTGTGTGTTAGTTATTTCGTGCTATGCTGTGTTGAAGCTTAATCATTAAAATTGACTTGCTAGGCATGCAATCAGAAGTTGTCCAATACCATGGAATGTATAGAATCAAGGTTTCAAGAACTTGCTGGTCAACCTGACGTAGTATTTCGTGACGTAATATTTCGTGTTATACATATTCATGTATTGCAACGAGAACATATTATAAGAAAATAAATATACTCAAAATTTTGTATTTCATAAAAAATAAGCCGGAGGACTTTTAATTCATACATATACATATGTTGATTTTGTGTGATATTTTTTATTACAATAAAACACTGCAATTTATTATATTACTATTTTATCAATCTATTATATTCTTGTTGTATGATAATTTACATAGTTTTGCTATTTACATGAATATGTAATCCTTATTGTTGTTACATGTGGATATGTATCTTTATTGCTATTAATGTGGATTTGTAATTCTTATTGTACGTGGATTTGTATCCTTAAATGACATACAACAAAATCAAGAATTGCAGCAATTACTATCGAGTAAACATGACATCTACATGTGGTGAGTACATGTTTAAATAAATTTGACTTCTACACGTAGAAAAACATCAAAAAGACGTATTGAATAAAAAAAAAAGGCAAATTGATTGATTGGAGGACTAATATGTTGGATCATATATCTAACGCTGAGCATATATGTAATATAATTATGAATTGTATATTGTCGTATATGATTTGTCACAATTATATGATATAATATGGAATTAAGATATTAGACAATCTATATATTTAATAGGGTGTGGTCCATAAATGTGTAGAACAATTAGTCAAAGATCAAATTATTAATAGATGGATTATGATATATGCAAATTCAGAAAACTACCTATTCAAATAATTCGTGCAAGTATGATCTAGTAGCGCACCCAAGGATGGGTCCACAAGACACAAGATACCACGTGTAACAACACAACTCAGATTTCTGAACAACGATTTTTTTAGACATAATCTGAGTGTCTTCTTTTTTCTTACACCATCAAAGAACTGAGAAAAGAAATCCATTAGAAAATTTCGAGATGATTTCTCAAGAGTCACATCTCACTGTCTTGAAAAACTTGATCCACGACCATACGACATAACAATGAGAATGACTTCTTACCATTGAAGACTTGTCTCATGCTCACGGAGACGGCTCTTCAAACTTGAGGATCCCATGACGAATGTTATGAAATCAGGTATTGTATTCCGTACTAATTATAGAAAGATTAGTCAGAGGCAAAAATGAGTGCACTACGTGATTTAGATAAAATTTATTAAAATTTGTTATATCATGGTTTGACCGTAATAAGATGAAGCGGAAATGCCTATTCCTTGAAGATGGTCAACTCATATTAATTCTCTTTTGAATCAAAATTTTATTTTTATGGGATTTGTTTTTTGGGCCGAGATGTCTAGTCGGTCCATGGGAAAAACACATGAGGGGCCGAACACCTTATTCGGTACGTAAGAAAAAAATATTTTTCCGAAAATTTGTGAAATTTGAATGGGCGGAACTGACTGTTCGGCACAGCAAAAAAAAAGTTTGGTGTCGAGATGTCATTTCGGTACTTATAGTTGTTGGTTTGGTAATTTTTTAATTATTTATGGTTTCTAAAAAATTCATGTTTGGATGGGAGCTAGAATAATTAGAATAGTGAAATTTGATAATAGTAAATGAGAATAGAAAAAAATAGTGATTTTCATATTAGTGTGAAAATTGTGTTATTCATATTAGTAAAAATGTATTTTGAATTGTACATTTGGAATAGTGAATAGCTGATAAAGAATAGTGCGCTAATTAAGAGGAAAGATAAACAAGTAGGGTCTCAAACGAATTGTCACGGCGTGGAGATAACAGAAACAGTGTTAATTTTATCATTTCGGAACTGTATTGGCGAAAATCCGAGAAGGAAATATTTTTTCCTCTCTTTACACACTTCTGAATAGTAGTTATTCCAATATTTACAAGGAATAGTAGTTATTCTAACTATTCTGAATAGTAAAATTTTTGTTTGAATACACATTGCTATTCCGAATAACTCCTATTCTCGAATAGCCTCTATTCTTGACGCATCCAAACATACCTGAAATATTGGGTTAGCGGCGATTCCGAATTCAAAGTTAACCACTAACCTTAATTGCTAACCCCACTCTTAATCCAAAATACTAGCCAATACTATGTTTTTGCATCTAGACAGTCTAGATTTGTTTTAGTTAGTTGCAAGTTTAGTTTTGAACAATCTAGTTAGCTTTTGAACATGTGGACCGTGGCTAATTGTGATAGTATAACACAATATTTTTTTGATGTAACCAATTACCAAGTTTCTCTAATGAAATAGATAATAACTTTTTATCAAAAAATAATAATATATGTAGCATGTTTAATAGAAATGTTCAATTTTTTAATTGACTTATTGAGAGGGATGGAGCATTTTTTTACTTATGACTCATAAGCAAGTGTGTGTCTAAATGCTACTGTTTAGTATCGCAAATAGAAAAATTAATAATTGAAAACTGACCAATTAGTAGAATGAATATTTTTCTTACACGTACTACATATTTTTATTTTTTAATAAAAGATGAAATGAGCATTTCATAACTTTAAAATGAGTTTTAATAAATAAAAATTGAATAAATTTGTGAGTTTTTGAAATTTAGAAGGGTGGTATGATATTATGAATTTTAGAAAAATAACATACGTAATTTTGTGGTTTTTGAGGAGTACATTGGAATTCCCCATCTTAATAATAAGGATTTAATTACGGGGGAGCACGCAGCGCACGCTCCTCTCTCGTCTAAAAAGTGTAACGGAAACTCAAACGGAGACGCGAGCCACCAATTTGAATTTGGGAATATCCCTCCAGACTCCAGTACTCCACTAGTCTTCCCCCCTCTCTCTCTACCTTTTTAGATCAGTCATGCTTCTTGCTTCCTCCCACAACTCTTTCCCCCAGGTCACTTTGAAAATTTGAATTCAGATCTAAGAAATCCCTAAACTCTAAAAATCAGCCAGTAAAAATGGCGGCTGTCAAGCCTTCCTCTCGCTACAACTCCATTGATAGCCGCTCTTCATCCACCTCCGACCGATCCTCCTCCACGTCCACCTCTTCCTCCTCAAACAAGAAGAACATCAACCCCACGCCTGGATCAAAAACCCGCTACAAGCCTTCTGATCAGCTTGTCCCTGCCAAGGGAACCACCTCCCAGGCCATTGTTCGTGCCAAAACCACCACTCCACAAGGCCATAATCTGGGGTCGCTGCTCAGAAAGCTCATTGATAAGAGATCTGCGAATCCTAAGAAGAACGGGCCTCCAGTTCTCCCACCCAATCCGATTGAAAAGGAGATGAAAGTATCGGGAAAATCAAATGGGAGCAACATATCTGCTCTTTCGAGGAAGCTGTTTCAGAAGGGGTCTGAAAAGAAGGCACTGACTGAGGTCAAGAGCAACACCCGAACTCTAGCCATGGTACTTCGAAGTGAAAGGGAGCTTCTGGCTCAAAACAAAGAGTGCGAGGATGAGATCTGTGAGCTACGCCTCTTGCTTGAAGAAAGAAATAACGAAGTAATGAATCACTTAATCAAGTAACAATGCTCTTTCCATTTAAAGATTTGAAGATGAGATGCTAATAGTGTGCATGCCAATGCAGATAGAGAAATTGAAGGACCTATGTCTGAAGCAGAGAGAGGAGATAAAGGCTCTAAAGGATGCCGTACTATTCCCAGAGGAAACTAACTTGCAAATGCAGGATCTGGGGAAGCAAGGGGAGGAGCTAAAACAAGCAAATCAAGTCATTCCTTCTCTCCAGAGGGAGGTCTCCTTGCTAACTGCACATCTTCATTGCCTTGCCCTTGATCTTGCTCAGGTACCAGTCCTAATGCCAAATCAATTTATCTCTCCAATTTGATTTGCACATCTGTTGTCATTTTGTCATGCAATTATGCACTACATGTGTTTGATGAAATGCTCACAAATTATGGCTGTCAATGGAAAGCAAAATTAACTTGATATATCCTGATCCGCAACTTTGGGAAGTGCAGTTGGTAGAATAAGTAAGGAGCTGTGAAAGGGGAAATCAAATTTAACCTTTGTCCTTTCACTTTTTATTAATTAGGATGTTAACTTACTGCTGTAATTATGTATGTGCCGTATCATGAAAGCAATAGTTTAATGACTTTAATCCATCCTAAAACTTCAAATGCTCATAAAATTTTAAAGGACAACAAAATAGCTAATCTAAAATTTCTACACATGATCTTAGTTGGAGACAGAAGTCCCCTCTGAGATTCAAAATGGATCTCCTCAATTCTGATTGCAGTTCAGTAAAAGAATAACTTTGTGTCAAGTTTTTGTACCGAAGGGTTTCTTTCTTAATACTCTTCCTAATTGTGGTTAAGAGATTATATATACAAAAAAATTGTAGGTGAAGGCCGAGAAACATGGTACAAATACATGCATTGATGAACTCATGAGCCCTCCAAGGGCCCTGATACTTAATGGGCAAGAGGTAGCTACTTACCCTTTGGTAATACCGTAATAGTATTTCATTTCTTTTTTCCACCTCATGTACAATTATAATCTTCAACATTTTAGCTAATTCATATTTCTGTTGTGCACAAATTAATAAAAATAATTTTTTTCCAGGACATCAGCACTTTGCACCCCGAAGTATCTGAATATGGGAGCTCTGATGAAATGTTCCTCAAGGATTTCAACCCTTGTCTGACCCCTCGTTTTTCTAAGCAAAAGTTAAAGGTAACTATTAATGTTCTTCTATTAAGTTAATATTTCTTAGTTTTTGCTTGCTAGCTTATGTTTTTTGGTCTACTAATGTCATACTAAAAGCTAAACCTGGCAGGGTTATGATGGTTGTAAATGAGTCTCCAAGCAGAGTATCCTCCCTGATTTGTTTGATGGGAAAACGTCAATAAGCTTTAAACCAGAGAGGATTAACTCAAGCTCATGTAAAAAAACACTGAAGAAATACAGGTCCGGGGAAGATAAATGACCAGTAGAAAAGTTAAAATCTGGGAAAGATAATGGCCGGTAGAAAAGTTGGTCTCACAGAATATTTTGGAGTGAGGACTTTGTAACTATATATCGATCCATTTAGTCTTGTTTCATTTGATGTATTTCCCTCTTTCATATTTGAATTCTGTTCCTTCTTGGAACATTATTGTTTTTGTGTTTTGAGTCTGAAAAGCAACCTAGTTTTACATATGCAACTATAATGTTCAGCAATGTTATAATTCCAATAGAAGGTTTGCTGCTGTACTAGATATGAGAAGTGTAGACTGCATGTAGACTGAACTATTACTTGTCAGAATGATATAATTCCAATAGAAGGTTTGCTGCTGTACTAGATATGAGAAATGAAGAACAATATTTCAGTTAACTATGGTTGGCGCAGGACCATGAGAATGAAAATACAACTTTTGTGACTAGTGGATCTGCATTTGCAGGTGACATACAACTCTATGAGTTGATGCCACAGAAATAGTAAACTATTGAAAAAGGCCAAAAGTAGAAAAAAGAAGGGCAACCCTTGAAAATTTTCTCTACAAACTAGAAAACTTCTGACTCTGAATAAATAGTTCTTGCCAAGCATACAATAGTTACCCAGGCATTATAAATTCATAATGCTATATGCCTATGATATAGGCTTTTATATTCCTTGCAACACACAATTAGATTAATCTGCTACGATTACAACTCTATGAAGTAGAGTTCAAGAGAGTTGTATTCCTAAAAAACAGGGCAGCCCTTGACATTGATGCCTGGAGCAGTGGGGCAGGAAGCAAGAGGGCAATGATCTATTTCAGTGCCCCACCACTTGAGGTTGTGATTCGTGTTCTGTAAGGCGAAAAAGAGCAACACGCCCATGAATGCCGTGCCGGCATCCAATGCTGCAGATAAAACATAGTTGTACTTTTTCCACCAATTCTTCCTGTACTTGAACACAAAGTAGTTGAATATTGTGCCCGTCACTAGCCAGCTAGCAATGTTGGTCGGTGTGGCAGGTGGCATTCCTGCGAACCCATATGAGATGACAGGAATGTTGATAAGAGGGATCCATTTCTTCTCTGGGAAAATCTTGCTTAGTGCCCAAATTGGAACAGGCAAAAATGCTCCTATGAGGAAGAGCCAGACCAAGTTTCTGTACAGCCCACCATGGCCGAAGAGACGTGCTGGGCCTATCAACCCCCAAATCACTGAAGCATCAAATGTTACTCGATACTTGGGACAGGTCCATGGGCTGTCTGGGTGTAATCCTTCAATATCGCATATGTTCTCTATGCTCTCTAACATCCACCACGCAACCGCTAGGTTCACCACCCCTGCAACTAGGGTTCCCACAAGCTGAATTGACAAGAAGTTCAATAATTTGTTATACACAAAAGCAACAATGAAGCACACAAAAAAATGAATGACAATAGAAAGAGATAGAATTAAATTGTCATTACCTGAGCAGTGTACATGCATCTGGGAGGGATCTTCATGTAGTGACCAAGCTTGAGGTCAGCAAGAAAAGAAAGGGCATGGATGGTGCTGATACGGCCATAGATCTTAAATAGCAGATTGGCAATAGGCTTCCCAGGTAGTATATAACCAATGATAAATTGTGCAATGATGTCATATCCTGGTTGCTGCAGCAATAGCATGCAAAGAGCAGTCAAACAATGCTCATTTTGGTATATATGTACAATACTGGTAAATTAAAAAATTATAATGTGATTTTTCGCAATCAAATATACCTGATTGGTGGTAGCTTGAATGACCCCAATGGGGAGAGTGACAATGAAAGCAAGACCAAAAGCAAAAAGCATACCCCACCAAGGAAGCTGCACTTCTTTTTTCCATATGAAAGACATTAACAAGGAGAGAGCAATGCTTCCAATAAGCAAAATGAGGAACCACCACTCTGGCACCTGTTTGTACTTCTTCATCAGCTTTGCATGTATATCCAACTTTGCTGAGCCCATTGCCGACCTACTCTGCCTCCATATATCCCTTCCCAAATTAAGAAAATACAGATATTTCCATATATCAGTCAATGAAAATCAGATAATACCTTATGGATCAAAAATAAAAAATGTAAGTGTACTGGACAAGTAAATAAGAGAATTCAATCCTTCCACTTACATTCCATGAAAGAGAAAAACATGAGTCAGGGTAGCTGTAAACCGTGCGAATCCAGACCCGATGGAAAGTGCAAAGAGAGGGCTGAGGTACAGCTTCCCATAGCTGTTATATGCAGCCACATTCAAATCATAGTTTGGCGTCAGTATCTTGGTGGTGTCATATTTTTGCCCCGTAGTAGTAAATAGCTGGTTGGAAAATATGGGAAATTTACGGGCATCAAAGGTGTTGTACTTCCAGTAGCAAATTGGGACTATGATGTATATGAACATGATGAAGCCGATTGCCACATTAACAATGGAAAACCATGGGGTGACAAGTGGACTGCCGTGGTAGGCTGATATACCAGCCCAATCAAGAGTGAAAGCACCAACTCCCAGACCATGGTAACCTGACCCAATCTGCTGAGCAGTAATACTACGCGGCCAGACCCAACAGACCCAGGAGAAGAATGTTAAAATAGGGAACAAATAACCCGGCAAAGCATAATACGCAAAGCTTGCAGCAAGGAATATAAGAAAGAATTGCATCCTTGTGAGTCCCTTGGACCGTGAATCTTGCTCGTGTAATGCCCTGCAACAAATAATATTACCCTTGGAATTAAAAGTTAATTACAAACAAAGGTAAAATCTTGTAGTGTAAAGGGAAAATGAAAATTACCTGAAAAGAGAAACCTGAGCAAGATTAGAAGGCCACCACATTTCAACAGGCTCGACAAGGTACCTGCGCAGCATACCAGCCCATCCATATCCTATTAGCTGCAATTCCAATATAACCGGTGAATATTGCACTTATATAAATAAGCGTCTTACTACATACTAACACAGATGCCTAACTGGCTAACTGTACTAAATTATTTTTACTATTGCCAGCAAAACAATGACTTCCAGTGGCTCTCTCTCTCTCTCTCTCTCTCTCTCTTTGTAATATACATGTGGGCATTGGGGAGTAAATTTCAGCTTGCAGCAAAATATAGAACATCTGTTTTAGTTGAGAAATATTGCAGAAATATAAAGGATCGTCAACAAGGACGTTTTGGAGTGTTGTAGATTCTTATCAATTCTTAAAAAATTTATAAACAAAATTCAGCCAACTGCTGAATTTTAGCGTATTTTCTTACCTGAAGCAAACCATTAGAAATTGTTGGAAGCCACATATTCAGCGACTATGATTTGCTTTTTTTAAGGGTCCATTTTTTGTATTAAGTAAAATATTATTAATTCTTCCAAACAATTTCTAAAGTCAATCAACTTTTTTTAAGATGGAAATCCGTTAACAACAAATTAAATTAAATATTTTGACAATAAAAATCTTACAATACCCTATAATTTTGAAATCCTACAATTATAATATAATCTAGATATTATGCACATCATACAAATAATAAGTGATGAAATTAGTACAAATTTTGTTGTTCATAAAAAAACTTCAAATTTAGAACAGTTCATTTTTACATTATTTGATAAAATATCAAATAACATTTAATATTCTTGAAAATTGGCACACAAGTAATTAATAACAAACAACATATCTATTAGCATTTCTAATTTTAGAAATTCTTTTAACTTATGAGAAAAAATTGTCAAAGTTGTTAATGAATCTTTACTCCTATTTGAAGTATTATTGTACTCAAGTTCTTTCAGCTAACTTTTTGCAAAGGAGATGAGGTGGGCAATTTGCTGAATCCAATTGTCATACAAAAGTTGATTAAGGACAGAAAATAGCAGATCTAAAATGAGAACCAAGAATAGATTCGACCACAAGTGGAAAGATAAGGGACCTCAAGAACTTTTTATTTACCAATTCTGCATTTTGAAAAAATAAAATGAATTTTAAATATTTGAAAATATACCGTCTAAAACTAAACGCACAGATTGGGCAAAACACATATTTTTTTGAATGTATAGATTTACAACTATGTGAACAGATGTGACCAAATTCCTGTGATGTATATGTTATTCGTGATAGAGTATCCTCTCAGATATGGATTAGGTTGCTCAAAATCGCAGCCGAATACAGAATTCGGGTCTGATCGAAAACACAAGACAGATTAATAAAGAGAAAACAGATTTGTGTCAAACGGTTCGAATTTAACAAAAACACTAAAATACTTGTGGTGATATTAACTCTGTTGTTCGTCAAGTTCAAGAGGAACACTATGAAGTATGAACACATGCATAAGACAGTCCTAAATGCACATGTTCAAAACTGCTTCATCATGCATCTAAAAAACCGAACATCGTATTTTTAAATGGAAAAAAAAGAAGATTCACAATATCTTGTTATTTTTTCAAAAAAAAATGAAGTTTAGGTATATAAAAGATTCTTTTTTTTTTATTCTGATTGAAATATATAAAAGATTCGGACTGCAAACAGTGCCGAATTTTTTTCATAAACCATAATTAAAAAAAATATTTTTACAAAACCAACATGATTATTATTTTTTTTTACAAAAATCATAAGAACCGAAATGTCATTTTGGTTCGTTATTTTTTTTATTCCGGACCGAAATGGCATTTCGGTCCGGTCCCATTTTTGAATTTTTTGTAGTGGGTCATATGAAAATTTGTGAAAGCAGTAACACAGAAAATCCAAAAAGAAGATCATACTAAAATGCTATTTTGGTCTGAAATGAAAAAAAAATAACAGACCGAAATGAAATTTCGGTTCTCATGTTTTTGTAAAAAAAAAAATAATTACGTTGATTTCGTAAAAAAAAAAAAAAAAAAAATTATGGTTATAAAAAAAATTCAACAGTGCCTCCAGGACCACCTCATCTATGATTACCCCTTTTCTTGTTAAAAGCATAACAAAGCGATTCCCAAGGCTTGTAGGACCCATGACTACTCTTTTTCTTTTTGTTTTTAGTCCCCTATACAGCAGTATTTCGTTTCTTGATTTTTTTACCAATTTGACCCATGTCTCTTTCAACCAAAGTGACTACTGGACTCAATCAAGAAAAAAGACTACTTCCAATCAAAAAAAGAAAAAAGGCTACTGGACTCTGGACTCAATCATTTATTTATATATACGCGTGCGGTCAACAAGAAAAGAGTATATGTGGTATGGAATACACTTTCTAAATACACCACCAGAACAATACAGAGGATCCAATACACAGTTCAATAAATCTAAATATAATGTAACGTTAAGCTTTGGTCCGAAATATCATGAACAACAACCTACAGATTCTAAAATTTTGTATTTTAAAAAGTAAAAAGAAACAAATGAAAATTAAACTGATAAAAAAACAGAGCAAAGATTAAAGGGTAACCTGAGTGGTAAGAACGATGAGCAGGCCACAGAGAAAACTAAGGGACTGCTTATAGTATGCCTTCATGACAGTAATAGCCCCAATTGAGTAGGCGTCTCCGCCTCCGAATGACACCCCGCAATTGGCAAAAATCGTGATGATGACATGCTCCTTGATGTTAAACGGCCCCGGGTTGAGACTGAAGCTCCAACGGCCACCGAGCAGCTTGACCTCCTTTGTGGGGAGCACGGAGGCCATGAAGCGGCCGATAGGGAGCACCGCGATCTGCATGAGGATGCCGGAGATGGTGAGGGGCTGCGTGCGATAGGTGAAGAAGGTGTTGAGGAATATGAGCAGGATACAGGACGACAGGCCCAGCGACCAGGCCCGGAATGTCATGACCGGCATCGAGGGGTCGTCTGTCTCCGGCACCACCAGCGCCACTTCCTCCACTGGGCATCTGTCGCATTCTGTCTCTGAATGGCTGTCGCTTTCCTTCTTTCCTGGTGGCTTTTCATCTTCCTTTGTCGCCATCCTCTCTTTCTCTCTGTCACTTCTGCGTCTGTGATTTGTTTTTATTTGAGAGCAGGGAATTCAGAAAGAAAGAGAGGAGCTGAGCTTAAGAGAGTCGGAACGAACAGGTCCAGCGGTTAGGTGGGCGCTCACACATCATTTATAGGAAAAGATCCAACGGATGGCACTGAGGTCGGGGTTGTGACGACTGTTGAGTGAGCAGGATTCTGCAGGAGCCAAGAAGAGGATAAATTCGAATTTCGAGTGAGTCCAAATCCCCTGTTTCCGTTCTTCTGCTGTCACTAGTGTGGTTCGACTGCTGAGATCCGTATATGTCGATATCTGACATATCGTCATGATACATTTTTGTTTTTGTTTTAGTAATTCAAAAACTCATTTTTACATAACAACTTTTATTATATTATTTTTTATTTACTGAAAAGAATAATAATGTTACTACGATTATTTCAATTTTTCATCCATTTTCACGACTTTTTTCACAGAAAATCGACCATCTTTCATCCATTAGCTCTTCGAATTTTTTGGTGGAATAGAGTTGTGAGCTGTGACTACTGACTAGTTAAAGGACAAAAAACATGCACCGGATTTTTTTTGGGGTTAAATTTTCAAAATATTTCGAATAATTAAAAAATTAATCAAAATAAACATTATCATTAAGCGTACTTATCTCTATTGTACAAAATATTATCGTTTCTATTGTGCAAGATTTAAAAATGTAATTAAATAATTCATAAAAACGATTAATAATAACTTCACAATATCCGGCAATTAATTGAAATTTGAAACAATTAAAAAAATGAGGAATCAATCGAATTGATCATTTTCTGTGGGAACAGATTTTCATTATTTTTTTCTTTCTATTAACGGATACTCAACGTAGAAGAAGAACATATTAAATGAGAGAGAGAGGCCGTTAAGGAAAATTTATTTTCTTTCTTTATATTTCGGATACAAAACAGAGGGATATCAATAACGCCTCTTCAATCATTGACTTTCCTTTAATTTATCATTCATTAAAAAAAAACAGAAACAAATTAATTATAGGAAGTATATAACTGCCCTTCATATTTAATCTTCGATCAAATCTCTCAAACTCTTAACTATTTTTTTTCGAGAACTACTTTTTTTAGAAGATTCTAGTGCATTTACAGCTTAGCGCTAGTTAGCACGTGCAAGTCTTTTCAACCTAGTATATGAAATATTTAAATCTAACATATCAAGTTTTTATACATAATATATCAAGAAAAAAAAGACACATATATAACTCAAAAATACTTCATCATAGATCTCATTTGAACGAGAAAATCAAGTAGAAGACGTTCGTAATTTTAGATTCACAAAATTCCTCATAGATTGTCAAAAAAATAAACAAGATTGATTGGAAGGAAAAAAAAAAAAGACTGAGTGCAAGTCTTTAAAAGATTTAAAATGTAGTCTTTATACATAGCATATCAAGTTTTTTATATCTAGCATATCAAGTCTTTAACCTAGCATATAAAGTTTTTTAAACCTAGTGTATCAAGTTTTTATACACTGTATATCAAGAAGAAGAAAAACAGCGACACAAAAGTATTTCATTGCGGATCTCATTTAAAAGAGAAAATTGAATAGAAAACTTTCGTAGTTTTAGATTCGCAAAATCCTAATAGGTCGTCGGAAAAATGGACAAGATTAATAAGAGGAAAAATAAAAGAGTGGGTGCAAGTCTTTAAAATATTTAAAGTGCAGTCTTTAGACATAACATATCAGGAAGAAATAAAACAACCACACAAATATAACTCAAAAGTACTCTATTAGAAATGTCATTTGAAAGAGAAAATCAAGTAGAAAACGTTCATGGTTTTAAATTCATAATTTTTTTTGCAAATTATCAGGAAAATGAAGGAGATTGATCGAAGGAAAAAAAAAATTGGTGAATTTGTTTTTTTTACTTGGGGGTCAGGGGATGGAATCGTGTTGGGGGATATGCTTTTTCTCTTAATTATACATGAAAATTTTCCGTTTAGCCCTAAAGTTTGTAAATATTACAAATTATGATGAAATTATGACTTTTCAAAATCATGCACCGCCACAGAGTGAACCAAGTTAGATGAATGGGTCAATTGGCTTCTATTTTTTTTTTCCAAATTCTACTTGTATCTTATTTTCTATATATTTTGGACCCTGATAACAGTCACCGCACTGTTCCCACATCATAACTACCATAACTGTCTGGGGGGACCGGAAAAACTCCAACGCTGAATTTTTTTCTAAGTATTAATACCTATGCACGTAGGTATTTATACTCATGCAAAGAAATATTTATACCTAAATGAACAATTTTTACGCAAATAATGGCTCTCCCAACCAAATTCCCCAAACATCTCTGCACTATCCCTGCACCAAAACTACCATAACTGCCTGGGGGACCGCAAAAACTCCAGCACTGAATTTTTTTTAAAGTATTAATACCTATGCACGAAAGAATTTATACTTGAGGAGGGATCAAATTACACCTTTTTTGGTGACACACTTTGACACCTACAATTTTTAAAGTCCAAATAGTCGATCCAAACCGTTCAACATGATGGATATATTAAAATGTGCTTGGAGATCAAATTTTACATTTTTTTGAATTTTTTTACTATTTATTAAGATGGTTACAAAATCGTTGTTTTCAGACCATTGAAAAACAGCGATTTTGTAACCATCTTAATAAATAGTACAAAAATTCAAAAAAATGTAAAATTTGATCTCCAAGCACATTTTAATATGGTGATCATGTTGAACGGTTCGGATCGACTGTTTGGATTTTGAAATCGCAAAATTGATCTATAAAAACGGTGTCATGATGTGTCACCAAAAAAGGTGTAATTGGATCCCTCCTCTTTATACTTATGCACGGAGTATTTATATCTATCAGGTGAACAATTTTGACGTAAATAATTCTCCCCAACTAAATCTCCCAAATATCCCCGCACCATAAATATCTGTTGGGGGGGCACTCAAACTAAATGAGGGGGGTCATACACGTTTCTAGAAATATTAATATTGTCATAACTATTTGGGGGGATCGCAAAACTTGATATTTTTTTATATATGCACTGAATGACGTCTGAAATGATAAATATCAAGTATTGCAAGTATTTGTATGTATATACATTGTATAAAATTTAATCTTTAGGCGTTTGATCACATCAAGTTACACATCAAGTATTAATACTTATTTTTCAAGTATTAATATCTTATTTTGCAATTATTTAAACTTATGCACTGAAGTATTTAGAGGAAGGTTGACGCGGGACCATTAGGGGACTAAAAAAGAAATTATCATAACAAGTTACGCATCAAAGTATTAATATCTTATTTTTCAAGTATTAATATTTTATTTTCCAAGTATTTATACTTATGAAGGTTGACGCGGGGATGAGTGCGGGATTGAGAAAGGGGGCCATATAATTAGTGGGGACTATAGTATAATCTTCATCTATTGTTGTTGCGGGGACATGATTCATATATTATATAGTAAAATGTTATGTGTAGTGTAAAATGAATTCTCATTCGTAACAAGAAAATTTTATATAATTGACTCACATTACTTAAAGTGTTACTTGTGTCGTATTTAGGTGTTTTCATGTCGTGTTACTATGGGTGCCGTTTTCATTAACTTTTAGCGATTTCCAGCATGACATGACTAAGGACACAACTAGCTAGCACAAGCACACCGGAACACGACTGGACGCTTATGACATGACATGGACAACACGGACATGGGTTAAGCACGGTCAAGAAAAATTCGAAGCAACCCAACGGAATTTGAATTCGCGTGGACACTTTGACAACCAAGTGATTAATTTTTACTAAACCAGCCCGCACTTATGATTTAATGACCATTTTCTTAGTTATATAATGTTCTTAAGTAGAGTTAAAGAAAAAACACATGTGACACTTAACGCAACATCGCTAAACATTTGATGCTTAGCCGTGCCGTTTCTTTTCTCCAGTTTTGAACACAACATATGGTGATGAACACAACTAACTAGGGCATGCTAAACATGAAAAACACGTCGCTTCTTTCACTAGTTGTGACAAATAAATAAAAAAAAAAAAATCTTAGCATTAACATAGTTTTTTTTAGAGATCTTTCAAAAAACACCTAATACAAGTAAATAAAACTGGTCATAAAGAGTCTCGTGTTATCTAAATTCAAGTACTTAGAAATCAGAATATGTATCTTTTATATGGTTTTGATGAAATATGTAAGAAGCTTGAAATATTATTTCCAAAATTGGTGGTTTGAAAAATTGACTTCTACATTCATTAATTAGATATTCACATGGAAATTTGGAACGCTTCAAGAACAAAGGTTAACGTTGCAGCTAATTAACGATTTATCTAAATTGTCCAATAACATAATACATAGAACAAAATAAAATCCAATCTAAAAGAATAAAAGGAATACTCAGCTTAATATTTCTAGTTTTGTGATTTTTTTTTTTTGCAGTAGTTTTGTCAAATTCAAGAGGAGCATAACTCTAGTTTCTTAATGTAAAGCACATCAAAACCTTTTTTGTTCGAAAGAAAATTGTCGGGTGGGATTCTTGTTTTTTATCCGTAAAAAGTATTTTTTGAATAAAAATTGGAGATCAAGTTATCAAACTATTTTCTAAATGAAGAGCATTGTTTTTGTCAATAGATCAAGAACTAATTTTCTATTCATAAAAAATATGTGACAGATGATTATAAAGTAACATGTTTAAAATTAATGATAACAATTTACAAAATACAAATAAATAGGATCGTCAATTTTAAATTGGATGTCACTATTTGATCCCACTTCTGTTACATAATGTGACAAGTGGGCAAAGTAAATGACAGCTGTTCGGTTAAAACTGATCTAAACTATCAGACTGTAATAGATGGTTCAGATACTTGTACAATCAGGAAATCTTTCCCAACTCAATTAGGAAATCTTTCCTAACTTGAGGTCAATATGATTAAAAAAAATTCAAAAAAATTCGGAGAATGGAATCTTTATCACCAATAGACAGGCGCTACCTACAAAAAAAGTATGTTTGACTAATCTAATATGCAAATCCGCATATGATTTTCAAACTTCGTTAGATTGTTACATCCTTTGATAGTATCCTCAAGTACCAAAATAAAGGTGAACCTCTCATGGTGACATTGCCTTGTCCATTTTCTCTCGGTCGCAAGTGCGAATGCTTTCTTATGTGACAGTTTGCTGCTTGTAGGCCTTTCATGTTTTCATCCTTTCCGATTTAGATTCCCCAGCTTGACATGCTAACAATACTTCGCACTAAAACTTACAAATAATGGATTCACATTTGATGCTACATTTATAAACAAGGAAACAAAGACTCAATATTTTGTGCGTGATAAAGTCCCTGTCTCTTCCTCAATTTGGTACGAATTTAATTTGAAAACACAGCGAATATGAACCATTTAATTCAAATATGATGATTGATCTCATCTCACACGCACAGTAGGAATTTTGTACATATAATTGGGATGAAGCCGAAACAGACTGGTACTGGCACAAAATGCTAGTCGCTTTTACTTTTGGGATAAGATGGAGGAGTTCGGCAACCCTTGCTTTCTGTGGGCTTGTAGCTCTCTATTATATTGTTTAATGTCTTTTTCTCGTAGACTTCCACGGAAAGCAACGGTGCGTGGTGAGGGCGAGATGGCACGAGGCTGATGCGTGCGGGTGCGGCACAAAATATTGGCAGGTTTGTGCCAACTAGGAGGGGTGTAAACGGTCGTATATGGATCGGATAGTGGTCAAACTGTATTTTTATTCGTTATAATTTTTCGGATACAGACACGAACACGGATAGTCTTGGATACGAATATGGATAAGGTATCGGACGGATACAAATACGAATATGAATATAATTTGGATAACTAAAATAAATTACTAATGTACATTCTAGTAAATAATAACATCTAAATATAATTTTTTCATTCATAAATTAGATCTAATATTTTTCATAATAAGTTTGTTAGTTACAAAACATATATCATATTATCAAAACATTAGTCACTAATCATGTCATAGTATTATATTGTTCATTAGTTACTATATATAGAGGTTGGCTAATATCAAAACGTTTGTTCCGGAGCTGTGATGCAATCAATTGGTTTTTCAATTTTCAAAGTCCAAACTATCGATCCAAACCATTAAATGCGATCTCTATATTAAAATGTGCTTCGAGACAAAATTTTCATTTTTTGGAATTTTTAACTATTTATTAAGCCAGTTTTAAAATCACTGATTTTAATAAACAGTGAAAAAATTATGGATCATTGAAAACAACGATTTTAAAACTGACTTAATAAATAGCAGTGTTCTAAATAGCGCCGCTATAGCATTTTTGGACCCCAAACGCTACGCTACGACATCAAAATGCGCTATTTGCGCTACAGCCGCTACAGCGCTATAGCGGTCCGCTACGGCGCTATTTGCGCTATACAATATGGGTTTTTTTTTTTTTTTTTTTTTAAGCAATTTATATGGGTTTTAAATAAAGATAAAAAAAATCTCAAACCGAAATTGAATTTGTTGCTACTTGCTACAAATAAATCAATTTGAAATTGGGAATAGAAATTAAAATTTGAATAGAAAAAAAGTCCAAACCGGAATTAAAATTTGAATAGAAAAAAAAAATAGATTATGTCATGAATCATGATACTTAAGATATTTTTAATAGGAAAAATCGATAGTTTATGATATTACTATGGATATTTTGAACCGCAATTTGGACTTTGTACGGGTTCAATATGAATATTATAATTTCTTAATTACTTTGGTGTTATTTATTGTTCTATGAGACCTTAGATAATGTTGATATTTAGTACAAATATTGAATATACGAAATGTAAAAAAAAAAAAACGCTATTTGGAATAGCTTTCGCTATAGCGACGCTATTCGCTATAGCTTTTTTTTTAACCTTCCCGCTACGACGCTATAAACGCTATTTAGAACCTTGATAAATAGTAAAAAAAAATTCAAAAAATGTAAAATTTGATCTCCAAGCACATTTTAATATAGATTGAATGTTGAATGGTTTGGATCGACTATTTGAACTTTGAACATGTCAAACACAAAGCGTTTGTTTCACGGTCTAGGAACAAACGTTTTGATATTAGCCAACCTCTATATATATATATTGAGTTTAATAAATCATTGGTATCTATATACAATTTAATAAATCAATTTAAGAACATAGAGTACATTTATTGTGGTTTAGGGGGTGTAAATAGTCGGATACGGATAGTTACGGATAGTCTCGAATACAAATATAGATTGGATAATTTAATTAATTTTTCGGATAATATCCAATCCGTTTACACCCCTACAACTAGGAGTCATCCATTGTTGTCAAATATGTAAAAACGCGTCTAATCTGAAAAACAATTTGTGTTAGGTTTTAGATAAAGAAAAAAACACAGCCAGTATAAAAACACACACAAAAGATAATAGTAAAATATTTCTAGTCTATTTACCACCTTGTCTTCGTAACTTTCTTACCATCTATTCTTAAAAAAAAAAAAACTTTCTTACCATCCACTTTTAATTTCGGCCATCTATTCCTCCAATTCGTTTTAATTTAATTCACATTTTTTTTCCCGGAAATTCTCGGTGATTTGTACAACATCAATAGGTTGAGCGCACTCTATCTTTGACTTCAATCTTCATCTACATGAATTTTAAAACACAATGCAGCTATTGGAGCTTTTTTTATTATTATAAAATGTCTGTAGGCTTATCATTAAATAAAATAGTACATTACATGAGAGCTACATATCATTAGCATGCATGTACATAAAATAAAGTTAGTACGTACTTAAATTGCATACCAGGACGCAATAGTAAACCCAAATTCAACCATCCTTTACCGGTACATAAACTAGACACTCTATTACAAAAGTAAGCCAAAAAAAAAAAAAATAACCGATACATGCCGTTACGAGTTGACAATTAATCATACTCTGATGAAAATGAGTGAGCTAACAATCATTCTTGGCCTCAGAAAAACACACTGGTGAGAACAAAATAGACTCAAAGCACCAACCGCAATTAATTCATGATTATATATATTTTATTTAGTTTGTTTTACTTGTATGATTTTTCTGGTTATGGACAACCTATTCAATAAAATGCTTGGGTACTAAAGAAGAGCCACATAAAAGAAGAATGTCAGTAATTCAGGGTAGGTTCTCAAATCAACTGTTTATAGTGATTATGTTAAGTGTACATACACTACTAATAAATTTGACGAGTTTTGAACTTTAGCCAATTATTTTAATCATATTTTCATTTTTGTTTATGAGATAATTTTTCTGACGCAGTAGTCTAAATGGCGCAAGCGGAAGATTTGGGCAAAAAATTAAGTGCAACAAAGTGATAAATTTCAACAAAAATTTAATAATTCATTGACAGAATTCGGAATTTGATTTGTGCTTCAAATTCTAGAGTCCGGATTCTTTGAAGTAACTCAAGTTTTGATTTTAAATCTGAACTATCCAATCAGAATTAGATCAATTGAGTGAGTCCCTTTAATTAATATTTGTGTCAATACATATTGACGCTCCCAATCAGCTCAATTAAACATGTCATTTTCAAACCTTAAATATTTATTTTTATTTGTAATTTGTTCATATCATGGTTAGCTCGTGATGCAAATTGATTGAGTGCAGTACTTTGGTAGTTAGAATTGTTCAACATCATCTCGTAATTTATATTCGAACGCCCCTTTCTATTTTACTTTTCTATATATCATAATAGATGTATCCAAAGTATCCAACAAAAATTCTTTCCTAGGATGAATTGCCACTAACCTACTAGTAATAATAAAACTTAATTAATTAGCATAAATAAGCTTGTGAACAAGAGCTGTTCAATGGAAGGTTGTATGTGTCCAGGCGTCAACTAGGGAGATCTTATCGAATTCAGATCCAACTTAATTAATTAGCATAAACAAGATTGTGAACATTGAGCTGTTCAAGGGAAGGTTGTATGTGTCCAGGCGTCAACTAGGGAGACCTTATCTGCATCCATTCATTATTCCATTCTTGTCAGTCCAAAGGACCTGACTACTTGTTAATTTTTTGCACTATTCTAAAATAGATTTTTTAATCAAACACTGGTCGAATTATACAGAGTTCGTTACTTTTCTGAACTACACAGGTATCTTTCAAATTTTATATTATCACGCACGATTAATTATGAAGTCCAACGAAGAGGACGAATCTAAGGCCGCCTTTCTGATATCGAGCTCCAGCATAAATGGGACTATTGTATCTCAAGGAAAATTAGGATTTAGGATTAACTGATCAAATTGGTCGGATTTTATTAAACAATTTATCCGACTTTTTTAGTAGTCGGATTAGGATATTTATAATTCATAATCGGTCATCATCTCCATTTCTATATTAAGCACGTAGATGATCTGATCTACCAATGATTTTGATTAAAAGACAAAATTTCAGATTGAATACCAGCTTTCCGATCAAATATTATGATTCTATGCATCTTTTTTATATTTTTTTACGTGTAGAAGTCTAAATTTATTCAGACGCGTACTCGTCACATGCAAATTAGTATCATCTTTCTAATCAATTTAATTTATTTCCATTTTTTAAAATGTCATTTAAGAAACTTTTGGATTGATTGATAATTAATTAGTCATACCTCTATTTCTTTCCATTTTATATCATTAAAGGAAAATAATTTTCCATTTAATATGTGATTTTGTATAAGACTTTTTTATGAAAATATATCAAAAAGATAAAAGAAAATATGTATTTTAAGGAATGTTATTTATCATTTAGACTAAATTTATTCATGAAAATATGTCATTTTTTTTTAACAAATTACAAATAAAAATTTATTGAACATATATTTATTTTTTAAAAAGTAGATTTCACTAATCCGATATATTTCATTAACAAAAAAAAATATCATTTATAGAATTCTTACCTATTTATTATAATAACTAAAAAATAAATTAAACATAACTATAGCAAATAACTACCTAAATAGTTCTTAATGTGAATCTTAAGATAAAAATATTCATGCATTAATATATTTTTTAATTCAACGCAATATATTGTAACTAACAATAAGATCACCATTCAATAGACAACACAATTAATATAATAATAAATAAACAAATTATGTTAAGCAAAATAAAATAAATAAATTCAATGACGCATAAGCATAATTCATTTTCAAATTATCTTGATTCAAAAACATAATTTAGAGGTCTTCGAAAAACTATGATAGGTGTAAATTTAAATATATCATGTGGTTGGAACAGATTTTAATCAATATTTTTTTTTAAAATTCATAACTACTATGAATTTTCCGGATTACTTAAAATCACATACGTATCTAACCAAATAAAATTTAAAATCTGTTTGTTTACTGTGTTGGTCAGGTTAAGCGGGTTGCTTGTCCCTTGGAAAAAAAAATCTTAGGATAAGTCATTCAAAATTTGCACTTCATTTGCTTTATTAGATTATTCAATATTAATTACTGATTTTATTTATCTAAACTAAATTACTATCTCCAATTTAAATTCATAAAGTTTAGAATTTTGAATTCATAATTCTAAGATGTTATTTATCTCCACTTTAAATTTAAAATTCGAATTTTAATTACTAAGATCAAAATCTTGACGTCATATTCGCTCAATTGTGATATCTCCTGAGGTTTTTTGTTTGTTTGTTTTAAAAATATAACCGACAGTATCTTTAGAAGTATGACCGGAAATTTAAACTTCTGAACATTTAATTTTCAAAATTTTCGATTCTCGATGCACAGTTATTAATTTCAAAATAATATTATTGCAAAAAAATATTCAAAATAATACATGATTTAACGCTATCTATCTATTTTACTTGTAGTCGTCTTAACTCAGCCCCACACATCAAATCAATGTTGTAAAAAACAACCGTTTAGATCAGTGTTCTAAATAGCGCGCTATAGCGTTTGGATCCCAAATGCTACGCTATGACATCAAAATGCGCTATTTGCGCTACCGCCGCTATAGCGGTCCGCTATTTGCGCTATACAATATGGTTTTTTTTTAAGCAATTTATATGGGTTTTAAATAAAGACCCAAAAAAGCTCAAACTGAAATTGAATTTGTTGCTACTTGCTACAGATAAATCAATTTGAAATTGGGAATAGAAATAGAAATTTGAATAGAAAAAAAAGTCCAAACCGAAATTAAAATTTGAATAGAAAAAAATTATAGATTATGTCATGAATCATGATGCTTAAGATATTTTTAATAGGAAAAATCGATAGTTTATGATATTACTATGGATATTTTGAACAATAATTTGGACTTTGTACGGGTTCAATATGAATATTATAATTTCTTAATTACTTTGGTGTTATTTATTGTTCTATGAGACTTTAGATAATATTAATATTTAGTACAAATATTGAATATACGGAATGTAAAAAACAAAAACGCTATTGGAAATAGCTTCCGCTATAGCGACGCTATTCGCTATAGCTTTTTTTGTAGCCTTCCTGCTATGACGCTATAAACGCTATTTAGAACCTTGGTTTAGATCGATTAATTGATCAATTAATCTTTAGCAAAGACCAAACTGTTACGGATTTTTCTAATTAATCAGCTGATTATTTTCAATTATTTCTAATTATTTTTAATTAATTAATTGACAATACTCTGTTTATCGGACGAGCGCACAGCGTTATGCATCAAACTATGGCCAGGAGCTTGTACCAAGCTACATCGCAGGTATAATTAATTGTTTCCTAGTCTTCTCAAGTGAGTGGAAAAATTCAACATTACAAGCGACAAGACTCGAGACCAACTCATCGGGCCCTTGAGGATGCTACTATGATGTGACCAGGTTTAGATGTCAACACCTTTATACCTAGAAATAATAGTTCCTGATAGAAATCAATTATAAATGATTGAACATTTGACCAGGTTCGAGGGAAATTATATCTCAACCTGTTTATAATTATTTGTTTTGATCTCATATTGATGGAAGCAAAGTTCATTTAGATCATGGTAAAAAGAGATCGAAAAAAAATAATACAAATATAATGATATTCAGCTTAAATAAAAGAGTGCTAATTTGAAAAGTTTATGAAATATTAATTTTGTATTATTTGAAACAATATAATATTTGAGTTATATAATTCGGAATAGTAATAATCTACTGTTCCTATAAATATTAGATAAAATAATAATATAAGCACAACGTTATTTAAAAATACATAACATTAAAATTAAATTCGAATAAAAAAAGGGCCTTATTGCACTTACCCTCGTATCACCTAAACACCAACAAATTATCAGAGATAAAGCTGCTATTTTCATTTTTGGGCTATTTAAGGCCTGATGAGACTGAGAAGCCCATGTTAATGCATCCACAACCTTAGGCCCATAACAAAATACCTTAGGTGAATGGAGGAATCAGCAACAAATTAGACTAACTAATGTTAATTGAAATATACAATGGGCCTAATCCTTATTTATTTAATTTTATGGAAAGGTCGGTGCTCCAAATATCTGTGGTTAGAAATTGCGGATTGAATACAAAAAGATTGCCTATGTCATCATAATTATTTACCTTTCATTGTATTGGAGTTCATTTAAGAACTCATATTTTATACCGTTGAAGTTTGCCATATTTGTGATTATTTCTAGAAACTAATTGTTGGGCACTTTTCTTGAGGAAAATAAAGCAGCTCCTACTTTTCGTATACCAAACGAAAGTTGGCCGGTGGTTTATTGGTTCAAGCACTTTTCTTTAATCAAGGTCATGTAATGTCAATATTGCCATTTCTAATTCTATCTACTCTCAAAACCCAACAAAAGAAAAAAAAAAAAAAAAAAAATTTAGTTCAATTTGGGAAAGTTGTCCAAACCCGGCCGTCTAATATAAAATTAAAAAAAAAAAATAAAATATAACGAAGAGGTTGCTAGCAATTATATAAGTGTAATATATAGGTTCAGTTGAGTGGCCTCATTAAATTTTTTCCCAATTATTGACCTATAGGATAAAGATTCCAGTTCTCTTCATTTTTTTTAGATTTTTCTTCACTTGCGCACTAAAATAATGGAAGAATTGGAAACATACAAAGCCCACCAGTTAGTTTTAGATTGGTTATTTTAATGCGACCTTGACCAAGAGCTTGATAAATGAGACATCTTAAATTTCTATCCCGGCAAATTATTTCATTTAATTTTTTCCTAATTGTCAAATATATATGGAACATACGACCAAAATTTTACCTTAGACACTTCCAAATCCCGAATCCAAATGGTGTTGAATCTCCAAAAAAAAAATCTACGACCGACGATCCCAGTATCATATCTTAATTTAAATATAACATTGGTTTTTTTTTTATTAACACGATCTTTAATAGATATTATAACAAACACGTGGCAGTTGTAATCCATGACCTAAAAGAGTCCGGTTCAAATCTCTCGGCCGACAAATTGATTTGACCTCAGCCCATTTTTATATATTATTTGTACTCCTTTTCTTGAGAAAGCATTGATGATGCTTCCTTAACGGGGAAGGTGTTACATCCTTATAGCAATATTCTACCTGCCAAACTTTTGGCCTATTAGGAGAACCTTCCTGATATTAACTCTGAATATTATACTAATAAACTAATATTTATCTCAAAATGATACAAAACTTTGCATTCAAATTTATTATATGTGTTCAAAATTTTAAATCTACAAGTATAATTCTTCTCAACTAAATAGGTTGACTTTTTTCATGAATTCAATTGTTGTTAAATTTCAAACATGTACAAGTATAAATTCTATCTAAACATGCAAGGGTGGAGGTAGAATTTCGAGTAATGGAGATCACGGGTAGCAAAATTATGAAATTTAAAAATAAATAGGAGTCAATTGACTCCGAAATTTTTATGATGAATTTCCGCAAAATGATTTTGTGGTTTGAGCAGATTCTGAAATTTTCAGAATCAAATGTAGATTTTGAAATTTGATATTTTTTGAGATATTAATAAATATTTCAGCAATTGACTCCTATCCATTACAAATGTGACTTCGCCACTGTAAACATGGGTCTCATAATTTTGTCAATTTTTTTTTTACTTTTTATAAAATATTAGATAAACAAATATACAATTCTATATGTAAATCAATAGGTGCCATCTTTCTTTCTTGCATTTATAAGGCCCTAAAAAATTCTAGAAGTTGGTACAATAGTCGAAGAACAAAATGAGATGGCAGTGAGAGTGCGATATCGAGGAGGACAAACATAACAAGGTCAGCTTGATCGAGACAGCCCGCCATACACCACTGTAGATGCTTCTATAAATATAGTGCTTAATTATTATTGGCATTACTCGTGAAAACTAAGGAAAATTTAATTATATATAGTGTGCCTAATAATTAAATCATTACTTGACAGAGAGCAGAATGGTACAAAGTCGGAACACATTTATTTATTCAGTAAATATGCATTTCCTATTGACTCGTGTAAGAAAATTAATGTGCCATGTAGATTTTTTGCATTCAAATTTGGCGCACTATAAAGGATGATTTTTTTTTTTTCTATTTTCCAACGCACTAAAATTTATATGTGAGTTCTTTTTTTCTTGATTAAAAAAGTTCGTACTGCCTTTTTTTCTTGATTAGCTAACTTAAATTAATTATTCCCATCAAAAGAAAGAAACTAGAAAAGGTAGCTACTAGTACTGCCTTTATAGGGTTTTTATGTTTTAAAATATGATTTTCAAATGTGTGCGATTGATAAATGTATAACGCTGTGTTACGCAAATATATATGCAGCATGATATGCAAATATTATATACGGATGTGTATTCTGAAAAATATTCAAGATTAAGAACTAATTAAAAAATTTAGAGATAATAAAAATAACAACATAATATAAGTTACTAGATAATCTTAAATTTATAAACAATGGATGTCACGCCATCAATTTGATATGCCTATATATAAAAAAATTAAACAATACTGACATTTAATATTGCAGTTAATCATTTATATATCGTACAAACATATTTAAAACGCCGGTTTTCCTCCTCTGAAAAAAATAAAACAAACCAACAAAAAATGAAACAGAAAGATAATATTATCTTGTTGTTATTGTTTTCGTTCCTTTTTTTTTTTTTTTCTTTCTCTGCGTTTTTTTTATTTTTTTCCTTTGGCGTGGGATACGAATGGAATTAATAATTGAAAGTTGGTAGATAGGATTCTTAAGAGATAAGGTAGTCGTAAAGATGACTTCTTAATTCTTATACAGTACGGCCGGGTTGGTTAGACAAGGGCAACTGGAGCTCCACTTAATTTGCCAGGGATGGTGACCTACTTCTTGGTAACGGATGCATTTTTAATTCCATGTTAATTCAAGTATAATTAAAATAAAACTACGTCTCAATCAAAATAATTACAGGAATGATTGGATCGAAACTGAAAGCGGTAAAGTCAAAGTATGATTTAGTTGTTTACTGTTTTACTTCAATTGCTTTACACGAGATGTGTTGACTGGATTTAGAATTTCAAGGAAAAAAGAAAAGAAAGACAACGTTCTAAGCGAGCAAGGATATTTAAAAAAAATATTGAATTAACCATGCAAATGTAATCAATATTTATATGCTTCCACAATTATAATTAAATATTTGAAGAGTGAGGGCTATGGTAATATGCAAATTGCGGATCGACCAACGTTATGAATTTGTATTTTCATGTTCAAAACAAAATATAAATCCGTGTGTGTGTGTGTGTGTGAATAGCATTTACTAATTTTTTATTTTCTAACAGTTAGTGGTGTTTACTATTTGATATGTCCTATCTCGAAAAGAATAAGTCGTATGTGAGATTCGGGTACAGAACACGTCCTGCTTTTAAGGAGTCAGGTCGTGATTGAAAGATCTGGATAACTCGTTTCTGAGGTGGAAAGGTATTGAGGAACTTAGACTCTTTTATATTGATATCTCTCTTAGAAAAAAAGTTTATCTCCCAGCTCAGTTGAGTTTGGAGTCTTATATAAGTCATCCGGTAATTGTAACGCAAGAGTGGTGATGAGACCGTATCTACGTGGTTTGACAAGTTGTCGCATAGCAGCCATGTAGACGCGGTATTATCTGCATAAAAGTGGGGACTATCCTAAGCTCGCATGGGGCTCGCTCTAGGAGGTTAGTTGAACAAGCCTTATTGAGCCGCCGCGGGATCTCCCGAGCCCGATATCGAGCAGAGGGGCTCAGAAAGCTCTTGATGTCAGGCCCAATGCTCAGTCTGTGAGGGGCTTATGGGGCCTTTGATACATGACCCTATCACTATTCAATAAATTAATAGGACAGAACTAGAAAAAAAAAAATATAGGATGAGATAAAAAAAATCAGATTAAGACATTTTAACAATAGTTTTTAAATTGTAAGAACATATTTTTCAATTTTTTCATTTCAAAAATACATAGTAAACTAAGCATTTTTTTTTAGCAAAAGCAGTTGGATCACATTTAACATTTAACAGTGAGATAAGAAGAGATAAAAGGATAGTTATTATCAGTAAATGTTGATAAAAGATATTTTCTTATCTACACATGTTATCACCTGAGAAAAAAAATCTTAATTTATACTTGATAAAGAGATAATGTAAAAGGATAAGGAAATAATTAATTGCTATTCCATATACGTTTGGTGATGATAAAATGTCTTCATCTATTCACTTTAGTTCTGTATTAAATATGACAAAAAATCTCTTGTTTTCCTCGAACAAATATAGACATACAACTAAGAGTCACCTTCTTATCTTTGAAAATTATCTCATAGCAAGACCTATCATGATAATATGGTAGTGGAGCCGAATCCTTGAATTCCTCTACTTTTTCTTTTTTATTCCTTTTGCTCATTTTTACAAGCAATCTCTTTCATAAGCTTCGTCAGCGAACAGCATATAAGAACAGATAGGGATGGGATATCCCCCCTTCCCTCCCAATTCACACCCTCAATCGCCCATCTGTTCCTTCCTCTGCTTCTCTCAATTCAAGCAATGTCTGGGAAGGTTATAACTTTTTCTTTTCTTTTTTTTCTTCTCCATATTGAATAATTAGGCATCAAAATTCAGCATCTATTCATCTTTTGAAGTTTATCAGGAGTCTGGTTAAAATATTTTATCACACATGTTACTTTTGGTTTTGTATAATTTCCAAAATGAAATTATCTTTTGGAGGGATATTGTAGGAAATTCTAGCTAAAACCTTTCAAATTGTAGAATGTAGAATTTGCTAATTGTTGCAAAGAATGAAACCACATTTAATTTTTCAAATATTTGCAATTTTACAGTTTAAAAATTCTCAAATTGTATTAGCTTCATCACTGAAAAACTGATTGATTACAGATAGAAACACTAGTCTTATGGGTGGATTTGGATTGTGCCCGCTGCAACAGAAAGATCAGACGCGTCATTGGTAAGCTCCAAGGTAAGTCCAATTTTCATGTGCCTAATAAATTTGTTAAAATAATGCTACTTCTTAAAGACTTGTACTGATATCGTCAATTAATTTGTGCGATTGAATCAATGTAGACAGAGCAAACATTCAATCGGTGGATTATAATGAGAAGGAGAATAAGGTGATCATCAAGGGACCATTTGATCCTGAGTGGCTGGCCAAGAAGCTCTGCTGCAAGGCTTGCAAGATCATCAAACAGTACGAAATTGTCGAACCGCCGCCTCCGCCACCACCTCCACCGGAACCAAAACCAGAGCCAAAACCAGAGCCACCTCCACCACCACCTCCACCGGAACCAAAACCAGAGCCATGTCCGCCTCCGCCTCCACCCGAGAAACTGCAGCCAGAGCCAGAACCACCAAAGCCAAAAGTAGATCCACCGCCTCCACCAGCGGTGAAGTTAGACCCACCCCCAAAACCGTTTCCATACCCGTACCCGTATCCATTTGCTTTCATGCCGGTGTGCTGCCATGCACCATGTCCTTGCGATCGCGGGCACGGTGGCTGCCGCTGCTGCTCCTGTGGCAAGGACTATGACGAACCAAAGCCAGCTCCACCACAAATGCCATACTACCCTCCACCGTCACAGCCATATTGTGATCCTTGTGGTTACCGGGTCGTTTATGAAGAAGATGCCCCTCAGACTTGTGCTATCATGTGATTATTATAATGTACTTTTGTTTTAGTTACCATCTTTTCTCCTTTCTGTTCATAACTTTTTATCTTCGCTATCAGTGAAGAAAATTGGTTAAATGCTATATACTATACATATGAATAACAATTTATCGCGGGAATAAAAAGGCTATTATTTTTTTTTTTTTGGTAATGTGTAACAGAATTAGAAGTTGCAAAAGGTTGATGTAATATGTAATTGGAGAAAGGTATGTTAGGCGAGGTGTCATTCTAAAGGAAGATTCTAGAATAAGATTTGATACATATATGTAGGATTGCTCATAGATGGATCCAGTCATCCAGACAGTAACTGAAATTTGTGCTGGTCACTTTAATTTGTTAAGCTACAAAAGTAGAAGGAAAAGCAGAGAACAGAGTTTGATGGTATATGTAGGTGACCCTTCTAGAAATAGTGATTGGGACGGGGCACAACAAATGAGTGCAAGTTATCAACTATTCAATGAAAAATGAAAAAGAAACAAAAGTGCTAGAGGTAGGTGTTGATTGCTGATTGCTGATTGCGTAGTACTGGTTTTAAAGAGACCTATATTAATTTCTTTATTTCTGCCCATTTACTAGTAAAGTTGCATTATGACTCTAGAAATTTTATATACCAAGCTATAGAAGTTTAGAAACTTGTTCACCAAATAGCAAACTCTCATTTTTTAAGCAACATAAATTTCTAAATGTCAAACGTACCTTGTTCCATAAGCGTCCCTAAATCAATTTATATTACCGCTGCCAACAATTTATTTTTTTATTAAATCAAATTCCTATTGTTTAGGCCCGGCCTCATTGCTGCTCCTTATCTGGCCGACTGTAGGCCTGTGGCAACTAATACTCAGTTCCAAATTCAAGTAATGGACAGACAGTAATCGTTTGCCTGTGACAACCACATCCTTATCCCAGGAATTTGCTAGGTGTATATACTGACAAAACACAGACATTTTATTTTGGTGGCCTGACTTACTGTCCAATTCAACACTCCTCGCTCCCAATTTTTTGTTTTCCTTGTCATTTAAACAAAAAATGTTGATTACTGGTTTATCTTTATAAAGCATGTAAAAGATAAGCTCTTATCGCCTTCTACTGCGTGCATTCTTACGCTTCCTGCTTCGGAAAATTACAGCACAGGAGATTTGAACCAAGTTTCCTCGTCCGAATCACTTCATGATGTGCACGTGTTTGATCCGAATAAATATTAAAGTGGAACATATGCATCATGAAGCGAAGGACAGAAAAGAACGGTCATTGAACCGATTTGGAATGCTCATCAAGCACGTCCCACCCTCCCCAAAACGCTTAATTCACTTGTCATTTGCCCTTTTTTATTTTCTATGTGCAGAGAGATTTTGGCGAAACTGAGACTTAATTTAATTTGCATATTTTAAATAAGATCTCCAAATTTTCCAAATGCTATGCATCACCACCAAATTACCACTGAACCACATCCATAATCACCCCTAAAATCACTATCCGCCCTGACTGGTACTAGGTCAGCTGTACCGGGACCAGAAAACAAAAGCAAATTACAAGCACTCCATCCCTCTTTAATTGATGTGATAGCAAGTCTTTGACAAACCCATCAATTTTCAGTGAAGCTCGATCTATACTTGACAAGTGCTTAACAGTGTAAAAGTATTTAACGGTGTCGGTGAGGATAAAAGTGCTTTGACAAACCCTCTTCAATCTTTCAGTGAAGCTCAATATTTGCGAGCGTAAAAGTGCTTAACAGTGTCGGTATCGTCGTCGATACTCCCGTCGGTAATAGCGATATCCTCGAGAATAGCAATTTCTGTCGGCCTATCATCGGCAATAATTATTTTTTACCCTCGCAGATAGTGGCAGATTCTTGTAGTATGTTCGACACATCCTTCGAGTTGACCTTTTCCTATTCGTTGCAAACAGAGGAGTTGATCTATACTTCTTGTTGTGGTTATTTTTTCAAGAAGAGTGGTGCAGTCAAGCCACGGACACTCTAATATTTACAAGGAATCTCAACCCTAAAGTTAGAACATGTGACCTCTCATCAAGGGCGGATCCAGGATTTTGATCAGGATAGGACAATAAATTATTGAATCGGATTTAAATAGATAATCAGGTCCAAACTCATTAGATAATCGGATACTAGATAAAGCATAATAACAAAAACAACAAAAATAGTATTATATTCCATAATATTTAGATAATCAACTAATCAAACTACCAATTAAAACATGACAAAAAAACCAACAAAATAGTATTCTTTTGCATAACAAAAACATTATCCTTTTACATATTAAAAATTCCATTAATTTATATGATACCGACAAGGGCGGATACAGGATTTTCTTCAGGTAGGGCAAGAAAATATTAAATCGGGTTTAAATAACTAATCGGACTCAAATCTATTAGATAATCAGGAAATATATAAAACATGATAAAAAAATAACTAAAATAATACTTTTACATAATAAAAAAAATAGTATCATTTACATATTTAAAACAACATAAAAAACAAGAATAGATGCTATTTTTTTTTAGGAATCATGACAGAAGCTGCTGTGCAAATCTCCACCTGGAGTTCCCTAATCTCAATTACAAATTCATCTTAAAAGCATCTCAAAAGCATCACCTGATGCACAAAAACAATGAAATGGAGGCATCCAAAAAAAATAATGAAACTTAACGAATCGCAGCTATTGCGCACAACACACCTCTTCCTCTCTATCATTTAATTTTACGGGGGCCCACAAATTCTGAGCCAATCAATACCATTTACCATTTATTTCATTATTTTCCATGGTACATGTGGTTTATGAAAATCGAGCTGTCTCAATGTGTTGGCTCATGCGCTCCACACCTATTCAGATGAAGGGTCTCTTCTCTCATGCGGAGACTATTGTCTGTTGTCACTAGATCAAAAATTAGTTCTCACTTATTTTTGTGGTTATGTAAATATTAAATAATCACCTTAACCGACGGGCTGGGGTATGGTAAACATTTGTGTCTCGTGCAGGGCAGATGCGGAGTCGATAAACCACATTTTCAATGGGTGCAGATTTACTATACAGTTATATGCAAAATTAGGCAACAGCCAAGGGGACATGGTACCGGACTTGAGTGAAATGAGCCCCACGACAGCAATTCCATGTCAGCAGGTACCACGCAAACAGAGAGCTGCACTACTCACAACAGTGTTCGTTATCTGGCGGGAAACTCATAACAGAGAGCTGCACTACTCATAACAGTGTTCGTTATCCGCGCTCTCTCAATTTATTACAAAAAACACATGTTTGTTCCTCCGTGGAAACTTTCATGCGAACAAATCATGTTGTTTCTTATTTTATTTTTAGAATTTATATATATATTTATGTTCAAATTTTTCTGAACTGTAAATTTTTTTTTATAAAAATTATCATCTCTGGGATGCCGCAACCATGGCACGATGATGAACTCCCGCCCTTGCTCGACAAAGGATATACAGGAAAGATCCCTATTTCTAATCTCTAGCTTCATTTTGTGGAAAGAGCGCTGCAAAGTATTTAGGGGTGTGGAGAGAACAGGTGCCAGAACTGTTGGAGGAAATAAGGGTGCAATTGGGCTACAGCTCCAATTGAAAGGGCAACAATAGAGCAGTGCACATTGATGAAATGAAAGAAGGCACCCTGTACCGCTCCCATCTTCATTTTTAATTGTTCTATCTTGTTTTGTACTTTGCCTCTGTTTATCTTCCTTTCTGTTCCTTTTCTTATTTGTACACCTTTTGTAACAGCTCAAACTTTAGAGTTTTTATTTTTTATTTTTTATTTCTCTCTTTAATTTTTTTTAAAGCTTAATAACTTTTATGCTACTAATAATTCAATTGATAAAAAACATATTTACAATGAGTGAAGTGACTCTAATTTCTAAATTTTTTTTTTTTCATAAAATTCTCTAAATTACTAAAAAAATATTCTAATCCTCCTTGATCACTTTCTAAATCCTAGATTTACTATTTTACTGCTCTTTTAATACTACTTATATACACTCATAATCATTCTAATACTTTAATTCTCATCTCGCTCCACGACCGGATCCGCACTCCGACAACTGGATCTACTCACCGTCGAGTTCCGATCGAAATGATAACTCTACTCACCGAGCTCCGACGATACCGCACTTTTGGTTATGGTCGACTCCGCTCTCTCCTCTCTCTCATTCTTCTCTCTGCTTAAGGAGATAGAGACAAGAGAAATGAGAGGGTATTATTGTGTTGGAGATAAAACCTCGAAGAGAAAAGATACGGAATAAGAGGCGGCAGTTAAGTAGATCTAGGATTTGAGATTTTTTTTTCTTTGTTCTATGAAGTTGCTAGAGAGAGAGAGGGCTTCCGCTTCCCTCTCTTTTAACAATAAGAGGCGGAATAAGAGGACTGGACTCTGATTTTTCCTCAATAAAGAAAAAAAGTAATCAAAGTCTACTATAGCCCTCTACGGATACCAATTTTTATTTTGGTCCATCTAGCTTTAGAAGTTCCCAATATTGGCTCAAGACGTTTGTCTTTTGTGTCATATTGATCCTGGCTCCAATTTCAGTCTGAGAAAAAAAAAAAAAAAAACAGAAATCCTAGTTGACAGTAATGTGAAATAAGATACATTTGATATGAAAAATATGACATTTGTTGGACCATTTATAAAAGGAAATCGACCGTTGGAGTTGAGATAAAAAAATATTACAACTAGGGAATGTTCAACATGCACAAGAAAAACGCATTTAGATCGAGTTGCCATTCTTCAATTAAGTGCACAGATCAGCTTAATTATATTTCTTAAATCAGTACCAAAATCTCCAGCATTTTCATTTCATTGTATATTAGCTTAATAATATTAAATCTCTGTGAATCCTTTTAAGAATTCTCTCATTTCAGCCCTACTTCCTTTTATTTTTATTTCTAAAATATCCACTATACATAGTGAATCAAGCAAGTAAAGTTTTCAATATCTTCAAAAAATAAGAATTCGAAATTGAATAGTATTTTATACCAAACAATGTGTATATAAATAAATCTCCTATTTCTTTCAAAAAAATATGAATACAGAAAGTAGGGGTGTTAATAGTCTGCAACTCCTATATTGGAGGGGCAGATTCGCCACCCAAATGTGTTTTGGCAAATCAAATAAATAAAAGTATTACAAGTATAAAAGTTTATCACTCGAGTACAATTTACAAGGAAAGAGGAGCTGGAATGCATTTGGAAGCAGCTTGACCTCACCCAAAGGTGAAATCACAAATCAGAGACAGAATGAGAATCTGATCTCTTTATAGGAAAATGAACATTGTGTTGATCTCGTAGAATCTCCTTTCTTTTCTTTTTTTTGCTTTGATTAATCTTGTAGAATCTCCTTTAGCGAAAGAAGCACCAGCATCATTATCTAACGCAAAGGAGGAAAAGGTTACAAAAATATCTGCTTTGCTTGGATTCCCTTTTGATCCCTTTTTCGTTTTATGAAATCTCACGGATATTCTGTTAATCCACCCAGCTAGCTGTCACATTTCCTGCAAATGGAGAACTAAATCAAATGTTTTTTGAATGAGAGGTCGTATATTTGAAATTTGAAAAAAAAAATTATTTGTAAATATTAAACAATAGAGTGGTTTGATCTCTAACCTTTGTTAAAAAAAACATTTACAGCAAATGAATTGGTCACAAAATATACTAAAGACTTACCGAGTAACTTGAGTTATTACTACCTTTCAAGGTGTACGTTATCTCATCAAGTGATTAAAACAATATTTTTTTTCATACAAAATGTCGCATAATAAAAATTCGGATGGAAAATTACTACGAAAATATCAAAAAGTAGAAGATTTGACCTTCATTTTTATAAATAAATAAAAAATTAAGTTTTCTGACATGAAATGTTAATTAGTGTAACAGTGTATGTATAATATCTGAGTAACTTGAGTTATTACTACCTTTCAAGGTGTACGTTCTCTCATCAAGTGATTAAAACAATATTTTTTTTCATACAAAAAGTCGTATAATAAAAATTCGGATGGAAAACTACTACGAAAATATTAAAAATTAGAAGATTTGACCTTCATTTTTATCAAAAAAAATTAAGTTTTCTGACACAAAATGTTAATTAGTGTAACAGTGTATGTATAATATCTGGGCCGTTCATTAGGAATCTCAAAACCATCTGTCTTATGAAAATCTGTCGGCCATTTGTGAAATTGGACAGTCCAGATCATGTCGCTGGCCATTTTATGAGATGAGGTATCTCTTCACAGATATTGACCCTTTCTTGTAAATCTTGTGAATGTCTTAGAGAATGTAACTCATTCTTGTAACCTTGTAAATGTTTTAGTAAATATTAAAGTTTGGATATTAGAGGAATCAGATTCTAAATAGTTAGTTATAATTTTTTCGAACTTTAAAAACTATAACGCTATCACCTGCTTTCTTTTTAATAGGGTTATATATAGTTAGTTATAGCTGCGCAATAGCTAGCTATGGCTGTTTTTAAGGCCTTTCTGCGATAACGCGATAAACCCTATTTAAAACCTTGAGAGGAACTAATGAGAGGATTCAGATTTGAATAAAAGATAACATGACGTGGATACGTTGATATAGTTGTCAGCGATGAAGTTAAAAAGTATCATGGGATGAGTATACAATCTTACAATTTATTTTAAATTACATCCATATCGATTATAATTATTTGCAACATAACTAACAAAAATAGGCATGATGAGGTTGTTTAGTTTACAATTTATCTAACTTTAGACTTATGCTTTAAGCCAGCATATCTAATGTTTGTTTTGTAAAATAACTTATATCTAAACTTCTTATTTTATGATTGAAAAAGTAAAATAATTGCCATATGTGGTTAAAATAGAATAGGGGAAAGCAATAGACCGTAATACTAGCAAAACTGTACAATAAGGAAAAATAAATAACTTTTAAGAATATGTTTCTATTGATCCTATATCAACCTTGTATGTTTAAAAAAATAGAAAAAATAACGAAAGAGTATGAAAAATTACAAATCCAGTCTCTAAAAAAAGACAATTTATATTCCACCCCAATTTATTGACCTGAAAAAATGTAAAAAAAAATAAAATTTGAATTCACCTCAATTTTTCAAGCTCTTGAAGAATTGAATCCGGATGAAATGTAGAAAGACTAAATTGTAAAAACGATGGCTTGACCGCAAAAAAAAAATACATCCTCAACCAGCCAATATTCATATTATATATGATGATATCAAAGAATCCCTCTGTTCTTTGACTAACGAATGATCTCGATTGACGCAGTGCGAATCGAAATTTATATTATTTTCGAAAAAGCCTAATTAATTTAGGGGTTTAGCTTTTAATTGGCCGTGAACTCAACGGTATCTTCTATTCTGGAAGAGTAGCCGAACAATTTTATTTAGATGTCTTAAATTTAGAGTCATTAAAAATATATCAGATTAAAATAGACAGTCCAGATACCAGGTCAGATATCCCTCGTATACGCAAATTGGCACTTCGTTCCGATTTCTTAGTGGTGAATTGCTTTGGATTTCTATCTATTCCAGCATGGATCCATTTCTCGGTTCTTATCCAAAAAAAAGGAAGTGCTGTATTATATAATTCAGTACTTGTTAGCATAGTGATAACTTAACTGTTCGGGAAAGGTTCGGCGAGGTTAAAAATTCGTGATTCGGAAATAATTCGGATATAATTCGGGAATGATTCGGAATAATCCGCATCAGAGATCTCAATCCTACAAGGAAGCAAAAAAAACCAAAAAAACCAAAAAAAAAATGTTCTGGAAAAAATTCGCGAATTATTCGGATATAATTCGGTCAAAGTTCAGTCAACCGAATAATTCGGTGTTCGGTTCGGCATCACCAAAAAAACGAATTATTCGGATATAATTCGCGAATCTTGTCACTATGCTTGTTAGTTGTCATCGAGTCTAGCACCGATTCTCAATCTTAATTTGACATCTGATAAATCTAATTCACGTAAAGGGGCACTAACTTGCTTGTAATTATATTACCTATTTATAAATTAATTCTAGTAATCAGCCTATGTCTTTTCTTTAATCTTTAGGCGATAAGTACCAATAATCCATTGGGTTGGGTTCGGTTCCCTTGGGCTGATGCGCGTAACAAAATAACCTTAAAAAAGATAATTTTCTTTAATTAGCCTATATTTTTTTTTTGACACATTTGACATCTATCATTTTCAAAGTTCAAATAGTCAATCCAAACTGTTCAACATGATGGATATATTAAAATGTGCTTGGAGATCAAATTTTACATTTTTTTTGAATTCTTTTTTACCATTTATTAAGATGGTTAAAAAATCGTTGTTTTTAGACTATTGAAAAACAACGATTTTGTAACCATCTTAATAAATAGTAAAAAAATTCAAAAAAATGTAAAATAAGATCTCCAAGCACATTTTAATATAGTGATCATGTTGAACGGTTCAGATCGACTCTTTGAATTTTGAAATCGCAAAATTGGCCTATAAAAAAATATTGTCAAGATATGTCAAAAACATAGTGTAATTGAATCCCTCCTCTGTATATATAACATTGTCTAAGAGCAAGTCCGAAAATATAAATATAATAAATGATGCAACTTAAGCCAATTAGCATTTACTGTCAATGTTGTTGTGAATCATCTGATAAAAAATAATTCAAATTACATTTTGATAGGGGTGTAAACGGTCGGATACGGATCGGATAGTGGCCAAACCGTATCCTTATCCGTTATAATTTTTCGGATACGGATATGGATACGGGTCGGATATCGGACGATACGAATATGGATATGAATATAATTCAGATGATTAAAAATAAATTACTAATGTACATTCTAGTCAAAAAATAATATTTAAATATAATTTTTTCATTCATAAATTAGATATAATATCTTTTATAATAAATTTGTTGGATACAAAACATATATCATATTATCAAAACATTAGTTACTAATCATGTCATAATGTTATATTGTTAATCAGAATATATATGTATATACAGTTTAATAAATTATTGGTATATATATGCAATTTAATAAATTAATTTAAGAACATAGAGTACATTTATTATAGTTTAGAGGTGTAAACGGTCGGATACGGATAGTTACGGATAGTTAAAAATATTACCGTATCCTTATCCGTTATAATTTTTCGGATACAGATACAGATACAGATACAGATATGAATATGGATCAGATAATTTAAGTAATTTTTCAGATTCGGATATGGACGAAATCGGATAATATCCAATCCGTTTACACCCCTACATTTTGATCTTCAATGGATAGTTTCTATATGATATGATGGTCTGACTTTGATAGGAGACCGGAGGGTGTGCACATAATTACGGCACCCGGTGCACATGGCATTCAACTCTCCACCCTTGTTCTTTTCTCTTTTTATTATTACAAACAAAAATTTAACAGACGTTCATGATAAATTTGAAAAATATAAAAAGTTTGCATCAAATTTGCAAACTGACAAGAAGATTTCATTTTAAAATTCAAGACTTTTTTTTTAATAAAAGTGGATATTTTTCCGATTTCTATTAAGAAATCATAAATTTAGTGGATTGGTACCAACACATCCTCTGAGATAACAAAATAGTTGAGTTTACATCAGGAACGTCCGATCAGAATTTGAACTAATCCAGACTAGAGGTGGAATGCATTGGACTCTTACCCAAACTCAAATATTATGTTACCTTAGGTGATGTGAGTTTACATCTGGGACTTCAAAATCAATAATATTTACTAATTACTTGCATCTCCCCCGAGCTCAGTAATTCATATCCTCTCCATCAACGCACTGTTTGAGTTTTAATTCCGGACCGTTCATTACGTACTAGTATAAATCTCAACGGAGTCTCATGCATTACAGCTATGGGTCAGATTAATCTGAATTCTAATCGGATAGTCCGGAACTAAACTCAAACAATGTGTTAATGCGACGGTTAATTTTTAAGAGAATTCTTTTGAGTTAACTCGAATATCAGATTGATTGTTTGTCTGCGCAGGAGGTGATCTCAAGCTTTTCAGAGCTCACCTTCATATTATCTCCCGTAAAATTTTCATATATCTTAAAAATACATTTAATTATTGCGGAATGTACAAAATTATTTAATTTAGATTCAATTATTGACGGTCATCAATAATAATCTTAAAATTGCAGACTTATTTTTTGAATATTTTAAAGTATATTTTACTGTTGTGAAATTTATTAGCTTGACCATCAATAATAATCTTAAAATGCAGACATATTTTTCGAATATTTTAAATTACATATATTACTGTTATAAAATTTATTAGCTTCTAGGTTCGAGACCGACCGTTGTTTCGATACATGTGATTCCTATTTTTTTTTTACTTTTGCAATATATCAGGAGATTTTTTTTATAAACTTTATATGAGTTAGAATTTTAATAAAAAATTGTATATGTTTTGATTAATATCTTCAGTAGTTATTTAATACGTAATTCTATTTTCTAACTTATTATTTTTGGAAACACGGTTAAGCGCAGATGATTCGCACACGCACCGCGTATTTTTTTTATTTTTTGCGACAATATTTTAGACAAAAAACGAAACAAAATTAATTAACTCACTAAACCACTTTATTTTACTCGTCACACCATTTTAAGTAAAGTTCCCGTTACTAAAGAATCCAAAAGAAATGAAACGAAATTTCAAATAAATTCGGAGAAAAAAAAAGACAGGAGAGAAAAAAAAGGATAAATATAATATACATAAATATTTATTATTGTTTTACAATTAAGATATAGAAACTCTAACGGGACAATTCAATTCAATTAATGACAGCTTAATACACAAGTAAAATCAAACTATGTAAAACTGACAATCAGGGACAGTTCTTCATAAACAGTAGGACGGAGATCCCTATCCTTTTTTAATTCATAATTCCAATTCTGGTAAGTGGTAATACTCTATTAATGACATTCTACAGTTCACTTTCTATCCTTGGTAAACTCTCCTGTGGATTCCTTTTTTAATCTAACAAATGCCGCACGCCCGCACCGTCACGGAAGTGTAGTTATTTGATTGCAAGAGGATGCATCTATCCCTTGCTCGAAATGGATATACCACTTCTCTTGGAGTTGAGTGTAGTCTAGACTCAGACAGAAAGAAAGGGATCTGACAAGAGAAAACGAGCGGAGATGTCATCCCGGTCTAACCGAGGGCCAACATGCTCCAGGACCAGCTCGGCTCGGTCCAGGCAGAGCGCGCGCGCGGTGGCCCAGGCCTCAGTCGATGCCAAGCTGCACGCGGAATTCGAGGCCACCGAGCGCCAATTCGACTACTCCGCCTCCACCGGCGGCGCCACCTCCTACCCCTCCTCCTCGGCCGAGGTCTCTGCCTACCTCGAGCGGATGCAGCGCAGCCAGCTCATCCAACCTGTCGGCTGCCTCCTCGTGTTCTCCGTGGACTCCGATTACTTGGCCCTCTTGGCCTACAGTGAGAACGCACCTGAGATGCTCGACCTAATACCTCATGCTGTCCCTTCTATTGACCAGCGGCCTGACATCCCCCTATCCCTCGGCTCTGATGTCCGTTCGATCTTCCGGTCGCAGAGCGCTGCGGCTTTACAGAAGGCTGCGTCTTTCCCTGAGATTCAACTTCTTAACCCAATTTTGGTTCACTCCCGCAGCTCCGGGAAGCCCTTTTATGCAATTGTACACAGGATTGGTGTTGGTCTGGTTATGGACATGGAGCCTGTGAACCCGGCCGATGTACCTCTAACAGCTGCCGGCTCACTCCAGTCGTACAAGCTGGCAGCCAAGGCCATCTCTCGGGTCCAGTCCGTGCCCAGTGGCAACATTTCTTTGCTGTGTGATGTTTTAGTCAAGGAAATAAGCGATCTAATGGGCTACGACAGAGTGATGGCATACAAATTCCACGAGGATGAGCACGGGGAGGTTATTGCCGAGTGTAAAAGGTCGGACCTTGAGCCGTACCTAGGGCTGCATTACCCTGCCACCGACATACCCCAGGCATCCAGGTTTCTGTTTATGAAGAATAAAGTAAGAATGATATGTGATTGCTCTGCTGTGCCGGTAAAAGTCATCCAGAGTGACAAGCTGGCAGAACCACTCAGCTTATGCGGGTCCACATTAAGGACTCCACACGGGTGCCATGCTCAGTACATGGCCAACATGGGCTCTATTGCCTCTCTTGTCATGTCAGTGACAATAAGCGAGGAAGATGAAGAGTCAGTGGGAAGTGAGAGGCTTCAGAGAGGAAGGAAGCTATGGGGTCTGGTTGTGTGCCACCACACTAGCCCGAGGTTTGTCCCATTCCCACTCAGATACGCGTGTGAGTTTCTAGTACAAGTGTTTGGCACACAGCTGAACATGGAGGTGGTGCTGGCGGCACATGCAAAGGAGAGGCACATTCTCCGCACACAGACTCTTCTTTGTGATATGCTCCTTCGAGAAGCCCCGATAGGAATCTTCACCCAATCCCCTAATGTCATGGACCTGGTGAAGTGTGATGGTGCTGCGCTCTTTTTTCGCAATCAGTTCTGGATGCTTGGATCAACCCCATCAGAGGCGCAGATGAAAGATATAGTAGCATGGTTACTGGAGTCCCATGACAGTTCAACTGGGCTGAGCACGGACAGCCTCATGGAAGCCGGGTATCCCGGTGCGGCTGCTTTACGTGATACTGTTTGTGGCATGGCTGCAATAAAGATCTCCTCCAAGGATTTTATCTTCTGGTTTCGAACCCACACTGCGAAGGAGATTAAATGGGGTGGGGCCAAGATCGAACCAGGCGACAGTAATGATGACAGGAGAAGAATGCACCCGAGATCTTCCTTTAAAGCTTTTCTGGAGGTCGTCAAGTGGAGGAGTGTCCCTTGGGAAGATGTTGAGATGGATGCAATTCACTCGTTGCAACTCATATTGCGGGGTTCCTTGCAAGACGAGATGCCAATTGATAACAACAATAATAACACGAAGTCGGTTGTTAAGGCATCGTCATCCGATGATGCAAGAAGAATACAACTATATGATGAGTTGAGAACAGTTACTAATGAGATGGTTCGGCTAATTGAGACAGCAACTGTCCCTATATTGGCAGTTGATGCAGTTGGTAACATAAATGGATGGAACAGCAAAGCTGCTGAGCTCACTGGACTATCTGCCCAGGAGGCTGTTGGTACATCTTTTGTAGATCTTGTGGCTGATGAATCTGTTGAAGTAGCTAGGAGGATCTTCACCAATGCTTTGCAAGGTAAAGCTTTATTGTTCAAAAGAATTTTGTTTATAGGTTCAATTCTTGTTGAATTAGAATCATCATTAAAGATATTTGGAAAAAAAAACAAGGCACGTCAATTGATGAACTTGTAAAGAAGCCCCCCTTATTGCAAATTTTGTAAAAAAAAAAGCCCAAAATATATTATACTTCAAGAATATTTTTTGTTTTAAGAATTTCATAAAGCTTTTATTGGAAAAAATAGACAATCGAAGGCAAATACCTCTATAAGTTTTTAGAATAAAGGTTGGGGGTCAGGCCACCTAATTTTATATATCGACAAGGGATTTTCCATCCAGTTTCAAACCTACGACCTCTCATACGGAGAGCATTGTCTTAGCCATTAGACCAAAGACTGGTTCCCTATTCCTTTTATAAGTTTAGTAAGGTTCTAATTTAAGTATCAATGGTGTAGTATTTGTTGTAATAAATGGCTATATATAAATTATTTATGTTAGTACTAAACAATATTGGCAGTGTGCCAGTCGAATTGTGACTAAAGTCAGAAGAACATATTCTTACGCCCTTTCTTGTAAGGGGTGCGTTTTTTAAAATTTCAGTGATTTGCAAATTTTGCCTTTTGTGCAACATATGATCAAGGCAGGGCTATATTATTCAGTTTAATCTGTAATTGTACTCCTATTTTTTGTGAAACAGAGAAAGAGGAACAGAATGTGGAAATAAAGCTCAACCGATTTAACAATGAAGCGGATAATGGACCTGTTATATTGGTGGTCAATGCATGCTGTACTCGTGACATTGCAGAGAAGGTTGTGGGAGTTTGCTTCATAGCACAGGATATCACAGGTCAAAAGATGATAATGGATAAATACACCCGGATCGAAGGGGATTATTGTTCAATTGTCAGAAACCCAAACGAACTTATTCCACCTATATTCATGATTGATGAGTCAGGCATGTGTATAGAGTGGAACGATGCCATGCAGACACTGTCTGGTGTTAAGAGAGAGGATGCCATTGGTCACTTGCTGGTAGGTGAGGTTTTCAACCTTAATAGCTCAGCTTGTAGGATGAAAAACCCTGACATGCTAACCAAACTAAGTATAATTCTGAACACTGCTATCTCTGGTCAAGATGTCGAAAAGTTTATATTCGGTTTCTATAACCTGGATGGGAAGCATGTAGAGGCATTGCTGAGTGTAAGCAAAAGGGTGAACTCAGAGGGCAAGATAATAGGTGCTCTGTGCTTTCTGCACGTGGCAACCCCAGAGCTCCAAAATGCGTTGCATATGCAGAATACATTGAAGCACGCTGCAACAAACAGCATAAAGGAATTGGAATACATGCGTCAGGAGATAAGGAACCCACTTAATGGGATTGTTTTCACTCAGGATCTGTTGCAGTCCTCAGATTTGAATGAAGAACAGAAGAACATCTTCCAAAGAAATGTTCTCTGCCGTGAGCAGCTTACTAAAATCCTAGATGACATGGATCTTGAGACCATTGAACAATGGTATGTTGTGCTTATCAATTTCTTTTAGAATTTGATTTTGGAGAACTTCTTACTTAGATATCATTGGAAAAAAAATTATCTGACATATCCGAGTTATAATTGTATACGCGCTACTATCCACCTTTTTATTTGTGAAAACCCCTATTCTTGCTTATAGGGTTTATTCACCCATATTTCATTTTAAATATTTTTGTACACACCACTGGGGGATGGGTATTCAAAGGGTTTGCTTCTCTCGTTTCAAGATTTTGAAATGGTAACAGAGGACCTACCTTTGTTGCTGGAGCTCTTAGATGTTTTTTGGACTTTGTAAAAACAAGCAATTGATGCTCGTAAAAAATGAGAGCAATTTGATTGCCAGATATTGACAAGTTTTGAATTGTGAACAGCTACTTGGACATGAACACGGATGAATTTAATCTATCAGTAACTCTGGAAACGGTGTTAATGCAAGGGATGCGCCTGAGCAAGGAGAGAAGAATACCTCTAGAGCACGACTGGCCTCCGGAAGTTTCTTGCATGAACCTATATGGTGACAATTTAAGGCTTCAGCAGGTTCTTGCTGAGTTCCTGACATGCACCCTCCAGTTCACAAAACAAGCTGAGGGGCCTGTTTTACTTCGTGCCATCCCAAAAAAAGAACAACTCGGATCTGCAGTTCAGATTGTTCATCTTGAAATCAGGTTAATACTCATGTTCGTTTTTGTTGGCTAAGAGTGGTTTAGAGACAGGCTTGTGCTTAATATTAAAGCCCACTTATACATCATGCAGACCCAGAGAAATAAGCAAGCATAATGGATGACATATTAGTGCTGTACCAACAAACTGCTCTTAGTCTCTCTCCAGTGGTATTTGTTTGTCATTGTAAGCACATGATCCACGAACAAAGACACTCCACATACCAAAAAAAACAGCCAGTCTTAGTCTTAACAGTTAATTTTTATGCAATTTTCCGGCTGATAGAACCACCAAAAATGCCCTTTGGCAGAACCAAACTGCATATTGGAAATAATACAAGAAAGAGGGACCAACCCCCTGCCCCTTCCCAAATACTGAAGGGACAGTAAACTTCAAAATGTTAGAATTTAACAACTCAAAAGCCCTGCGTCAGATATATAACAACTGTCATTGAGGTTCTTTATATAATACATAATGCGAAATATGCAGAATTATACATCCAGCTCCTGGTGTGCCTGAGGCATTGATACAAGAGATGTTCCACCATAACCAGACGGCGTCGAGGGAAGGACTTGGCCTCTACATCAACCAGAAGCTCGTTAAAACTATGAATGGAAATGTGCAGTACCTTCGAGAAGCTGAAAGTTCATCGTTTATCATCCTAATTGAGTTACCTTTGGTTCAAAACAAAGGGAAGCGTCTGAATACCATGAGATCATGATTCTCCCTTGCCAGCATTCCATTGGGAAACAATTTGAGACCAGTGTTAGGATTAGATTTAGTCTACCAGCATCTTTTTTTCTATTTTTTTTTTTCCGCCACTTGCTTGGAATGAGAAATGAAGCTATTGTTAAGACTGTTTTGACTCTTCAAGATGACAAAAATACCAAATTACTCCTGCTGTACTGCAGAAGGAGCCTAGGAGAGTGATGACTGTCTCTGTATAGTAGCCTTGAATCTTAATAACTTATCCACTGTAATCTAGATCTGTTTGTTAACTTAATAATTCTTAGTTTTGGGTTGTTTGAAGTGCTTAAATGGTTGGTTTAATTTTTACTCCTGAAAGCTCTTCCGTCACATGCATTATCAGTGCTAGCCTTGACCGGTTATTTCCAATTTCGCTGCATCATATTATTATGTTTTTGATGGATAAGGCAGTGACGTACATATACCCAATTTCCAAGGATTGACATCTGACAGGACAGCAATCAATAGCAGGGTATTGGGAATTTGGGATGGTGAGTAAATAGTTATCCGTATCCTCTGCATTAACTCAAAAGATTCCCTTTTGAGTTAATGAATTTCAACCGTTTAATATTAGTACAAATCTAGTTAGCACAAATCTTAAAACGGATTGAATGGTCGAGCAGAGAATACGAATTCGAGTAAATAGTGGAAGATTGGGTTCAGATCAAGTTGAAAGTCAACATGACAACAGCGAAAACCCAATTTCCCATTATTTAGGTGGAGTATACATTCTACCATATAAATAGCATGCCATATCTCAAACAACGAGTTAAAGGATAATTATATTAGTCTGTTTATAAAAAATAATAAAGTTAGTTTTATTTTGATAAAGAAAAGAATAATTATATCAATTCCTTTTTAAACCATATAGTTTGTTTATAGATTTAATATATATTAACTAAATGTATTATCAATTTTATTTATGAGTAAATATTAAAGAATTTAAATAACTGAAGTATAAAAAATATTTATAAAGTGTTGGTGGATATATATGAAAGAATTTAAGGAGTTCAAGGATATATAAGATATAATTAAGAGCCGATGGGTAAATACGAAATATAAAAGGAGTTGAAGGATATATGTAATATTAACCCCTTATTTATTTATATCCTACGAGAAGATTATGGAACCATACTCTTATCCTGAAAAACTGGCACTATCATAATTAATAAACTCTTCAAAAATGCAAAGCAATATTGTTATTAGTTATCGGCAAAGAACACAGAACCAAATCTCAGCTTTAATACAGAAACTACAAATATGTTGATCAATATTATCTTGATCATCCAAAATCCAATGTCAATACCTCATGACGTTAGTGATACTGAATCTTGATGATGATTAGTTTGTTTGACAAAAAAAAAAATATTTGTGTTTTACTTGAGCGACCAGGTGTTCATGCCATTGCATTTTGTAAATCAGCCGTAGGAAAACCATCGATGCATTAATCTTAGGTTCTTTCTTCACTCTAAAGGCCCGATCAATCAATCGACTTTTAGAGACGGGACAACCTACTATTTAATTAGGCAATCAGCTTTTGTCTTTTTATAATGTATGACTCGGACCTAATAAAGCTCAGGTATAGAATAATTTTATTTCGTGCCAGCAACCATACTTTATTTCTTTTTAGGTCTCCTGTCTATTATGAAACAGTTCAAACAAATATGACAAAAAAAAAATTCTTAATATAAAAAATATCATATTTATTCGATAAATTGTTTAGAAATGTCAAATATATCCCACTCGTTAGACCCCGACATTTTTATTAATACCCTCAGTGCATAAAAAATTATTAAAAATAACCACCGGTCCAAATCTTTATTAAAAATACCCATACCGGCCAATTATTGGCCGGTTCCGATTAAAAAGCCCTACCGGCCAATAATTGGCCGGATCCGATTTAAAGTCTCAACCGGCCAATAATTGGCCGGTTCCGAGGTTGATTGATTTTGAACGTCCAATAATCTGCACGAATCTCAAAGCAGCCCAATTCGTTTTAAAACTCCCTTCCTCTCCTCTCTTTCCCTGCCGCCCTCTCTTTCCCTGCCGCTGCCGCCTCTCCTCTCTTTCCCTGCCGCCTCTCCTCTCCCCTGCCGTGCCCTCTCCTCTCTTTCCCTTCCTCTCCTCTCTTTCCCTGCCGTGCCTCCTCTCTTTCCCTTCCTCTCCTCTCTTTCCCTGCCGGCCCTCTCCTCTCTTCCCTGCCGTGCCTCTGTTGGCCTCCTTGCGCTGCTGTGTGGCCAGTCCTGTTGGTGTGGTGTTGCTGATTTTGCTTGACCCGCTCGATTTGGGTGCTGACCTGGTTCGCTGTTTTTGTTGCCTTCCCTCTCCATTCGGGTAATTGTTGGAACCCTCTGGTGCCTTGTTTTGCTGTGTAGTGCCCGGTTTTGCTGTGCTATTTCTGGTGCCTTGTTTTGATTTTGCTGGTACACTGGTACACCGTACCAGTAGTGTTGTGCTTGGGTGCTGCTGTGAAGCTGGGCCTATTCTGGTTTGATTTCCTTGCTGGCCTTGTGGCCTTGCGTTGGCTTTTCTGGTTGGTACCTGTTGGTGGAGGTTTGCCTGTTTTGTTGTTCCTTTGGGTTGGTACCTGGTTGGTACCTGTTGGACTTGTGTTCCTTTTCTGGTTGGTACCTGGTTGGTACCTGTTGGAGTTGTGTTCCTTTTCTGGTTGGTACCTGGTTGGTACCTGTTGGACTTGTGTTCTGTGGTGGCCTTGCCTTGCGATATGTGAACAAGAGTTGCTGGTACCAGCCCAGTGTAGCCACTGGTACCAAACTTGAAATGACAGGGACCTTGTTGAGAAAATTTGAAATATTTTGAGTATTGGTGCATGAACTGAGCCCTTGCGTAAAATAGAATATGACATGGACTAAATTGCAAAAGTTTGGATTTTTGCAATCTGTTGGAAATTAAAAATGAGGCCGAAATTGATTAAAAGGAATAAAAAGGAGGATTTAAAAGTGGATTTTTGCAAAGGCATAAGTGAAATAAAATTGGATAAATTACTTCGGGTCTCGAGCTTCCATTTGGTTGGCTCGATCCGAAGTTTCACTTAAAGCTCGGGAAATGATTAGATTAGTCCTGGATTGATGACTCATGACATACTATGAGCAGATACTAGATTATCCAGCAGGACACGATATGATCCCGAAATACACAACAATTAAAAGTCCCAACAATAGTTAATTAGGATGAACACATTTAAATTAGATTAAATTAATTTTTTTTATTTAATTTAGTTAAGTATTTTTATTTCGTAATAAAAGTGGTAGTAATATTATTAATTATTCTAAAAACTTAAAAGAAATATATAATATGTTGTTAATTAGCAAGGACAACTAATTAACAACATATTGATGATTTTGTATCATTTCGATTATGTTAAAAACTAATTAGAGACGTATTATATTTATATACGTACTGAGGAATATAATGAAATTGACTTATAAAAGAAATTAAGTAAAATACGTATTTTTACATTATGAACATCTATACGCGATTAATTATCGCAATAAAAGTGGTAGTAATATTATTAATTATTCTAAAAACTTAAAAGAAATATATAATATGTTGTTAATTAGTAAGGACAACTAATTAACAACATATTAATGATTTTCGTATCATTTCGATTATGCTAAAAACTAATTAGAGACGTATTATATTTATATACGTACTTAGGAATATAATGAAATTGACTTATAAAAGAAATTAAGTAAAATACGTATTTTTACATTACGAACATCTATACGCGATTAATTATCGCAATAAAAGACTAAATAAATTATTTACGTATTTTTAATCCTATAAGTAATTAGGGTTTCTTTTTAAATACTTAGAAATTTTAATTAATTTAAATTACATTGTAATTAGTTATAGTTAGGAATTTAGTATTTTAATTATTATTAGGTAAGTATTAAATGTTATAATCGTTCATAAAGGTTAAACAAATATAAATATGTTGTTAAATATTAAAGGACAATTAATTTACAACATATTAATATTTTCGCATTAATAGTTTAGTTTTAAATTGAATTGTTTTGAAATTCATTAAATAAGATAATTAAGTAGAACACATACGTCTACGTTAAGAGTATTAAAATAAGACTACAATTAGTGTAATAGATAACGTAATTAATTACACTGCGTAATCTATCTTATAACAAGTAGGATTTTATATATACCTTAAGATTAAATTAAACAGTTTATCTTCAAATTAAAAATCATTTATTACTGCAATTATGATTTAAGCCGTTTTTAACCGTTTTTTAGCTGTTTTTTTTACATTTCTTACTTTATCCCTTTTTAGCGTGTTTAAGCTTATTTTAGCCGTTTTTTTTACATTGCTTACGGTAATTATGATTTACGGTTCATATAGCGTCGGTTAACAGAATCTTATTAATGAAATTAGGATGGTTAGAGGACGGCCTAAGCTTCGTCCACTGTCACCCATAGTTGACGAGCCGATTGCGACCAGCAGCACAGATCATTTTAGTCCTCTTCTGTGGGTGCCGCACCGCGATCACCGGGTCTCACTGGCTTCTCGTGAGGTATGTTTTTTTTTTCACATTTTCAAATTTCTTTGAATTTAAGTGTTGATGTGCTAACCCCATGTGGATTAAATTTGTCAATGTAGGACAAGTTTATTTTAGATGTGAAGCTGCGGTGCGTTCACTTGCCATACTACCGGTCGATGGACCGGTATCTTGTCAATCTAGGCCTCTACCAGATGGTAGACATCTTGCGGACTGGGAGTGGCGTCATCAACGCGTCTCTCATCGCGGGATTGGTTGAGAGATGGCGTCCCGAGACGCACACGTTTCACATGCCGTTCGGAGAGATGACAGTGACTCTCCAGGACGTGAGTTCTTTGTGGGGGTTGGCTATCAGTGGCACCCCCGTCAGTGGCGTATCTGACAGCAAGACGTTTGCTGCTCAGATTGAGGAGCTATTGGGGGCTGATTCTCACTCCCTCATTGAGAAGAGTGGAACATCAAAATTCCACTTGAGGATGAAGAGGTTGCGCCAGCACTTCAGCGCGGGTCTGACAGCAGACTCCACAGATGTGGAGATTCAGAGGTACAAACTTCAAATTTCTCGTATTTTTTTTCTGAATTCCCATTTGTTGCTGATCTTATATTACATGTTTGTTACTGCAGATATACACGGGGCTACGTGATGGACCTATTTGGTTCCGTCATGTTTGCTGATTCTTCCGGTGACTGCATGCCGATGATGTATCTCCCGCTGCTGGCAAACCTGGATGACCCGTCGAAGTACAACTGGGGTGCGGCCGTCTTAGCCCATCTGTACTCCCACCTCTGCCGTGCTTCTGTGGTAAGTCCCTAGCTATTATATTACTCTTTTACATAATAAATGAAGAAGTTGCAAATGACATATGAAATTATTACAAATGCAGCCAGATATCAAACAGATGTACGGGCCAGTACTGTTGCTTCAGCACTGGTCGTGGTCACGGCTACCGGTGGGCAGGCCCATACCGAATGCGGCGCCGGCTTGGGGAGAGCCCGACGATATCCGCTGCCCGGCATACGGCAAGAAGTGGCACGGTGTTCACAGCTACCAGGATCAGGGCCACGGTTATACATTGGGTATCAGGCCAGTCCGGTCACAGCTGCAGAATTTGACGGCGGAGCAGGTTGAGTGGACCCCGTACGCCAAGCTGTACGATGACGGTAGGCTGCCGCTGAGATGTTTTCAGTCTATGGATATGTGGTATTATATGGGGCCGCTCGTACATTTCTGGGTAGTGGAGCACCATTATCCGGATCGCGTACTCCGCCAGTTTGGACTTCCGCCGTTTATTCCCGCAGAGCCATCTTTGTTGAGTTCCACTATCGTAGACCTGCACAAGTAAGTCGTATCTCTTTTGTACTATCATATATTACTTGATTTATTTGTGTTGCAACTAACGTGTTTCTTACAGGATGAGCCACTTATCGCGACTGGAGCGCGACTGGAGCGTGCACTACGAGTTCTATTGCAGTATCTTGGCACAGCCGCAGCACGAGCACTTCTATGCATACCCGGATGAGTTGATGCAGACCCCGGGAGATCCCCTACTGAGGTACGAGACTTGGTACATGCGGGTATGCATGGCGAGCGTATATCTGGAGGGCGAATACGGCGCTCACTTACGCGATATGATCAAGAACGACGACGGTTACACACCCAACGGTAGAAAATGGGCTCGCCAGGTAATTCACTTGACACTAGATGTTTTTTTCATTTAACTGATCACTTCATCATTGTTTGATCTAACAAATTACTCTTTCAGCTGTTGGATTCGATTAAGACCGTAGCGCACGGGCTAGTAATGCTAGGAAAGAAGAACTGGAGGCAGTTTGGCTACCGTTACGTGGAGAAGGGTGCCCCTTTCATGGAGGATTCTGGGCACGGTGGGCGGCTCATCGGCATGCTGCGAGACGCCAGAGAAAACATCGATTGGCGTAAGATAGATCCGTCCGAGCCCGATGAGTGCCCGGTTCTGGCGCGAGACATGCCACCCCCCCCCAGACGGTTCCAGAGTGGGACCACCATCGCTGGGTGTTGTCCACGAGGGGATGGCACGCATTCTATACTGACGACGGTCGTCCGTTTCAGCCTCCGGTATGTTTTATTATTTTAGCTGTTTGAATTAGTGCAAATTTCTTCGTTCCGTTCTAATTCAGTAGATTATGTGATTGATTGCAGAGTCAGTCCGAGATGCCACCGGAGCCACAGATGGCTGTGATAGATCCAGATGAGATTGATCCACGGTACAGCGCGAGTCTGGACGATCTCGGGATCTATGACTATGGGATGCCGCAGATGGCCCACGATGGAGAGGCCAGTGGTAGCGGGGCTCAGCATCAGCCTGACTTTGGGACTGATTTCGCTGCATCTATATTCGGTACACCTCCACCGGTCTCTACGCATGAGTCTGTATGGGATACTGCCGATATGATGTACAGAGAGGCCGATGCTCGTGCGGAGACACCGAGAGATAGAGCGTGGCCCCATCGGGCGAACGCCAGAGTTCCAGCTGAGCGATGGTCTCCTTCTCCGTTTCAGCGCTGATTTATGTATTTTTTAGGGTTATGTTGTTGTTATTTTTTTATGTTGTTGTTATTTTTTTTATGGTTCTGTTGTTGTTCCTTTATTTTATTGTTATATGTTTCGTTGTTCTATGTTTTGTTGTTCTTGTTTTGTGTTTTGTGTTTTAATATTTGGAGTCACAATCCATTTTGCAATTCAATATACTCCTTACAACTTGGAATAAAAAAAAATTTCACAACATATAAATAAAAAAAGTCATAATAGAGATAAATCACCTTCTACTACTACTACTACGCCTAAAACTAAATCCCCTTAAGAAACTGGTTCCGGAAGATGGCCTGCTAGACGGCTCTGCTTGGGTCTCAGACGGCCCTGCTTGGCTTCCAGATGCCCTTGTCGTACGCCTACTAGTTGACCTTCTCGATGGATTTCTTTGTAATCCAATCGCCTCACCTCCTAAGTTGAGGGTATCCCCCATCGCTTCTGCAAACATAACAGACGCATCTAAATGGCTTGTAGCGGGAGGATGTCGTGGCCCTCCGGACACACTTGCCCTTGCCCTAGCTGGGTCATTCGCGTACTCATTGGTCGCGATTCTTGCATCTGCATTTGTATATGTTATTTAGTAAGTTGGTGCCAATTGAAAGTAAATATAATTTCTGATAAATGTTACGTACCTCTTCGTTGCCTATCAACGGTTGAACGTCGGGGTTGATGCCCCCGTCGTCTACCTTCCAGTTCATCCATTGTCATTACATGACGGATGTGTTTTCGCCGCCCCTTCCTAATCCATCCCTGCGCGGAAAGTATTGTTGGCTCAGTATTAGGAGGTCAACTTTCCATATTGCCAACAGGAACAAACATTCCGTTCCAAGTACTCAGAAGGTAGTCCACATTGTACCAGTGTGCAACAAATCTTTCCTCGCACCAGTTTCGGTTCCGACAAACCGCTAACACATGAGCGCACGGAATTGACGTCAGCTGGATACCTCTGCACTCACATTCCATTTGGTTGTCGGGACCGCATTTCACAATGTACATGCACTCTCTGCGTGTCAACTCCATAACTCCCAGGTCGTTGCGACGGCAAGGAATATACTCATTTGGAACTGAAACTTGGTACTGCCCTTGGCCGTGTGTGTAAGGCACCAAACGCATTGTTGCAGCTTTCTCCCACTTTCTCCCCAACTTCTCCGAAACCCGGGTGGAAAACTTCTGGAGAGGGTTGTCTTTCAATTCCATGGCTCGCTGTCGCCGTGCAACAAACCATTTGTTGCACTTGTAGAATGTATCCTCCACTATGGCAGCAACAGGCATTCTACGGCTATCCCGGAAAACATTGTTCAGGCACTCAGAGCCGTTTGTTGTCATTATACCAAACCGGAATCCTCCATCACAGGTTTGGAAAATCTTCTCATAATTAGACGATTCTGTCGGATCATTCGGACGAACTTTGCCAACCTTCCGCAAATATGCATTACACCTTGGATTTAGCTGTACAAAACGAACATATGTTATTTCACTTTCAAAGTAGGGACTACAAAAAATTAAATGAAATGTGGTACATTACAAATACCTTAGCAAACTCTTCGAACATCTCTTTCAGCTTTCTTGGCTTCTTCTTCTTTGCTCATTCCCTGAACCTTTGGCCGTACCACCTTTCTTTTCCACAGTTCTGTACCAGATTGTCAGCAACATGCTGCATGCAAAACCTGTGCACAAAGAGCTCTGGAGGCCATCCGTATTCTTCGGTCAGTGCAGCTTTGATCCCCTTGTGCTGGTCTGATATAACACAGACGAATTGGTTATATCCGAGCACTTCATTCCTCAACCATTGCAGGAAGAAACCCCAATTCTCGGCGTTTTCCTTGTGCACGATTGCAAATGCTAGAGGCAGCAGTTGGTTCTCGGCATCATAGGCACAAGCTATCATGAGCCTCCCCTCGTACCGCCCTGACAAGAAGCACGCATCTATGCTGATCACCGGTCTCAAGAACCGGAACGCCGCAATGCATGGACCAAAAGCCCAGGCAACGGCCCTGAACTGAACTTGCCCTTCCTTTATTACTCCTGTGTCTTTGTCTCGTATCGGACTGGTCAGAAAATGGTACTTTGATCCGGGATTCTTGACGCAAATCGCCATCAATAGTGGTCTCAGCAAGCCGTACGATTCCTCCCAACCCCCAAATTCTCGGGCTATTGCAAGCTCACGACCCCTCCACAGTCGGTTGTATTTCGGGGTGACTTTGTCATACACAGCCATAACACAGTTTGCCACCGACTGGATGCTCATACAGGGGTCAGTCTTAATGCTGTTCCCAATGACATCGGCAATGATTGATGCCGTCAGACATTCATTGTCGATCCTTGTATACTCAGTCCTGCATGTGTGAGGCTTGTCTTGCATCGTTATAACCCACGCATCTCCATATCCCGATGCTTTTCCCTTGAGTTCGTAACCACAACGCCGGTCTTTGCACACCACATGAATCCGGCGGGTGTCACTCCTACTCATTCTTATCTCCTGATTCTTGTGGACATGGTGCTCCCTAATCTTCTTCATTAATTCATCCTTGCTTTTAAAATATTGGTTTGCGGCCAGCTCACCCGTGCGCTCAATTCGTGGCCCATATGAACCAGTATCTGCTTCTCTGAACCGAGATACATCATTGAATTCTGGAAACGGGTGCGTATCACTCCTCCCGCTGAGCGGCGCTGAGCAAGAGCTGCTCCGAATGGGTCCTTCAGCTGTGTCAACTGGACCGTCTTCACCACATCCATCTATGTGATCAGAGTCCCAGTCATGTCCATCATACTCATCCCCACTTTGCAAGCGTTCATCCGGGATATCATTGATATTTTCAAAATCCGACCCAACTTCATCGTGTACTGGGCCTGGGAATGGTAAAGGCTCCTCATGCACGGGTCTAGGTGGGGAACAAATTCGGAGTATTGGTTGAGGTCGTGGTTGCGGCGGAGTTAGATAGTAGTTTTCCGGGTTAGAAGTTGGATAGTATGTTTCTTGGTAAGTAGGGGGATAGTTCGTTTCTGGGTAAGTAGGGTGATAGTTCGTTTCTGGGAAAGTAGGGTGATAGTTCGTTTCTGGGTAAGTAGGGTGATAGTTCGTTTCTGGGTAAATAGGTGGATAGTTGCTTTCTCGTTCTGTTGGGGGCACGACGGGAGTCTCCATTGCAACTGAGCATTGACTAGAACTACCACCCCCTGCCTCTCTCGGAACTCTTCTAACATAGATCTCTATTACAAAATCTCCGTTGGCCTTAAAATACCCACACAACCCTCTCTAGGTATTTTCATCTGTTATTTTCGCAAGTGAATATTTCCCGGTGTTTCCATTACACACTCGGGTCGCCAATTCAAGGTTGCATCTTTCTGGATTAAAACGGGTGTAATCGAAAATTGTGACTTTCAAGTCCAACAGAGATATATTATCGTCAACCATAACCGAAGCAATTGGTTCTCTGTTGTAATAAGGTCCGTCTGCATTATGTTCAAGCTTACCACCCCAGTGTATAGAAATCAATGGCATTGTGATCGAACTACATTTTGAAATTGATAATAATTTGTCAGGTTACTAATGTACACAGTGACTGAATAATAAAGAAAATTATTTTAAATTAAGTTCATTTAGTTTTAACTAATTTTAGTTAATTAAAATTAATTGTTATTAATTAAAAATAATATTAATTAATTTTCATTAATTAAAATTAAATAATAAAATTCACTACAATTAATTAAAATTAATTAAAAGTAATTAATTACTTAAAATGAATTAAATTAAATTAATTTATTAAAATTTATTAAAATTTATTAAAATTAAATAATTACAAGTAAGTAAAATTAATTAAAATTAATTAATTACAAGTAAGTAAAATTAATTAATTACAAGTAATTAAAATTAATTAAAAATAATTAATTAAAATTAATTAAAAATAATTAATTAAAATTAATTAAAAATAATTAATTAAAAATAATTAAAATTAATTAAAAATAATTAATTAAAATTAATTAAAATTAATTAAAATAATTAATTACAATTAATTAAAAATAATTAATTACAATTAATTAAAATTAATTAATTACAATTAATTAAAATTAATTAATTACAATTAATTAAAATTAATTAATTACAATTAATTAAAATTAATTAATTACAATTAATTAAAATTAATTAATTACAATTAATTAAAAACAATTAATTACAATTAATTAAAATTAATTAATTACAATTAATTACAATTAATTAAAATTAATTAAAATTAATTAATTACAATGAAAATTAATTATTTCAAATTAATTAAAATTAATTAAAATTAATTACAATTCCTTTAAATTAATTAAACTGAACTAACATTAATTAAATAAATATAGAATTAATTAAACTTAACTGAACTTAACTAAAATTAATTTAAATTTAATTAAATAAATATTAAAACTAACTTAAATTAATTAAACTTAATTAAACTATTTAAAACTAATTAACATTAATTTTAATTAAATTAATTAACCTTAATTACAAACATTTAAAAATAAAAAACAATAAAAATAATTAAAAAAAAACTGTTACCTCTCGGGCGCTGCCTCTGCCTCTGCCTCTTCAGAAGTTGTGAGGTCTTATGGAGTGCGATTTGGGGTTAATATAGGGGCTGAAACAGTAAAAATGGATTAAAGCACGGGGCCGGCCAATAATTGGCCGGTACGGGACTTTTAATGGGAACCGGCCAATTATTGGCCGGTGGGGACTTTAAATCGGATCCGGCCAATTATTGGCCGGTAGGGCTTTTTAATCGGAACCGGCCAATAATTGGCCGGTATGGGTATTTTTAATAAAGATTTGGGCCGGTGGTTATTTTTAATAATTTTTTATGTACTGAGGGTATTAATAAAAATGTCGGCGTTAGACCTATCGAGCTAATTAATAATGGCCAATTATTAAAGTGCGCGTCTTGCAACTAAAGTAACCGTAATTTAAGTTTTTGAAGATGCTTCAATGCATTAATGTTTAATGCGATTTAATTAAAGATGAAACAAAGTATGAATACCAAATCTCATATTGTTTGACAATTTTTACTCTCAATACTTCACTTGCTGGATAATTTTGTCATTTTATTTAATAATATTTATTCACTTCACTGGTACGGTACTATCAAACATCAATGATCAACATTTTAAAATAAGGGGAATTTCATATATGCCCCTCAAAAACTATGAAATTATGTACTTGCCACTTTAAAATTTATAATTACATATTTACTATTCTAAATTCAAATAACTCACATATTTACCTAATATAATTTAAATATATAACAAATATATCCAAAACTCAAATTTATTATGTTTAAGATTTTTAAAACTATAATTAATTAAGGATTAATTAATTGTACCTATCTAAAAAATAATAAAAAGTACATATTTGATTATCTTGTGCTGATCTAATATAACACAAATGAATTTGTTGTCACCGATCACTTCTCTCTGCAACCATCTCATTGAAAGTCACCAATTCTCACCACTTTCCTTCTCCACAATTGCAAATGTCAATGACAACAATTGATTTTTGGTATCATATACACGAAAATAAATCTGCTGTGATTCTCGGGAATCGCAGGACCCTGCGATCCCGAATCTCAGCTGTTGGTTTTTTTCGTGATGCGTGCATGAAAATTTACTTTTCCAAAGTGTTTTCGAGATCCGTGCACAGAAAATGAACTGTTGATTCGGAATTTTAGGATCCTGCTATCCCACCCAGGATCGCAGCAGATTCGGACTCCATATACACACACTATTAGAAGCCTCCTCTCATAACGGCCATACACGAAGCATGCATCGATATTGATTATTAGCCTCAAGAATGGCACCGCTGCAATACATGGACCAAAAGCTCATGCTACATCCTTGAACTATCGAGCCCCTTCGACCTATATGTCTTTAGTCAACATTTGGTACTTTGTGCCAAGATTTGCTCTCTGTATGGCTTGAAGTATTGGTTCAAGCAAGGAGTACGAACCCAAACTCATGAAAAGTTGAGATACCGCAAGCTCACAATCTCTCCACAACCTGTTATATTTTGAGGTAACGTGCGCGTACCTTATCCTAACACAATATGTGATGTGCTGGATGTTACAAGCCACAACCTGTCCTTGATGATGTGGGCCGATATGAATGAGGTGTGGGACACTTCTTTTATAATCTATGCCTCTTTAATCCTTTAGCGTTGCAAAAAGACGTAATTTGCAATGATTGTCCTTACAAACAACAACCATCCGACTCAGATCACTTTTCGACAATTTGCACTCCATATTCTTGTCAATATGGTACTCCCAGATATTTTTATTCAGAAGTTATCTCATGCCAAAAACCTGACCTTCCACAAGCTAGTTGTCGAATACTCTAGGTTTTCCCAAAGAAAGCAACATCTGCTTCTTCAAAAGCAGATATTTTGTTGAAATTTCTACATTTGATGCTTGGTAGTCCGCCTGGATATCGGGAAATTGTCTGACTTGTGAGGGGGTATATCTTCATCTCCATCCGATAGGTGATCGGACTCCCAATCTCCATCCCCAAATTGATCAGCAGTTTCTAACTCCCGATCTGGTACCACACCAATGGCTTTATCAAGCTCAGGTTCAGGTTAGGTACAAGTACAGGTCGAGGTTGGAGGTCCAGGTGCTGGTACGCACACATGCACAAATTCGGGGGTAAGTTCGGGGTAGTTTTAGGGAAAGATCCATATTCTGGTATATAATTATCATAATTCGAGTTGTCATAACCCAAATTGTGATAACTAGGGGTGCAAACGGGTCGGATATTATCCGATTGTATCCGCATCTGTATCCGAAAATTAGATACAGATATCCGATATCCAAATATCCTTGCGGATACGAATACAGATATGGTTTTGAAAATTAATTATCCGTATCCGAATAGTAGATAAATACCATATAGTTTACTATATATAATAAAAATATTTATATATACACAATGATCATCACTAACCTTGAATGAATATTTGAGACTTTTATATACTTGAATCCCCCTATAAACGGTGTAACACTGAGGAGTTTTGGTTAACAAACTACATTTGTGAATGGGAAACCTTTATAAGTAATCAACTAATTATAAAAATAAATTACTAATTTATATAATTAATTAAAAAAAAATTTGTTCTTTTTCTTTCCCTTTTCTTTTTTATTTGAGTTGAGTGAATTGTGAATGAGAGAGAGAAAACATGATTTTATAGGTAGAAAATGAATTTCCTAGACAACCAATGGGATTAGACTACCACTGAGAATCTCGACGATGGAGACATTTTAAAAAAGTCGAGGGCATTTGTGTAATATATTTTTTTAATTGAGGATATAATAAACATTTCGGTGCGTACGAGTTTAGAGTAAGTATTTACACGAGATTCAAGTTCCATGAAATAGCCTCTTCTTCCAAGTGATTTTGATTAAGTGGCCGACAAGTCCACATGGGAAGTACTAATAGATTCCTAACATGCCCCAGAACTTTGCTTAAATGACAATTGTGATGGCAAAGTATCCAATCCAACAGACCATTTGCTACAGATTATCGGGACCTGAAATCCTAGTCCTACATCAAAGCACAGAAATTCGGATTTTTTTTAAAAACCATAATTAAAAAAATTAAAATTAGGGAACCAACATGATTACCCGCAGATTTCGAAAAACCATAAGAACCGAACAGCCTATTCGGTTCCCAAATTTTTTTTCCCCTGGGACCGAATAGGCATTTCGGTCCCCCCCCATTTCACAGTTTTTTCGAAAAAAACTGTGCAGCCTTCTGTGTAATACCCTAGAACCGAGATCCCAATTCAGTCCAGGGTATTTTCAGTGGGGACCGAATTGGCATTTCGGTCCCCAATTTTTTTTTTTTTTTTTTTTTTTTTTAGATACAAAAAATCGAATTTTTTTAAAGACAAAATAATAAAATATAACACTAAAAAAATCGAATTTTTTTTCATTTGTCAAATTACTTTTTTTATATCATATTTATATGAAAATACGCTAAATTACTTGAAATTATGTTAATTTATGCTGATTTACACTAAATTACTTGAAATTATGTTAATTTATGCTGATTTACACTAAATTACTTGAAATTATGTTAATTTATTTTTAAGAGATAAATAGGTAAAATGCTGATTAACAGAGCCGATTTTGTGCTAAAATACGGTAAATTACAATAATTATGCTAAAATACGGTAAATTTACTAAAATGCTGAAATTACAATAATTATGTAGAATTATGCTAAAATACGGTAAATTACGTATGAATTGAGCCGATTTTCTAGCATCTTTCATAAATTTACTAAAAGGAGCGTAACTTTTGATCCGTCCGTCGGATCGGGCTGAAATTTTGACAGGAACTCCACAACCCAAAACCCGATCCGAAACCATCTACGATCCGTTTCGCCCATTTGCGGGCTCAGATTTGCGATCCGAGTCTTCCTTCATGGACTTTTGAACATTTCTTTATAATTTTAGAGTTTTTAGGGTCTTTGATGTATCTTTTATATATATTTTCTGTTTTAGGGTTTGTATTTAAACAGACGTCATGTCTTTTGGCATAATTATTGTAATTTACCGTATTTTAGCACAAAATCGGCTCTATTCGTAGCGTAATTTCTAACAAATATTTTAAAAAACAATTCGATTTTTTTGTGTTATATTTCATTTCAGCATTTTAGCTATTTTTCTCTTAAAAAAAAAAAAAAAAAAAAAGAGTTTCAAACCGTAAGAAAAATTTACGGTTTGAATTCGGAATTCAAACCGTAAATTTTTCTTACGGTTTGGGTATAAATTTAAATTTTTCAAAAACTTGGATAATTATATTAAAATATATTTTTTTTTGGGTAAAAATAAAAATCTCGGGCTATTTGTCTCTAAAAAAAAAAAAAAAAAAAAAAAGGGGACCGAAATCCCATTTCGGGTCCCCATCCCATTTCGATTTTCTGTGGCGGCTCTGCCAAAAAAATGTGAAATGGGGGGGGGACCGAAATGCCTATTCGGTCCCAGGGGAAAAAAATTTTGGGGACCGAATAGGCTGTTCGGTTCTTATGGTTTTTCAAAATCTGCGGGTAATCATGTTGGTTCCCTAATTTTAATTTTTTTAATTATGGTTTTTAAAAAAAATCCCAGAAATTCACTCGTATACAGAGCGGTACTTGGTACTTCGACAAGGGTATTTCCGGAAATGAAAACATTAATGAAGTACCTTCCCCTCTTACCGCTTGAGTCATCACTGGAGGCTCAAAAAGAGCCAATTACCCCTTTTCATCTCTTCACCGCCGTTTTTCTCGGAACCCTAACAAAATACCAGAGATCAGAGAGAACTAAGATACAATGGAGCGGAAGCTCACCGCGACGGCTCTAGTGGGAAACTGGAAGCTCCATTTGGCACTGGCAGCTGTGATAGGAGTGGCCGGGATCGCTCTGGCGACGATGGGGCCAACTTTAGCCACTATCGTTACATTTTTCTGGCCGCTCGTCGTATCGACCGTCTTCCTCCTGTCCGCCGTAGCCGTACTCTTTCGGATCTCTCCGCCACCCAGCGATCCCCTCCATGAGGAGATCCCTGGTCAAGAACTGATGCAATACGTGGCAGGATTGCCTGACGAGGTGTCATTGGAAATGTTAGAGAGACTAGATCGGGAATATCAGTCGGAGAAAGAAGAAGGGGAGATGCAGAGGCGAATGGAGGAAGAGCCGGTGAAGGAACAGGAAGAGAGCGGTGGGAGTCGCCGTGAAGTTTCTGGTGCTCCGCTGGATCAATGTTAGGTGACGTGGTCTGCTGATGTGGCCCGGTGTTGGTAATAATTGGTTACGAAACAGTCAGCAAGGGGGTAAACTTTTCTTTTGCTTGCCTGTGGATGCGTTACTGTAGACTGTAGAATAGTGATGTGTAGAGTGCAAGATAGAATAGACTCGCTGCAATGTAGCTGGTGGAGTATTTCCAATAAGTTTTAGTCCTTCCTTTCCGTTTCTTTTCTTCTTTTCTTCTTTTCCTGATTTTGTTTATTGTTTTATTAGGTGCAATTCGATAAATGGCAATCGTGTGACATATTAAAAAAAGATAACAAAGATGAGAAAGAAAATATATTAACAAAAAAATATTTGACAAGATGTGTTGACCGATTGAAACGAAATATTAAAAATAAAGGGTTATATAAATTACCCCAAATTTTTGCAACGGAAATATATTAACAATACAGTAAATTTAGTATGTTCAGTATTTCAGTTGATATATAATGGATGTATCAAATTCAAGTCAAACTGATATTAATGGATCGTCTCTGTCTGGTAGGTTTATAGAATTGTTCTATCTAAATATATCAGTAACACAAAGAACTGAAATTTTTATTAATATCCAAAATAAATAAATAATTTCACAATCTACACCCTTTTGCGCTGGATTTCCAAAAATGATCAAACCATAAAATTTGTTTCCGGTTTCAAGCTCACTTTCCACAAAAAAAATTTCCGGTTCTAGGATTTCCAAAACCACAGATAAGATATCTGGTTTCAAAAACTGGAGATTAAATTTGCGGTTCTATACCACGAAACCGGGAATAAAAACTGCGGTTTCGTAGTTTTTCACTATTTAAGCACAACCCAGCCCCCATTCCTCCCATTCCCTGCCGCTCTTTCTCCCTTTCTCTCATCTCGTCTTGTCTCTCCGACTGTCAGATCGTTTTGTACTCATGTTTAGGTATTTTTAATTTTTTATTTAATATTAAATTTTGAAAATAATAAATTAGTTTAGGATATTTCTAAATGGTTTAAGAATATCGACCGAATAATTTAAAAATTCCAAAATAGTTTATAATATTGACCGAATTACTTAGAAATTCCAAAATGGTTTAGAATATTATTCGAAAAATCTAGAAATTTTAAAATAGTTTAGAATAAGTTAGAAAATTTCAAAATAATTTAGAATATTTTAGAAATTCCAAAATGGTTTAGGATAATTAAGGAATGTCCAAAATAGTTTAAAATAATTTAGAAAATTTCAAAATGGTTTTAGAATATTGTCCGAATAATTTAGAAAATTTCAAAATAGTTTAGGATAATTTGTGAATGTTCAGAATAGTTTAGAATAATTTAGAAAATTTCAAAATGGTTTTAGAATAATTTAGAAATTTTCAAAATGGTTTAGAATATTGATCGAATAATTTAGGAAATTTCAAAATGGTTTAAAATATTTTAGAAAATTCCAAAATTGTTTGGAATATTATTCGAATAATTTAGAAAATTCCAAAATTGTTTGGAATATTATTCGAATAATTTAGAAAATTCCAAAATTGTTTAGAATATTATTCGAATAATTTAGGAAATTTCAAAATGATTTAGAATAATTTATAAAATTCTAAAATAGTTTAGAATAATTTAGAAATTTTCAAAATAGTTTAGAATATTATCCGAATAATTTCGAAAATTTCAAAATAGTTTAGGATAATTTAAGAAATCCAAAATAGTTTACGATAATTTAGGAAATTAACATTTTCAATGAATTTTGTAGTATGGCAGACGAAATACCTGATCAAGGAGAGAGAGAGAGAGAGAGAGATGAGAAAAATGCAAGAGGTGTTTAGCAAGTTATTGTGGATACCTCACAGCCATCATAGGGTATCTGAGGCTTCTAAGGAGGTAAACATTTACTTATTTAATTTTTCATAACTCGGTCAGAAATCAAATTATATTATGAGTCCTATTTATGTTGTAATGTAGAGTTGGGAAATTGTAAACTTCAAACACTATCGGATGCATTGCGAGTACCACGAGAAATACGTGCCGTATTTGATTTGATTGGGCTTATACCAGATCGCAGTCATGCCTGATATCGCCATCGATGTGGCGCTCATACATGGACTTGTCGAGTGGTGGCGTCCTGAGAGGCATACCTTTCATCTTCATTTCGGAGAGATGACAGGTATTAACTACACTAATTCAAATAAATTTGTTATTTTTACTATTTTGATAACAAGTCAAATAAAGAAATTGCCTATAATTTTTTATTTAAATAAATTATAGTCACGTTAGAGGACGTGAACTATTTGTGGAGTTTGCCCATTACGGGGGCTCCAGTGACGGAGATTACAGATGGGGCAAATGTACAAGGCTGACTCTTCGATTTGTTAGGGATCCGCGAGGATGAACAATCGAACTTTATGAAAAAAGGGGGGGTTGAGGGAGATAAAAAAAGACCCTGTCATCATTGTATTGGAGATAATAAAAGTTATGGTTCACGGTTAGCGGTAATTAGTATTTAGGCTGGATACTATAAAGGACACCATTATCATTGTATTGGCTTTCCTTCAAAAAAAATTATCACACAGATCATTTTTTGTTTTGGTTGGTTTAGACAACAAACTACAATTTAAAAAATAATAACCCTATAAGTTCAACATAAATTGAAAAATTAAATAAATAAAAAAACTTACAGAATTCCGCTTCTTGAATCCGATTTTTTCTATTTTTTTCTTGTTCTCTTTTTTTTTTCTTCCTTTCTTTCTCTTTACTAAAATGATTCGAGTGTTCTGAAATGTGTACGAGTATTCAACACGTTTTATAAGTAAAATGGTTCGAAGCCGGAAAAAAAATTTCGGATCTCAAACCGAGAAAAATATTACCGGTTCTAAAACCGCAAATTAAATTTAAAGTTATAAATCAAGAAATCGAAAATTTAATCTCTGGTTATAGAAACCGGAAATTTTTCTCCTGTTTGAGAGAGGTCAGAACCGGGAATTTTATTTGTGGAAAGGATGTTTGAAATCGGAAATAAATTTTGCGGTTTGGTCATTTTTGAAATTCCGAGCGAACTAGATGCAGTTTTTTAAATTAATTAATAATTTTGGATATTAATAAACATTTCGGCACAAAGAAGGGTAAAGGGAAGAAAATCATTTATGGCTAGAAAAGCATTAAATATGTTTTATGAAACTTGCAACAAGTGTGTATCGCATAAGTCACAAGCGTGCATAGCATATTATGCATTAATTGCGTCTTCTACATCAAATATAATAGTTATTGTGAGAACTATGTTGTTCAACATTATAACTTTCAAAGTTTAATTATGCGCGATCCAGACTTATACTAAATTCACAAACAATCACAATTTATATTACTATATTTATATTAGGAATTTTTATTTTTTTTGGATAAAAGACTAGTGTCCATTTCATTAGAGAAATATAGAGTTAAGTTACATCCAAGTAGTCTGTCTCAGCAAGTAAGCGAACCAGAGTCTAACCCATCACTACTGCTTACACATGGCAGTAGAAGAAAAGTTTGTTTGTAGTCCCTGTTTTAGTTCCAGGACTATTATTGTCTTTGTCATAACTAAAAGTTGGGATTTAACTGGGCAAGTGATGCGGGAAACACGTGCTACGAGTACTTGATTTTGGTTCTTTGTGGCCTGAACCTGCTCATGGTAAGGCTGCTCGTGCAGAGACACGTTATTCATTACAAACTGGTCCCACAGGCTGACAGGCCACATGGTTCTGTCAAGATCAACAACTTGTTTATTTTAACCTATCCCACACTACGGATCCGTATCCTCTGCATTAACTCAAAAGAGAATCTTTTGAGTTAATAAATTTCAACCGTCTGATTTTAAACGGAGTCAATCCGGCTCGTGTCTATAACATAGGGGCTCTTCAATATTAGTGTAGATCTAATTCGCACAAATTTTGAAACAGATCGTACAGTCGAGATTCATTAACTCAAAAGATTCTCTTTTGAGTTAATGCAGAGGATATGAATTCCCACAGTACAGGGCCCAGTCATAATTTATTCACATTTCACGTGCTTTTAGGCTGAGCCGGTAGATATAGGAGTAGGTCCGATGGGCATCGGACCTACATTTAGGTTCAATTAGCTCTAGGACCGTACGATTCGCATCAAGATCTATGCGCACGGAAATTGATACAGACTTGCACGGATTTTGATACAGAGCACACGAATATTGATGCAGATCGAATGGTCATCAAACCCATCGAACCAAGGTAGGTCCGATGGGCATCGGACCTACTCTGATTCCGAGCCGGTAAGCTGCAGAATATTTCTGTTTAGATTTAGACCGTCCAATCGGCAATCGGAATTCGGAATTTTTTTTTTTTTTAGCTATTCGATGCAAGGTGAAACGCATGAGCAGTGCAGATTTTGATTAAACGGTCGGATCTAAACAAAAATATTTTGTTACCTTAGTTGATACGAATTCGTAAGATGCAAAGCCGAGATTTTTAAAAATACCCTACGTTAATTACAAATTATTAAATCTGTCCACGAGTTGCTAGTTTTATTAAATATGCTCAAACCAGCCAATAATTGGCCGGTCCCGATTAAAATTCGATTAAATTCCTGACCGGCCAATTATTAGCTGGTCCTGTGATTATTTATTTATTTTATTTATTTATTTTTTTAGAGAAAAATAGCTAAAATGCTGAAATAAAATCTAACACAAAAAAAATCGAATTGTTTTTTTAAATATCTGTTAGATTACTTTTTTTGATAGCATATTTATACTAAAATACGCTAAATTACTTGAAATTATGTTAATTTATGCTGATTGACACTAGATTACTTTAAATTATGTTAACTTTTTTTAAGAGACAAATAGCTAAAATACTGAAATATAACACTAAAAAATCGAATTTATTTTTAAATATTTGCTAGATTACATTTTTTTATATATAATTAGCATATTTATACTAAAACACGCTAAATTACTTGATTTATGCTGAATTACAGTAAATTACACTAAATTACAATAATTATGTAGAATTATGCTAGAATATGGTAAAGTACGCTAAATTACGTACGAATAGGGATGATATCTTCACTGAGAAGGCGAAAAATGACGACGAAACTTCAAACGGCCATAAAACGGCGCTCGAGTGTCCGATTTCAGCAAATGACCACTTTTCGGAAAGCTTGCGAAAATGCGCATGCGTCCGAACTAGCTTTTCTAGATTTCCAAATTCAGAATCGCCAAGAAACAAATGGAAGAGCCTCAAAACTTCAGTTGAAGTTTCTGATTAAGATTTTCATTTCTATTCTCCAATCTACGTAGCTCAGTTAATTAGTTATATAATGGACTTGTAGAATACCAATTTTTATTATTTTTTGGAATTTTTTTACTATTTTTTACGATTTATGAAAGATGGCACAAAATCGGCCCTATCCATACGTAATTTAGCGTAATTTACCGTATTTTAGCATAATTTTACATAATTATTGTAATTTCAGCATTTTAGTAAATTTACCGTATTTTAGCATAATTATTGTAATTTACCGTATTTTAGCACAAAATCGGCCCTATTCGTAGCGTATTTTCTAACAAATATTTTAAAAAATAATTCGATTTTTTTGTGTTAGATTTTATTTCAGCATTTTAGCTATTTTTCTCTAAAAAAAAAAAAAAAAAAAATCACGGGACCGGCCAATAATTGGCTGGTCGGGAATTTAATCGAATTTTAATCGGGACCGGCCAATTATTGATCGGTTTGGGCATATTTAATAAAACCAGCGACTCGTGGGCAGATTTAATAATTTGTAATTAACGTAGGGTATTTTTAAAAATCTCGGGATGCAAAGTATGTGCCTGCATCCGTAATTATTTTATTTAAGAGCATGTGCATTTTAATTTCTTTTTTACTTTCCAAAATGTGCTGACATTTTTTTGTTTTATATTCTATGAAGTATAATGTGTAATAATTGTTAATTTAAAACTTAAAGAAAATTATTTCTAATTATGACGTTAACAAAATATACTATTTGCTCCCGTCTATATCATGCTCTCTCTCTCTCCTCATCTAAAAGGTTCGTGATCCATCTTTTCTCTCTCTCGTTATTTTTTTTCTTCCCACCCTCTTCTCTATCTCTTCACGGATTGGAGTAAAAACTAAGAGAACATGAAGATTGTCATCCGATCTTTTAATCTCCTTCGCATGTCTCAATTAAGTTTAAAGTGTAAACGAGAATAAGAACAGTACAGTGACATAAGCTCTCGTTTCTCTTTTAAAAAGATGCAGATTTAATTTTCAAAAACAACATTTCAAAGATATTGGAGGAGTACCGGAATTTTTTAATAAAAAAAAAGTTTAAACAAAAATAGTTATTGTTGAAAGACTTGATGTTACATGATAAGTAAATTATATTAAGAATAAATGTACACGTTATAAGAGCAAATCTAGGTGTGGTTAAAAGTACGTTTAGCTATAAAAAAAAAAAGTCTAGAAATCAAAGATGCGAAAAAACAGATTCAATTCAACATATAAATTAGGATTAATAAGTATACTAGGTTGCAGTTACACTGAATCAAGATGGGGAACAAAGATAACTGAAATACAAAGAAAATACTAAATAGAAAATTAATAGTACTTACCACTTACCAGGGATAAAGTTAGGTTGCATGAGAAGTAAATGGATGTCAAATAGATATATACAACACATACTTAATGAGACACATTTGGATATGACTATGAATATATCTAATCGAGTCAGAAATTAATCTCAATGTGATATCGATGATGAAATCATAGAAATTACTTACAGTAGTTGGGTTGGTGTAGCTATAAAAGTCCGGTTGGTGGAAAGAGTAGAGAAATTAAGGCTCTTACCAATTTCTAAAGATAATGTCTAGACCAATGTTATTAAAATTAGACTGGACATCGATCCGGTAATACTCTGAGTTAATGGTTTACTAGTCAGATCAGTGGACTAACAGATTCAACTGCTGATTTTTTAATAACACTAAATTTATGAATACATATAAAGGTTATTCTTCAAATAAAACAAAAGTATTAGCTCTTGGTTAATTTTAGTTAAGTACAAGAGTATAAACATGTGTATTGTCTAACTAATATATCAAAAAAAGTTTAATTTATCTAATGGCTGAGAAAAAATTCAACCACAAAGTTGAAAGAAAATTGACGATAATTAAAAATTGAATAACTAATATTATAAAAATTATTTATTTTTTTCAACTTAATTTTTTTTATAGAATTGAATAACTAATATTATAAAAATTATTTATTCTTTTGATAGAAAAGAACCGATCCATATTATATTTCTGCTACGAAAATTTTTTCTAAAGAAAAAATTAAAATTATGACGACTGTTCAGTTTCAAATACATAATTGTTTAGGAAAATTTTCGTTGTAGCTACACAAAAGGTAACATGGAGTTGCTCACATAATAACACATGGCGCTGCTTTTATCTTTCTCTGCAAAAGATAAGGAATAGATCGGCCCCGCTATTTCAGACATTGGAATCAGAAAAAATGAAAGAAACGGTTTGGACTGGTTCGCTGATTTTTGGAAAAACCGGCCGTTTTGTTTACTTGTTTTTCGGTCTAAATGCTTGTTCGGTCTTTAATTCAAACCGCACTGGACTTGCTTCCGGGTTTGGTTTTTTCCGGTTCATCCGTCCGGTCCGGTCCTGTTTTAATAACAGTGGTCTTGGCATCTAGGTGTTATTAGATTCGGTTAGGTAAAATTAAAATAAAATAAGTAAACTAAAATTTTATTTGATTTTTAAAAATACAATCAAACCGATCGAAATAAACTTATCAACTGAATTAAAACTGAATCAAACAAACCGAACTAAATTTCGGTTTATTCGGTTGAACCAAATAAGAAGATTAATAAAAAAAAAAAATAGTTCTTTCCAATTTTTTGAATTTTTTATATGCTCAAAAGAATTATTTATTTCAATATACAAAAGTTGAATTAGAATTTAGCAATTTTCATACTCAAAGAGAAAGAAAACATTTATAAATAATTTTTTATAAGCTCAGAAGAATTATACTGCTCTTTTCAATCAGTTCGTTCTAACTGGTTTTAAAAAATTCAAAACCGAACCGAACTAAACAATTAAATCAGTTTTTAAAAATGAACCGAACTGATATTTAACCGAAATATTTAATCTGAACTATATCGGTTCGGTTTAAAACCAATTAAACCGGATTCGGTGAATACCCCTCGCTATAGGCGTCTAGTTCTAATGCTTTGGTTGGAGGAACAGGAGACTGGAATAGTGGCGGTCCCCATCTGTTGCTTTATATTTACGAAAGGATAGCTTATGCCAAACAAATTTCATCTATTTATATTTCAGGATTGCAGATCTGAGCCGTCTGATCATCAACAGTCATCTATTGAGAAAAAAAGTAGAAGCCGATGTTGCAGGTTTCTACAAGCCTACAATCAGCTCTCATAACTGCAATGGAAATCCTCTGGCCTGTTACCTGAGTCTAACATTATAGACGGGTGTCTGATTTTTGATGGGCTAACAAAACCTTTGCCTTTTTAACGGGCTGGGCTGATTGAAGTTCTCTCAATGTCCCTAAACAGACCAAATCAAGCAGCCCGCCATTGCATGCGGAACCAAACCAGAATTCAGATCCAGTCGTCCGTTTAAATGTAACACGAAAGGATTCTATACGGTCAGGTACCTTTGGATACTCAATAAACCAGGGAGGTCTGAAATGGCGGGAAGGAGGTCGTGTATGTCGGCGGCGATGGAGACGCAGTCGCAGTCGCACCTTCTGGCGAGCGTGAGAGGGTTTGTCCGATCGTTGGTTGAAGATATATGCAATGGCCGCTCCCCTTCAGTCGCGCTGGATCGCTATCGCACCTTCTGCTCCGATCCTTTTGGGAACTGTGCTTGTAGCTTCGACACTCCTTTCGCAAAAGAATTCATCTCCATTGGGAGACAACCTCAAGCTGCTCACAGGCTAGGTTCGCCTTTTCTGTCTTGGTATTTCCAATTCTAGCCTTGTTTTGCTTGTTTTGGTAAGCAGTGTTGTTATGGATTATTTTGGTTAATTTTATATGCAGCTGTTTTCCTTAGAGTGCTCTCCATTATCCAACTGCTGCTTCAACAAAACAAGCACGCTTCTAAAAGGGACATATTTTACATGGATCCTGCACTTTTTGTAGGTATGCATATTTCTTCTCTTTGTAATTTGGTGTTGGTTGAACTTGTAACATTTGGTGGGGACTTAAAATTTTATCCATAATGCTTTTGTTTTAGACTTTGAAAAAAATGCAAAAAAAGCGTGCATAAATAGCTATTATTCTTTATTTTCAGATCAGGCTGTTGTGGATCACATAATTAATGATATCTGTGTTCTTTTAAGATGTAGTCGTCATCATCTTAATGTGGTAATATTTGATTCTTTATCTCTGTCATTATGATTTGTCAAAAACCTAATGTGATCCAAGTTTTTTCAAACAATAATTAATTTTGGCTTATGTGCAGGTTCCTGTCGGAAAAGGGTATGCAGCTTTTCCTTCAATTATGCAGGACAATTAAAGATATGAATACACATTTTCTCTTAAGTCGTGCTCTTAGTTACTTCATTGATTTTAATGAATACATCTTGCAGTGCTTTAAAATTTCATCTGTAACGCCCTTTGCACAATTGCAGGCTAGTTATGGGTTGGCTGAGATTCAAGGAATCTGACAGAACAATCTCTTGCATAAAGAACCCAAACACTGTAAGATTGGATTAAATAGAATGAAGTGATATGATTGCATATTTACAATTATATTCTTTCATTATTCCTTAATTTATGTGATTACTGTGCAGGAACATCCAATTCCAGTATGTCTTGAGGATGTGGAAGGTATTGTACCAAAGTTCTAGCATTATCTAGCTTGTCAGAGATAATATCGCACACCATTTCTCTATTTGCTTCCTGATGTGCTTTATTTTGGTAGACATGGTGAGTGTTGCACAATACATACTAGTTGTGGAGAAGGAAACAGGCAAGCTTTCACATGACATTCATATTGCTGAGTTGTGATTTATGTTTTACTTTAATTGGATGATTTGCTGCTTTTCTTTTTCGGCAGTATTTCAGCGCTTGGCAAATGATAAGTTCTGTGATAGAAATCGTTGCATTGTTATCACGGTCAGTAAGATACCCTGTTTGTGGTAACTTAGTTTGCACAACTAGTTTATTACCTAAATCAGTAAGGTCGTTCACTTGGTAAATTTTAGGGAAGAGGCTATCCTGATGTCCCAACAAGAAGGCATGTGTCTTTATTTTCTCTTGTTGTACTCTTTATTTGTTTTATTTGGTTTAAAACAATACAAGCTGTAATTTGGGTAATTGCATGTTGCATATACAATAGGTTTTTGCGGCATCTTGTTGAGCATTTGCGTTTGCCTGTGTATGGCCTGGTAGATTCAGATCCTTACGGGTTTGACATTCTGACGACATACCGCTTTGGTTCAATGGTACCATCTATTTTAATTTTAAACACTTAATAATAGCTTCTGTTACTGAATTTTGCCAACCAGTTGCATTGGTAGCAAATTGTATTCTTTTTTGTCTATCACTTAATATTTACATATTTAGCATGTATATTTGTTCCCTATAGCAAATGGCATATGACGCAAAGCTGATGCGGGTACCTGAAATGCGGTGGCTTGGTATTTTGCCCTCTGACTTTGAGGAATTTAATCTTCCTGACCGTTGCCTTCTCAATTTGACACCTGAAGGTGGAAACATTTTCTGTACTATTAGTGGTCTAACATGTCACTGTTGGGCCTTCCTTCTATTTATAAACAAAGGAACTTCACAAAGAAGTCTGAAGCTAGCAGCGTTTCAGCATGAGTGGGACATTGATCAGGGTCAAAAGGAATCATTTCAAACCCATTATTCATCTGAATTTTAAAAAGTGGTTCTTGATTTGTAGTATTGCAAAAAAAATGCCCATTATAAACAGAACTACTGACTGGGGCTCATGGAAAATATAAAGTGATTACTTTGTTCTCAGTTCAGTTGTCTGTATGTCAGAATTGTTTTAGACTTGTGCTGGGGTAAAAAAAAGTTAATGCTGTTCTACGAATCAAATTTCTCTTGTTTGAATACCTTTTACTCTTAACTCTTAATAATTTATGTAATCAAAGAAGGTATATGAAATTGAAAGCATTGGTTTGTCAATGATATTGGAAGGGCGAATTTGTCCATGTTTATCTTTGAAAATACGAAGGACAAACATAGGGTTTCTTTTTGGCACCAAAAAACCTTTCCCCTCTTCTGTACTGCTAGAGTACGTAACTAATGCTAATTTTGGTGTAGACAAAAGGAAGGCTGAAGCCATGCTATCAAGATGTTATCTGATCAAGGATGCACCTCAATGGAGGTCTCACCATGTTTTTTTTTTTTTTTTTTTCTTTTTAAAACTCAGCACATGTAGTTCCAAGTATTTTACTTTCATCTGTACTTGTTTTCTTAGCTTTAATGTAAGTTTCATATTTTGATTTAACATGGCAGGACAGAGTTGGAGATGATGTTGCACAAGGGAGTCAAATTTGAGATTGAAGCACTGTCTGCTATTTCATTTGCTTTTTTATCAGAAGTGTATATCCCTACCAAGATTGAACGTGGGAAGCACATTTAATTGCCATGCAATCTTAATGTAGACGTTTGTAGCTTAGTCAATGAAAATTGCATCTATTACATATACTGCATTTTTTTTTTTGGGGATTTTCTTTGTTTGTGAATGATTCCTCACAAATTTATGGGAGTTGGTGTATTTAGAAGTGCTTGTATGACTCCTGATTCCGGAAGCTGGGAATATTGAGTTCCTAACAATAATTTTGCTTGACGATAAATTGAAGAAAAGAAACATTTACATCTTGCATAACTCATTGTAAACAAGTATGTAATTATACAAAAAGCTGATTTGAAAACCTAAAAAGGGATGAAAAGCCAACCTAGCAGTTCAAAATTACAATACAATGGACCCCACAAATGTACACCACAATACCAGTATTAACAGTTAAAAAGCAAAAGTCATGCACAGAAAAACCAGGGCAGGAAACACAACTTTACATCATTGTTGGTTGGACTGAGCAACTGTAAGATTATATGCTGACAATGTCACCAACTGATCTGGATCAAGATTCTATAATTCCTCGAGAAAACACAACTTTACATCATCGTTGGTTGGATTGAGCAACTATAAGATCATCTGGTGACAATGTACCTGACTGATCCGCATCAAGATTTTTAAATTCCTCCAGAAAAACTGCTATATCCTCTTGTGTAATCTTCCCAATCTCTTTCAGCTTGTATATTATGAACTCTGGAGCACTGCATAATTAAAAAAATTATGTATGAATCTTAAGATGATCTTCACATGAAAATGTTAAATTGCATCTAATTTTTTGGACTCAGATATGATGCTTACCCAACAATATGATTGCCATCAAAATCAGCTGCTTCGAGATCGTCATTAGTAGTTCTCCTCGTAAGCACCCAATTGGCGAACTTCTTTTGCTTATGCTCAGTATTCCAGTCAGCTAGGTAGAAGAAGAATTGCGCTACAACTAGCGTGCTAATTACTATCCAAAACACGGCAAACACACGGCCCCATTCTGAAGAGAAGCTCTTGTCCCCATACCCCAGTGTTGTAATAGTTGAGCAAACACAATAGAATGAGTCGACAAGGCTTAGTTTCTCCACTTTCCACAAGAAAAAGATGCCAGTTGCCATAAGCAGCACCAAAACGACCGCAGTTGAGTAAAATTTGTATTTCGCCTTATTTGTTTCAATCGATTCCAGCATCTCGGCTTTACCGCCCTTCATCTGCATGTTAAGTGCTTTGAAGAGGAGCGCCTCCTGCTTCTCTACAAGCCGATCAGCTGCTTTACTCAAGAATAGAGCAACAACTACCATACCTAAGAACACGAACGCGCACGCAAGAAGCTTTGATGCGGCACTATTAGGCACGAGGTCTCCATAACCAACAGTTGTCATTGTCACTATAGTGAAGTAGACCGCATCCAAAATTGGGTTAGTGCGTTTACCAGTCATTTGGTTGTCAACAAAGTAAAAGCAGGTTGAGGCTGCTAGAAGGTAAAATAGGAAGAGCAAGGCAACTAGCTTGAAACTCGGGTCAATCGGACCAAAAAGATTTTTGCCAGGAACCCATCTGGTCGGTTCGGGGGAGCTTAAAGGGGTCTCACAAGAAGTGGCGCTTCTACACGGGCGGAACCTTGAGGGTTTTAATTGAGACGACGGTTTCTTTTTTCTGGTATCTTTCCCGGGATTGAGTAAGCTATTTGTTAATTCTTTGTGTGCTCTTTCAAGGTCGGCCATTGATCGGTTCACTCTCCAGTGATGGTGCTCACTTATCTGGCCCACAGAACCAGAGAAATAAATACAGAATGCCAACTATGTGGAACAGTGGAAAGAGGAATGAATATCAATCAGATCAAGGTAGAACTTGGAGATAAAAAATGAAAAATAAAATAAAAATAACACGGTCTGCTCCTTTGATCACCCAATCAAAATTTCTCAATTACACATGCTGGTTCAAGCAAGGGTTGCCTAGCAATGAATAGAAAAAAAGATTGCTAAAAACGAGTTTTTTAGTTGGCCCAGATATGCTGATTTTAGAAGAAGAAGAGCGGGGAACTCACCTCGGAGAAAATGTACAGATCCAGGCCTCAGTGTGAAAAAATAGAAGAAGAGGCTACTCTTTGACTTGAGACCGAGGCTAATGCCGACAGTCAGCATCAGAGATGGGGAAAGATCGCGAGAGAATTGAATTGGTTCCACAAAGATGTGACACGATCGTTATAGCTTTTTCTATTTTTCTAAAAGGAGAAGAGGAGATAAACAACTAAACAACAACATTATCTAGACAAAGTCACAAGAGTAGCGCGGGTCGTCCATTCTCAACCGCTCTTCTGAGTTATGATGACGGCCTTTTCATAGATCCAACGGCTATATTTCTTCTCGATGTAATGTCGGCAGGTGCGACCTTATTTCATAGATGTCATAGATTAATTTGTCGAAGACCATGAGCAGTCTAACATTTTTTTATGAGGGATTTCATGTATCCCCTCAAAAACCTTAAAATTACGTATTCCCCCTCTAAAATTCATAATATCATATTTATCCTTCTAAGATTCAAATACTCACAAATTTACTCGATCTATTAATTTTTCTATTAAATATCATTTTAAATTTATCAATTACCCATTTTACCCTTATTAAAAAACAAAATATCCTCTCCCTCAAAAGAACATGTTGTTGTTTTCTTGCGTAGTTGATTTGAAGACCAATATCAGAGCGCCTAGCAATTCTCCCACAGACGATAGCTTGTACTATTACGGTTGCATGCATTGCGTAAAGGGTCAAACAACTTGCCTCCTTACGAGATTACCCCGTATCAGTGCTTGCAAGTTGCAACCTTACAATACCTTTCAATGCCTTAAATGCACTCCGTGCTTGATGGAAAACACCAAGTTCTTATTCAAATTGAAAATGTTATCTAAAAGCTAATAAAAACCAGTGAAGAAGTAAAAAAGTACCAAAAATCTCCTAATGGCTGCTTGCACCTTTGTTGTTGCCTTCTCTTTACTCACCTTGTCACAACTGCTTGATTCATCTATTTGAAAGGCCACTTGATCTACTGTAGAATGACTTACATCAGGTAGAGTGGTTTCACATCCATACAAATCAGAATAATGTCTCTTCTACTATTTTTTTTTTTATTGATTAAAGCCCTTAGGTTGATATATAGTGATTCCCTTACAAAAAAAAAAAACTCCCCAAGCCCCGTGTACCAGCACAAAAATCAAAGTTAGTACAAACCAAGACCCATGCCAGTACAAAACCAAGATCCGTATACAAAACCAAAAACCAAGACCAGTATATAAGTAGAAAACTAAAACCAGTACGAAACCAAGGGCCGTGTATCAGTAGAAACCGATATTAGTCTCTTCTACTATTGGAAGGCTGCTATATGTGCTGGTGAGTAGTGGTTTAGAGATTATAGGAGAATTATCACCAAGAGAAGCTTCGTATCCTTTGGTTAAGCATTTCTTGCTTGAATTGAGACCAAGTGGCCGATACTTGGAGATTCCTCAAGCATGAGACCAGTTGAGCAATCTTATTTTTCAAATGCCGTTGGAATTTAAACTCGATCTAAAGGGTAAAATAGGTAATTTATAAATTTAAAATGACTTTTAATAGGAAAAATAATAAATTGGTTAAATTTTTGAGTATTTGAACTTTAGAAGGGTATATATGATATTATGAATTTTAGAGGGCGAAATACGTAATTTCAAATTTTTTGAGGGAGATACATGAAATTTCTCCTTTTTGAATATACATTATCCCATAGCACAGATGACAGATCTCAGTGCCTCCTAGCCATCATGAGTCACGACTAGCAATTTCTTAATGAGAAATCGTGCGATTAGAATTCGCGCCAAATGTACAGCTTATATCATGAACAAAATTTCTAACTTTATTTATTATTATTATTTTTTTAAACTTGGTAGATGCTAGTAAGGTTGTATTAATAAATGTGATTGCTCTAATGTCTTACAAGATTCGTTATGCTATAACATCAACATGACCCGCACTTGAACTCTTTTCCAAACCCTGATGTCTTATGCTGACAGCTCTGTTACCACAGTACCGGCTCCATAGTACCGCATCCTCCCTTGCCCGGTTCACCACTATTACTATTGGTAACTTAACTCCTCGAAAGATAACTTCATTTATTTGCCTTCACAACGACCATAGAACCGTCATGAATGCAGTGGCCCATTGCTGCCTATTTTGCCCCCTTTGTTTGACCGCAAACTTGAAATGAAGCCTCCCATATATTTGTGACAATTGATGCGTGTTGGTAAAGATTATGACACCTTCTCTACACCTCCAACGCATTAGAACATTCAAAAAACAGGTGTTGAGAAGACTCAATAGGATAGTCACCACACATAACATACTTTATTTATTACTGTTACTATAGTAAATCGTCAAAAGCTGAATTGGGTTGCAGGCTCACTCTGACAAGTTGTGATTCGGAATAATCTTGATAAAATCTAAATTTCGTAGTTTTAATATAATATATAAACAATTTGAAAATAGTTGGTTGTTTTATAATATAAAAATATATAAAATATTAATATTTTATACATATTAAAAATTATATTTAGTATATAGTGTGTTATCGGTCCAATTTGATAAATTAAAAAAAAATACTCAAAGACGTGACAAAATTGTATGGATATTATTTAAAATCTTATTATTAATTACGCTACACAGAGGTGAGGCACGAACGCACACTTGTTGAAATACAAAATATTAAGTTGTGTTTTTTCTACAATAAATGTTTAATCAAGTACTATCTCCTATGAAATTATGCAAATTTATCATCTAAAATGATCTTTAATCCATTCTTATATTAAGCATGTAGATATCCTGATCTACCAACGACTTTGATTCAAAGATGAAATATCGGATTGAATTATCAACCCTCCGATCAAATATTCTGATTCTATGCATCTTTTTTTATGTGTAGAAGTATAAATTTATTTATATACGTACTCGCCACATGCAAATTGTATCATTTTTCTGGTTAATCCTGCTTTCTTTTTATTTTTTAAATGTCATTTAAGAAACTTTTTAATTAATTGATAATTGATTGATTATATCTCCATTTCTTTCTATTTTTTATATCAATTTAAGAAATTTTATTTGTCACTTAATATGTCATTTGTTTGTGATTTTTTTTATAAAAATATGTCATTTAATATATTATTTAAGAAATGTTATTTACGTGTAGATGCATTTAATATGTCATTTAAGAAATGTTATTTGTTATTTAAGTCATTTTTTATTATAAAAATATATCATTTTGTATGAGATATTTTTTATTCTCTTGTAATAAGTCTCTGTTACAACGTACAACCACGATACTAGTTATTTATTATAATAGTTATTTTAGCGGTTATCCCGATCATGTTACTAAAAATCCCGCATTCATTTTTGTTGCCAAACAGGAGCTCTGGAATTTAAAGAGGGCAGATCTCTGCTGCCATCTGGATTAGAGCTATTTAATTTCAACATGACAATTTATATCTATTTTAGAGGTACAGTACATGATAAATTACGATGATTTTTTTTTTTTTTTCAATTGTTAAGCTGTTTACTTTTGTCATTTAAAGTTTTACAAAATAAATTACTAATGTAACTTAATATTGTCCATTTCCACGGGATATCTACCAATTGTTATTTAATCTAGATTAATATATTAAAAAATAAAGGATAATATTTTAAATCTTATAATGAGGCTTGCTAGCTATTCTCAGGGTCATTTCACCGCCGATCTAGCTTATAAAACACCCGAAATTTTTATTAATAGAAAAAACAAAACAAAAATATCAACAATAAGGAACAGTTTCGCTAGATTTTGAAAAATAGAAAAAACGTTATGGTTTGTAACGTCCAGGGTACTGTAGCTGGACGTTATAAATCATAACGTTCAGTTAATCTGATCGCTAATGATCTCTAATTAACAAAAAATACTGTAGCTGGACGTTATGGTCTATAACGTCCAGCTACAGTGTTTTTTTTTTTTTCAAAAAAATTCACAAACAAAGCAGCAAAGAAAAAAAAAAACACTGTAGCTGGACGTTATAGACCATAACGGCCAGCTACAGATTTTATTTCGGTTAATTAGCGGTAACTGATTTCGTTAAACTAGCCGTCATGGTCTATAACGTTCACTGAACGTTATGAACTATCACGTTTTTCCTACAAATCGAATTTTCACAATACGCTTCCTCATTATCGATATTTTTTTATTAATTTTTCTATTAATAAAAATTTCGGTATAAAACACACCACGTCGTTTACAATTTTATTTTGTTTCTGTCATATATCAATTATATATAAATTTGATCCAAAATGACGTAGACACTTATGAATATTGTCATACGCTTTTATTAATAGACGAGTTAAAAGTCGAAATTGCTCTGGAGATTAACTAAATGGAAATTTTCAATTTTAGTTTGCCCGAAAGATACTATCGGCCCATGGGCCTTTTAGGCAAAAAAGAAAAAGCCTATTCCATCAAGTGCCAGCGGTCTCTAAGTCAGGGCTGCAAACAAATGGAACCCAATTGAACTTAACTCAGTTCGAGTTCGAGTTTAAACCAATTTCAAACCGAACTGGTTTGAAATTGAAGCAGAATTTTAAACTGAAAAGAAGAGTTCAAATTCGATTATGTATGATTCAAACTAATTTGATTTGATTCATTAATAGTTTGAACTGAGACGAATTGGAGGAGAATCACCATTCCTTTGATCTTGTTTTCATGACTTGAGAGCGAGGGAGAAGAGTGAGGGCGAGGGAGAGGGGTAGCGAACTAGCAATAGTCGCTAAAGAACGGTTCGCGAACAAATTTCGAACCGAGCTAGTTTGATTTGTTTCATAACAAACTTCAACACCACAAAAGTACTAATTATAAAATCATGTAATATACAAGAATTAACTTTTGGTCTAATGACAAAAATACATATCTTCTAATGTTAGAGGTCATAGGATATTGGATAGGAGAAATTCTTTGTTATTACGATAGTTATTTTAGTGGTCTTCCCAATCATTTTACTAAAGTTTAAAGAGAGAACGAACCTGTAATCTAGTTGCTCAAAAAACCCGTAATCTATCACCATCCTAAAAGATTTATACACTATCATAATTAAGTTCATAACGTGAAAAAAAAGTCAAAATCCATATTTATTTTAGTAAAAATTAAAAGTTAAGTCATTCAACTATTTAATATTTATAAAAAAAAATTATTAGTGCCGAACCTATGGATGATGTTGTCTTTGCTATTAGATCACTAGATCAAAAACATATTTTAAACTCAAATTCATAGAACTTCGACCCATGCAGAAAAAATTATAGGCATTTTTGTTCAAAATTGAGCTAATCTAATTTGTTAAATCTAATTTGTTAAATCGTTGCAACATCGAAGCCGTTAACAAAGATTGTTACAAGTATAAAATTTACATAAAATATATAATTTATATTACTTCCAGTATTGGAACTTTATTAGATTTTCTATATCATTAAACATAATATAGTCCCACAAGGAACTGACCTTGTCTAGTTCTCTAGTATGATGATGCTTACGAAATGATGTACGCCTTGTTGTTTGTCAAATTGTTGGGAAGGCGCTTTCCTTTCCACCGCTTAGCTCAATAATCAATTTTTTTTTATTACTTTCCAATAGAAAAGTGTTATCTCCATTGTTAAAAATCTTGGCTTTCTGTGAAATTGCTGACAAATTAATGCAGTTGCTTTTCTTTAAATTTCGTCAGCGAAGGATATTTTTTATTGGTAGAAATTCATAGAAAAGAAGAGAGAGAAATAGAAAGAGTACATCAGTTGTTATATTGGTAGAAAGATCGGTAAAATTCTTACTGATCCAAAAACCAATTTGTTTTTTTTTCCTTTCATTTTTTCTAGTAAAATATTTTTTTTACAAAAATAGATAGAGTATCTTAAAATTTAGATATAATAGAAACATTCTATCTATTTTTTGAAAAACTTTTCATATTTTACTAGAAATCTAATATAAGAATTCCCTCCATCTATACATTAGATTTAAAAAAAAAAACTAAGTTTGGATCGGTAGAATTCCTATTTATCCAAACTTTTTTATTTTTGGATCGGTAAGAATTTTACCGATCTTTCTACCAATATAAGAACTGATGTACTCTTTCTATTTCTTTCTCTTTTTTTTTTATTAATTTCTACCAATAAAAAATTTCCTTCAGCGAAGCAGACAGCTTGTACAGAAATTTTTATTAATACACTGTCAAAAAAATACAAACTATGGGAAATTCGAAAAATACCAGGGTCTCCAATTCAATCTGCGGCCCCATTCTTGGGGAGCTGCAGATTGAATTGGAGGCCTGATACTTTTTGAATTCCTCAATTTCAGTGATGTTTTGGTTTTTTTTTTTTTTTTTTTGAAATGGTATTAATAAAAATTTCCGCAGCTTGTATTAAGAAACTCGATTGATTGGCTTGATATTGTGATTTTTCAAATTTGATTAGTACCACAAGAAAACCACCATGGGCCAATAACCATTTAATGCTCAAATTAGAAGAGAAAAATAATAATCTTTTGTGAAAAAAATCAGAAAGAAAAAGAGGGAGAGATAGGAGAGAGAAGGTCCAAAAATAGATCACAGGATTTTCTTTAAGCAATAGCCAACAGATTTGCCTACTAAGTTTTATTATTTTATAAAAAATAGAGTACATAGAGTAGAATTTATAAATGAGAGAAGAAAGCATAAAAGATAAAAACAAATGCAGATATCATAAAAAAGAAAAATTATAAAAGAAAAAAAAAATTAGAGAACTAATCTTCGGTCTAGTTCCGGAAAAAATAATTTTTTATAAATATTTAATAGTTGAATGACTTGATCTCCAATTCTGATAAATTTCTAATGCAAAAGAAATATAACGATACAATTGTACTTTTGGCCTTTGGGGGGATTTAGTTAATATAAATGCTGACTCAACGCCCATGCGCAGTTTGATTAACAAATGCTGACTCGACACCCATGCGCATTTTTACTCTACCACTTGCACCGGAATGTTGTTTAATTAATTATATAAATGAACATCCATGCATGGCCCTTGCTTATTTTTGTTTTGTTGTTTTAATTCAAGCAAATAATTAATATCCACCTAGCAATACAACTCGAGAACACTTGTCGTTGTCGGTATCTCATGTAAATAACACGCAAGTTACATGAGTCTTTCTCATTTATTTTAAAAGAGGGGCTTTGTCTGGTGACTTAATTTGCACAGTAGATTTAATTTGATTTTCACTTCTCACTAAAATACAGTTTCAATCTTTTGAGAAAAGCTAAACATTTTCTCAACTACAATATAGGTGATATTGACTCAAAAGTTTAATTAATTCAATGCAACTTGGAATGTTATTCATATAAAAATTAGACTATGTTCAATACGCTTGGTGAGTCAACATGGTAATTAATTAGCAAATAAATCAGTGTAGTACCTGTCAGGGGCCCAATTATATATATTTAACTTTAACTAAAGCCACCCTTCATTTCCGTATATGTTCAAGGGCAATGGTCGATTGTTATATATGAAAGATAATATATCACATCAGGATGCTTTCACACTTTACAGAATTCCAAATTATTCGTTGGAATCTAATTTATATGAACAAATAAAGGATGCATTCACACTATGCTTTATGCTGAGCTAAAGCCTTAATAATTCATTTAAACAAATCTTTGATATTGGATTGAAGTAATAAGAGATTCACTACAAAATAAGAAGCGTGATAAATTGTGCACAGTAAACTTAGATAAATTACTCTTGTACCATTTGTTGTGCATCTTTTATTCCATCCAACAATATTTATATTTAAACTGTTATACAAAATATTTATCACTTTTTTAAATGACATAAAAAAATTCAAGTTAAAGATTTTGTTGAAGTGAAGAAATAACATTTGATCTAGTGGCAAATGTACAAGGTCTTTAGGTGAGAGATTATGAGTTTGAAATTCAGATGAGAAAATCATTTGTTGTAATAATAAGGATATTAAATAGTTGGGTGACTTGACCTCCAACCTTTACTCAAAATTTTTTTGTTGAAGTGAAAAATAAAGATTTCAAAATTTTGGAATCCTTGTAAATACTTTTTATCATTTAATATAAATATTTTGTAATAGAAGTATACACACATTTAGAGTGCAGATAAGGGGTGCAAATCAGGCGTGCAACTAAGAAATGAAAATTTTGGCTCGAATATTATAATCATAATTTTCTAATTACAGACATTTCGTTTCACATGAAATATTCATCCATGTCTTATCGACCATTAAAAAAATGATATTCATCTTCTTTTACATCCTCTCCGGTGCATAGGAGGTGAAGGTGAATTATAGAAAGATTTACACCTTATTTGGATAGAGAGTAGAGGAAGGGAACGAATGGAAAGAAAAGAAATTATATCTTCGAATCGTGTTTGGTTGATAAAATTATGTCGGAGGTGAAGGGTACAAGAGGTGAAAAGTTTACCTTTATATGATTGTAATTAATAAAATCGATTTCTCTCTCAATTTGAGTTGTAACAAATGGAAAAAAAATTGTTGCAAATATTTTTAGAAAATGAAATAAATACCCAACCCTATATCTTAACAATATAATTCTCATTCAAATTTTTTTGTCACAAACATACAACCACCACCGAATTTCTCATTAACCTTTTAAATTTTAATTAATCAAACAAGAAATAAAACAGAAATAAAAGTTAAATTTATTTTCCATCATTAATCATCCAAACATAAATAAATTAAATATATTAATCTTCATTCTATTCCATTTTATTTTTCACTTCCCTTCCCTTCCTCTACTCTCCATCCAAACAAGGTGTTAGATAATTAACGGAACAACAAATGAGATTATCAGTTTATCACACTCCTGATTTTCTTATTTGGTTTATCTTGTTTCACTTTATTACAACCTAATTCGGAGGTAATAAAATAAAGGTTTAGAGATTAAAAGAGTGACATATACTAACTTTGTCTTGCTATTAGTATTAAAGAGATAGGCTATCATGCTTTGGATAGTAAAGAGAGTATTTTACTTCTCGCTCATATTTCTATTTTTAAAGTTCAAATAGGTCGATTTGAAGTTCTCCACATGATCTTCATATTGATATGTGGTTGGAGACCAAATTTTACATTTTTTGGAAATTTTTTTACTATTTTTTTAGAATATTTGAAAATCACAGTTTTTCATTAAATAAAAAAATAATAAAAAATTCTAAAAAAATAGTAAAATTTTTCCAAAAAATGTAAAATTTGGTCTCCAAGCACATATCAATATAAATATTATGTTGAGAAATTCAGATCGACTGTTTGAACTTTGAAAATGAAGATATGAGTGGAAAGTAAAACACCCTATTTACTTCCCAAAGCATCGTAGCATCACTCTAGTATTAAATATCCAACTAAACAATAATCAGTTATAAATTTTTCTTTTCCTCTTCCCTCCGTTTCTCTATCATGCACTTATATTTTAATTCTATACTTATATTTTAAATTAGAATTGCTTTGCCGATTTTTTTCTAGAAAAATATATTTATTTAACAAAATTTAAAATTCAGAATAATTTTTTTTGAGGAAACTTATGAGAAAAAATGATATATATGTTTTTCGAAATGTAATGAAAAATGATATGACAAGTTACCCAAGAATTCCAAAGAGAAAATTGTATTATTTTAATGAGTTTTGTTATATCTTAGATTATATCAAATACATCCCGAAATTTTATTTTTACCATCTAAAAAAACAAAATAACCAGTTTTTTTTTTTTTTTTTTTTTCTAAAAATTCAATTTTTACCCTGTACGCAGTTTGAAATGGTGGACTACATGTTGGTAGGATTTTTGGGGCCATAATATACCGATATATGGACCGCAGTTTGAAACTGCGAATCAAATTTGGGTGTTCGCTGTTTCAAACTGCGAACCAAATTTGGGTGTCCGCAGTTTGAAACACAGAGTAAATTGAATTTTCAGAAGAAAAAAGAACTGATTATTTAGTTTATATTTTTTGGAGATGGTAAAAATAAAAAACCAAAATACATCTCATTTTGAATGAGAAGAAAAAGCAACATTGGACTGCTGACGACATTGATGAGTATACATGATTAAGAAGTTTGTAAACTTAAACTTTCTTTATGCATTGCAGATTTATTCCACTACTTGAGTTTTAAGTTTAATTAATCATGATTAACACCTATCAATATTGACAACTGAATTACAAGACCTTAGGATTACATGAGAATGATTAGAGATTTTGAGCAAATTTCACTTGATATTTGAAGACTTAATCAGGCATCTACCGCCCTTGTTTAGAATAAAAATAAAAATAAAGATGGTTTCTCTCACTTCCTCTTATAACCAAAGAGGCCTTTGACAAGAGAACCCTCTTTTCTATTCTGGTTGTACATGCTAAAATGGTTTTATTTTATGGTGCTAGAGGCGAATTTCGATGTTGAGAAATGGCTAGCTTATTTGTCACAGCAGTTGAAAGTTGAAATAATTTATTTCTATAAGGGTAACTATATTTGTTAGAGTAAGGTTAACGCAGGGATGAATGAGAAATGTTGATGCAAGGATACGGAGTCTCCACTATTTCATTAGAGGAAAGTTGATACGGGAATTATTGGGAGACTGAAAAATAGATTATCATAACAAATTACGCATCAAAGTATTAATATCTTATTTTTTAAGTATCAATATCTTATATTCCAAGTATTTATATCTACGAAGGTTGACGCTAGAACGAGTACAGGATTGAAAAAGGAGGGATCATAGTATAACTTTTCTCTAATGTTGCAACGGGAACAGAGGGGAACTAGAGTGAAGAGATTTATATAATTATTTTATGAGTGAAGCTATGGTGCTATGCATAGCACGGATGGCTAGTGTACTACGGCTCAATATGGTACTTTTTAAAATCTTAACGGTCGATCCGACCGTTCAATGTGATAACCATATGAATATGTACTTGCAAACTAAATTTTATATTTTTTTGAATTTTTTTACTATTTTTTCAGATAGGTAGAATTTTGATGGTCCAGAATTTTCAAAAAACACTGATTTTTCTACCTATCTAAAAAAATAGTAAAAAATTCGAAAAAATATAAAATTTAGTTTGCAAGTACATATTCATATGGATATCACATTGAACGGTCGGATCGACCGTTAGGATTTTAAAAAGTACCATATTGAGCCGTAGTACACTAGCCATCCGTGCTATGCATAGCACCATAGCCTCACTCATTATTTTATTTCTTAATCTTTGTCCAAATTCTTAAACTATCTATACTATTTATGTATTAAGCTTTCAAAATCTTATTTGCCTCTTTGAACTTTAAAATAGATGGGTTCCTTAATTAATGCTAAATTTATCACTCATATTAAAAAGAACAAGCCAAGTCACTAACACAAAAATATTCTCGAACAAAATCTAAATTTTTAGAGCAAATGATTTCTTATGATAGATCCAAGCAAGTATTGTTGAAATTTTGATGTTAAAATCTGAAATTCGATAAATACAAATATTTATTGGGAAATTTTTGGTGTACTCATAAATTTTTTTGATATAGTCAATTTCCCATCAAAATATCATAATATTCAATATCCATATACAGATTTAACATTCTTTCTTCTATCCTTTTTAATTATTTTACATTTTATTTAATTATTTTAAAATTTAAATTGACCAATATGTCTCAAAGTATGTCCATTATTTATGAATGCCTTTCTTCTTCCGTAAACTTCTCTGAAACTTCTCTTAATGCTCTCTATACTGTAAATTAAATTGCGCCGATCTTTTTATAGAATGTCTTCTGGTAAAAATAGTAATGATTTGTAGTATGAGTTTTTTTTTCAATTCATGGAATTATAACTGGAACAAATCATCAAGAATTGGCGTGTGTAGGAGATCATGAATTTGCTGACACAATATGGTACCTATCACAGTATAAAGCTGTGTACCAGAAAGACAATCAGGTTCCAATCAATTCCTCCAGTGACGATGTAAATGACTTTGTTGGGTTCCGATCAACCCTCGTCGTGCCGTTCTAAGCTCCGGTGACAGTGACAGTGTAAATGACTTTATTGGATTCCGGTGACAATGACACTTCCAGAAAGACAATCGGGCTCCAGAGCATCTATTGAGTAGGCCCCGCTGCCGGGCCCTCATTCTCGGCTTGTACCACCACCGCCACCTCAGGCTCTATACACCGGCTTCCTTCCATGTATGATAAACCGTAAAAATTTATGTACTTTTCATAAGCCATCAGTTCCTCTGGCAATTCCTTCACCTCATGGACAAGAATCGACTGTTTCGATCTCGACTTTCGGTACCGTGATTGCAAAATTATAATTTTCGATAGAAAAACTGTTCAAATTTAAATTCGTCTGGTCGATTTCACTTCCCCGGGCATAGGGTTTCCCTCTTCATTCTGGAAATTAACCTCGGTTTTCTTGCCGCAGATGCAACGCGCCTCAAGGTCCATTAGAATGTTTTAGCACTAAATATATGTGGATGAATTTTCTGAATGTTTTATTAGAATCGGTGCAATTTAATTTTCCTGCATATATGTCTCTATTCTAAGCTCCAAAGAAGTTCACAGTACGGTACAAGGAGGAAGAGGAAGTACAGTACATATTAAATTAAAATTAGAGGGCATATTGATCAATTTAATTTTAAAAAGAATTAAACTAAATATTAAAAAATTAAAAGGGTATAGAAAGAAAAAAAATATTAAATTTGTATGGAGATAGTGGATATTATGGCTTTTTTTTTATGGAGAAATTGGTTATTTAAAAAATTCAAATGGACCTATTGGAAATTTTTCCTAAATTTTATTGAAAGAAAATAATATAATGTACTTGAGAGTTACATGAACAAATCTTAGATGACTGGCCTCTTCTAACACATAATTATTCGAGTGTGGCACCCTTAAGTTACGCCGGTTATTTTTTGATGCAGTCATGATGAAATTATTTTAGCTTCTTTCAACAATAAATGCAGAATAAACGATAAATTTTTTTAAAAGAATATATTTTGGGGCTATTTTAAATTTAATATGAGCTCAAGAGCATGAATATTTTGTCAATTCATTAGCGTTTCTAAGATGTGCTCTCAATGGAACTGAATCTATTTATAAGAATTGCAATCAACGAGATCATAGATTTGTGCTAAGTGCTACTACTAAAACAAACATTATAGCATGAAAAGAAAAGAGTAGGTAGGTGTCGGTGGTCAAAGCAGTAACTAATAAGATAATTGCCATGAACGGTTTGAGCAAATTCAATGGTATTTGGCTTTCATAATTCACAATAAAAAACATGTTAATGTTTTTTCCAAAACAGTTTTCTAACAAGCATCACACATCACTTATTTGCTTGGGGAAACAACTTGTTACGACCGTAAAAGAAAAGTTGAGCAAATCTCAGAGCGAAACCAAGCAAATAATCCAAGCTGATCTGGTGTTTTTGATTAAGATCAAATAATTCGCGAGTGGGTCATAACTCGCGACAAACGCGGCATTTACAAGACACGGTCAAAAGCCTTGACAGAGTGGGCTGACATGGTGAGCCAAGTGCAATTAAACCGTGCTCCCATTAGTGACAGAGACGAGCGACGAAAAATAAGTGGACCAGGGCGGCTCGGCAACAACCTTGCTTTTTACGCCTTTAGAGAATAAAAGGAAAGTTGTTTACAGAGAACTAGAGAAGGCGGTTTGAACTAATTAGTCGCACGCGTGTGAATAAAGGCAGTGGAGACCGGAGAGTGGAGAGAGGCTTGTCAAACGCTCGGTTCCCGACTTGGCCGCTTTTACTTCATCCATCCATCCATCCCTCTCTCTCCTTCGCATCTTTTTTCCTTCATGGGTATGTTCCTCTCTCCTAATTTTCTTCGTGACTTATCAAGGGTGATTTTGATTTTCTTTTTTCTTTTATATTTTCATTAGACGTATTGGTTGTCACTCTTCGGAGGAATTGGATAAAAAGAAACAAAGGTACAAGCGAGAACAGTAGCATAGACAGAGCTCGAAAATACAAAAAGAAAATTTAAATTTTTTGTGTAGTACAAGTATTACTAGAATTTGAATTAGTACTTTTTTTCATCTTCCCGTGATTCCATGACTAATTACCCCCAACTTCTCAGAATTTAGAACAACAATAGTTAGAGTAAGGTTTCTAACTTGCTTTTCCTTTGGAATTATGAAAAGACAAAACAACAAATAACCTAATTAGGTTCATCAATTTTGACTTTGACTCTTAGAGACACTGACACCGACACGGTCAGCTGCTCATAATTGCTTTATATTTTCGATTAATTTGATTATTCAATAGTTTTCTCTCTATGAATTTGTATGTTATTTTCTCATAGTCGATTCTGGTGCTTTGTAGTTGCAAATCAGACTTATTGAAAACCCCTTTTTAATTTTGTACAGGTGTATATACTTATGATAGTGATAGTGATGATGACTATGAAGCATTTGTCGAGAAGATGAATCCACCTCGGTACTAACTATCCCATACACATACTCATTAAAAATATATTTAACAAACTAATTAATAAGTTTCTTTTCTAATGTTTACTGTTCCTATTTCTTTCATAATCAGGGTCGTAGTAGATAATGAATCATGCCCGAATGCAACAGTTATTGAGGTATGGTTTTTACTTGCTTCTTAATCTTATACTCTTCATAATCAACATAATATCTGGGTAGAGGTGTAGGCAAGTATCATACTTCTGAGCATGTACCAGCTTTGCAGAAAATTTTCCATGCTTTGTAAGGTGCTGGTTCATGAGCATAATTCTTTGAAAAATATGTGAAATTCTCAAAATAATTGAAATAATTACATGGATAAGCTGATAAGCTACTTAGTGCAAGAATCGGAAAAGAAGAACTAAAACTATATGCCATTGGCTAGGGGAACTGCTTTTTTTTCTTTTTCCACTCAACGAAAATTAAAAGCATTTTCATATTCTTATTCAAGAAAAATGGTTCATTTATTGATTGTACTGTCTTTTCCTCTTGGTAGGTTGGCAGTAAAGCAAATAAGAACGGGATACTGCTGGAGGTAGTTCAATTGCTAACTGATCTGAATCTTGTTGTTACTAAAGGTTATATTACACAAGACGGAGGCTGGTTCATGGATGGTACTGTACAAAGTTCTGTAGTTCTTAACATTATTTACAAGACCAACCTTAAAAAGAACATTAATCTACAAGACCACAATTAATGAAAGATTTTCTCTGCTCTTTAATACCAGTTTTCAGCGTGACGGACAAAGATGGAAACAAGCTAAAGGACCAAACGACTATTGAGAAGGTCGAAGCCCACATCCGTAAGGTTGCAACACTTGGTTGTTACTTTGCAAAATATTGAATAAAATTAAAAACAATATTATTTTACGACACTACTGATCTAACCCTACCTGAAATTCTAAAAAAGTCACTAGGTGCAGATTCATCATATATGCCATCAAAGCGGAGATCAGTAGACGTGGCTACTTCAACGGACTACACAGTAATAGAGCTAACCGGCAATGACAGGCCAGGATTACTTTCTGAAGTGAGTGCAGTGTTGTATGATCTGAATTGCAACCTGGTCAAGGTCGAGATATGGACCCACAATACCCGCGCTGCCGCTATCCTTCATCTTACTGACCAATCCACCAACTCCCCCGTCAAGGATTCTGATAGACTTTCCATGATAAAAGAACGCCTGAACTATGTGCTCAAAGGGAGCAACCTCTCCAGAGGAGCCAAGACTCATGTGTCTGTGGGCTGCGCCAAAAATATGGAGAGAAGGCTCCATAAGCTGATGTCTGATGATGGAGATTTCGAAATTGATAGTCAGGATGTTGCAGGAGGCAAAACTAAGAGGCCTATTGTGACGATTACGAAGTGGAATGACAAGGATTACTCGGTTGTTACTATAAGGTGTAAAGACCGGCCGAAGCTTTTGTTTGATGCTGTGTGCACCTTGACAGATATGATGTATGTCATTTTCCATGGCAATGTTGCTGTTGAAGGTTCTGAGGCATATCAGGTATCAGTCTGATTTATTGATTGATTTGGCTGATTTGGTGTTGAAAGAGAGAAAAGATAAAAGCAATGGGTTTTAATGTGGTTATGGTTAATTGTTAATGCAGGAATTCTATATAAGATCTGTTGATGGTTCAAGAGTCAAGGATGAAGATAGAGAGCGAGTAATTCACTGGCTCAAAGCAGCTATTGAGCGTAGAGTATATGAGGTAAAGCAGACCCCTAAATTAGGTTTCCTTGTAAGCTGCCATTTATAAATTTTTCCAATTAGCTACTATATGTTTCCATTTGTCTTGTTATTTCTTTTTCTGTTTTTGATGTTTTAGGTTTTCCTTGTTAATTACTGAGCATATTGACCTGTCCATTTTAAGCAACTTAGATTTTGCAGTGCTGCCCCCCTGTCTGCCCTCCTTAGAAAAAAGGAAATGTAGTTGCTGAAATTTTGGAATAGAAGGCTTGTTGAACCTGAAGTGCTTGCGCACTTTCCTTTTTCTTTTGTTTTCTTTTTGGGGCTTTTGGGTTCATTAATAAACAGATGCTATGCAAAAGCACCTGTGTTTTATTCACAACAATATTTTATTCTACTTGCATGCAGAATGAAATGCCATAAATTTGATAACAATTGTTTGCTGAAAGTTGAATAATATATATATTTTTTTTAACTGGAGAATTTTGCTAAACTCTTTGATCTATTGATAAAAGGGCAGAGCAAACAAGGAAAAGAAAAGGAAAAAGATATCAGGGGTTTACAAATCTAATAATTAGCAATATTGAGTATGAGCATGATATTTAGAATTATTTCTTTCTCATTTTATGAAGAGCTAAGCTAAATTGTTTTCAGGGTCTGAAGCTGGAACTGTCGACACCTGACATAATGGGACTATTAAGTGAAGTGACCCGCATCTTTCGTGAGCACAGCTTGACTGTGACCAGAGCAGAGATCTCGTCAGGGGAAGGAAAAGCCATTAGTACTTTTTATGTGCGTGACAACAATGGAGACATAGTCATGCAAAAGACAATTGAAACTATTCGAGAAAAACTTGATCAAATAGTAAAACAAAAGACGATTGAAACTATTAGAGAAAAACTTGATCAGTCCGTCTTACATGTCGAAGGTCAAATTGAGCAAACAAGCAAGTGTACTACGCGATCTCCCATAAACTTCCTTTTCGGTGAATTGTTTCGGGCAATGTCTTTAAACTTTGGCTGACCTGGTTTATAATCAGTTTTGCAAAGTGTATACAAAGAAATAGCAGTCAGCATGTACTTGTACGCAAACTATCGCTTGGTTCCCTATTTTTGGTGGGGAAGAAAGCTGATGGGTGATGGTACTAGTTGTAAATATTGTACAAATTATCTGGTGTGTGTGTATATATATATATATGTACAGCTGTGTATAGATAGCCATAGTCAAGTCAACCACGATCGTGGTTGTTCTGCAGTACTTAGTTGTAACTTGTAAGTATGATCATTGTTGTTGCAACTTGCAACTCTAGAAGCGGGTATTGAAAGCTTGTCTAGATTTAAATTTAGTGGCCTAATTAATATAATTCAGGTTCCCTCGTATTCTTCTTTTCAAGTTTAACAACATAAAATTGAGGCTTACTTTTAGACACGATCAGGCACTTGAGTTTCACAAATTTTAAGTGGCCTAATTATGGCAAATTCTTGTGTTAACTGAAATGCAATAGAATAAACTCTCCCCTTGAATCGTCTTTTATTTGCTACTGTCAGGATTTTTCTGTCAGAAGGAATATGAAATTTTCTTAGCAGTACAAAAGTAATGACAAGACGAGCAATCAGAAAAAAAAAGGAACTACAAAAAAAATTAAATAAATGAGATTTGAGTAAATTTCATATCTAAAATCTGAACCACCAATTTGAGAAAATATATATATATATAGGAATTGGCTACGGTGCTACGCGTAGTATAGAGGACCTCCATGCTACGGCTCAATATTTGAGTTTTCAAAATCCTAACGGTCGATCCGAACCGTTCAACATGATTTCCATATGAATATGTACTTGCAAACCAAATTTTACATTTTTTAGAAATTTTTTACTATTTTTTTAGATAGGTAGAAAATCACTTGATCTAAATGGTATATAATTTTCAGATCAAGTGATTTTCTACCTATCTAAAAAAATAGTAAAAAAATTCTAAAAAATGTAAAATTTGGTTTGCAAGTACATATTCATATGGAGATCATGTTGAACGGTTCAGATCGACCGTTAGGATTTTGAAAACTCAAATATTGAGCCGTAGCACGGAGGCCCACTATGCTACGCGTAGCACCGTAGCCAATTCCTATATATATATATATATATATATATGAGGAGGGTTCCAATGCACCCACATTTTTGTGCTCCCAATGCACCCACATTATATGTATATATATCTCAATTTTCAAAGTCCGAACAATCGATTCGAGCCGCTCAACATAATCTTCATAATAAAATATGCTTGGGGACCAAATTTTATATTTTTTTAGAATTTATTTACTATTTTTTTGGATAGATACAAAATCACTTTTTAAGGAGATTCTGGACCATCCGATAAAGTGATTTTGTATCTATCTAAAAAAATAGTAAATAAATTCTAAAAAATATAAAATTTGGTCTCCAAGCATATTTTATTATGTAGATTATGTTGAGCGGCTCGGATCGACTGTTCGGACTTTAAAAACAGAGATAAAGGATGTGGGTGCATTGGGAGCACAAAAATGTGGGTGCATTTGAACCCTCCTCTATATATATATATAGAGAGAGAGAGAGAGATTGACTATGGTGAGTTGTGAAGTAAAACGTTGTTTTACTTCACGCTCATACTATATTTTGAAAATCTAAACAACTGATCCGAACCGCTCAACATGTTCTCCATATTGAAATGTGCTTGGAGACCAAATTTTATATTTTTTGGAATTTTTTTACTATTTATTAAGCCACTTTGAAAATCGCAGATCGGGGTGAACAATAAAAAACAGTAAAAAATTATGGACCATTCGATCATCAATTTTCAAAGTAGCTTAATAAATAGTAAAAAAAATTCCAAAAATTATAAAATTTGGTCTCCAAGCACATTTCAATATGGAGAACATGTTGAGCGGTTCGGATCGGTCGTTTAGATTTTCAAAATAAAAATATGAGCGTGAAGTAAAAATGACATCTTACTTCGCAACTCACTATAGCCCAGCTCTATATATATATATATATATATATATATATAGTAGAACTAGGGTGTTCCTAAGCTCACCAAGCCTCTTGTGAACTCAACTCTAAAACCTATCGAATTGACTTCAAACGACATTTCCAAACAGTTAAATGTTCAATCTATATTAAAATGTGCTTGGAGACCAAATTTTACATTTTTTGGAATTTTTTTATTAAGATGGTTTGAAAACCGCTGTTTTTATTAAAATTCTGCACCATTGGAAAACAACGATTTTCAAACCATCTTAATAGTAAAAAAATTCCAAAAAATGTAAAATTTGGTCTCCAAGCACATTTTAATATAGATTGAACATGTAATGGTTTAGAAATGTCGTTTGAAGTCAATTTGATAGATTTTAGAGTTGAGTTCACAAGAGGCTTGGTGAGCTTAGGAACACCCTAGTTCTACTATATATATATATATAGAGAGAGAGAGAGTGGCTAAGACGCAAACGTTTGCACCAAGCCCTTGGTGCAAACGAATAGTTCTCTGACTTTTAAAGTTCAAACGGTCGATCCAAACCGTTAGATATTTAATCCATATTAAAATGTGCTTGGAGACCAAATTTTACATTTTTTGGAATTTTTTTACTATTTATTAAGCCACTTTGAAAATTGCTGATCGCATGGTCCAGAATTTGTTTGCACTGTTTTTACTGTTCATCCGGATCAGCAATTTTCAAAGTGGCTTAATAAATAGTAAAAAAATTCCAAAAAAATGTAAAATTTGGTCTCCAAGCACATTTTAATATGGATTAAATATCTAACGGTTTGGATCGACCGTTTGAACTTTAAAAGTCAGAGAACCGAATCGTTTGCACCAAGGGCTTGGTGCAAACGTTTGCGTCTTAGCCACTCTCTCTCTCTCTCTCTCTCTTTATATATATATATATATATATAGAGCTGGGCTTAGCTAAGCCTTGGAGTAAAACGACTTGGTGCTCCACGCCTCATTATTTCCATTTTGAAAATCCAAACTATCGATCCGAACCGCTCAACATGATCTCCATATTGAAATGTGGTTGGAGACCAAATTTTACATTTTTTGGAATTGTTTTACTATTTATTAAGTCACTTTGAAAATTGCTGATCCATTGGTCCAGAATTTTTTACTGTTTTGCTACTGTTCATGTGATCAGCAATTTTCAAAGTGGCTTAATAAATAGTAAAAAAATTCCAAAAAATGTAAAATTTGGTCTCCAAGCAGATTTTAATATAGAGATCACATCTAACGGTTTAGATCGACCGTTTGGACTTTGAAAATCCAAAAACGACTTGGTTTGCACGAGGGCCTTGGTGCAAACGTTTTGATATTAGCTACTATATATATATAGGGATGGGCTAGGGTGAGCCATGGAGTAAATCAAGTTTTTACTCCACGCCTCATTATTTCCATTTTGAAAATCCAAACAACCGATCCGAACCGTTCAACATGATCTCCATATTGAAATGTGCTTGGAGACCAAATTTTACATTTTTTGGAATTTTTTTACTATTTATTAAGCCATTTTGAAAATAGCTGATCCATTGGTCCAGCATTTTTTACTGTTTTGCTACTATTCACCTGGATCAGTGATTTTCAAAGTCGCTTAATAAATAGTAAAAAAATTCCAAAAAATGTAAAATTTGGTCTCCAAGCACATTTCAATATGGAGATCATGTTGAGCGGTTCAGATCGGTTATTTGGATTTTCAAAATGAAAATATTGTGTGGAGTACAAACTTGTTTTATTTCATGGCTCACCCTAGCCCATCCCTATATATATATATATATATATATATATATATATATAGGAAATGGCTAGCATGCTAAGCGTAGCATAGAGGGCCTCCGTGCTACGGCACAATATTTGAGTTTTCAAAATTCTAACGGTCGATCCGAACCATACAACATGATCTCCATATGAATATGTATTTGCAAACCAAATTTTACATTTTTTAGAATTTTTTTTACTATTTTTTTAGATAGGTAGAAAATCACTTGATATGAATGGTACATAATTTTTAAATCAAGTGATTTTCTAACAATCTAAAAAAATAGTAAAAAAATTCTAAAAAATATAAAATTTGGCTTGCAAGTACATATTCATAAGAAGATCATGTTGAACGGTTCGGATCGACTGTTAGGATTTTGAAAACTCAAATATTGAGCCGTAGCACGGAGGCCCTCTATGCTACGCGTAGCATGCTAGCCATTTCCTATATATATATATATATATAGAGAGAGAGAGAGAGAGATGAGCTATTGTGCTTTGCAAAATAAAGCGAACGTTTTACTTCGAGCTCGTTTTCGGATTTTCAAAGTCCAAACAGTCGATTCAAACCGTTAGATATTCAATCTATATTAAAATCTGCTTGCAGACCAAATTTTACATTTTTTGAATTTTTTTACTATTTATTAAGGCACTTTAAAAATTGCTGATCACATGGTCCAGAATTTTGTTGCATTGTTTTTACTGTTCACCCGGATCAGTAATTTTCAAAGTAGCTTAATAAATAGTAAAAAAATTTCAAAAAATGTAAAATTTGGTCTGCAAGCAGATTTTAATATAGATTGAACATCTAACGGTTTGGATCGACTGTTTGGACTTTGAAAATCCAAAAATGAGCCCGAAGTAAAACGTTCGCTTTACTTTGCAAAGCTCAATAGCCTATCTCTCTCTCTCTATATATATATATATATAGAATAGTCAAATACAATAACATCGTGTCAAATTTGAATTGGGTATTGTCCAAACAGTTTGGACAAATTTTATTCAAAGTTGAACCTAAATCGTTTAATCTGTATTGAGAGGTGTCAGTGTATTAAACACTTAATAAATTTAATCGGCCCTGTGAATCTAAATTGTCTGCGTAACTAGGAATCAAACTAAATTTTTGAATATACATTACCATCCAAATGGTTTACAAGCTAAAATTTTGAATTCATTTTGATATACTTTACATACCAAATATTTACATTTCAAATTATTAAATTTTTAAAGTTTGTTTTTTATAAGATAAAAAAGGTGAACAACGAATTATAAAATTTTATTCATTTTTTATGGATCTTCGATTTCTCAATCTTTTTATAAAACAACTTCAAATTAAATTTTTGTGACGTAAAACATGATTTGCGAAATAGATCAAGAATTGAAGATCACTTGTTAATTTATTTATTTAATTTTTTTTATAGTTTTTGAGTTAAGCTCGCGGAAAATTTATATCTATACTAATAAAATTTATAACGAGCAAGCTGCTTTGTTGTTGAGTAATTAAAGCATTGTTAAAACTATTGTTTATACTTATGAAGATTTATAACAAAGAAGCTGTCAGCTAAAAGACTAACATCAAGTAAACGGTATTTATATTGCTAAAACTAGGGTTATAATAATATAAATCAAAGGTTTAAATAGCGTTTATCACGTCATAGCGGAACGGCTAAAAAATTGATACTATTGCTATATTGTGCTGCTATAGCGCTAATAGCGTCATAACTTTATGATCCGAAAATGCTATAACGCTGCTATAACGTGCGGACCCTTATTAAATTGATATTATGCTAACGAAAATACCAGACGAAACAAGTTTATACTAAGAGATCGTGCGTAAAAAGTAATTCCAAAAATAACGGAGATTGAATTGAGACGCCGGAGAAATAAACCGAAAAAATTGTCAGAAAAGCAAACAAAAAAGAAAAATCATCAAAGATTCAAGTGGCAAGGCAAAGCGTTAATAAAAGGGAGTCTGTATCGTCTGCATTAACTCAAAAGAGTATATTTTGAGTTAACACATCTCGGCCGTCTGATAAACAGAGTCTATCAGACCACAGCCTATAATTCAGGAGTCCTTTAATATTAGTGGAGATCTAGTCCGTACGAATCTTAAAGCCAATCGAACGGTCCAGATACATTAACTCAAAAGATTCTTTGAGTTAATGCAGAGGATATGAATTCAAGTGACGAGCACGGGCTGATTTCGATTTTTTATTTATACGTTCTTAAAAAAAAAAATTAGAAATGTAGCATGACCGGAAACAATGATCCTGGCTCTAAAATAGAGTATGTTTGGATGTATCAAGAATAGGGACTACTTGGAATAGTAACTTGCATTCAAACAACATTTTTACTATTCAAAATAGTTAAAATAGTTGTTATTCTCTATGTTTTGTAAATGTTGGAATAGCTACTATTCGAAAGTGTGAAGATAGACAGAAAAATATTTCTTTCTCGAATTTCCGTCAACACAGTCCCGAAATAACAAAATTGACACCACTTATGTTAACTCCACATTGTGACAATTTGTTTGAGACCCCACTTGCCTATTTTTTCTCTTAATTAGTATCTTGTTAACACTATTTTTTATCGGTTACAGCTATTCGCTATTCCAAATATACAAATCCAAATACAAATAACACTTTTACTAATCCGAATAGCATTATTTTTACACTAATATGAAAATAACTATTTTTTTCTCTATTCTCATTTACTATTCTCAAATTTCGCTATTCTAGCTCCCATCCGAATGTACCAATCTAAATTTTGACTTTGAATCCGAACCGTTCAATATGCTTGGCACGATATAAAGGGGCCTTGTGCATACCACTATGAACTGGATTGACCCGAATTCTGATCGGACGGTCCGGATCTAAACTCAAATTTACGTTTAGGACACAATTTAATTAGCTATGAATATACAAAGTGACAATAAAATCTCAAGATATTGTCTACATATTCGATTGAATCTTTTTTGTATTTTCTAATCTTGTTTCAATAAACCTCGCCAGGAAAGCAAAGACATCAACATTATTTTACACTTAATTTTCTTATTCCTTTTGAGTTATTATTAGGTTTGAAGTTTGACGGTCTGGATGAAAAGGATCCACTGTTGATGGAAAATTGGAAAGAAAAAAAAGAAGATAAAAGGGGTGGATTCAATGACGGTTATAAGGGTTAGGCGAGAGGAAATGAAGAGATGATTCAGCTTTCTCTACTTATATGGATTTACTTTGGGCAGCTTCATTACAAGTCAGATCAAATTCAACTAAATTGCTATTTGATGCTTGAATTAGGTAGAGACTTGTACTTTACAAAAAAAATAGCAATCTATATGGAGAGAAAACAAAAATAGACTAATTTAATTTGAAATAGGTCTAAATCAGGTAGTGACTAACTATTCAATAAACAAATTTACAGCTGGTTGATACGAATTATAAATAGAAGGTAACGATAAATCTTGTAGCGGAAGTCTCTTGAGTCGAAGCGGTTGATTTTATGTTTGTTGAATCTTCAAGCCCACTAATTCGAAGCACGTCCGAATCTGCTGCGGTTCTGGGTGGGATCGCAAGATCTTAAAATTCCGAATGGACGGTTCAAATTTTTCTGTGCGTGGATCTCGAAAACACTTCGGAAAAGTAAATTTTTATGCACGCATCACGAAAAAAACCAACAGCTGAGATTCGAGATTCGAGATTGCAGGGTCCTGCGATTCCCGAGAATCACAGCAGATTTATTTTCCTCCTAGATTACCTCCTAGATTACCGTCTGGAGATAGACTACGGTTTGTTGAGCCTAGCTATCCCTCTGTCCACAATTTAAATGTTAAACGTCTCAAGTTTCTTAATATGTGGATTTATTTTCCGGAGCAAAAAAAATTAATATTTAATTTGTAAAAAAAAATTTATAATTTATAATAGGAAAGAATCTCTTTAATAACATAAAATATGAATTCTACTTGTTTTCTGGAATCCAACAGTTATATTTACAGATAAATTAGACATATTAGTAGAAAATTACACAGGAAGCAGTTAGAACTAGTGTTTTGCAAACGAGCACGGGCAAAACCCGGGGCGGGTCACGGGCAACGCGGGTCACGGGCGACACGGGACGGGTTAGCACGGGTATTTTTTTGAAAAACCCTACCCGGCCCCTCTCAAACCCCCCGGGCAACACGGGTCACGGGTAGGCGGGTTTAGGTCCGGGTAGCACGGGTCTGGTCCGGGCGGGTATTTTTTTTTTTTTTTTTTTGGCTGCTGTTTTTTTTTTTTTTTTTCTGTTTCTGTTTCTGTTTTTTTTTTTCTGTTTCTGTTTTTTTTTGGGGGAAAAAATTTGAATTTCAAAAAGAAAAAGTACACGGGTAGGCGGGCACGGGTCTACGGGTAGACGGGTACGGGTAATACGGGTCCACGGGTCGGTACGGGCGGGTACGGGTTTGAAACGGTACGGGTATCACGGGTAAATTTTTAAAAAAACCGTACCCAGCCCTTCTCAACCCGTACCCGTTTAACCCGTGAACCCGTGCACGGGCACGGGCAGGGCGGGCACGGGTCCCGGGCGGGCCGGGTCGGGTCTGACCCGTGGGGGTATTTTCAAAACACTAGTTAGAACCATAACCCCACTCATCCATGTACGCATGATCTAGAATGTGATCCGTTTCGTCCACGTTCTCTGACCCGCCAGCGCACAAATATGGGTGATTATTTGGATCTGGTACAACCAGGAAGGACCCACCCAGTCATTTGTCATTTCATGTTCTGCTTCAGCAATTCTTATTTTAGTCATATTTTGTTTGTTTTAGGTCCAATTTAATCCGTTTTTGAACTGTATCGATCCATTCTCTGTGTAAAAGATCAACATACATTCCATTATTCGAAATATCATTTTCACATATTTTTATTTATATTAATCCAACACGTACTACGGTACTAGTAACAAAAAGTCGAACCCCGTGAAAAAAGAAATATAGGACACCAAATTGATCAAATTTAGTTGGTTGTGAGTTGTGACTCCCAACCTTAATTCTTGCCCAAAAATAAAAAATAGAAATCCAATATTAAATGGGAACTTGTGGAACATTTAAAGAAAGTCTCGTGAATGATAATTTCTGAAAGAGTGTTATTATAATGCAAAAATTCTATTATTTAGATCTCAGATTTTTTTTTAATATCAGCTTGTCCCAAGTGGAGTTCTTCCAATCTTTCTTTTAAATTAAATTACATTAGTAATAAAGAAAACATTCTCATATTAGCAATGCCAATGGTTAATATTGTATATTGGAAATCATATATAAGGAATGCAATTTTCTTACTTTTTACCAGCATAATCATGATTACAGTATACAAGTTACTTTATCTTCAAAAAGCAATATAGTAGCATTATAATACAATAAACAATCTCTATAAAAAGAAATTATTTATTATAATTTGAAATAAACTACTTACAAAAATAGAACATGTTTTATTAACTTTTAAAATTAGTCAGTGATTCCTCAAACGAAAATAGTTCCAAAATCTAATGTATTGTATTCTTACAATTTTAAAGGCACTATTGGAACTTGCAAAGTTTGACCATCCTTCTTTTCTTTTTAATCAAATGAGAAGAATCATTTCAGCCATGATTTTTGACTAATCTAAATGAAATATAAATTACTAAAAAAAATTCTCTCAATTTGTTATAAATTTGAATTAATACGAGGCTGCACACGTATAATTTTTTTTTCTCGTTCCACTCCCTAGAAACAATGTATTTAACACTTAAAAAATATTTTTTGTAATAGAAGCTCTATAATGTTTGGCTGATTCAACTAATGTCTTCTGACCATTTATATTTTATAATAGAGAAATTAATAGAATGACAATAAGGAATGTCTAATATGAAAAAAAAAATATTGCTAATTTTTTACGGCTCTTTTTTGCATTATATGGACAAAACTAACAAAAACTCGCACCTCTCAATTGTCGTCTCCATAAAAGGAAACAGATCCAACTTTTTTTTATTGGTCATCAATATTTCTTTAATATAGCACAATCGATTTTAAAATAGAAATAGAAGGTATTTATTATAGAAAAATGGAATAAAGCAAAAATAATTCTCTCATCACCAAAAAAAAAATGGAATTTTGTTTCTCGAATAGCTCCTCACTATTTTTAGAGTCTATTTATTAACGAATTCAACGATATTGTGGAGAAGCAGAAAATAATTGTCTTATCACTAAATTTTTAAATACATAGTCCTTTTTTACGTAAATCCAGAGAATTTAGTTACATATTTTGACTCTTTTTTAACTCATAAATCATAATACATAATCACTAAAGTCCATGTTCAATTTTTCCTATGAAAAAAGTCTGTAACAGAGAACCGAGCAACTAAAACTGCCTCTCCAAATAATCTAATTACATTACCTTATACCAAAAAACTATTTATTTAATATTATCAATAGAATTAAAAGCTTTATTGATTAATATATTAATACTTTAATATTTTATTTAGAGTGAGGCTACGGTACTATGTATAACACATTTTGATCTGTACTATATATCGAGTAGAACTAGGGTGCTCCTAAGCTCACCAAGCCCTTCTGTGAGCGCGACTCTAAAACCTATCGAATTGACTTCAAACGACATTTTCAAACCGTTAGATGTTCAATCTATATTAAAATGTGCTTGGAGACCAAATTTTACATTTTTTGAAATTTTTCTACTATTTATTAAGATGGTTTGAAAATCGCTGTTTTTCAATGGTGCAGAATTTTAATAAAAACAGCGTTTTTCAAACCATCTTAATAAATAGTAAAAAAATTCCAAAAAATGTAAAATTTGGTCTCCAAGCACATTTTAATATAGATTGAACATCTAACGGTTTGGAAATGTCGTTTGAAGTCAATTTGATAGGCTTTAGAGTCGCGCTCACGAAGGGCTTGGTGAGCTTAGGAGCACCCTAGTTCTACTCCTATATATCCATATTTTCATTTTTAAAATCCAAATAGTTGATCCGAACCGTTCATTATAATCTCCATATGAAAAATATACTTGAAGGTCCAATTTTATATTTTTTTAGAAAGTAATGACTTTCTAGTTTCTACCTATCTTAAAAGTAGTTAATATTTTTTTTTAAATGTAAAATTTGGCATGAACATTTTCATGGAGATCATATTGAGCAATATGAATAGGCTGTTTTTTATCTTGAAAATGAAAATGTTCATCTATAGTACAGACCAAAATGCATTATGCATAGTACCATATCCTCGTTTATTTATATTATAAGACAACAATCTGTATTTAAAATTATACTTGTATTATATTAAAAATTAAAAAAAATAAAATTTACTAAATTGTTTTTTCCCTGTTTATTTCCGAATATAACAGCAAATTCGGACTCCGATACGACGTGTGGACATGGCTCTATGAGCCGGATCCAGGAGCTATTCGGGTCTGTCTCGCTACAATACAAAGCAAATTGATAATGCGCTTCGACAGCTTCCGCTAAGAGCGCTTTCTCTCTCTCTCTCACCCACGCGAGCTCGCAGACGGCGTCAGAAGCGGATTAATAAGGCGGAGAGCCGCTGAGTGGAGACCAATCTACTTCTTCCTATTTTCGATCTCTCTGGATTCATAACCCCTTCTGAAGTCGGTACTTTCTTTTCGGCATAGTCTATCCCAAACCCTAATTTTTCCCCCTTTTGATCTTAACCTTTTCTGATTCAATTTTAAATTCCGAAATTGGCTTCTCCGCTGAACGATTACTGTTCCATTGACCTTCTTTTTGCCTTCTTTTTTGGTAATGAAGGAGCTTCGTTTGAGTCAGGGTTTAGCCTCTTCGAAATTGAGTCCGATTTCTTCCTTTATTTAACTAGTTTTTCATAGTTTAATCTCTCTTTAGTTTGTAATTTCATTTTGGAAGGTTTATCTGATAAAGCTGCAGACTTTTTCCAACTTGTTCGCCTAGTGGTGATTCATCTTTGGATGCATAAACAAGGAACTTTTGAAAATGTCAAGGGGTAAATTACAACAGAACATGCAGTCTAAGAGTGAAAACCTTGGAGGATGCCAATCCAAGGATAATTTCGGGGACGTGGAAATAATTGATTTGGACAGTGGAGATGCTGATGTTGAAATCATCGATGCACCAGGGTCCTCTCATCAGGGCTCAAAATTTGTCAGAAAAGAAGCAACTAGTTCCCCCAATTGTGTAATTAGTATAGATGACGACGATGATGATGATGAGAGCGGTACTGATTCCCATGCCGAAACATCTGGAAGTCAGTACGGTCGTCCTAGAAATAGATATGGTCTAGATTTTACATCAGAGACTGAATCTTTTGCAACTGGTACATCTGGATCAAAAAATAGTTCTGGAGTAGGGTTTTCAGAAGGTGAGGGTTCTGATTGTGAGATTTTAGATGACTCTTCTGGAAGCATTCGCCAAGAGTGGGAGCGGGCCCACTCCAGGAAAACAACGCCACCAGACAGAGTTGAAACCACCCCTTGTGAGAATGTGGAGCGTTGCTCGAATAAGTCGTTTGAGGATAGATTTAATGATTGCTTTGGTGACTGTTCCAGTTTGAGAAATAAGTTTGGTTTGCATGAAGATGGTGGCGCTTGTAGTGCGCCAAATGCTGATTCAAGTGAAAACCCATCTAAAGAGAAAGTCTCATCTAAAGGGAAACAGTACGGGAGCTTTGTTCCTGGCATGTTTCAGGAGGAAATTAGGGAGAGAGTTTTTCCCTATTTTAGTTTTAAACACTGCTCTTATAGAAAAGGAAAGAGTGTGTTTTCTGATAATGGTGTTAGAGCTCCAGAGGAAATGGTGGTGGAAGAGGAGATTGCTAAGGAAGCAGATAATGTTGGTAGGTTTCCTGAGAAGATGGAGGTGGAAGATAATATTTCCAAGGAAGCAGATATTTGTGGTAGGTCTCTGGAGAAGATGAATGTTGAAGAAGAAAATGTCAAAGAAGCTTCTTTTGGTATTGCAAATAGGATGAATGATGAGAAGGAGAAGGAAGAGTGCAAGCCAAGCAGAGATGTTGAATCTTCTCTCATGCAGAATAGTGATATGACTTCTGAGGCGAACAAGCATTGTGAAAAGATTGGAGAGGAGAGTGCTTTGCTCTGTATGCATGAGGCTAACACTGAGCCTGAGCATGATGAATGTTTGCTTGGAGAACGAGAAAAGCACAAGAAGTCTGACGAGTACCAACGTGCTGCTGCAGTAGAGCAGGCATCCAGACAAGAACAGCTACGCATTCAGGTTGGTATAGTCCTTAGATATGGGTTTAACAAATTACTGACATGAAACGTGTATTTGGGGAACTATTTATTGTTGAACTCCTAAGAACTTGTGTTTTACGTCATGGGTTGTCCAGCACCTACAATTTATATGGTTTAGTTCAATACAGTAATGTTAATGACTATTGGGTTAAACCAATATGGAAGTATTAATGATTGAGAAAGCTCTGATGTTAAAAAGTTTGCTCTGTCCAAATTAATATGTGAGGTTTGATTTAATATGTGAGAATATTTCATCTCTTGATTGCTTTTGACTATTCATTTACTTGGCCTGCCTGGATGTGTAAACATATTTATGTAAGATTAGTTGTACATTACTCTAAGGAAAAAGTTTTGGTGTGATTGGCTTTGTTTGGTTCTTCACATGGCAAATAATAAACGTGGAATATGATTATTTTGTTAATGTTTTTTAATGTGTTCTTTATTTCTTTTTGTTACATTGCGACTCCCTTCATCATTTAATCATTTTTTAAATGTTATGTCAGTCAGAAGAGGCGCAAAGGTTGAAGAAGAGGAAAAGGGCAGAAACCTTGCGTTTACTTGACATGGAGAAGAGGCAAAAGCAACGCCTAGAAGAGATGCGCCAGAATCAGAAGAAGGTATCCATTCTCTCTGCCGCTTTCTCTCTTGATGCCACCTTTATGTTTGTGAAACCTTTTGTTCAATAATTTCAACTTACTGCTGCAGAATGAAGAAACACTGAGTCTGAAGGAAGACCTTCGTACAGAAGTGAGGAAGGATCTCGAAAGGATGGAGAGGAGGTACACTGACATGGCTTCCATTTTGCGTAGCTTGGGCATTTCCGTTGGAGGTGGCTTAGTCCCCATGCCTAATCAGGTATTTGGTTTGACAACTATTGGATTTGCATACTGAGAGCAGGAAGCTGGGGAGCTGCTAATATTATATCTTACATTATGTCAGGTAAAATCGGCATATAAGCAAGCACTATTGAAATTTCACCCAGACAGAGTTCCGAACAGCGATGTACGTCAGCAGGTTAAAGCTGAAGAGACATTTAAGTTCATATCTCGTTTGAAGGAGAAACTCCTACCAGCTATCTAGTTATTGCTGTCTTGTCTTGTTGTGTTAGTGATATATATTATTTGGATAGAAAATTATAGTCCATTAGCTTTTCCATAGGAAACCAGAAGGTTTGGCACATTAATTAGAAGTTTTAGCAGGACTAACTTTTTGCTGATTCATTTTGTTAGTTGTTAGTTATGGATATGCGCCCTGCTGTCCATTACTGATGGCGTTCTGTCTATCACAAGGGATGTTATGTAAGTATAAATCATTAAATATTTTCAATGATGACCTCTGGAGCTGTGGAACTTTTTTTTTTTTACTACACTGAAAGAAAAGTTCTGTTAACCAAAGGAAAGGCCTTAAAATATACCTTCTAACAATTGCAATGACCGCTAATTTAGTCACGAGCGCATGATCTTTGTTTACTTTTTCTGAAGGCTATCTTTTCCTAAAACAACGAATTAAAATTTAATCCCTTTTTTGTTATACTTTTTTTTTTTTTCAATTTTCCGTTTGAATTGGGTGCGAGCTTTTTACACGTACCCATCCAAATTACTATCATTACAGATTATTACTGTGTTTCTTGGATGGAGAGTGTGAACATATAATAATCAGGTGTTACAAAGATTAAGCTACAATCACAAATAGGCGAGCAGAGATATACTCAATAATATAAGCATAACTGCCGTTTCGAGCAGCAGTACTTGCAGAAATACTTAATTGTGGTAAGAGGAAAAAAAAAAAAAGGCCGTCAAGCAATTATAGCATACAACAAACTAGTACACGACTCGATACCAGGCCGAAAGCGAATCGATTGTTGCTTGTGCAATGCGCGTCTCAGCCACTATGATGGGGGTGGCCCATCATCCAAGGAAGAAGGCCCACTCGAACTTGGGCTTGGGCTGCTCCAACCTCTCCTCTAGTTGTGCCTTGGTACGCACTGCATTAGATTGATAGAAAGTTCTGTTTACTTTTTCATTTTAGCAAACACACCACCACTCTCTTAACTTAATTAAAGTACTCCACTACACTAAACTATTTTTTTTTTTTAGTAAAGGTTGGAGGTCAAACCATCCAACTATTTAATATCTACAAAGTATTGCTCTTTCCGGGTTTTGAACATACAACCTTTCACACAGAGAGCATTACCTTTGCTACTAGACCAAATGTTGGTTCTCTACACTAAACTATTTTAAAATGAAAGGTCAATCTTTTCAACTGAAAACATAAAAAACACAATGCGAATTTAGCAAATTATTGAACTTTTAATAAGTACTACGGAATAATGAAAATTTAGCGTGATTTGCAAACCATAACCTGCAGCTGACAATATAAGTGCTGACAATTTTGGATTTAAGTAACACCTGACAAGTTTGATTTTAGAAAAACAATGATGTGAATATGGGCAAGTAACAGATGCTTCGAGCATCGGTACATAATCAGAACCTGAAATAACATGTAGCACGGTCAACATCTGTTTATCTTTTTAAAAGAACAATGTAATTCCAAGGATTCTTTAAAAGTAATTATATGTCGACCATGTACAAGTTATTGGGAGGTGTAAAAAAAAAGAAAAAAAGAAAAAAAAAGAAAAACGAAGTGTTTGTTTTGTAGATATGTATGAAGGGAAAAAAAAAAACTCAATAGGGAGGTGTACACAATGTACCTAATATTTATAGGAAAAGTGTCCCGAAGGAGAAAGCCAGGTGATGTGGAATTGCTTTGGTGTTGTTGGTGAGGCTGAACCTGAGGCTGCGTCTGATGCTGGTGTTGTTGTTGGTGTTGGTGTTGATGTTGTTGATGTTGTTCCCAGTGCCCCTGTTGGGTCAACACCCTTTGCTTATCTGCTAGCTGCATCACATTACTCTAACCAATGATTCTCTCTATAAATTTCCTTTTAAGATGATATACCATTTCTGCTTTTCTCTTTTTTAATTCCTTCATATCTTATTAATAGATTAATTTCGAAACAAATAGGAACTTACTTCCTTCTGTAGCATCTTGTTTTCTTCCTGTAATAGTTTCTCCTGTATTTTAAACAATATGTCAGCTAAGGTAGAAAGACACACTTAAGAAAAACTTCTACGCCTATACATTGCATATACACATCCATGCCCTGAAATTTCACCAAAATGACAATTTAAAGATATGACGTAAAAAAAAGTACCAGAGACAACCATGAGCACATTATAAATTGATTGGGAGAGGGAATTGATCAAGAACCCGATAAATAACAAAGCAGACTCACAAACAACTTGTGTTAGCCACAGTGCAAATTTATGATGCAAAGGATATGGGTTATTTAGTTATAAAGCAGGATCAAAGAACAACCCGATAAATTATTATAATAACCCTATATGGGTTGATTTTATTTTTCCAAGGAGCATTTAGGAGTATACCTTACGCTGGAGGTCAGAAATTGAATCGAGCATCAGTTGGTTCTGCACAAAGTAATGTCTAAATGGTCAGAAAATTTTATGGAAAGTAATCAAATTACAATATTTAGATAATTGCGCTCATACGGCTGCTTTTAGGAAATTGTTTGCCATATCAAGAATGAAACAATATCAAACTGAAGAAGCAACTATTAAAACAAAGGGTTGATCAGATCCAAGATGGGATTCAATTGGTTAATGAAAATTTAGAATTATGATAATTACATCAGAGCAATGCATGCCGAGTTCAATTTTCTGCATTTGACCATATTACTTATGCCTTTTCCTTATTTTTTAACAAATTCAAAATTGGAGAAATACCAAGTTATAATGAGTTAGATATTCGGTAGTTTAGCAACTCCAACAGCTTTATGAAAATCAAAGGGTTAACAAGATAAACTACAAAAACAGAACGAAGCAAGTAATATACACTAAATTATAGGTATCCTCAAGCTGGCTCTGTTGGACAATCAGGTGGTCTTGGTTCAAAATCCCCAGAGTATCCTTAATTTGTAGAGCTGAAATTTGCTACTCAACAAAACCGTACACATATCATCTCAACTTGAAACCTCTTCACATGTGTTTCTATGTAACTTTATTTAGTGGTTTTTAGGCTTCTGACCTCTCTTGCACACTGACCTTCAAACCAGTCACCACAAAGGCAGGGGTTCTCTGCCACCATCATTTTCATATATTAGCTGCATCTCATGTCCCTCCGTTACCTTCACATCTCTCTCCATAGGCGGCGTCAGGCCTCTTCTTGCCAATTTATTTCTGATTTTTAATCCTTATGTGCTTCCTTCTTTATTATATATTTTTCCTCACATAATATGTTATTTTAATAACGATAGTACAATTTACCTTTTCATTTTTCTGCTACAAGACTTTAGGGATTTAAAACAAGTAACGTCAGTCCTTTTCTTTTTTCTAATAACCGATGTGGATATTTCAGAATCGGTTTATTCTGTTATTCGGGAAACTCTTTTAACAATCGAGAATAACAACTACCAACTACAAAAGGGAAAATAATATATTTGTCAATTTGGGAGAGTGCAATATTGCTTTCTCTTAATCATACTGATTCTCTTATTTTTCTATAGGCTTATTCTAAAAATTTGGTTTTTTTTTTTTTCTAATTATGTAATGTTTCTCATTTTCAGAAGTCAATATTTATAAAGAGGAGGGTTCAAATGCCTCCATTTTTCATGCCTCCACCATGCCTCCACTTTTAAAAAGTTTAATAACTCAAAATTTAAAACTTAAAAGTCAAAATAAAACCGTTGGATATGATCTACATCATTTTATCTATGTGCTCATAAAAAATTATCACATTTTGATTTTATTTTTATGTGAATCAATAAGTTGAAAAATCAACGCCTAGAAATTATCCACATTAGTACATTTTTTACAAGCTCTTGATGACAACCAAAACAAAATTGAAATATCATAATTTTTTACACGTGCATAGATAAAATGATGTAGATCATATCCAACGGTTTTATTTTGACTTTTAAATTTTAAATTTTGAGTTATTAAACTTTTTAAAAGTGGAGGCATGGTAGAGGCATGAAAAATGGAGGCATTTGAACCCTCCTCATTTATAAATTGCTTTCTTTATGTATTTATAAATTTAGGAGTCATTTTTCATTACAATCTTTTTCAGAATAATTGCCATATATTTGCCACTAATTGATAAGTATATGTATCTCTTTTTTTTTTTCTCGTGCTTCAAGCATTGTTTTGCTTGCTTTATCTGTTCCGTTTCTTTTATTCTTTATACTCTTGCTAATGTATTGTTAGTTGAATTCCAACGTTGTGTCATTATATTCTTTTTCACATAATTTTGCATTCTATATATGCTATATTCAGACACATTTTGATTGAAAAAAAAAAAATTGGTTCCAACCTCTCAGGTAGTATATTCATTGTTTTTTTTTATACTATAAATATGTATGTCTTTTTTTTTCCAGCATTTTATCATTCACAATGAGTAACAGCTTAAAAATGACTGCCACTCTTGTGCCCCGAACTTTTGCATAATCACCAACAGAAGAAACTTTTAAAAAACTAACACTAAAATGTTATGTATTATAAACAATACTAAAAATTACCTTTCTAGATCTAATATGCTTCAAGGAGCCCTCCAGTTGAGCCTCCAGATTCAGGAGTTCTTTCACATTTAATGAATCAAGATCTTCTCCCAATAGTTGCCTGCAATACGTGCACAAAGATGAGCCAAAGTGGCCAAAATCAGTCCATAGTTTCGGCATGAGAATGCCATTCAATGTCTCATAATTAATTACCTTTGGCATTTTTGTATGGCCTCGACCTTTGCCTTTAGTTTCCTGTATTCATGGCACCAATTAGCCTACAAAGCAAACATTACTGAAATGAGAATTCATATTCAATGCTTATTTTTGTGAATGGCAGGCCACCCTGCCTAATGCATCATTCAAGTCTGTTTTAATGTCTAAAGTTTTAGAACAGCCATGTTTGGTAAAGGCAGGCCCTACCGTTTCAATCTCTCCCCATGGGATTCAACTACTTTTTCCTTTTTTAAAGTTGAACAGTCACATTTAAATCCAAGAAAGCATTAGAAAATAGAATGACCAAGAACAACTTTGTAATTTCATAAAGAGGTTATTTATTATTGTTTCCTTAATTTGATTGGAAAACACTATACCTGTACCCCCACATTCATATTTAATTTTTAATTTTCAAGAACAAGGCAGAATTTTAAAAAGGAGTATTTGATTGGTACCTGAGGATCTTGTTCAGCGGAGACAAGTACCTTCTCAGCATAACAGTACCGCTCATAACGATCCAGTATTTTGTCCATGCTGTTTCAGATAAAGAAATTAATCCTCTTGGTCATTTCTACTTGCAACAAAATGAATATCAGATGATAGTTGTGTACTGTTGATTATTAAACTAAGCATTGCCAATACAGAAGGAAAGAAATATGAGTGAGGCTATGGTACTTTGGATTGATATTTTTGTTTACAAAGTCCAAATAATCAATCTCAACCATTTAACATGACCACCATATAAAAATGTACCGGTTGATCAAATTTACATTTTTTTTGTAGAAGTTTTTAACTATTTTTTGATAGGTAGAACTTCATTCAAAAATAATAATTTTCTACCTATCTAAAAAATTATTAAAAAGATTATAAAAAATGTAAATGTAGTCTGCAAGTACATTTTCAAATAGAGATCATGTTGAACGATCGAGGTCAACTATTTAAACTTTGTAAACAGAGAGATATTGACCCAAAGTACTAAACAATGTGCGCTATGCATAGTACCATAGCTTCACTCTAGACACATTATGTTTCCAAAGACTACTTGATGACATCAGGCAAGATGCAGAATTGTCGAATGCACCTCTTTAGAGACCGGCTCTAGAGTGACGAGTTGTACTGTATAATTTTATGTTATTTTAATTTGTGTTTGCAGTGATTGTGCTTCCTCTCTATATTTCATCAATCTTTGCAATTCCGACACTGTTAATAACTAAATACCTTATGTTTTATTTTTTCATAAAATTTGGTTAGCAGGCGAGAAGACACTGTTAGTACCTTATGTTTTTGTTTATCATAAAATTTGATTAGGAATCAATTCGCCTGCTAACCTATAAAAAAAGAAAAAAAAACCTAAGACAGACAAGGAGAAATACCGGTGGATTAATGCTGCTGTTGGTTTTCTTTCAGTTTCTCTTTGAATAAATCTATCTTTTAACCCTTATTCCATGTGGCTTACAGAAATAACACAGCCCAAAAATATTGTACCGATAAAACATAAGACAAGGAGAACTTTAGGCATAGGTAATCGACATATATTCATTACTTTGTTACCATATGAGCAGTCGATATAAAAGAGTCAGCAATGCAACAGATGACCAGTTGATAATGTTGTCAATTTAAAATAATAGAAGTGACATTGACTAACTAATTGAACAGCAAGTGGTTGATGCACACCAAAGGCATCAGTTCTGTACAAAAAGATTTGCGCAGTGTAATTTTTACAGCGACCTGAAGTGTGCAATTAGAAAAAAAAAAAATCAAATATTCACTCTCCTATTGGGGTCTTTTTAAGACAACTGCTGTGGAGTTGAATGTTCATGAAGTATAATTTTACCAGGGGCAAAACTAGAAAATCAAATGATTTTCACAAAGTTTTGACGATTAGGGTGATCCATTAGTACCTGCAGTAAGCACATTAGTACCTGAGTCACTGTGGTAATTAGCATCGTAGCAATTAGGGTGATCCATTAGTACCTCCAACATATGAAGTATGTTGCGATTAACCTACACAGAACTTTTCGTTCGAAATATTTTCTTCAGTCCTGCAACCTAACTATATTTCAAAAATGTTATTCCTGGACATATTTTATGGGAATTGCTGTGAACTATTATTATTTTGTTTGCTACCATGGCTCCTATTAGAATATGTTATTGCACTTGTCAGTAAACACCCAGGCACATTTTAGGTGATGCCGTGATACTTGCTAGGAATGACATAGCTCCTGTCAAGGCCTCACTTTGTAGACATCACATAACTTAATACTTCATGTGATAAGTTCATCCATGTTGCAGCACTTCAGTGGCATTTAAATAATTATCTGCGGAAGATTAGAGCCCTCTTAAGACCAAAATCTTTGTGTGTGCTTGTTATTGTTCACACACGAAAAATGTAGTTAAAAGAGTTCAGCTGAAGATTCAATATTGCGTTATGTGCATAGATGGACAACAAATACTCTTATACTGTAAACCTTCCTTTCTTTTAATTAATAGTAATATTATTCATCGAGTGGGTGATTACCACCTGACCTTCAAAACATATATTATTTTGGCATTGATGAAGTTCTTAAAAGAGAAGGAATATATTGACAATTGTGCTAACAATATTGTTAAAGCAAAAATAAAATTCGCAAATCAGAAAGTATATTGCAATATTCTACTCTTATAATTATAGTATATATTCAAAATTACAAAATAACAAAGCAAGAGATACTGTGTTGAAACATTACAAAATGTGTGACACATGACTTTCACCAAAATAAACATAATTAAAAAATTAGCATTCATTTTTGTTTTTATAAGTCGTGCCCTAAATTCCTTGATTAATTTACTCAGTAGTGAATAGTCTATAATTATATGATATTATGGTAATCTGGAGGCTCCTTTATAAAAGTATAACTCGGTAAAATTATGAGCATGGTTTCGTAATAGTTTTATACTAGCAAACTTTTGCAAGTTAGTTCTATACGTGCATTGTAAAGTTGACTCGCCTCATGTCTTAATTTGCCCCACTATTTTTACAAACATGGCGGATCTTAAGGTAGTGGAAGGGGTGCTTAGTCACCCTGATAATTTTAAATTTTTTTCGTGTGTATAGAAAATTAATTGACATTTCTTTTTAATTTTAATTTTTATTCAGTTCAGCTTCTCTCATAAAATGTTAAATGTGTTATCGTAGTCCAGTGATTAGAATTTTATATGTGGTGGTGGAGATTTGGTTCAAATCCCAGCAATACCACTTTATGCATTTACATATATTAATCATTTTACGTTTTAGCATCCTCAATCTAAATTTAGTTCCGCCCCAGCTTACAAACCCTACTTCCTCGATAGTTCTTCTGAAATGTGTCACATAACTTTTAATAGTGGCTTCATTTCTAAAATAAAAGTGGCGCAAATGTTTTGCTATTGAAATATCTTATCCAAAATCTGCTTTACAATATTAATGAAAAGAAAACCCAAGTATCGATAGTACATGCTAAGTGGTTTTCTTTCCTTAATAGTTGATAACTAATATATGGAAATGCGCAAGAGATTAAGTATATGATTCCTTCAATCTTTTGATGTATCCAATAAACTTGGAAGAAAGAATCAGTATTTTATATTAAAATAACAAGCTCAATGAGAAACTTTTTTTATTGTTCCTGGTTGACCAAGCAACTTTAAGGACTCTAATTCACATTCTTTCAGGAACATTTTGTTTATTATTTCAAAGTTTTGCGAGTTAAATCAGCTGCTGTGTTTCACCTAAACGCAAACAAAGGATTCTGCCATGCCTTTTTTTTTTTGTGTACATGTACGGCATGGTGGTTCTTTGGATGAGGGAAAAGAAACTTAACTAAGAGACGACCCATGCTTGGCAAGGGCCTAAAGAACCTATACAGCCATGGGAAAGCAATACTTCAGTACAACATTTTGTTAAGAGTATTTCATTAATGAAAGAACCCATAATATCAAAAGGACATACTATGAAAGCAAACTATGAAACCATTACCATAACCTTGCTATTCCTATGAAATAACTTACATAACATGAATGCAACCATTAGTATGATCAAGGGAATATTTGTCATGACATTATTACCGGATGAATGAGCTTCCAGTTGGAGCCTTTATAAAGCATACAACAAGCTCATCCAGTTCTGATGCTTTCAAGTTTTGTTGTCCTCCCCAGTGATGCAGCCTGCTGGAGAACTAGGGTTCGAACGCCACATGTGCAGATAGGGTGCGGTGTGTGTGTGTGTGTGTGTGTGTGGTGGTGGTGGTGGTAGCGGTGGTGGTGGGCAGGTGGGGTAAATAAAAAGGAAATTTTTTGTTGTGCTTTAAGCTATAAAAATATGGCATAAATATGAAGAACTAGAGTCAGCTGCTGGTCAAGCTCATGGATATTAAAAATAGTAAATTAGGGTACACACGAATGTACAAATCATTGTACGGTTATTATTGATAACAAAGAAATACATGCTGACTTTGACTAAAAGAGCTAAGATTGACATATATGTTAAAAATATATTTCCTGGCAAGTAGCATATAACAGTTCCAAACTGTGTATACAAAGTCTATTTAGTATATATATTAATTCTTAAGGACAAGAACAGAATAAAAAAAGATATCATTAGTTGTATATTAATCAAAAGAAATACAACTTTAATCATAACCTAACTTCTTTAAACTAGTAACCTCCCAGTTTAAATTGGAAGAACCTCCTTAAACCATGACTTATAGAAGGACTGATCCGTACAGCTCTTGCAATAACCACTGATCCTATACATTTACCAGCTACTTCACTCTCTGTCCCCTCCTCAACCTTGATATATTTACCATATATAGAGGTTTTCGTAGGAGAACACACTTTTTTTTGTACTTGTGAGTTGATACCAAGAATGAAAATATGAATCCGTAGCTGATATTCAGAATTGGGAGTTTATTCTAGTTAAACGGAGACACTAAATCATATATTATCCTCTTTAACATAAAATCAACGCACAAATCTGACAACAAGCTCAGCACCAAGGACTGACTTATCATGATACTCCAGTTTACAGCTAGACCACCTAAGATAAGTTATGGAGATCAACCAACAAGAAGAACAAATCTTAGCACTACTCCACCCATGCAACTCTTTAATTAATTAATGGGGGGGGGGGGGGGGGGGGGGGGGGGGTCTAAAGAGTCATGTTGATTAGCTAGAAACTTCCTATAAAAAAGATTACTACAGAATGATTCTAAAGTAGCAGCTTAATGCAAAAGATAAAGCAAGAGAAGCCAAGTTCCCATGAAAAAGCCGGCAGTAAGTTCCCACTCCCAGTTAACATCAAAAGGAGAACGGATTGCACAAAAGCCAAGGAAAGTTTTATATCAGAGGACTAACGGCCCATAAAGGATGGATTACTACAACTCTACAATAACTCCGACTCTAAAAGTAGTTTTACACCTTCAAAAAAAAAAAAAAAAAAAAGTTTTACATAAACAAGCAACCGAATGACAATTTGGGGGAAATAAACATTAAGCAATGAAAACCCAAACCCTAAATTATGCTACCCCGGGATTATTAGATCTGATCCCAATTATACAACAGGAGATAAAGAAGAAATAATTCTTTAATTAATTTTTGGCTGGATGTACGGATGGTCGTACGGGAGAGTGCCAGGGTCAGTATACGCCTTCAATAAAGAAAAAGAAAAAATTATCGTCCTCTCAGTTTTAAGAAACTAGCATAGTTCAGTAAAATAAGGTCCTCACAAAATTTCCAATTAAAGCAAGAAAATGAACCTGTACAACAAAAAAGTGACGCAATCATTCATTCTCTATTCAGATCACTAGAAATAGAAATCTTTCTTATATGCTAGAAATAGAAGTCTTAATTTCAACTTTTAACTCCTCACATCCCACTATCCCTTTAATTTAGCCCAGTCCAAATTCCGACTCATTTGTACACTCGTTCATAACTTCATATCGCAAGTCAGCAAGTGATCACAACACGAAAGAAAAAAAAGAGCAGTCATGAAACAGTATGAAATTGAGACAATTCAAAGCAATGAAACGGAAAAAGCACATACCTATTTTCGGTGGCGAACTCGTAAAGCTTCCCCTTGCTGGAGAAGATAATAAGCGCCACCTCAGCATCGCAGAGCACAGAAATCTCGTGCGCTTTCTTTAGCAACCCCGACCGCCTCTTGGAAAAAGTCACCTGTCTGTTTATCTTATTCTCTATCCGCTTCAGCACCACTCTACCCCTTCCCATCTCTTAAAATGGGAAGTGAATTTAAAACGAGAGGGAGAAAAAGAGGAAGGAAAAGCTAGCGAGGGATATAGACATGTAGGTAGAGATAGAAATAGAAATAGAATAGCTAGCTGTGTCTGTGTTGTGATGTTGGAGATGAAGAGGGCGAGCGATGGATGGCTTTAAAGAGTGAGAATTGGTGCCGGTCAGAAATTGAGAGCGGTTTTATAAAACCAGAGTGGTTTCAGTAACCTGTTCTGTCGAGTTCTCATTGGCTGATAGATAAAGGGGCCCAAAAACTGCCATTGGCATGGGAGTATGTGTTTGTGTGTGGGGACTAGGAACTAGGGATCGCTACCTGTCTTTCCCTATTGCTCTCTCTCTCTCATTCCCAATACCACCTCGTACGGACGAAAATTAATAAATGCATAAAACTGAATTGATTCCATTTATTGCTGCCCCTCCGATTCGCGGATCTCTCTAATATTGGCGCATAACTTTTTGTGACGGCGCGGGAAAATAATTTTTCTTTTATTTAAGTTCCCTGGATGCGTAATAGATTGCCCCTGGAATGGCGGTTCATTACGGAGATGTGCCACTGGTATGGTAGCGTCTCTGAAGAGGAAAGTGGAGAGGTACTCTTTTTGGGTGCTGGCAATACCCAACAGGCAATGCCTGATGCGTCCATTTCCGTCCGTGGAGAAGTAGCCCCTCCTTTTTTTTCCCTGTTTCTCTCAGCCAAATCTGGTGACATGATGCCCCCACCATTTTGATTTATCAAGAGCAGTGCTGTAAATAACGTTATGCTCTCCTCGGACAGATAAAATACTGCTAAACGATTAATCAGAAATAATTAAAACTAATCAGTCATAATTGGCAAAAAGTGACAGATTAATTGAGAAATTTCTTAACAGTTTGGTCACTGCCAACAACTAATCGGTTTAAATGGACGTTTTTTACAACACTGATCAAGAGAGAGTGCGGTCCTTCAAGACTAACCGATGGGCATTAGCTTGCTTTTTTTTTTTTTTAATATTGCTGCTTTTCATTTTCGTTACCCTTTTTCACGCCGTTGCTCAATCTATTAAAATAAAACAACAAACAGAATATACTATATGGACAATAAAATTTGTTAACAACAACATAATCCATCATATAGTTATAAAAATAATAAAGTTACAAAGAATAGTGTTAAGGTGCTTTGCAAAATAAAATAAAAAATGCCAGAACTTTGCATGCAAATCTCGATTTCCTAAGATGTAATTGCATGTCAAGCTGATGTTCCTAACGGCATCTAGAAGGGTTAAATACGAGGCCTTTTAAAATTTTAACCCTAGTTGGTTTGATAGTCTACTATTAAATTAAATATTGTGTGTGTGAGTTGTTCTTGGTGGAATAAAAAAAACTTAAGAATAAGCAAGTATATGTAAAAATAAATAAAAGAGTTAAGAGACACTTGACATGAGATATGTTTACGGAGTTCGGCTCAAAGATGCCTACGTCTCCGGAGCTCCACGACTTTCGAGATGGTGCGCCTTTCTTTACGCAATAAGAAAAGAGTACAAGGTGAAACTGGTGAGCCCTAACAAAACTTCGTGAAGTCACACAGCCCTAACAAGCGGGCATTAAAGGCTCTAGTGTTTGAATAAATAAGAAGAGATCTCACACAAATCACTTTATTTCTTATCAAGATTGATTATGGTGGAGTATGCTTGAGATTGTTGTAAAAATATTGAAGTTTGATGCACAAGTAACAATGGAGAATTCTATATTTGCAGAAAAATCTAGTTTTTGAATTTTGAGGCAGCCAAAGATTGGATTGAAACCTAGATTTTGTTTCGATTTATAGAGGGAGAAACAAAATTAGGTAACTGGCATCAACCGTTATAACGGCTATATTAACTGTTACAACGGTTGGTCCCAATTGATTGGATTCAATGCATTTAATACGCTCATTTATGACAACGCTTTCAACCATTATAACAGGTTATACAACAGAAACTATTTGGAAGTTTTTCAGAATTTGGATCTCGGGAAATGAATTGTTCTGTTGTGTAACGGTTCATAAGCGTTACAACGGGTTAAATCTATTACCTCAATCTCAAACTTATTTAACCAATTTTACATATTTCTAATTATAATAGCCTTGAGTCAAGTCTTCTTGATCCATTTCTTAGTTCATCATGATTAATCCTTGATACTTCTAGCAATTTATTCTATCATGAACCTGGACAATATCTTAAGACAAGAAATTGTAAAATTCAACAAATATATATTTTGCAAATCTAGTCAAATAGACTAAGTAGATGATTGCTTACAACAACACAAGCAGCATAGTAGAATAATTCACGAATAAAACTTTTATTTGGTGTTTCTGAACTGAACGATGAATTATTCGCGAATAAAACGCGAAAAATGCGATTTTTTTTAGTTTTTAGTTTTTTAGGTGTTTTTGGTTTTTTGTTTTGCTTCTTTGTGCACCGAATCATTCCTGAATTATATCTGAATTATTTCCAAATCATGAATTTTTTATTCTGCCGAATCAAACCCGAATAATTTATTTGTTACAATGAAGCAACATTACCTGGTCTACATGATTTTATATTAGAGACCAAATTTTATATAATATTCAGATATCTTTTTACTATTTTTAAGATAGAAAGAAAATTTACCATCTAAAAGTTCCGGACCGTCCAGTAAGATTGGTTTTGTTCCGATCTAAAAGAATTGTCAAAAAAAAAAAAATCTGAAACGTTATATTTTAGCCCAACTGATTTCAAGATGTACATCAAATGTAGTGACTCATCATATCAACCGTTCAAACTTTGAAGCATGCATCAGAGATTTCACATAAGGTAGTACAATTTTTTTCTTGCTATGCATAGCGCACAACTCAAAGTTTGAAAGTACATACATCTTCTCTACAATTTAGATAGATTGTATATCAAATTTGGAGGGAATAAAATATCAACATGTCACCCACCAAGTGTTTTGAACATTTAACAATTAATTTTGGAGTTCACTCGAGTGTCCATCCAAGTCATGTCCAACCACTGTCCTGGACATCTCTATTTTTCTATATATGTACTTTGATGTCAATATCTTACTAAATACTAAGAATAAGTAGCTAATTGTTAATTAGATTAATATATTTGTAAATCATACAACGTTAAGATAAAAAAAAAATGACTGATGTGTTGTACAAACCTCACATGCTTGATCATCATTGCTTCTAACTAGCCAATCATGACGAACAAATAATTCAAGTTTGTTGTATATTAGTCGTGTCGGAAATCGGAATCATATGTTCTATATAGTATTAATAAATATGACGTTTTAACTAACATTTAACTGTGTTTGGTTAGTAAATATGTATTATCTATAAACATATAGCTTAGCATTTTTTTTGGACAATAGTATTCAACGAAACCATATATGAAAGGAATCTTGGTACCAAACCACTGGTAACAAATCTAATGTTCATGTTTTACTTTTAAGTATTACAAAAACAAATATCACATCACAGAAATTAAAAACAACATCCAATATTCCAAAGCTATCAACTAGAACCTATTACAAAAGCAAACATCAAAGATTAAAGTAGTTTTGGACCATAAGCAAACTACCAACACACAAAACCATCACTATAGCTACTCATCTAGCAAGTCCTCATCCGATCGAGTCGTCTCCATATAGCTAGCTTAGCATTAACATGCAATTTCCTTGGAAGAATTTTAAGTCAAGTTTTAAACAGTGATGTTATTGACGCGTATACGCTGGTCAGTGGTTAGATAGACTTTGGCAAACATAGTAATGACTAACATTTAGTGAGTTATTACAGTGACTCGTGAAGATGTCCATGGGTGGACAAGACGGAATAAAACAGTCACGGCTGCCATAAAGATTTCGGAACTTATTTATAATACTAGTATCGTGCCTATGCGTTGCAACGATGACATATTATAAGAGAACAAAAAAAATTCTCATACAAAATAACATATTTTTTTCATAAAAAATATATCAATGAAAAGAATAATTATTCAACAATATACCTGAAAAATAGATTGGTCCTAAATTCAAATTATAAATAAAAAGTCAATTAGTATAATAAAAAAAAAGATATTTAAACTAATCATATGCCGTACGAACAACTAATATTTAAGAACCTATTAATAAGTTCATTTCAATGACCAACCAATTATCAATTAATCCAAAAATTCTTATACAAAATAACATATTTTCATAAAAATGACATATTATAAGAAAAGATGTGATTAAAAGTTGAAAAATACTATCAGAAATAATGTTTGCGTTCAACAACTAAAAGAAAATTATTTGAGTTCTTCTAGAGGACAAGACCATCTTTTTAATTTTTTTATAATTCTTCTTTTATTTTAATTCCAAACGCTTTTAATATTTGTCAACTAAAGATCAAATTCTATGTGTTACTTTGTTTCTACGCTCTTTTAAACAATATTCTTCAACGTTTTGATAAAATCTCGTGTGTATTAGCATTTTTATTCGAATTAGTTTTGTTTGAACAGAGAATTTACAAATGGTCGTCCTATAGCGAATTAATATTGGTCCAAATGTGTGTGTATTGTAGGAAGAATCAAATTCTATTTGCTAGTGTAGAATTATAGTTTTTTGTTGCTGAATCTAAGAACAATAAAAAAGTAACTCAAATTTAATATATTGGTCCGATTAATACTTTTTTATCTACTAAGTTCATTTAAATGACCAATTAGTTCAAAAGTTTCTTAAATGACATTTAAAAAAAATGAAAAGAAATTAATTAGGACCAATAAGAAAATCGAGTATCTGAAATCAAATATGGGGATTTAGAAAAGTTCTTGAAAAAAAATAAAGAAAGAAGAGGAAACATAGATTATGTGGGATAGAGAGCACTGGAGAGGCATCACTAAGTACGTGCCTAAATAAATTTTAGACTTCTGCACATAAAAAAAATATAAAAAAGATGCATAGAATCAAACAAAAGCAGACTATTTGATCGGTGGATTGATATTCAATCTGAAATTTCATCTTTTAATCACAACCATTAACGGACCATGACATCTAGATCAACAATTCAAATTTATTGTTTGATTTTGATTTCTTTGATTAAGTTCATTAAATATTTTAATAAACTTAAGTTCATTCTAGATATATATAAACTAGTATCGTGCCCATGCGTACTAGTTTATATATTAAATAACATATTAAATGACAATTAACATTTCTTTAAATGACATGTACATGTAAATAACATTCCTTATACGACATATTAAATAACATATTAAATGACATATCTTTTTTTTAATCTTTTTTGACATATTTTCATATAAAAAATCTCAACCAAATAACATATTAAATAACAAATAAAATTCCTTAAATGATATAAAAATAAAAAGAAATGAAGACATGACCAATCAATTATCAATCAATTCAAAAGTTCCTTAAATGACATTTAAAAAATAGAAAGAAATCATAACCAATTATAAAGATGATACAATATATATGTGGAGAGTACGTGCGGCGAGTATATGTCTAAATAAATTCAGACTTATACACGTAAACAAACATAAAAAAGATGCATAGAATCAGAATAGTTAATCGGAGGGCTGATGTCTAATCCGAAATTATCTTTTAATCAAAATCATTGGCGGATTAGGACATCTACGTGCTTAATATAAGAATGGAAAAATGAAGATATTTTGCATACATTTAAAACCTTGCTATAGTAGAACATAAACAAAAACAAAGATCAAATAATTCAGTGTAGCCCCACAAAAATAGTTAAGTAATGTTCGACAGTTGCGGGGTTAAAAATTAAATTATTATCAACGTAATGACATAATTGTATTTGAAATTAACAATGATTCTCCAGTTTTTCGTGTTAGGTGCTATGACAATCTTATCTCTTGTCAAGACAAGGAAAAAAGATATTTAAAAATTGGTGTTAATGCTAAAACAATCTTATCTCCAGTTTTTCGTGTTAATGCTACGTATTCATGCCAAAATTATCTATTTGGATATATATCCTACATATAACAAAATAAAAATTGGTGGCTTGTAGAGACTGTGGATATGTATCTCTGAATTAATTTTGAAAAAAAAAATTAAATATCTAACAATCAATTAAGGGGCTTAGGATTTTTTTACAAAAATAGAGAAATCATAATATCTACATGTGGTGAGTACGTATCTAAATAAATTTAAATTTAGACTTCTACACATAAAAAAGACGTATAAAATAATAATAAAAACTGTTCGATTAGAGGGTTGATATTCAATCTGAAAAATTTATCTTTTAATTACAGTTGTTGGCGGATCACAACATCTATGTGCTTAATATATATAAGAATGGAGATAAGAGGATCCTTTTTAAGAATCGTACAAATATATTTTGGACTGCTAGAATCTTACCTAACGGGATCAAGTTATCAAGTACTCAGTTAATTTGAATTCGGCAGACATGCATGCAGTGGGTAGACAGCCTTGGGATGGACGACTTGTTTCCCTTAATATTAGTAGCACTTTGCCTACCAAATGATTTTCCACTTGCACGAATTTTGAACCGTATATATTTGGCTTAATTATACTGAGCATATATATTCTTAATTTTATTGTTTATATTTATGATAAACATTTTTTCTGTTGGCACTTCACTACAATAATGGAACAGTATCCGCAAAGGATACTATCTGTATACCCTCGCAGATACTCTCATCGCTAATAGAAAAAATATCTTTCTGTCGGTATACCTTCCTCGCAGATATTGTTTCATTCTTGTACCCAGAAGCGGACCTACTATACAAGAATGGAGATCAATTGATCCCCATTTTTTTGTGAAATTTTATACTATTGACCTCATTCTTAAAAAAAAATGATTTGTGTATAATTTAGGAGATTTCTAGCATTTTAGAACTTTTTTAATAAAAAAAAAATCAAAAACTCACATGTAACACTTCTTATTTTATATTATCTGTCGCATTCACCATTCTTATAAAAATTTTTTTTTTGACCCCCATTCCATGAATTCCTGGCTCCGCCCCTGCTTGTACTCTCACGGATACTGTTCCATTTAACATTGTCGCACAGTTGTTAATATATTCCTTTCAAGATAATAACAGTTATTGATATAGTTAATGTTCAAATAAGGAAAATATAATAGGGATGTACAAAAAGAAAAAAAAAGACATATTAACAAAAAATTTCAGCATCAACATTCTTCTTCCTTTTTATGGGACCATCGATCGGTGACAAAATGATTTTTTCTACTTTGTAAGGCATGATACATTGAAAGTTCAATCATCGTAAAACAGTAAGTTGGAATCGATCGATCATTGACCCGTTTGTAACATTAAAGTCTATTTGCATGCAAGTTCCACTGGAAAAAAAAAAATATTGATGCTATAAGAAGTTGCACCGTATTTTTTACATTAATTACTATTTCAACCAACCGCAACAAGTCTTTAATTATATCAAAATGTGCAAAATATATAACGATAAAAGACGAGAGAGAAGTCTTATTCAACAAAATACGTACGGACCTATCAATCATATATATACATAACAACATCTCATCTAACTCGCGGAATTGCATTCATAATATTCGTTTTGCATATAGTTGTGACGCAATTGTCACAAGTTGCCTTAGAGGTTTGATTTGTCTTGCATGACATTTGACACGTACGGATGTCCCCATATGATCATCCAACATTATTATTATTAATAATAGTGAGGCTATGGTAAATGCACGTTATAGATTGATCCGTGCTATGAATCTATATCTCTATTTTTAAAAATTTAAATAGTTAATTCAAACTGTTAAACATGATTTTTATATGAAAATGTACTTACAGATTAAATTTTACATTTTTTAGAATTTTTTTATTATTGTTTTAGATAGTTAGAAATTTTTTGTTTTTGGATGGATCAAAATTTGATTTTCTACCTCTCTAACACCTTGTTTAGATGGAGAGTAGAGGAAGGGAGGGAATGGAAAGAAAAGAAAATTTTCTGTCGAATCACAACAACAAAGTAGGTACTTTTCGCGAGGGAACTTCGTTGCTAAAAGTACCGTCGCAAAAGAAAAAGCACGTTTATGACAGTACTCCGTCGCAAAAAGTCACTTTTTATCCTCGCGAAAAGTGCCTGTCTTTTGTAGTGAATCGTGTTTGGTTGACAAAATTATGTTGGAGGTGAAGGGTACCGGAGGTGAAATGTTTAATCTTGTATTATAAGACAGAAAGAAAAATTAACCTTCTAAATTTTAATCAACCAAACAAGAAATAAGACGAAAAGAAAAATTAAATTTATTTTTTCTCATTAATCATCCAAACACAAACAAGTTAAATATGTTAATCTTCTTTTCCATTCCATTCCATTCCATTCCTCTTTATTCTTCACCTCACCTTCCTTCCTCTACTATCCATCCAAACAAGGTGTAAATGAATAGTAAGAAAATTTGATCTACAAGTACATTTTCATATGAAAATCATATTTATGGTTCGAATTGACTGCTTGAACTTTAAAAATAGAAATATGAGTTCATAACACGGACCATTGTGTAATATACATATTACCCTGTATAGTCTCAATCATTAATAATTATATATTTAATAATATTTAATAAACAGATTCAAGTGGGACAAATATTATAGTAAGTGGACCTGGCAGATCCATTTACATAATTCATGGGGGAAATTAAATTAAATGGACCGGAACAACAACAAAAAACTAAATCTGCCTTTTTTTTTTCCCTTTTCTTTTCAAAAGTGCATAAAAAGCAAATACGTACCTACCCTACCCTGACCCGAGATTTTTATTTTTACCCAAAAAAATATATATTTTAATTTAATTATCCAACTTTTTTAAAAATTTAAATTTTTACCCAAACCGTAAGAATTTCTTACGGTTTGAATTTCGTTTTCAAACCGTAAGAATTTCTTACGGCTTGAATTCCGAATTCAAACCGTAAGAAATTCTTACGGTTTGAAAACGGGTTTAAACCCGCGCGACATCTCTCCCTCTCTGTCTCTCCGCCAGACCAGAAAAAAAAGAAAACCCTCCCCCCCCCGCCTCCGCGCCTCCGCCCCTCCGCCCCCTCCGCCCCCTCCGCCCGAAGACCGGCGCCGCCACCCCCCTGTCCCGCCGCCACCCCCCTGTCCCGCCGCCACCCCCTGTCCCGCCGCCATCCCCTCTCCCCCGCCGCCACTCCCTCTCCCCTCCGCTGCCACGCCTTTCTCCTTCACCGGCAGCCTTCACCGCCTCGCCTCCCTTCTCGCTCGTGGTCCTTGCTGCCTCGTCGCCTCTTCGATTTGAAATTTCTGGTAATTTTTTTATTTTGATTAAAATTTGATTATAAATTCTTTATTTTAAGTTAGGGTTTAGAGTTTATGGAATATTTCCATTCATGGTATGTGATTTTACATATTTAAGTTGAAAAATTGAAATTTAGCAAGTAATTCCCTCCATTTTTGAAGATAAACACATGTTAACTGTCTAGGCAATTCTAAATTGAAACTATATTTAGCAAACACATGTGAAATCAAAATATGCTAATTGTTTCCGCTGTGTTGTTAATGATAATTATTATCTTGAATTTAATTTTACACACATATTTAAGTTCGAGTAGCGATTAATTTACTAAATTAATTACAATTAAACTGTACCCCTCTACTCTACCTGAAACCTTACAATATAATTCATGTCAGTTTGGTCCCTCGGTTTAGGGTTTAGGGAAATCCAACTTAAATATGTAATATACATGTCTTTAAAATTTATGTTGATATATGATAAATAGATCAAATTCAAACTCAAACTGTTAGGTACCTAAATGATATACATTCAAACGGTCTGGATTTAAATATATTGATCTGAATTCAGATTTTTTTTATAAACCATAATTAAAATTTTGTTTTTTACGAAACCAACATGATTATTATTGTTGAAAAACAAGCACTTGAGGATGTTTTTCTCTTACTAACTAGCTAGTTATATTACTGAACCGCCTACACATTTTTCAAGTGCAAGCAATTAAATGCGTTACCTACTCAAATAAGAAATTTAAAGCAAAATGATAAACATACTCTTATAGACATGCAACTAATAAAATTTATTCAAAATGAAATAATAAGAAGGATAAATTAAAATAACAGCTGATACGTATGAGGATAATTTGAAATTATTTTTGTGGCAGCCAATAAATAAACAACTCGAAAAATATACTAAATGAATTTCCAAGTCTAATACTATGGGAGGTGTTATACAAATATTTTTAATAAAATCTAAGTGTATATTTTATTTTCAAAACTCTATGAATTTACGTCGCTCTATCGGAAATTTCGAATAACGTATATTTACTCCAAAAGAAAAAAATATATTATCTTTATCAATTGAAACTAACTTCACACGAATTAATTATTCATTTAAGTTCATGCTAAACTAAATAAAAAAATACTAAGAAACAATATTCTTCATATCTTTTACATATTGTAAAATTTGATCTACAAATACATTTACATATTGAATGGTTGAGATCTACTGTTAAGACATTGAAAATAGATATATTAATTCATAGTACAAACTGATCCGCACTTTGCATAACTTAAATGTGTTGAACTAAATTTTTTTTACTGTCCAATTTTTTAGATTAATATTTTGAAAAAATAAATTTAGCTCTTTGATAATAAAATTATAGTATGACATAAACAGTACGAATCACGCAAAAAAAAATATACTCGAGAAATGATTATAGAAAGTATAGATGCTGATATGCATAAATTATTCTTAGAAAAATCATTCTAATAATTATACTATTAACTATTAACGTAGGATGACTAGGGGACGGCATAGGAGACCACCCGCAGCCGACCCGGTTGATGAGCCCATTCCCGCAGACAGCAAGGACCATTTCAGTCCTTTATTATGGATGCCTCACGATGAGCACCGAGTCTCAGAAGCATCTAGAGAGGTACTTGAATTCTTTTTCTTTAAGTTTAAATTGTGTTGAGTTTTCGTATTTTTAGATTTTCATGTTGTTTACTTTTTCCAACGCAGAGTGAGGCAATTATAACTGCCAGGGGCCGGCATTATGACTTCCAGTACTACTCGCAGATGGAGCCATATTTGCAAAATTTGGGGGTGCAACATTTGGTCGAAATTCTAGAGTCGGCGAGTAAGGGCATTAACGCGTCCCTCATTTCAGGACTAGTGGAGCGATGGCGCCCCGAGACGCACACGTTCCACTTACCTTTTGGAGAGATGACAGTGACTCTCCAGGACGTCAGTGCTCTATGGGGTCTGCCTATCCAGGGCGTGCCTGTTGGTGGCATATCTGACCCCACAGATTCAGATGACATCACAATTAATTACATGCTCGCGGAGTTGTTAGGAGCGGAGCCAGATATACGTGGCAATGGGGGGGCCTCCAAGTACTGTCTAGACAAGAAGAAGCTGCGAGCTATGTTTACGAGAGGTCTGGGTATGGATTCCACTCAGCTCGAGATTGAGAGGTACTCATACAAACTATTCATATTACATTTATTTGGTACTCTGTTTCATGCGGAAAAATGAGTTGCTCTGTAATTTCGATATTACAGATACACACGGGGATTCGTGATGGACCTATTTGGTTCTGTCATGTTTGCTGATTCAACTGGTGATACCATCCCGATGATGTATCTACAGCTGCTGCGAGACCTTCAGCCGTCGAGCTGCATGTACAACTTGGGTGGGGCTGTCCTAGCACATCTTTACTCCAACTTGTGTCAAAGTTGCAAGGTGAGTATGTTATTTCCCGAGATTTTTGTATATAAGAAAATAAATAAATAAAATGTTAAAAATAAGAAACTGTTCGCCAGAATTTCAAAAATAAAAAGGCCGCCACGACGGATGGCGTCCCTCATTTCAGGACGCCATCCTAGATTACGTCCCGCGAAAAAAAAAAAAATCAATTTTTTTTTTCTGCTGTGCTCAGTCAGAAATCCAATAATTTTGATCAGATTCAAAATTCATTTTAGAGAAAAGGGCTACATGGAATTTTGTGTTCTTTATATCAAAATAAAGGTATGAAAGTCTAGTTTCCAGATAATATAATTTCTCTATACAAAAATATTACAGATTGGTACAGTTTTAGCAATTAATTTCTCTACTGGAACATATTCATTTGGCCCCGTGACTTCGTACTTACCTTCGCCGTGTGAGTATGGGATGACATCCATTTTTGTAGCTTTCTCCCACCGTTTGGCGAGCTTAACATGTACCCGTTCAGAAAAAGGCTTTTCTGCATTTATTTGCTCCGTCGCTGCCTGTCGCCGCTGAACAAACCACCTATTGCACTTGTAGAATGTCTCCTCTACAAGTGCAGCCACAGGCAACATCCGGCTATCCTTGAAGACAGCGTTCAGGGACTCGGACCCGTTTGTTGTCATGATACCAAATCGGTAACCTCCATCACAGGTCTGGAAAATTTTTTCAAAATTTGACGGCTCCATGACATCATTAGGACGTACTTTGCCCACTCTCCTCAGAAAAGCATTACACCTCGGATTTTGCTGCAATAGAACAAAGCAAAGTTAGACATAATGCATCTAAAAGAAACAAAAATGATTTAAATTACACAATATTAGACATACCGAGGCAAAATCTTCGAACATCTCTTTCAGCCTTCTCGGCTTCCTCTTCCTAGCTCCTAGTTTGAACCTAGTTCCGTACCATTTGTCCCTCCCACACGCCTGGACTAGATTGTCAGCAACATGCTGGATACAGTATCTGTGCACAAAATTATCCCTGTCCCATCCGTATTCAGGTTTCAATGCAGCTTTGATACCCATGTGTTGGTCTGATATAACACACACGAACCTATTAACACGAATCACATTAATCCTAAGCCATTGCAAGAAAAAACCCCAATTCTCTTCATTCTCTTTATGCACAATTGCAAATGCTAGCGGCAGCAATTGGTTTTCGGCATCATAGCCACAAGCCATCAAAAGCCTGCCCTCATACCGCCCAGAAAGGAAGGCTGCATCTATACTGATCACTGGTCTCAAGTAATTAAATGCGGTGATGCATGGTCCGTAAGCCCATGACACCGCCCTGAATTCCTCAACACCTTGCTTGACCAATCCTGTATTTTTATCGATGCTCCGTCTTGTCAGAAATTGGTATTTCGAGCCGGGATTGGTGTAACATATCCCGATAAGCAATAGTTTCATAAAATTGTACGACTCTTCCCAACTCCCAAATTGACGGGCTACTGCAATCTCACGACCTCTCCAAAGTTTGTTGTACTTCGGGGTTATACTGCCAAACCTAGTCCTCACACAGTGTGCCACACTCCGGATGCTCATAGTGGGGTCTTCCTTAATGCTACTCTCGATGATATCTGCGATGATTGATGCCGTGAGTTGTGCATGGTCGGTCCTGGTGTACTCAGACGTGCATGTGTGAGGCGTGTCTTGCTCAGTTATCATCCATGTATCTCCAGCATTTGTTGCTCTTGCCTTCAGTTTGAAACGACAACCCGGAGTGCTGCATCTAATTTCCAGCCGGGATGTGTCACTTCTCTTCGTGTATATCTCCTTGTTCTTGTCAACATGGTACTCTCTGATCTTTTTCGTCAGTTGATTTTTACTTACGAAGTATTGTCCTTTTGCGAGCTCACTCTTGTATTCAACCCGACGACCATAGTAAGAAACATCTGCTTCTCGAAAAGCAGATGTGTCATTGAAGTTTACAAACGGGTGAGTCTCAGAACGGCCACTTAACGGCATATTCTCCCTATTTTGCCTCACAGTGGGATGTGTGTATTCTTCTTCATCGTCTTCATCTCCTTCATCATTAATGTCCCAGTCTCCTTCCCCCCATTCATCCCCAGTTTGCAGATTCTCCTCCTGTACCTCGTTCATAAATTCAAATTCTGACTCGTTTGGATCTTCCTGTACTGGTGGCGGTCTGGGGTGAGGATTTGGTTCAGGCCCAGGTAAGGATGAATGACCTTCATACACAGATATAGGTGGGATAAAAGGTGGAGATTGTACTCGTGGTGGGACAAAAGGTGGAGATTGGGGTGCATTACTGTATATTTCTGGTTCCGGGTTTAGTACAGGCATTGTGATAAAAGGAGTGTATGGTTCATTATTTGCTTGATCCATTTCTGCAACCGAATTTTGGCCTGAACTTCCGGCCCTTGACTCTCCGCGAATTCTACATGCAAAAACTTCCAATAATGATTGGCCAGACCTCAAAACCTGCGCGATCAAGCCTCTCAATGCCCCGTCATCTCTTAATGCGATTATGACATACTTTCCTGCGTGGACTACTCGGGACATTATTTCTAATTCCCAGCGATTTCTATTGTAGCCGCTCGCTCCATAAATAAGCGATTGCAACTGCTCGAATGATAAATTTTCATCAACCCAATACGTATTTACTGGAGGTTTGGAGTAACGTGCCCCATTCTCATCAAAAATGAATTTCCCTCCAAAATGTATTGAAATTCCAATAGGCATGTCCAATAAACTACATTTGTAAAATGGCAATTATTTTGTCAGTTTACTGATTTCAATCGTGAACAGTTGTAAATAGTCAGATATGAACTTGAACAGTAGATACGTACATGATCAACAAACACGTATATGAATGGTACATGAACAGTAGATACGTAAATGAACAGTACATTCATATATGAATAGTAATGAACAGTAAATACTGTAATGAACAGTAAATACGTATGTGAACAGTAGTGAACAGTAAATACGTATGTGAACAGTAGTGAACAGTAAATACGTATGTGAACAGTAGTGAACAGTAAATACGTATGTGAACAGTAATGAACAGTAAATACGTATGTGAACAGTAATGTACAGTAAATACGTATTTGAACAGTAAAGTACAGTAAATACAGTAATGTACAGTAAATACGTATGTGAACAGTAATGAACAGTAAATACGTATGTGAACAGTAATGAACGTATGTGAAAAGTTACAAAAAGAAAAATACCTGATTCAGCAGACTTCTCCTTCTTCCTCCTCTTCCTTCTCCTTCTTCTTCTTCTTCCTCCTCTTCCCTTCTTTCTTCCTCCTCTCTTTCTCTTTTCTCTCTTTTCTCTCTTCCTCTCTTTCTCTCTCTTTCTAGCTTCTGATGCCACCCTTTTATAGCCAAAAAAAAACGATTTTTTTTAAAAAAAAAAAAAAAAAAAAAAAAAAAATTTCAAACCGTAAGAAATTCTTACGGTTTGAATTCCGAATTCAAGCCGTAAGAAATTCTTACGGTTTGAATAAAGAATTCAAACCGTAAGAAATTCTTACGGTTTGGGTAAAAATTTAAATTTTTAAAAAAATTGGATAATTATATTAAAATATATATTTTTTTGGGTAAAAATAAAAATCTCGGTACCCTGACTACTCATGCCCCCAACCATATAATATGTACGCTACTAATACTAGAAAAAAAACACCTTTTGTAGAACATGGTTCGCAGGAAATAAATAGATATGCTATGAAAGTATGAATGAAAATCACCAAATTGGGAGAAAAAGGGGAAGATTCAGGCGCGGTCCCCCATCACCACCAGGCACAAAACGAAAGAGGTAAAAATCTAATTAATAAAAGGGAACAACGAAAGGTGACCTGGATGAAAATGACAGCGTCCTCTCATCCCCTATTGCTCTCACCAGAGTCGGTCCTCTAGGACTAGGTTGGGGTCTGGTTGGCAACCATCTAAAAAAAATTATTTTATCTTTTTACATTTTTACTTTTCTCGTGATAATGGAGATGGCCAGATGGGAGAATTCACATCATCTCAGGTTACCTGATTGAAATACAATTACGATCGGACGGTTCTTTTAACATGGCACGCATCTCAAAACAGACCCCTACAGTCTTCATAGGCACCGGATTGATAAAACCTATCTGGGCCGTCCGTTTCAATTTGCTTGAGTCAGGTACCTGGGAGGATACGGATCCCAGATGAGAGATGCAGAACTGGCCACGTGTTCCATCGTGAGAGGGTGCTGCGGTTACTATGTTTTTACTTGGGAACAGAATGCTTCTTATTCGCAGGGCTCTTTTGGAATTCAGTGGGGCCTAGTTGGCATTGTTAGGAGATTCTAAAGCTACTTGAATTCCTTGTAGATTCTGTGGTCAAGCGTATTAGAATCTTCACAAAGACATGTTAACTTAAAAAAAAAGGAAAGACATTTATTAACCAATTGACCACAAAATTTGCTTAAATATTTAAGCTTGAATTTGAAGTTGCGACACCGACAGAAAATTGGAGGCGAGCAGAGCCATATAATAATTAGTTTGATGTATCTATCATTCTATTGGATCGTTGATTAAATGTTGAATAAATTTTTTTTTTTGAAAAAGATAGAAAATGACCGTTTCATATATGAAAATGTTGAATAATTAAGTGGTTAATTTTTTGAATGGGCCAAATAACTATCTCTTAATTTTAGTTTAGCTCTCAAATACTCATCCACCAAGTTTCCTATCAGCGCCAAAAATTGCATACTCATTTTGGACAAAATAAACATCTGAATTTATTAGAAAATGTCCCCATTTTACCTCCTTTTTAAAGTTTTAATGACAACTTAAGTATCAAAATAAGATGTTAGATATTATTTACATTATTTTCTCTATGTACATATAAGAAATTAACGGTATTTTGACTTTGTTTTGGTTAGTCTCGAAAGTTTGCAAAATACACCGTGTGAATAATTTCTGGAAGTTGTTTTTTTAACTTATTGATTTATATAAAAACAAATCCGAAAAGTGACAAGTTTTATATCTGTTTAGACAAAATAATATAGATCACGTCTAACTAGTTTTGTTTTGAGATGAGTTTAAAATTATTTGTTATTAGAAAATGAAAAGGTGAAGGTACAAAAATGGAGGCTGAACCATCCACATTTTTCAAAAGTTGGCGAAAATATTTCTCCTGCTCACCGATACATATTTCTATCAATACCAATATTTTAAATAACAACTAGCAATCTGATTTTATTTTTCTTTTATTAAATGGTCTCCTTGCATCCTTTTAAATGGTCTCCTTGCATTCTAACATCTTTTTAATGTTATTTAATTATATATTGCTATAGTACTGTAGACTGTGCTTCATGACAGCTTACATAAATAAAATAGTCTCTTCTAAACCATTAATTAGTGGCAATTAATGATCTTAATAGAAATATAAAATCAAACAAAATATAGAACAGAAGGGACATAGATTTAGACGTTATTATATCTCTGTGGTCAACATGAAATGAAAAATGCATGGATCTGTTGAAAAAATTCGAATTTTTACTAAAAGGGGAAGTTACTAAAAATTATTAAAAAAATATTATATGTAGCCTCCAATCTATGATTCCCTAGTCAATTTCTAAATATTTTTAACTAAGATTTTGCAAAATAAAATTGAATAAGGAAGTGTACATTAATTATTGGTGCAATGGCCAAATATGAATTATTGTAATACTCAAGCACGTATTGAGCAATAGTCATCAAAATACCTTTTGATTTGATCAAAAGAGACTTGCTAAGTGCCCCCCATACTCAATCCCTAGTCAAATCTCCCAACTATCCACTTTTGATTTTCTATAAATTCGCTAGTGTTGGATCATCTCCTAGAACGTCTTTAAATCCCTACCTTTAAGTCTGTACACCTTGCTCACCAGGTCTGTAATCAATTATGTAAACCTAACAAGTAATTTAAATTTCTTTTTAGATTTGACGCTAGATTTAAATCCAAGATTTCAAGTTTGTAAATCTTGCTACGCAACTCTGTAAAGTATATATTGTTTTCAAGTTTGTAACCCCAACAGATAATTTATGAATTTTATCTGTTTAGATCTGACGCTAATTGTTGTATCGAAATATTTAAATCCAAGCTTTCAAGTCTGAAACCTTACTATACAACTCTATAAAGTGGTGATTTTCAAGTACGTAAATCTAACAAGTAATCTAGTTGTTGCATCAATAAACAGGGGTATTAAATAGTTGGGTGTCTTGACCTCCAACCTTTACTAAAAAAAAAAATCTAGTTGTTGCATCCAACTAATTATTAAGTTAAATATTTCAAATCTTAAACTGTTACACACTCTGTAAAGTTTTAATTTCAAGTTTGTAAATCTAATAGCTAATAAAAAAAAGCATTTCAATATGGATCCCATTTGAAAGAGAAAATTGAGTACAAAATGTTCGTAGTTTTATATTTTAAGATTCTTGTATATCATCAAAAATATTAGCGAGATTAAACAGGTGAAAATAATATAAAAAAAGAGTGGGTGATAAGAAAAAGAAAGTACAAACAATCCAATAAAAAAAAGTATGGAAGTTTAAAAGAAAAAATGAACTGGAAAGCAAATTGAGAAATGGAGGACGAGGGACCATGCCTTTAATCAAAATCATATGACAATCAATAAAAATTAATTATGTCCTAACTGAAATCGATAACGGTGCCCTATTACCCATGTATCGACACAATAAATAATTGTGCATCAACATAATATGCAAGTGTATATTGCAAAATGCGTAAAAAAAATTATAAGAGTATTTATGGGTGAAATCGTAAATGATTATTACACAAAAATATGAGGGAGTTTAATGTATACCTCTCAAAAACCTCAAAAATAGCGTATTTCGCGCCCCTCTAAATTTATAGTATCATATATATCTTTCTTAATTTAAAAAACTTACAAATTTGTCAATTTATTGAATTTTCTAAAAAAAACATTTTAAATTTATAAGTACCTATATATTATTTATTAAAAAATAAAATATCTAGTATGTATAAGAAGATTCCATCTTATACATGATCAGTTTCAAAGAGGATAAATGGTTCATTTATGTAATTGTAATGCATACACAATGATATTTAGATATATATTTGTGTGTGCGTCATTAAGAAAATGAACAATTTGATCTCAAAACCAAAAAATTAGAAGACTTAATATTTCTCTTAAACATTTTACATACTTTTCATTTTTTATATAAAGAATAAATTGAATACTTTATAGATTTTTCATGAATATTAATAGAGAAGTCAATAAAATTTGATAAATCTGTGAGTTTAAAAAAAAACAATATGATATATAAATTTAATACGTAATTTTGAAAATTTTGACGAGTATACAAAAAATTCCCCCCTAAACTAAATTATGACTACCTTGCTTCATGTAGGAATGCAAACGGATCGGAAATTATCCGTTTGTATCCGGATCCACATTCAAATATTATATACGAATATCTGATATCTGAATATCCATACGGATTCGAATATAAAAATAATTTAAATTATAATTATCCGTATCCGAATAGTAGATATATTTCATATAATTTAATATATATTATGAAAAAATATATATATTTACGGTATCCGATCCGTATCCATTTAATATTCTATCAGCATCTGTCTATTATCCGATCCGTATTCGAAAAGTAAAAAAGATACAAATATGATTTTACCACTATCGGATCCGTATCCAATCCGTTTGCACCCCTACTCCATTACTGGCTTGTTCCTTTTTTCCTCAACTAATAAATATAAGATTCTGTGGGATTTGTAAAAGGGATATTTATCACTGAAAATTGGCGCTACCATGTATAATAAAAAAACCCAAAAAAGGGAATTGAGATCCAAGCGGGAGAATGAAGTGTAAGCGATACCATGTTGCGTTGCGTCTATGGATTGCTGAGTTCGAGGTAAGTGTCATGACAAGCCATGTCGGCCATGGCCTGAACAATTTTGCTTAAATTTCTACCCCACCTTCATTTACAACCTTTCTTTATTTCACTACCTTACTAAATGCACAAGGACAACGAGCAGCAGTGCACGCGAATTTCTCAGCCGTTAGTTTCGCAGATTAGATGATCTCCACGTCGAGCTTATCTCTGAACGGGATGAGATTACCGTGCTGGGCCTGTTTGCTTTGTCTTCTAGCCCATTGGGCCCTACACTGAATAAATAATTGGAGAGAAAAAGACGCAACGTGCTTTGTCGGTGCAACAAGTTTTTCCTACTCTGGCCCCTCCAAAACTAGTAAACAATATTATTTTTTTGAATGCCATATTTTCCGACACAATGGACCTTTTCATAACTTTCAACATAAACACACCTGACAACGTGACAGATGCAGAAAAATTAATCATGAAGAAGTCTTGCTCTACCAAAAAAAAGAAGTAACTTGTTCTAGTTCGGTTTTTTTTTTTTTTTTTGTACTAATAGGTGAATATAATTAATTATATTCAAACTTCAAAACTACAACGGTCAATTTTTGGTACAGAACATAATTAATAATTCTGTCTTTCCAGCACCTTGATGGAAGACAATTTCCTTAAAATTCGTGCTTAATTATATTTCAAGCATGCCAAATTGATTTTATTTAAGTCGCTGGATGCTTGACGTACGCTAGCTTTTGAAGGAGATGAATTTGAGGTTCTTATTCAATTAAGTTGATAAGTGTTAAATTTATTGAGGACAAGGCGATATATATATATATATATATAGAGAGAGAGAGAGAGAGAGAGAGAATGGCTAAGCTCAAAACGTTTGTTCCTGGACTCAGGAACAAACGATTCGGTTTTCCAATTTCCAAAGTTCAAACAACAAATCCAAATCATTAGATGTTCAATCTATATTAAAATGTGCTTGGAGACCAAATTTTACATTTTTTGAAATTTTTTTACTATTTATTAAGCTGGTTTGAAAATCGCTGTTTTTATTAAAATTCTGCACTATTGGAAAACAACGATTTTCAAACCAGCTTAATAAATAGTAAAAAAATTTTAAAAAAATGTAAAATTTGGTCTCCAAGCACATTTTAATATAGATTGAACATCTAACGGTTTGGATTTGTTGTTTGAACTTTGGAAATTGGAGAACCGAATCGTTTGTTCCTGGACTCAGGAACAAACGTTTTGAGCTTAGCCATTCTCTCTCTCTCTCTCTCTCTCTCTCTCTCTCTATATATATATATAGATAGACTAATGTGCTTTCGGTAGCACTTCGGCCGAAGTGCTACCGATTCAAAATTGAATTTTCAAAGTCCAAATGGTCGATCCGAACCGTTCAAGTTGTTCTCCATATTGAAATCTGCTTGGAGACCAAATTTTACATTTTTTGGAATTTTTTTACTATTTATTAAGCCACTTTGAAAATTGCTGATTCGGGTGAACAGTAAAAACAGTGCAACCAAATTCTGGACCATGTGATCAGCAATTTTCAAAGTGGCTTAATAAATAGTAAAAAAATTCCAAAAAATGTAAAATTTGGTCTCCAAGCAGATTTCAATATGGAGAACAACTTGAACGGTTCGGATCGACCATTTGGACTTTGAAAATCTGATTTTGAATCGGTAGCACTTCGGCCGAAGTGCTACCGAAAGCACATTAGTCAATCTCATATATATATATAGAGCTGGGCTTAGCTAAGCCATGGAGTAAAACGACTTGGTGCTCCACGCCTCATTATTTCCATTTTGAAAATCCAAACTACCGATCCGAACCGCTCAACATGATCTCCATATTGAAATGTGCTTGGAGACCAAATTTTACATTTTTTGGAATTTTTTTACTATTTATTAAGCCACTTTGAAAATTGCTGATCCATTGGTCCAGAATTTTTTACTGTTTTGCTACTGTTCAACCGGATCAGCGATTTTCAAAGTGGCTTAATAAATAGTAAAAAAAATCCAAAAAATGTAAAATTTGGTCTCCAAGCACATTTCAATATGGAGAACAACTTGAGCGGTTCGGATCGGTAGTTTGGATTTTCAAAATGAAACTATGGCGTGGAGTACAAAGCGTTTTACTTCATGGCCTAGCTAAGTCCATCTCTATATATATATATCATGGATGCTAAATTATTCAACAAGTGTCTAGCTTTTTTTATGTTGGTTTTACAAGCACTAAAATGCTATTGTCGATTTTATTTAATTATCCTCTTATATCTTTTTTTTATCTATATTAATTATTATATTCAAGGGCAAAGTCAGGTGGAGTTAGGGTAGCGAAGTGCCCACCCCAGCTCAAAAGAGATTCAAAAATATGCTTCTACTTTATGTTTTTTTTTCAAATAAAATATAAAAATATTTAAGCTTCAAAAAATGATAATTTTTTGTCTACCCTAATTTTTTTCTCAAAATATACTTCTATTTTTATGTTTATCTAAAAAATCTTATAAAATTGTTATAAATAAAATTGAATAGTATTTATGTGGATGTTAATTCTGTAATCTCCAATATTAATATTCAATTCATGAGCCCATTACCCCACTATTATTGGTATTCATTATCTCATTTATTATTGTAATGGCTCATCATATACAATTTCTAGCCTACAAAAGTAGAGAATAAAATTTTGTTATTGCTTTCTCTATCTCTCTTGTTATTTACTTCACTTTTATTACAACTTCATTTAGATTTTACTACAAAATATATTTCATATTCAAAATAATAATAAAAACATGTATCACTAAGTTTTTGTCTCATCATATCAATTTATCTTGAGTACACCGTTCCTAATTATATCTCTAATGTAGCTATATATTGAAGGCTTTTCTTAATTTTGTTAAATTAAAATTGTTGGTTGCCAATCGGTAATTGACTTTCAAAAAGTTTTTCCTTTCTAAAACATTCTCTGATACAGCAGAATTCATATCAACTAAGGTAACAAAATATTTATGTTTAGGTGTTCACTGTTCAGTGAGAATCTGCACGAATATTAAAGAGGTCCGTATAGTCCACTTCAAGTCGGATAAGTCTGAATCTAAACAAAAATATTGTGTTGCCTCAGAGGATATGGACTTCTTTCAGCATGCCTTGGGGTTCAACCGTTCAAAAATTAAGAAAATTCTAGAGAATTCTTTTTTTTTTTTGAAAGCTTCACAGCTTAAAGAATTCGAACTCTCGATCTTTGAGTAACCATAGTTTTACTACTTTTTCTCCTTACCAACTGTACCACGGCTCCATCTCTAGTTCTAGAGAATTCTTACTCGTTAATTATTCCATAAAATGACTACTTTGCTTATCTCATATAATACTGTGCGTTTTTGACTTTACAGTAACTTCTCTTTCCAAATTTATTTTTCTCTGTTTTATTAATTTATTCCTTTCTTGTCTTTCATTTTCGTTTTTGACAGGCATGTCCAAATGACTCACCTCTTCTTTGAAGATACAAATACTATTGGATGATCGATCTAATAAAAAATGGAATGAGACTAGGTCCGATGCCCATCGGACCTACCTTGGTTCGATGGGTGTGATGACCATCCGATCTGCATCAAGATTCGTGTGTTCTGCATCAAAATCTGTGTAAGACTGTATCAATTTCCGTGTACATAAATCTTGATGCTAATTGTACGGTGAAAGAGCTAATTGAACCTAACTCTAGATCCGATGCCCATCGGACCTACTCCTATCTCATAAAAAAATACCTGTACCTTTCATTCACATTTGACAATCCATATTACCCACACCTATCATGATAGCTCACGAGATGTGTGATTTAAAATTAGGATTGTGACAAGGATCTACCTATTTGTAATTTGACTTGAATTAAACGATCCGTGTCTTCCTAGAATTTTGCACAGGTTCCTAGGTCCGTACGACTTAGCCTTACATGCAAACTTTTATTACAACAATTTGGTACAAAATTCACAGTTGCAACTTGCAAAAACCATTGAAAAAGAAAGACAAAATAGCTGGTCCCAGGAGAAACTAGAAAATTTAGTTAGGGAGCTGAAACTTAAAATGCATAATTATTAATTTGTAGTTAGTAGAATTTAAACTCAAGATCTTCCAAAAACAAAATAAAGTCTCAACCACTAGACTACAAACACACATCTAATATTTTATGAGGGGGTTGAACTATATAAAAACTGTAAAGAAATAAAAAATCAATTAAATTTCAACACACGTGATGAAAATTTTCAAAATCATGGGGTGGCCATGATTTAATTAAAATTCTTTGTTAATGCTCCTGATGCCCATGCAAGATATTTTAATTTCAAAGTCATTGTTTTGAAAAAGGGAATACTTTAATTGATACTTAAAAAAATATAACAAAATCAACCTGATGCAGATTAGCAGAACCTGATGCTATATTAGATACAACTGTTATGTTTCCTTAAAATTAGGAGGATTCCTGGACCACTTTCAGAAAATATAAAATATCTCTCTTTTTGTCTTTATTCTTTTTTTCTCCCTTTCACAGTTTAAGAATAAACAAGATAGGTATCATATCCTCATCGTTCCTTCTCCTCAGCCATGAATTATCCCTTTTTGGTTTTCTGTCCATTAAAGGGCTAGTGCAAAGGCAAAAGAGAAAGTAGATATTCTTATCTGTCAGAAAAGCACTGGACATTCTTCCAACCATCAAATGGAGGTCGGAATCAGTTTATTTATTTAGTTATTTATTTTTGCAGTTGTTCGGCAAGCATGAAAAACCTAATCTGAAAACAATCATGGTAATTGAACACTAAAGCAAATTTATGCTCCAAACTTCGGGGACTTTTACACCAGAAATAGACCGCTTTAATTAAGAACAAATTATATGAACTGGTGAATTACAAATTAAGAAACTTAGCTGTCCTGGTCAATCAGAATTTAAAAGCAAACACCGGTATGATATGCACTGGGACTGGGAGTGCATCAGATGACATTAAATACAAAACAATATAAGCACAAATACAATTATACAATGATGAAAACTATTATTCAATCTGCAAATAACTCACATTATGCATTAATGTCGCCAGCCAGAACAAATACATGACCCAAAAAATTTTACATTACAAGTGTATATAATAAATCTTAATTGTATTGTTTATTATTATGGTATGTTAAAATTAATTACGATTAACTTATTAGGGCCAGAAGTATATATGCAACTTCTACTCTGACCTGAAAATGGGATACAAAAAGGTACAAGTAGCTAAAAAGAGTTTGAATGCTTGTTCAAATTGAAGCAGTCTCAGTTTATATTCCCGTCCATCCCGGGGGATATGAAATACTGCTTGATGGCATTGCAGCAGCGTCATTCAGATTTACTGGAATGAATCTGCAAAAGAGAAAAGATGATCAGCGTCATCAAAAATTTATTTCACACTAGATTTTGATCCCACGACCTCTCACACGGAGGATATAAAAGTAATTTTGTTATAGTCCATATTTATTAGTAAACATTTTGTACTAAAAAATAGAAACTATTCTTACAAACTATGCAAGCATTATCTACTTGTTTGATAATTAGATGGTCAAAATTAATTACTGCATTTTTCTCCAAATATTTATTGTACTAAAGATGCTAGTGCCCTTTAATTTTGGAATACAGATGCACTTCTACAAATTTTGAATACTTTCCCTTTTTTCCTCATCCTCCCTTAATCTAAATAGCATGAAAAAAGATTAATTAAAGAATAAAAATAAAAGAGTCACCTAATTGGAAGAGAAGGTCTAAATTCCACGGGTAATTGGGAAAACTGATCTTGTTGTAGAAAGCGTTGATCATTTGATGTGCTACAACTTCTATTTTCCCATGTTTGCACATTTTCTGTTCCCAGTCCTTGGATCTAAAAAAGTGATTTATTGCTTTGTTTAATGTACCAGCATAAACAAATTCTGAAAGGAATTTCGCATGGGTACTTATTATTTATTATTGGCTATAATTGTTCAAGGAGTTACCTTCTTTTTCAATTTTTGATTTTCTTCTTCCAACAATCGTTCCTACATATCGAAAATGAGGTAATTAAGTTCATCAATGAGCATGAAAATGTAATTAACAAAGCTGAGACCAAAATTATGTGGTTGCAACAATACCGTTCTTTTAAGATCAGCTGTTTCATCAATTAATAATTGTGCCTGCAGATAACAAAATAACAAAACTGCATCACTTCAATGATTAACTAAAGGAATAATGTCATATATTAATTCCTTGTATAAATCAGTTATACTCTCAAATGTACCACAGTCTACTAACAATATCCTATGGACAATTTATAATATTTGTTTGTCGTTATATTAATTGGATGATGCTCTCTGTTTGTGTGTGTTTTGAAACGGCCATGTTATAAATAAAATGAGCCTGCCAGTTAAGGTTTGGATTAAGGATGAAACTGTAAGTTGGGAATAAGCTATATAAACTTGACAATGGCTGATGCATCTTGATAATTGAATTTATATTGCAGATATTAGAAAATGCAACAACAAGTAGTTCTCACTTCAAGAAAAATGTTATATTTGAAATGGTAAGTTCAGATGTATTAAGGAGACAATTAAGACAAAATAAAACATACAAATCCAGTAAAAAGAAATAACATTGAACAATTACGGAACTGACCTTTTTGGATCTTATCTGCTTTAATGACTTCTCTATTTGACTTTCCAGTTGGTCCAGTTCATTTGTACTTAGTTGATGTAAATCTTCGCCAAGAAGATTCCTGCGTTTTCAATTGAAGGTTGATGCAAATGAAATATTGGTCATCTACGGAATTACTCTCTAAAATGTACGTAGGAAATCAGTGCAAAAAGTCAGAACCTTTGTGAACTTTGTAGAACTTCAACTCGTGACTTCAATTTCAAATACTCCTCATAGTTGTTCTGTTTTCAAAATAATTTTAGGAAAGACTAGATAAGCTTCCTACACAAGATATGGATTAAAACAAGTATTTGAATAGATGCACTGACTAAAATATGTAGTAGCAAATGCATGCATTCATGTCTAATTGGGATATGGTGGAAGATTATTTAAAAAATAATAATCAACATACTTAATTTCACAAAAAATGCCATATATAATCGCAACTTAAATCTTTTTGAGTAAAGGTTGGAGGTCAAGTCACCCAACTATTTAATACCTTAAATATTACAACAAAGGATTTCCCCCATCCGGGTTTCGAACCCATGACCTCTAATATAGAGACCATGTGTCTTTGCCACTAGATCAAATGCTAGTTCTTATCGCAACTTAAATCTTAAAAGAAAAACACTCTTCTATGATATATAATTTCACTATCTTGAATTAAATTAATCCTTCGGTCCATTATTTATGCTAGTACGTGGTGCTACTTTTATCTGATTATCTGGTTCTCAATCCAGTACCGAACCGGATTTGAACCAAAACTGATTCGGATCCAGTAAATTTGGATAGGATATAGTTTGAAAAATATAACCGGTTAAATTATGGATACGGTTACAAAACTAATCCATAAATATCTTATCCGGATCCAAACCGGAACCAATATGTAATGGATAGGATATGGGTTAATTTAATTATCCAATCCACAACCAAATCCGACCCAATACCTATATAAATATCCGATACAACACTAATACAATTGTTTATAATTAATTAATATAAAAACATAGATTAATAGCTATAAAAAGGCAACCACACGTAACATTTCTTAAGAAACAAATATTTATAATAATATCATATCTAAATAAATTAATATACATCTTCAATATTTTATTTTCCAAAAATTGTATCTTTCCTTCTGAATTCAAAACGTTATTAACGAAAAAAACCAAAAACTAAAAACTCTAATTCCAATACTTTTTTGGTTACACCATGAGTATAATATATTATGATTTTGGAGCAAAAGTATAATTTTGATTTTGGAGCAATTTTTAATTTATATTATAATAACATATTACGTGAGATGTTTAAGAAATTATAATTATATTTAATAATTTAATAATAAAAAGTTTCTCAAATGTTTGTGACTTGTACCCACTCCTAATCTGGGCCAGACCCGATAATTCACAAACAAGTTAGGAGTACTTACTTCATGGGAACTGAAATAGTAGACCCAAAATGTGTACTATTAGATATGTATTCGGATCTAAACCTGGTCCGGTTTGAAAATAATAAGTATATAGATCGAAATTTAGACCCGAATGCTAGAGTACAGGTTCAAATATAATAATATCTGAACCCTACCCAACCTGGTAGTAGCTCTAATTTATGCTAGTCAAATATAATTCCGGAAGGTATAACAAATGAAAAAAGATGCCATATCCGAAGTATGCATCAATTAATCAGATGCATGGGTGTGATAAGACAAGGCATCAGGTACAATTTTAATGTGCAAGCAATTAAATTCTTACTGGATTATCATCATTAGGAGCAACAGCACCTGATATTGCATAAGTGTATCTTTGGTACCTCTCCAATGTCTTAAGAATGCTGCAAGGGGAAAAAATATTAAAAAAAGCTTGACTTTATTCAATATAAACATCGTTTAATACATAATTGATAAGAGGAAAGAACAATGAAAGAGAGACATGTTCTTGTTTCACCATGTTTGTTTCAAGCATTAAATAAAAAGTAGATCTATTTAAATCCCAAATTAGATAACTGAAATGTGGGATTTCAGATCAATGTGATGTTGAGAAGAAAATAATGAAGGCTTGTAATAATTCTTTTATTAGTCATATATACAGGGGCGGATCTACGTATAGCCCAGGGCCGGGTGCTTAGCCACCTTCATAATGTCAAAAAAATTAATTGTGAATATTTAAATTTAATTGAATTTTTTTTCTTAAAGTTTTTATATACTTTAGCTCCTCTCATAATATCACATATGTGATTGTAGTTTAGTGGTTAGAATTTCAATTTGTTATCGTGGAGACTTGAGTTCAAATCTCGGTCATGCATTATGCATTTTAAATTTTAATCCACTTATCTAAATTTTCTAGTTTAGCCCTTCATATACATTGTTGGTGTTTATTACTATCATCTAATATTATCATGGCTCGTGTATATGTTGATTTTGTTATGCTTTTGCTTGGTTACTTGACGTTGAATATGAAGTCTACATTAGTAATGCATGAAAAGTGAGAAGCAGACTCAAATACAGTAGCGCTACTTGCTTTGGAAATTTTGCCTTGCCATAATTATCTAGGGTTTTGAATTCTGATACTTCATCTTTCACATTGTGAGTACCCTATAACCGAACTCTAGTCAAACATAGCTTACTACAGAAATTAATTAGGAACAAAACAATATAAAAAGGTTCTTCAAAATTTTATGAAAATTAAAAGGTTACATTGATCTTTAGAGAAATTATCAAATGATAAGTGGCAAGCATGTAGAAGTAAACATTTATTTAATTAATTGATAAAATTGTCTTTCCACCTTCAATAAAATGTTAGCTTAATTAGTCGCACTTCTCAAGCTTTTTTTTTCAGAAAGTAAAATTGTAAGAAAAAAAAAGGTTGGTTTCATAAGTACATCAAGTACAATTTCAGAAAAATTACCTAAAGAAGAGATTATTTTAATCAGACTTTAATTTAACGGGAAACCAAAAAAATAACAGTAAGATGATACAATAACATGGATGATCCAAACTAAGTAGAAGATACAAACTAAGTAGCAGATATTATAGAAATTTCTTAGAAATTATATATTCCTTAGAAATTTCGTAGACAATTATATATTCCTTAGAAATTTCTTTCCCCTATAGAGAATAACATGGATAGATACAAATAAGTAGCAGATATTATAGAAAAATGAAACATAAAATATTTGGCATAATCTAGCTTGATCTAAGAAAACTCTTATCTCTTGCTCGAGGTTCTTCAAAGTTGTTAGATCTAAAAGATTATACTACTCCGTACGTAAATCATCTCAAACTCTAATAAGATTTTCATTGTTGTAAAATTATTTTGTTTACCTACGTGTTATACATAGAATCAAGCTAATATTTGCTTATTAATGTCTGCTTTACCGTACCCATGGGAGCAGCAAAGACATGTACGTACCAATTATAGGTATGAGAGAGAAAATTAAGGCAAAAAAATAAGTACCTAGAGGAACTACAAAATTCAAAGAGTTTGCCACGGTTGGAGAAGATGATGAGTGCCACCTCAGCATCGCACAGCAATGACAGCTCATATGCTTTCTTCAACAACCCGTTCCTCCTCTTTGCAAAGGTCACTTGCCTGCTAATCTTGTTCTCTATACGCTTCAACACCACCCTTCCTCTTCCCATCTTATTTTTCTCTAATATTAATTATAATATTTTTGTATTCTTGGAATCCTTCGTACTTCCCTCAAAACCTAGGGTTATCGAAAAAGAGGCAAGTGCTGCTGTACTAGGTGGAGATAGGAAATTAATTGGATACACAGGGGAATCATGAGTTTTGTGGTGGGAAGTTGAAATCCACATTTTTCTGAAAAGCTTATTATGTGGCAAAATGCGTAACAAGTTGAATAAAACATATTATTAAGTCAGAAAGAATGGGTTGGTTTGAACTTTGAAGTTATAGACTAACTTTTACGTCCTGTACAATTTGAAAGCAATTAGACACTTTATCAAAAATTATGTTAAATATTGATTGTTGTAATAATTTGTTTTATAGACATGAATTTTATTCATATGGATAGTATCTAAATGATTAAATTTTATAATTATATTTTGTTTTTGTGGATGGTCAGTGTTGTCAATTTAGCTTCGTTATCACCAAGTCCTAACAGTTTACTTTTTATATTTTTTAAATTCTTTATTTGTATTTAATATATGTGAGCATTAGTGGATCTGATACATGTATTAATATGATGCTCGATAGTCATTTTTAATATGTAGATATGACCTTATATGTCTATAGATATTAATACAGTAATATATTAAAAATAATATGAATATGTGAGGTTTGTCTCAGGGGTACTGAATTTTCAATTGCTCCTTTCTTTTATAAACTTCCGTTCAGAATTTATTTATTCTGACAACTATAATGTTATATATGTCATGCGTTTGTAAAATGTTATAATAGAAATAAACCTCCATATAAGTCTTACTGACTCATTACATGCATACATATATATATAGCTGAGGGAAAATGGAACAGGTGAGTCACAGTCACAATGGGCAGAGGCCGGACCCGGAGGTGGGATGAAAAGGTGGGCAAAGTATCTTCCAGTGGTGAGCATTGTCTCTGTGAAAGTGAGAGAGGGAGAAAGTACAATTAATTATAGAGGTTGATAAAAGGGTACAATGTGATACGTGTCATGTCCGGTGTGGTGGATTTGAATAGCCCCATTCCCCAGTCTACTTCAGAACGATTGACACCTACTCTGTGTCTCTGTAGTAATAATGACTCAGTAGTCGAGACTGGTAATGGCATCTGCAACGTTACCCTTTTATACTGAATTGATTTGTCGAGACTGGTAATGGCATCTGCAACGTTACCCTTTTATACTGAATTGATTTGTCGAGACTGGTAATGGCATCTGCAACGTTACCCTTTTATACTGAATTGGTTTGTTCGTTTTGTATAACCGCTGTAGATAGAGCAATGTTAGCTAAAGGTACCCCGAATCCATCCCTCATTTTCCCTATTACTGGCGTGACTACGGCTAGTGAATTATCAAAATATTGATTAATGAACGACACCAACACGATACAGTATAAACGTCTTTCGGCACGACATGAACATGACACATGAGTTTGTGTGTGTTATATATGTGCAGAAGTGGGACATGGTAAATTAACACGGCACAGACATGTGTGTTAACATGGCATCTAACAAATTAAACACGAGGACATGCTACAACACAATTACGTACGAGCAAGCATGCAGAATTAATGCAAAAATTAGAGCAAAATCTTCATCTAGTCGGATTCGAACTCGAACATGCATACTAGTACACTTTCGCTAGGCTGGCACACGTATGTGTGGGTGTGGCAAACGCTAAATAACGAACGCGTCATCTCATCACAGATGCGTGTTGGCTTGTAGAATTGCGCCTGGATGTTAATATGTACATCTAAGTTCAAATTTCACTGGGCAAAAATTTTGTTTGTACCATAAATGTCAAAAGACGTACTGTTGAATAATAGAGATTGATGTCAAAAGACGTACTGTTGAATAATAGAGATTGATCTCAGAATTAATCATCATCGATCATAGGATCTAGAATCAATCAAGTGTAAATACCATATATAATTAGTAAAAAAAAAAGTAACGGCAAAATGGTTCAACATTAGGGGTGAAAATGAAGGGCCTATTCGGATGTCACGAGATTACACGGGATGAGATTTGACGAGAATGAGAATTCACTTTTGAAAAAGTGGGAACCCACGGATACAGATTTGTACGAGTAGAAAGAGTGTTCGGTTGTACCGTGAGATTAGTTGTGGGAAGTCTTGATTTATTTTAAGAATATGTATTTTTATTTAAATTTCTCACTTATTTAAAATAAAAATATCACGTCAAGCAGCATATAAATTTTGAGATACGAAAAAGTTATTCTTAGTATTTTAATTATGATCAATTCAAATATTTATTTACAATAACCTTACATTTATTATCATTAAAAACATCAATTAAGAAATATTCAACCATTTTAATATTGGCATTTATTGATATTTTTTATGTATAAAATATATATAGCAAAAAAATATTCGGACATTTATGTACAAAAGAGAAAATTAATTTAGATTAAAATAGTTCTAAATTTTTTTGACTTGACATAATATTTTTTTTTACATAATACTTTTTTATTACAATAAAAAGAATATAAATTATCTCACAAATATGTTTTTGTAGCAACCATGTTTTATTAAAAAAAAAATTAAAGTTCACGTGACATCATAGATTAGTATTTGTTTATTTATTAAAGTTTTTGTAGCAACCATGTTTTATTAAAAAAAAAAAAATTAAAGTTCATGTGACATCATAGATTAGCAATCATGTTTTATTCTGGTGATATGTGAACATAATCCTTTTGTATGTACTTGATTTCATGGTAATGAAATGGGCTCAAATGATGCTTTTATAAAAAAAAAATTAGTATTTGTTTATTGGAGAGACACATCAATAGAGCGTAGGAAAATAATAATGAAGTCCGATAAATTTTTTTTTTTCCTGTCAAATAACGAAGGGTTGGGAATAAAGCTGGGAATAAACTCGATCAATCCAATCTCCAAAGAAAAAGGATAATCCAACGGGGTGCAAAGAATTTTTTCCACCAGATCCAAATTCCCTTCAAATTCCCATGGATTTAAGGCTTCCGAATAGGCCCGAATTGGAAATATCCTATCCGTATTCAAAAAATTAGATATAGATATCCCATATCCGAATATCCGTATGGATACGGACACTGATATGATTTTATGTTTCAATAATCCGTATCCGAATAGTTGACATATACCATATAGTTTAATATCTATAAAAAAAATTATGTTATTCATCATTATAATTAGATAAATATTATGAACTTTAGTATTTTTGAATCATATTTATATATTTTTTAATAAATATCCGATCTGTATCATTATTCATATTCTAATATACGATCTGTATCCGTACATATCTGAAATAAAAAAATAGATATGGATATAGAGTCCGTTTTCACCCCTTATACAGTGTATCTGAAATAGAAACTAAGTACCAAGGGATATATGAGCCGAAATTTTTATTAATAACCCCAAACAAAAGAAAAATATCAAATCTAACCCCAACTTGAAAAAATTTTCAAAAATGACCTAACCGCCCCATGATTGGGCGGTTCACCCTACCCACAAAACCGCCCAATCATGGGGCGGTCCACATGGCCAAGAAAACCGCCCCCTAATCGGGCGGTTAACCATTATTTATTTTTTTTTTTTAAAGATATGTTATGATATTTTTTTAGTAGGATTTATAAGATATATATATTTTTTTTGTGTAGATATCTTTTTTATTAAGATATATTTACAACATATATTAAGATATATATTTATGATAAGTTTGTATTATTTTTGTAAGATATATTTTTTTTATTGTAATTTTAAATAAAATTTGGTTGAGTTTGGATGCGTCGTCTGACGGTAGAACCGTCGATTCTTTTATAATAATTGTCGATTGTACGGCTGTTGTATTGATTGTCGATTTGGCTAACGTGGTAAATATTTTTATGTTGTCAATTTGTATATATTTAATTACGCTATGAACATAACAAAAATGAAGCACACAAAAATAGTTACAAAACTACTAATTAAATCAGTTCACAAATTTAGCGACGACGACCGAACAAATTTAGAAGTCGACGAGTTCTCGATCTGCTTCCAGTCTGTTGTGCGACACTACTACCGCTACCGGATGCCTCTGCATGACTACTACCGCTACCGGTTGCCTCCGCAACAACTCTAGCATTTTCTCTTTCGTTGGCTTCGTTGATGGCATCTGCATTCCAGTTCACCAAAAATGGTATGTTATTGAAATCTTGAAATGTAAAATGAATTATAAAATATAAAATGAAATGTACCTGCTCGCTGCCTGTCACAAGTTGAACGGCGAGCCTGATGTCCCATTCGCCTACCCTGCATCTGATCCATTGTCATTACAGCACGCTTGTGGGGCCTTCTCCCTTTTCTAATATAAAAAGAAGTTAAATAACCATATTAAAAATAAGTTCAGTGCATACACAAAGTATTCTCCCTAACCTGATCCACTTTCTGGGGGGGACGATTTTATCTCCAACATAGGCCGGCCATTGATGCTGGTTGGGATAAGAATGGAATGATGCACCCCAAGTACTCGCAAGGTAAGTGGTACGGTACATGTCGGCGACAAAATCATCCTCACGGAAGTTTCTCACTCGGCACACCGCCATAACATGAGAACAAGGTAGGTGAGCTAGTTGGATTCCTTGGCATGTGCATGTTACAGTATTGTCATCTCCGATTTTGACAACATACTTGAAAGGCCTTTTAATAAACTCCATAGTCCCATCTGCTCTACGGCTGGTTGGAGCGTACTCATTCGGAGAGTGAACTTCGAATTCCAAGCGACTCCCATACGGGACAACGGTCATAACTGAACCTTTCTCCCTATGTTTGCGTAATTTGCCCTCCACCCTTGTTGAAAATGTTTGGTTCCTGGCGAGTAATTCTGTTGCTTTATCACGGCGGTCAACGAACCATGCATTAAGCTTGTAGAAAGTGTCCTCCACAATGGCTGCCACGGGCAACATTCGGCTCTGCTTGAAAACAGCATTCAAGGACTCGGACCCATTTGTCGTCATTATTCCCCATCTCCAACCTCCATCTTTTGCTTGAAATATTTTCTCATATGCGGGTGCTTCTTGCAGATCTCTCGGATTATTTTTCCCCACCTTGAGTAAGTACGAATTTGCCTTCGGACAATACTACACAGAAATAATTTTTCAGATTAGAAAAATATAAGTAAATAGTTTATTAAAATTTCATCTAAAATATACATACCTTGGCAAACTCTTTGAACATCTCTTCCAGCCTCCTTGGCTTCTTCCTTCTGCATCCAATTTTAAATGTATCTGCAACCCATTGGTCGAATCCGACATGCTTGTAGAGGTTGTCTGCAACGTGTTGCATACACAGCCTGTGCACACAGTCGCCCTGGGCTGTCGACCAACCGAAATCTGTTCGATCGAAGACATATTTGATTCCTTTGTGCTGGTCTGATATGACGCAGAAGAACCTGTTCTCAACCACCTCTCTTCGCAAAAAACTCATGAAAAAACCCCAATTTTCACCGTCCTCCTTCTCGACAATTGCAAATGCCAAAGGCAACAACTGGTTTTCGGCATCGTATGCACATGCTATCAACAACCTCCCATCGTAACGGCCAGAAAGGAAGCATGCATCTATACTGATAACTGGTCTAATATATGGCACAGCTTGAATGCACGGACCAAATGCCCATGCTATGGCCTTGAACAGTATCTGGTTGGGCTCATCGGGATCGGTAACATTCCAACATTCATACCTTGTGCCGGGATTTGTACTTGCTATGGCTTGGAGCAGTGGTGCAAGCAAGTTGTATGAATCCTTCCAACTACCGAACAGTCGGCATATCGCAAGTTCACGCCCTCTCCACAACCTGTTGTATTTTGGGGTCACATGGTCGTAAGCGCGTCTCACCGCTCTACCGACCTCCTTAAGGCTGATCGACGGGTCCTCCTTAACATCTCGCTCAATTACATCGGCAATAAGTGATCTACAGTAGTCTACAGTAATAAACAGTATTCTACAGTAATCTACAGTAATCTACGGTATTCTACGGTAATCTACAGTAATATACAGTATCTACAGTAATCTACAGTAATCTACGGTATTCTACAGTAATCTACAGTAATCTACAGTAATCTACGGTAATCTACAGTATCTACAGTAATGCATAGTAAAATAAATAATTAAATAATTAAAAAAAAAACTAATAAAAAAAAAAAATTTACCTGCAGAGACGATTGGGGCGAGGGCGAGGGCGAGAGAGTGTGAGAATGAGAGCCAGAATGGGCATTTTATAGTCTGCATACTGAACCGCCCCACCATGGGGCGGTTTGCTTGGCCGTGTGGATCGCCCTATGATTGGGCGGTTTTGTGGGTAGGGTAAACCGCCCAATCATGGGGCGGTTAGGTCATTTTTGAAAAAAATTTCAAGTTGGGGTTAGATTTGATATTTTTCTTTTGTTTGGGGTTATTAATAAAAATTTCGGATATATGAGCTATGTAATTATAAATAGCGATTAGGATTGTAACAGAAAAAATAGTTCAATAGAAAAAAAATATATATATATATATTCTTTCTCCACAGAATTATTCCATCTTAATATCTGTTTCATAAAACCAACATGATATTAGAGCATATTATTCTGTGACTGCAAAACAATTAAGAAACACAGCAACAGTAAAATTGGTACACAACATAAACCAAAACCCATAACAGAAAAGAAAAAAACTAGCAAAAGAACAAAATAGCTCAAGAGGGATAACTCGAGACCTGTGTTGTAAAAAACGTCCGTTTAGGCTGATTAATCGTTGGCGGTGACCGAATTGTCAAGGAATTTTCCGATTAATCAGCCGATTTTTACCGATTATGGCCGATCATTCTCAATTATTTCTAATTAATCGTTTGGCGGTACCCTGTCTGTCCGACTAGCGCATACCGTTATTTACAACACTGCTCGAGACTACTTACTCCTCCAAACTTACAAACACCTTGTCCAATGGCAGGAATTACTTGTCATGGGCAAGATCAGCATCCTCAGCCATTAGTGGTCGAGAGATGTTATAATACATCACTTGAAAAGATGAAAAACCAAAACTAGCAAACTCACAAAAACTAATCGATTCAAGAAAAAAAGACTACAAAACAATAACAAAACACAAATGACAAAATCATAACTTGACTCATGAACTCAATGAAACCCTCGGCATCCGACTTATTTCTCTTCTATGACACGGCCTCTGAGTTATATATGATAATGTGTGAAAGTCATGTACGGACAACAAAATAATTACTCTTACATTTACAAACTAAAATAAGAAATCCAATAAGAGACAAAGAATCATGAAGTAACACATAGTACATTCTACCTTGATGCTCTTAAAAAAATGCGATGAGTTTCGATCATATTGGCCACCAACATAATGATGACACGTTCAAGCACCACATGCTATGTCTTCATGTAAATCATGCTTCATTTCCAATAATTTTCAACACAACATGGTATTTCTCACGTGTAACGCACCAACACAAACACAACAAAACGCATCTAACATACGCGTCTAAACACGACTCACCTACAAACAACACGATACGCTGACAAATCACTAAGTAGGGCCCGGGATGTATACCCATGTTGGATTAGGTCGGATTTTGTCGGCGTTCAATTGGGAAAAAAATTTATCTATAGAAATTATTAAATACAGATATACAAAAACAGAAAGTGTACCTCATTTGTAACAAATATACACTACTACAAAAAAGCTAATTCTACACTGCACATTGTACACAGTTTTTCTAATTTTATATAAAAATCGTGTGTCAAATATGAAATTGTGAAAGGCTAAAAAATATTGGGGAATTATACACGGACACTTAGTTATAAATCAGTGTATAATTGTTTGAGAGAGCTACACGGTTTATTAGGGATAAAAAATCCGTGTGGAAAGAAACCGTGTGGAAATGATTGAGAGAGTTACACGGATATTATACAAAAATCCGTGTATGAATTGCTACACGGATATTTAATTAAATAACCGTGTACAAATATTAAGAGAGCTACACGGTTTTTAGTTATATGTCCGTGTAGAATAGTTAGAGAGCTACACAGTTTTCTTATCAAATATCCGTGTATAAAGGGTAATGCTACACGGCTTTTTTTAATAAATAACCGTGTATAAATTGTCACAGAGCTACACGGATTGTTAAGTATAAATCCGTGTAGAAAAGCCGTGTAGGGTTTTATCCAATATAAATGAACCCCTTCTCTTCCAGAGACTTCTCCTTCCAGCGCCGTTTTGATCAACTAATTAATACGCCCTCTCTCTGTTTTGAACTGAGATCTGATTTCCGCAAATTAAAGGCTAGCATAGCTGGAATCTGTCATCTTTGAAGTTTTTATTTTCTCATCTCTAAATTTCGAAGGTTAGTATATACATATTTTCCTTTTTCCTCTCTAATTTTCTGTTTAGTAATTATTATTGCTTATTTAATTAGGTGTGTAATATATTCATGCATGCTTGATTTAATTAGTAATTAGATAATGTAAATATATAATTAGTGTATTGTGGTCCAATAACCGACCTATAAATGATTTTTAGGTCCATGCCCGTTCAATATTAATCCAATAGGGATTAATTTTAGACAGTCCCCGTTTTGGGACTGCTCTTTGAATATTGTGTCTCATTTAGGATGTGAACACATATTAGTGGGTTTTAATTAGTATTTGAGAAAAGTTCGACGGTATTTTCCCTTATTGCTCCTACGAGTATGTGGTTCGTACGCATACTTGGGGAGTTAAGGGGAAATGCTGCCGAATTTTTCTCAAATACTAATTAAAACTCGCTAATATGTGTTCACATATGAGACATAATATTCAATTATATCAAATTATAAAATTGTTTTAAACATTCACTCAATTTTGTAAGGGCTTTTGCGAAATATGTTAAAGAAGGAGGATTGCATAACAAGAGCAAGAAAACCAAGTTGGATTGGAAGTGGTTGCTGGTGAGCACACTATAAATTTATAATGTCATATATATTGTCCAAAAAAATATTATCATTCTAACATAGGCCGCTAAATGCAAATTTCAGGGCCCGCAACAGTTGGAGAGTTGGGAATGCGCTTACTACACAATGATTTTCATGTTTCACTTTGTCGAAAGAATACAATTCCAATTCCCAAACGCGGTATGTAATTCATATTAATTGTTCCTATATAATAGCAATTGATATTTGCAACTGTATTTCATCTACCTTTTCTTGTTACTAACTAATACCAAATTGTAATTGTAGAATTTGCCAAAGGAACCGCATTACACCAAGGAGCAGATCGACGATATCAGGTGTGTGTGGGCAAGGTGGTTTGTAACGGAATTTTGCAATGCTCAACATGGATTTCCATAATTTTGTATAATTTGGTGTATATGAATATTGTATAATTTATTGCATATGAATTTCTGGCAAATCTGAAAAATATGAATTTCTTGCTAATCTGGAAAATATGGATTTATTGCTAATCTGGAAAAATATGGATTTCTTGTTATATGAAATCTGGAAAATCTGAAATAGTTCTGTAACAAAGCTGGCTAGCAAAACTGGAGGCTAGCCGAAAAACAAAAAATACAAAAAAAAAAATGTTCTTTCTACACGGACATTTAACTAAAGTCCGTGTATAAAAAAAGAGAGCTACACGGACATTAAGTTAAATGTCCGTGTAGAAAGAGGAGAGCTACACGGACATTTAACTAAATGTCCGTATAGGAAGAGTCAAGCTACACGGTTTTTTAGTTAAATGTCCGTGTACAAAAAGAATCGTACACGGTTTTTTAGGTAATATCCGTGTAGCTCGGTAAAATGGAGAGCGACACATTCTAATCTTTGTACACGGCTGTTTGTGAAGTTATCCGTGTAGAATCTTTAAAATTGCACACGGGCAAAAGTCCGTGTGTAGTTATTGAACTAATCGTACACCCTCGATTTAAACACGGTAGGAAATCCGTGTAGCTCCTCCTTTATTGTCCGTGTATAATCTCTTTTTTTGTAGTAGTGATAGAAAGATCTGACTCAATGAGTCCGATCTAAATTTATGGATCGGTCTTAATGGTCCAGATCCATCAATATATATATATATATATATATAGAGGAGGGATCCGATTACACCTTTTTTGGTGACACACTTTGACACCTACCATTTTTAAAGTCCAAATAGTCGATTCAAACCGTTCAACATGATGGATATATTAAAATGTGCTTGGAGATCAAATTTTACATTTTTTTGAATTTTTTTGCTATTTATTAAGATGGTTACAAAAATCGTTGTTTTCATACCATTGAAAAACAACGATTTTGTAACCATCTTAATAAATATTAAAAAAATTCAAAAAAATGTAAAATTTGATCTCCAAGTACATTTTAATATGGTGATCATGTTGAACGGTTCGGATCGACTGTTTGGATTTTGAAATTGCAAAATTAACCTATATAAAAAACGGTGTCATGATGTGTCACCAAAAAAGGTGTAATTGGATCCCTCCTCATATATATATATATATATATATATATATATAGATGGACTATTGTGCTTTGCAAAGTAAAGCGAACATTTTACTTCTGGCTCGTTTTTGAATTTTCAAAGTTCAAATAGTCGATTCAAACCGTTAGATGTTTAATCTATATTAAAATCTACTTTGAGACCAAATTTTACATTTTTTGGAAATTTTTTTACTATTTATTAAGCCACTTTGAAAATTGCTGATCCGGGTGAACAGTAAAAACAATGTAACAAAATTCTGAACCATGTGATCAGCAATTTTCAAAGTAGCTTAATAAATAGTAAAAAAAATTCAAAAAATGTAAAATTTAGTCTCCAAGCACATTTCAATATATAGATCAACTTGAATGGTTCGGATCGACTGTTTGGACTTTGAAAATTCGGAAAGGAGCTCGAAATAAAACGTTCGATTTACTTTGCAAAGCACAATAGCCCATCTGTGTGTGTGTGTGTGTGTGTCTATATATATATATATATATATATATAATTTTGCTATTGTACTTCATGAAGTAAAACCAATATTTTACTTCACGCTCATATTCCCATTTTCAAAATCCAAAACGTCGATCCGACCGTTCAAGTTGTTCTCCATATTGAAATGTGCTTGGAGACCAAATTTTACATTTTTTTTTGAATTTTTTTACTATTTATTAAGCCACTTTGAAAATCGATGATCCATTGGTCCAGATTTTTTTACTGTTTTTTACTGTTCACAATGGATCAGCGATTTTCGAAGTGGCTTAATAAATACTAAAAAAATTTCAAAAAATGTAAAATTTGGTCTCAAGCACATTTCAATATGGAGAACAACTTGAACGGTTCGGATCGACGATTTGGATTTTGAAAATGGGAGTATGAGCGTGAAGTAAAACTCCATTTTACTTCGTGAAGCACAATAGCCCTACTCTATATATATATATATATTGATGGATCTGGACCATTGAGACCGATCCATAAATTTGGATCGGACTCATTGAGTCAGATCTTTCTATATTTGTTGCAAATGAGGTACTCTTTCTATTCCGTATATCTGTATTTAATAATTTCTATAGATAAAAAATTTCCTTCAATTGGTATCTAATTATAAATTGTAACTTAATTTTTCCATCGAAGGGGACAAATAGGTAGGATTAAGTCTCAAAGAATATTTGTATTTCATCAAACATAGTAACATTGGAAAATTTCCTTAGGATTTAAATGCCAAAGGGGAGGGGGCATACTACAAATCCTCTAGCATGACTGAACATAGCCTGAGGATGCGGACCCCTTATACGTAACCCTAATTAAAAGGTGATATTCATGTAACTATATATCTATTTAGGAATGGAAATGAACCGCCTTAGCAAGTTCATTTGTGACCTAATTTTGTCATCATCTTTCATATAAAGCGGGTTATAAAATACAAGAATATCAATGTCAAGCGATAGTATATATATTTTAAACTTTAAGAGTAGGGTTAAAATGCTTCATTGGTTTTGTGCTCCATCATGTCTCAACATCATTATCTGTATTTTTAAATTCTAAATAATCGATCCGAACCGTTTAACATGATTTTCATATTAAAATGTACTCGGATAACAAATTTTATAATTTTTATAATTGTTTAGAGAAGTACAGAATCACTATTTTTAATGATCCAGAATCTTCTAAAAATAGTGATTTTGTACCTATCTTAAAATATAGCAAAAAAAATTCAAAAAATATAAAATTTTGTATCCAAGCACATTTTAATATGAAGATCATATTGAGCGATTCGGATCGACTGTTTAAACTTTAAAAATAGAGATAACGATGTTGACGCATGATGGGGCACAAAAACTAATAAGTCATTTTAAGCCTACTCTATGTGATATTACCATCGATAAAAAAAATTTGCCACTAAACAATATTGTAGAGGTACTATCCATGAAGCAAGGTTCAAGTAAATCAAATGGAGGAAGAATACCAATTCCTTTTGGATCTGATTAGACCTACTTGATGGCTGTTAAATCAATAACTGATGTTCGATGACTACGACATTTCCATAGTAATATATAGAACTATAGAAGAATACAAATTATGATGATTACGAACAAAAGTTAGAGATCATTCCAGTTCTAGAATACAATTATTGGATGTATAGAAAAAAATTATGATGATTACGTACGAAGGCTTGTATATCTAGTTGTAACATCTCGAAACTGTGGAATTCGATTTAATTATTGTTTTCCAATTTCTTTATAATAATAATGATAATAGAGGATGGTTCAATTCATAACTTAAAATTGAAAACTCAAAAATTAAAATAAAATTGTTAGATTCGATCTATATTATTTTCTTCACGCACATAAGAAAAATTATAATTTATGACAATTTGACTTTCTTTTAATCGGTATCAAGAACTTGAAAAATACATTGATGTAGATAAATTATGGACGTTGATTTTTCAACTTACTGATTAATATAAAAACAAAACTAATAAGTAATAAAAAAAATTATGTGCAGTTGGAGAAAACAATATAGACTACAACTAAAACGGTTATATGGTGACATATAAGTTTCAAATTTTTTGTTATTAGAAATTGAAAAAATAGAGACATGATGGAGATCAAAAAATAGAGAAATAATAATAATAATAATAATAATAATAATAATAATAATAATAATAATAATAATAATAATAATAATAATAATAATAATAATAATAATAAATTTATTAATAATAAATTTATTAATAATAATAACAATAACATCAACAATAACTTGAATGTTTTCGCTGAATAATTAAGGGTCGGGATGAAAATTTCCAAGTAAATAAATAAATAAAATATGTATTGTATATGTATAATAATAACCGAGTAATATAGTAATGAACTAATGATTTTAATAAAATAATAATAATCATCATCATCATCCTGATCATGATAACAATCATAGTTTTGCATTGTTGTAATAGAAAAAATAGGGACCATTAAGAAAATCATTTCAACCTTATCTTTGTTTTTTTAAATGGAAAGACAAAACACGGAGTTGACATGGAAACCTCCCATCTACCCTAGGGATGGCAATGGGCCGAGCCCACAGGCATTTTACCAAGCCCAAGCCTTACCTGCCTGTTAAAAATTTAGGCCCGACCTGCCTGGCCCAACATGACAGGCCTGAAAATCTATACCCGACCTGCCTGCGGGCTTTTCTATCAATCCTGTGCCTGCCTGTGCCTGCCTGTATATGCCCGTGGGCCGCCTTACCCGGCCTGGCCCGTCCCAAATATACTGTTTTATGCACCATTTAACAGCAATTTAACAGCAATTTTAAAAAAAAAAATACAAAAAGAATCAACAATTTAACATAATCAAATTACACAATCAAATAGAAGACAGTATACAATCAAATTACAATCAAATTACAATCAAATAGAAGACAGTATACAATCAAATTACACAAAATGGAAGACATCTAAAAAATAAAAAAAACAGTTCATTCAAAATACAAATATAAATTACAATCAAATTGTTTCTAATAGAAATTACACAATCAAATTGTTTTTATGCTCCTGTTCCCGTCTCAGTGCTCATGTTTTCCTGAAAAATCTCAAAATATAATGCATTACCAATTAAAATATGAAGTGTGCACTCTACAAAACCAGACAGAAAAAAAAAGGCCAACCAGCCCCAAACAGCCCCAAACCAGCACCAAACAGAAAAAAAAAAACCAGCACCAAACAAGGCCAACCAGTCCCAAACAGCCCCAAACCAGCACCAAAAAATTGGTGAACCAGCTCCAACCAGCCCCAAACAGCCCCAAACAGCCCCAAATGTAGTGTCACAGTCTCACAGAAGGGTAATAAAGCCCCAAATCAGATTAGAAAAAAATAGAGAAAAGTTACCTCAACATCAATAGGGTCAATAGCCGAGCAATCACTTTCATTTCCATCTTCACTTTCATCTTCACCTTCATCTAAATCATCACAATACGTCTTAAATGGATTACCATTACCCATATCTGAAAAAACAACAATTAAGTGTTAAATGAAAATACGAGCACATTTAATTAAAATACTACACAACGAGTCTAAACAGTATTATACCTTCAAATTCAGCCCTTAACCAATTTTGTGCGCATGCTAGAGCTTCAACAAGTTTAGGATTAAGTCTATTTCTTTGTGGACTAACTATTCGTCCACCCATACTAAAAGCTGATTCAGAGGCAACGGTTGAAACTGGTATCGCATATATGTCTTGAGCAATTTTCCCCAAAGTTGGAAATTTGGCTGCATTAGACTTCCACCAAGATAGCACTTCAAAGGTTTCTGGGGTAGGTGGAACCAATCCTTCTTCTAAGTAAAGTTCCAACTCCGTAGTATTATCAAATTTCATTTTCTTCATGGTGTGGGCAAATCTCTGATAACCAATTGGCAGATCACTACCTTGTTTCTTTTCCATTTTTGGTTCCTCAACTTGGGGTTTCTCAACTCTTTTTTGATACTCACGAAACAATTGACGGAACATTCCAGCAACTTTTCCAACTTCACTTTCATAATCACTACCATAAATTAACTCATAGTAATAAATTAAGACAGCCATTTTACACCTTGGATCCAAAAGTGCAGCAATACCCATGATACCGTGTATCTTACTCCAATATTTATCAAATTTTTCCATCATTCTTGATGCCATATTCGCAATAGTTGGATTAGAATCTAGCAACCAACTTCGCAAAGCTAATCTTATTTCACAAATGTTTGGAAAATAATGGTTGGCTGTTGTGTATTTTGTCCCGGAAAATAATTTTGTTGTGGTGTAAAAAATCTTTAATTTTTCGCTTATAATCTTGGCATTCTCCCAATCTACCTCGGAAGGCACGGTTTTGTATTGCGTATCACGTATTTTCACACGAGAGAAAACATCCTTATATGTTAGGGCTATTTGTAACATATTATAGGTTGAATTCCATCGTGTTTTAACATCATAACACAACTTTTTGGTGCTACTAATACGCAATTGCCGTGCCGCCTCTTCAAATTTTTCTATTTTTTTAGGAGTAGAGGACCAATATACACAACTAGCACGAATTTTTTCTAAACTTGGACCAATTACATCTAACCCATCCTTTACGATTAGGTTCAAGATATGTGCGCAACAACGCATGTGCAAAACTGATCCACCTAACAAGAGTTGTTCAGCGTCTAATTTATGGATCAAACTTTCAATAACTCCATCATTGGTACTACAATTGTCAACGGTTATTGTAGACAATTTACTATCTATATTCCAATCTAAAATAACATTCATCAATTGTTCCGTGAGTACATCTATGGTGTGGGGAGAAGGTAAATGTTGAAACCTACAATTAATTCAGCACCTAATAAATTTCAGCACCTAACAATTAACAACAACAACACATAATAAATTTCAGCACCTAATAAATTCCAATCTAAAAGCACTTAATTTCAGTACCTTAATAGACGTTGCTGTAGATTCCATGAATCATCTACAAAATGTGCTGTCACCGCCATGTACGACTTCTTTTGGTTGTCTGCCGTCCACATGTCGGTTGTAATTGCCACTCTCCCTTGATTGCTCTCCAATAGGGTCATAGTCTTCTTCATTCGATCCTTGTATAGTTTTAAAACATCGCTTCTCACAGTATTACGAGTTGGACAATTGAATAATGGCTGCAAAGTGTTGACAAAAGCCTTGAATCCCACTTGGTCAACAATTGAGAGAGGGTGCTCGTGCAACACTACCATCTCCACAAGAACTTTTCTACATGCTTCTTGATCAAAAGTGTAATTTGCAATGGAAGTTTTCCCCTCTACTTTTTTAGTAATTAACATTTTTTGGAAAGCTTGAGGAAATTTTTGTTGTTTTTTTCTTAAACAACTTTCTATGTGGGATTTGAGGTGTCGTGTACCGCTGTTTGAGTTTGCTGAAAGCTTGACACCACAATAATTGCATACCGCCTTGTAATTCCCATCAATACATTTCTTTGTCATATGCTCCCACACATCAGATTTTAGTCTAGATGTATCCACAACATTAGACTGACTAGGGGTGGTATTTGAGGTCGGTGTCCCACTTGTTGTCGGTGTCGCATTTGCACCAACACTTGATGCCGGTGTTGCAGCAGAGCTCTCTCTAGGGGTAGAGTTTGCTTTCACTTGATCAGTGGGTTCTTGCAAGGTTGCCATTACAATATCTTGTGTCTCTTGTTCTTGTGGGGTTGCCATTTTGCCTACCAAAAAAAGAATATTTAATCAATTGCATGCATTTAACACATTGTTATTAAAAAACATATAATTCAGAAAAGTAAAAGCACAAAAAAAACAGATTACAATCAGATCTACCAATAACTTTTTAAAAAACAGCTTATAACACCACTATTTACCATGATCCATCACTACTACTAAAACAGCTTACAATCAGATCTATTTGCCGTGATCCATCACTACTACTAAACTACAAACTATCACTACTACTAAACACCATTCCATACAACAGAAAACAGGAAAATCAGATTACTAAACACCATTTCATTAAACTACAAACTATCACTACTACTAAACTACATTCCATACAACAGAAAACAGCAAAATCAGATTACTAAACACCATTTCATTAAACTACAAACTATCACTACTAAACTACAAACTATCACTACTACTAAACACCATTCCATACAACAGAAAAATCAGATTACTAAACACCATTCCATACTACTAAACACCATTCCATTACTAAAAATTATCAACAATATCTTATTACAAAACCAGCAATACCAGATTACAACACAGTGGCAGAGGAGATCGGTGCCAGCTGTGGCTGTGGCTGTCGGAGACTCACTGTGACAGTCAGTGGAGGAGGAGATCGGTGCCAGCACAGTGGCGGAGGAGATCGGTGCCAGCTGTGGCTGTGGCTGTCGCAGTGGCGGAGGAGATCGGTGCCAGCACAGTGGCGGAGGAGATCGGTGCCAGCACAGTGGCGGAGGAGATCGGTGCCAGTTGTGGCTGTGGCTGTCGGAGACTCACTGTGCCAGCACAGTGGCGGAGGAGATCGGTGCCAGCACAGTGGCGGAGGAGATCGGTGCCAGCTGTGGCTGTCGGAGACTCGCTGTGACAGTCAGTGGCGGAGGAGAACGGTCGCTGTGGCTGTGGCTGTCGCCTGTCGGAGACTCGAACACTCGGCTGTGGCTGTCGCTGTGCGAGATCGGTGCCGACTGTTAGAGAGTTAGAGAGTGAGAGTCGGAGAAGAGAGGAAGAGAGTTAGTCAGTTAGAGAGTGAGAGTCGGAGAAGAGAGGAAGAGAGTTAGAGAGTGAGAAGAGAGGAAGAGCCGATCTCCATTCTCCACTGGTGGCTAGGTTTTCTCTGGGAGCTAGATAAGCCGCTAAGAGAGTAAGAGACTAAGAGGAGTCGGATAAATTCGTTTTCGAAATTAAGTCAGAGAGACTCGGAGCAGAAATACAAACCCTAACATCCGGTTTCAAAAAATAGGCCCAGCAGGCCTCCTGTGGGCTTTCATTAAATCCCATGCCTGGCCTGGCCTGTCTATAGGCCCGGCCCTACCTGACCTGTTACAGTGTCGGGCCGACCAGGTAAAGGGCCGGGCCCAGGCAGGTATGAGCAGGCCGACGGGCCGACGGGCTTTTCTGCCATCCCTAATCTACCCTCGAATTCGCATCCACTGAAATATCTCAAACTTTGAGCGTTTTATGGAAAATCGCAACCGTTGAAATAGTTATGCACGAATCTCAAAGCACAAATAATACTGGCCACTGCGCTATAGACACCATAATCGGTCAACTTTTGTGTGACTGACGTGTACGGTGCCTATTCGGGAAGAGCGCAAGGGCCAGTATTAATTGTGCTTTGAGATTCGTGCAGAACCTATTTCAACGGTTAGAGATTTTTCAAGAGAATACTGAAAGTTTGAGATATATCAGAGGGTGCGAATTCAGGGCTTTCCACCCCGCTTTACAAAATGCACTCTCTTTCCTTTTAAAGGTTGCGGTTACATAATTAATTGGTCATAATTGAACTTGGAGAATTATTATTATAATTTTGGAATGTTACAATATTCCATAAACTACTTGCAGGATGGTATTTGGTTTGCCGTACTGATAATTTATAGCGCAAGTTAATTAATGTCATCCCATCAGATTTAAGTGTCCATCTTGTTTTAATGTCTTGCCGGCTTGATGGTGCATATATATGGTTATTGGATTCAAAAGGTGACCCAGAGGGGATACATAGGTTTAAATGTGTAAATTATCATCTTTTGTGATTTTTTTAGTTAGATGTTAATATTCCTAAGTTTAGTTCCAATTAATTCTACTTTATTGATCAGTAATCATAATCAAACAACTAGAATTAAGCGTGGATATACAAGAATATGTTTTATCCAAGATCGGTAATAGTGATACCTTCGAAAATAATAATTTATGTCGACATTCTCTACAATAATCATTTTTTACCCTTCCAGATAAAACAGATTCTTGTAGAAAGATCAATTAATGTTGAAATTGTAATTTAAGACAACTCTAATCTAATCTAAAATTATCTACATAAGAAATTCTAATATAATCAAATTTAGAAGAGGGTTCAAACACATCTATTTTTTTTTTTTTGCCTCCATCATATATGTTTCCATTTTTAAATTTTCTAATAACAATTTTTTAACATTTATATGTCTCAATAAAGTTGTTAGATGTGATATGTATTATTTTCTCTACATGAATGTAAAAAATTTATCACTTTTTGATTTTATTTTTGTATAAATAAATAAGTTGAAAAATCAACTTCCAGAATTTATTCACATCAATATAGTTTTACAAGTTTTTGATAGCGATCAAAGCAATATCGAAATATCTAATCTTCAATATGTGCTGAGAGAAAATCATATAGATCAAATCTAATGGTTTTATTTTGATATTTGAGTTGTAAATTTTGAGTTATTGACATTTTAAAAATGAAGGCATAATGAAGCTACAAAAAATGAAAACATTTGAACCCTCCTCTAAAAAATAATGTGGATGTATTTCTATCTAAATTCTAAAATAATTTGGTTTAATTTTATCCTATGTAATGCACATGGAGCATAAATAATAAAACGGTTTGGTTTAATTAACGTTTGGATATATTTTTTAAATAAACAGCGTTTTGATAAGATAAGATTGGTTTTCTAATAATATAGTCTTGTAATTGTTACAAACTCCTTTAGTATAAGATATGAATATATAAAATAAAAAATATTTTTGCATTTTTTTCAGTCAGAGAGTTGACAATGTTTCGAAAATATATATCAGAGTGCATGATATACATCACTTTTAATTAATTTTTCACAGGTAGAAAGTCACTTGCAAAAAAAGACAATATTAATAAGTTTAGAGGAACTAAGTAACTCTAATGAAATACTATAAAATTTTAAATTAAAATTGTCTATTATTAGCTATGGAGGGGATTAGAATGATTTTGAAGTCACACAATTTCCTTAACTTCACTTGATTGGCTTTTCACAATTTGGGGTCTGAGCTACAAGTACTTTTTACACAGCAAGGCATATGTAATAGGTGCCTTGAATGAAAACAACTAAACAGCAAAAACAAAAAAAAACGGGTTTATTTAGGATTTTCAGGGAGTTGCAAAAAAAAAAAAAAAAAAAAAAACAGCCGGCTCAACAATGTCATTCCAAGTGGTCTAGTTCGATTTTTATAACACTAATTTTGGGTATCGTTTTCGCCAATAATGCTTATATTTTTAGATTTTGAAAACCAGATATAGAATCTATATATAATCAGAATTTTACATATTTCTGAAAAAAAATTATTTATTGTTAATTAAACAACTCAGGTCTGAATGAATTAATTGACAGCAATTCGCTTGCTCACTCATAAAAATCATGATCATGCCCTTGATTTTAGTGCATGAAACAAAATTGAAGCATGCACAAAAAGAGGTTCAGCCACATTGGTTGAAAGTGTAGGGAAACAAGAGAGAGAGAGAAAAGGCTATATGTAGAGATCAGGCATTCCAACAATGGAGTAGAACTAGGGTGTTCCTAAGCTCACCAAGTCCTTCGTGAGCTCGACTCTAAAACCTATCGAATTGACTTCAAACGATATTTTCAAACCGTTAGATGTTCAATCTATATTAAAATGTGTTTGGAGACCAAATTTTACATTTTTTGAAAATTTTTTATTATTTATTAAGATGGTTTGAAAATCGCTGTTTTTATTAAAATTCTGCACCATTGAAAAACAGCGATTTTCAAACCATCTTAATAAATAGTAAAAAAATTTCAAAAAATGTAAAATTTGATCTCCAAGTATATTTTAATATAGATTGAACATCTAACGGTTTGAAAATGTCATGTGAAGTCAATTCGATAGATTTTAGAGTCGAGCTTACGGAAAAACTTGGTGAGCTTAGGAACACCCTAGTTCTACTCCGTCCTTTTAGACTCCTATTGGATATATGATTATATGGTATATATTGCATACCCTCAAATCAATTGACGGTTCACGGAAACAAATCTCTTGTCGATTAATAAGAAAACACGTGGCCCCAAGTGCATTTCATTGATTTGATATGTCAACTCTAACCATTGGTTAGGTGTTTTAGTTCCTCTTTCAGATGGGTTTTGATTGGATGTTCGATTTTATAAGCTTGACGTCCAGATTTGAGACCGTGAAGATAGCAACATCTTTTCACGAGTCTTTCAGTTCTTTTCCCAAATTATTGATCAAAAATTTTATTTATAAAAATTATCGAAAATAATTAATATTGAAAAATATATGGATAGTGGTAGTATTTCTATGTTATAGAAGGAACCCATTAATTTCTATGGATAGTTCTTTTCCCAAATTATTGATAAAAAAAAAAACTGAATAATTGATTTGATTTCTTTAAAGATGTCTATAGGAACCGAATTAGAACAAAATTCTTAGGCAATCCGTTTTCTTATATTATTTCAAATAAATTTCTATAGATAAAAATGTGCTTATTAATTTTTTATATTAAAGAGTTTCGAGTACACTCCAACATCTTTTAGACAGTGGCGGAGCTAGGATTTGAGCCAGGGGTAGGCAATAATCGGATTCGAAAAAATTAACGGTTCGGGTTTGAAAAAATTAACGGATTTGGGTTTGAACGAAAAATTAACGGAGCTTCTTCCAGAGACAGAGGCGGAGCTTCTTCCAGAGACAAAGGCCGGAGCTTCTTCTTTCAGAGGTAGTCGGTTCTTCACTTCTTCTGCTTCGCCTCTCCTCTCTGTCTCCGCGAGTTTTTTTTTTTTTGTTTTCTCGTGACTTCGCGCAGCGCAGGCGCTGAGGCGCAGTGCAGGGGTAGGCAAAGCCCAAAATCAGGGGTAGGCAAAGTCCAAAAAATACCGGTCTAAAAGAAAAAAAAAATTTCCAGGGGTAGGCAAGTGCCTACCCCTGAGTCCATGTAGCTCCGCCACTGCTTTTAGATGCTATTTTTCAAAATTGTACCTTCATTTATCCGTCTAAAGACGAGGACTCGTGCCATTACACTAAGCCCGCGAAACTGTTCGACAATAGAGGATTAAGCCTCATAGCTTCATTTCACCTCTTTAGCTCCCTTAGTCGCTAAATCCCTCCCTAACACCAATTCCTTCGACATGAGTAAGAACCCCTTCTTCAACCTCCTTTTGTTCGAAATCTTAATTCATGTTCAGACCTTAAGGAATCTGTATCCTTGGATCACTACTACAAAAATGCTAAGCATACATGACACATTATACATGTTTGCTCAAAATCCCATTAAATATGTGTACAAAGCAAGAAAACACTATTCTGAAATTTGCTCCAACATTCATACATCGTTTATTAATAATGAACTTTGCATAAATGTGCTTCAACATTCAAACACAGTTCTTTATTAACAAATCGTGTATAATTGGACCCAATTGTACACGGTTCATTATTAAACACCGTGTATGAAAGTTGGAGCACAGACGGACGTATATGAATGCTCCAACAATTATACACGGTTTTAATGTATGATCCGTGTGTGATGCAAGAAATACAAACTTTACCACGTCATCGATCCATACTTTCAAGTTATAATACATCTTTATTTATTTTTTCTAAGTCATTTATCTCGTTTCTAAAGCATCTATTTTTCTATACATGTATGTCCGTGAGACATATCTTCTGAACATTCGAGGCTAGGGCAAGGGATAAGGCAAGAGAGGTGATATCTCCACCGAGAAGGCAATCTCCGACGAAGAAACTTCAAACGGGCGTAGCTCAGCGCTCGAGTGTCCAATTTCAACGTATGACCACTTTTCGAAAAACACGCGAGGAAATCGAGAGTTGAAGTTTCCGATTAAGTTTGTTATCTAATTTTCAATTTTTTTGTCCTTTACCATACATTTTTCTTAGGAATTGTTCAGGTAAATGTATGAAGTCTCAGATCTAGGTTTTTTTTTGTTATATATTCATTTTTTTAGTTTGAATGTTATTCATGTAACTAATAAGAGTGAGGCTATGGTGCTATGCATAGCACGGATGGCTAGTGTACTACGGCTCAATATGGTACTTTTTAAAATCCTAACGGTCGATCCGACCGTTCAATGTGATAACCATATGAATATGTACTTGCAAACTAAATTTTATATTTTTCGAAATTTTTTACTATTTTTTCAGATAGGTAGAATTTTGATGGTCCAGAATTTTCAAAAAACACTGATTTTTCTACCTATCTCAAAAAATAGTAAAAAAATTCGAAAAAATATAAAATTTAGTTTGCAAGTACATATTCATATGGATATCACATTGAACGATCGGATCGACCGTTAGGATTTTAAAAAGTACCATATTGAGCCGTAGTACACTAGCCATTGGTGCTATGCATAGCACCATAGCCTCACTCAACTAATAATATTCTAATATGTGAATGTAATTGTAATTGTTATTTTTATATTGGTAAATGTTGTGTTTTTGGTATGGTATGTGTTGTGTTTAAATTTATATTTTTTTTAATTTTAGTTTAGTATTTTGGGTATTCAGATCTATTGTTTAACTTGAATTTAGATCTAGGGTTTTATTGGATTTTTTTTAAATATATGAATTAAACATGGTTTTTAATTTTAAAAAATCAAGTGGGATTAATGTTTTCATTCACATTTTTACTTTAAAAACCGTGTATGATGCAAATGGTTAGAAAAAAAATCCTGAGACTGTTGGTTACCCAAAGGTCGAGAGTTCAATTCCCCCTCACAACTTCGTAGCTTCTGCAAAGATTTTCAAAGAAAAAAAAAACGTGTATGATGTGTTTTGCCGAAAAAAATCAGCTAAAAAAATATGAGTTATACATGGTTATTAATAAAAAAAAAAGTGTAGAATTAGTATTTTCATACACTGTTTTACTTTAAAAACCATGTAGGATTAGTGTTTTCATACACAGATTTAATTTAAAACCGTGTATGATGTGTTTTGGCGAAAAAAAATTGCAAAAACATACACAGTTTTAGAACCGTGTACAATTGAATACCGACCCTATTATACACAACTCCCGCGGACACAATTGCAAAACCGTGTATAAGCTCATTTTTCAATTGTATATGGAAGCGTTTTTCTGTAACAGTCGATTAAGCCTCCTTAGTTTCTATTTACCGAGACAATCGAATATGAGATTTATAAGTGAAAATTAAGCTTTAATCCTACTTTTATTGCTGAACGGCCCGTTTGTTTCTTACTCATTAATTTAATTTACTGTGTTGTCGCTCAATTACAAATTACTGAATACAAAATGATAAATTCATTTTAAATTTACGAAGAAAGTCATGCACGTGAAATAAACGTTGGTAAGGAGGAATTTTTCTCTTTTGATTAGATGCTGCCACAACGATAAAGTCGTTCCAAACAAAAATTGTAAATGCTGCCTGTTCCCTCGATAAAATATTCTCACCTTAAAAACGCACCAAAGTGATAATGGGGCGAATTGATTTTTTCCTTCGGGGTTTTGACACGGAGCAATCGCGCACACAGCTAGGGGTGGCAAAAAAGCTCGTAGCTCGATCGTGACTCACACCTGACTCGCTCGTTAACAGTTCGTTCGTTACTGGACCGAGCTGTTAACGAGCCAACTCGCCACTAGCTCAGTCCATAATTAATGAGTTCAAGCTAGGACCTAGCTTGCTCACCAACTCGCCACTAGCTCAGTCCATAATTAATGAGTTCAAGCTAGGATCTAGCTTGCTCGCCAACTCGACTAGGCATCAATTTGTGAATTTGTATGATTTTGTGTGCATTTTATATTGTCTATCTCGGTCTAGCTTGATGCAAAAAAATTATAGAATTTATTTTATTCTTAAAACAAGATCCAGCCAAATCCAGCGAGCTAGCTCGGGCTAGCTTGTCACGATATCAAGCTGAGATTTTAGCTCATATGCCCTAGGTCCAGCTCGCTCAGCTGTAGCTCGATCCAAAATTAACAAGCTGAGCTAGAACCTAGCTCGGACAGAGCCAGCTCGTTGCTACCCCTACACACAGCACACATTAAATGCGTCTGCCTATTAAAATAGAACGAAAGATTTTATACTAATGGTAAAGAGGAATTTTTATACTAATAATGGAGCCGATTTGGTGACATATATCACTAGGAAAATTTACAAATTAAATCAGCTAATAATCTACCTAGTATCATACCATAAATTCCTCTTCCTTTTCTCCATTTAGGCAATAGCTAGGAGATATGTTCAAGCCGTTGAAATTTTGAAAGTTGAAACAGATCACAGATGCGAGCATAATTTGCCTCGTCAAGTACATATATTCCTTATCTGAAAGTGAAGGAGATATTTTTATTATTATCATCAAAAAGTATCACAAGCAGGGGAAGGACATATTTTATTTTTGAGCTAATGTACTGGAGCAATTATCTTGCAACCTTTTGTTCTCTTCAAACGTGGCACAGAGTTCAGAAAAATTATATCGAGTCGCATGAGGGGAAAAAATTAGAACTGAGGCGGCGAAAATTAGTGTAGAATAATTTTTATTTTATATACATAATTGGAGTCAGTGGCGGAGCCACTTGAAGCAGGGACAGTTATTTATTTTCGGATTTTTAAAACCGGGTATAGATTTATATATATTCGGGTTGTCTATCTTTGGAGAAACTTTTGTCCATCTCTGAACATCCCACAGTATGAATTGGTTAATTCACGGCAGTCTGCAATCCGCTAATTGTATCAATAATATTTTTGCCTACCTTTGATAAAAATACTGACTACACCTCTGATTGAAGTTAAAGAAAATTTGTATTTAAAAATATAAGGTCTTAGCGGAAAAAAAAAATACATAATGATCCAATTTAAGAGGAGGTTTGACCCTCCTTTACCCACACATAAGCCTAAAAACTAGTACTACAGTATAATTTTTCAGTTCATGAGGCCCTCAATTTTGAAAGCCATTTGTTTTGCCCATGGACTCTTTGTTGTGCTGGCAGTGTGTGTATTTTCATTTTTCATGCCAAAGCTTGTTCAATCTCACATTTTTGCTATATATCCATTTGTCAAGTTTTGGGTTTAGTTTACTTGTAAACTTGTCGTTTAAGAAATGGAGGAGAAATGGAGGAGGACTTGATGTGTTGAGTTCAAATATTTTGTTTGATATAAATTTACTCTGTTTTTTCTGCTCGTATTAATTACTAATTTTGCTACAGTTAAAATCTATTATTTTCCTCTTAATTAATTTAGCTCTATATGCATTAATAGGAAAATTACAAGTTTGGGTGCCTGATAGGTTGTGTGCTGATGACATATTTTGGTGATTGCCAAACTTTAAATTGGTACGTGTGTATAATTTGTAGTTCCCTTTTGTAGCTGATCTAATTTGAGTTATTTATATGGCAGGTTATGGACAATTAATATATATAGAGGTTGGCTAAGATCAAAATAGTAGTTTCTGAGCCTTAGTTCTACCAATTCGTTTGTGCAGTTTCAAAGTTCAAATAGTCGATCTGAAGTGCTGAACATGCATGTTCTCCATATTAAAATGTGCTTGGGACCAATTTTTACATTTTTTTTGAAAAATTTTTACTATTTTTTTATGGATTTTTAAAAATCACTGTTTTGAATAATAAAAAAATAAATAAAATCTGAATACAATGATTTTTAAAAATCCATAAAAAATAGTAAAAAAATTTCAAAAAATGTAAAATTTGGTGCCCAAGCAAATTTTAATATGGATAACATGTTCAGCACTTCAGATCGACTATTTGATTTTGAAAATCACAAAAACGAATTTGTAGCACCAAGGCTCAGGAACTACCACTTTGATCTTAGCCAATTGCACCGGTGCAGGGTAAATTGCACCGGTGTATTAGGCTCAAAAAATTTAAGAACAGAATCAATTTGTTGTTGTATGTGTTATGAATGCCTAGCAAAAAAAATTTGAATTTTCTTTTTTGAATCAATTTGTTGTTGTTGTTTTACTTGTTCACGCCAGCAAATATTATAAGCAATAAAAGTATTTTCGGATAGTAAAATTCACGACATTTAAAATATGAAGTATTCACAAGTTTAAGTGCTGGTGTGAACAAGTAAATTAATTCTATCCGAGATGCTAATGGAATTTAGATGATAATTATGGGTAAAATCTTCTCCGAATTGACGCGACGTACGTAGAATCCAATAATTTGTATTTTCTTTCGCCCATATTAAAAAAAAAAACGAAGAAGGAAAACAATACAATATATATATGATAGAAGAGGCACTTGTGTTCTCAACTTCTTCTTTTTTTCTTTTTCTTTTGAGCTCCGATGACAAGGTGATAGGTCCACATTTGCTGCCACGACCCACAAGTTACAATAATTTATTTTGGGCCGTTGAAATTCAAAAATTTCAGACTTTTTTTTTTTCGGGAGGGGGGTTGATTTATTTTATTTATTTACTTTTATAAGATTAACCTGTCATACTTTAATTCAACGATAGTCGATAGGATTCTAACACTGCCTATGACAGCCAAAATGTGATATTGTATTTGACAAGGTGATAGGTTCGCCTCGATGTCTGTATAGGTTTAGTTCATTCCGCTGTCAAGTGTGGACATCTTCATTTTTTTATAGTAAGTTACCTAAATAATAAGATAAAGCAAATTATTAATCGCACGACTTTATTTGTCTATCATACAACATTCAAAATTTGCAACTGGAGCTAGATAGAATTGCTTTGCTTTGCTTATGTTTTTATCGAAAGGAAAGAAGTTCCCTTTATATTTGTGCATCGTGCCAGATTGCAGTCTAGAGCAGGTCCGTACAGCACTGTTCCTAACAATAAATAATAAATAAATAAAGCAAAGGGATCCAGACGTCCAGTACAGTGCCTCGTACCTGAATTCCAGTGTAAAAATACGACCAGGCCGTCGGTGTCGATCTATTATAGGCAAACACAAAGTGGGGCCCGAGGTCAGAGAGTAAGAGAACAGACCCAGCGGCTAGCGGCTAGCGGCCAGCGGACTGAGGACTCTACATGAGATCGTCACAGAAGCCGTACAGAAAATGGTCAGGTGTTGGAGTAACATGCACTGGAGGCCTTGAAAAAAGTAGAAAAAAGTAGACGACTGTTCAGATTCGGTGCTGCAGAAATCGAAACGTGGCACTCTAGTGACTCTACGCAGAGGCCAGACAGAACCGGGATCCACTCGCTCTTTATTCGTCTCCTAGCTTTCTTTTCTTCCCACACAGTACTTTGTCCGACATTTTTATTAATACCCTAAAAAAAAAAAAATATATCAAATCTACTCTCAATTTGGAAAAAAATTTAAAAATACCCTAACCGCCCCATGAAGGGGCGGTTCACCATACCCGCCAAACCGCCCTATGGTTGGGCGGTTCCGTTGGCCGAGAAAACCGCCCCCCTATGGGGCGGTCCACTAGACATACTATAAAATCCCAGCAAACTGCGCACTCTCTCCCTCACACTTCATTTTCGCTCTCGCCCCGCCTCTCGCTCTTTACTGTGCTCCGAAGGTATTTTTTATAATTTTATTTTATTATTATTTAGTTAATGTGTATTACTGTAGGTTACTGTAGATACTGTAGACTCACCGCGATGCGAGTTCCGACTGTATGCAACCCCTGTGGGTAAGGGGGACGCATGGATCATTAAGAAATGTGAACCACCTCATACATGCAAGTCTGCGTCGTCAAGGACAGACCATGCACGGCTTACGGCATCACTTATTGCCGATGTAATTGAGAGGGATGTTAAGGACGACCCTTATTGCCGATGTAATTGAGAGGGATGTTAAGGACGACCCGTCGATCAGCCTTAAGGAGGTCGGTAGAGCGGTGAGACACGCTTACGACCATGTAACCCCAAAGTACAACAGGTTGTGGAGAGGGCGTGAACTTGCGATTTGCAGATTGTTCGGTAGTTGGAAGGGTTCATACAACTTGCTTGCACCACTGCTCCATGCCATATCAAGTACAAATCCCGGCACAAAGTTTGAATGTTGGAATGTCACCGATCCTGAGAAGCGCGACGCGATGCAGTTCAAGGCCATAGCATGGGCGTTTGGTCCGTGCATTCAAGCTGTGCCATATATTAGACCTGTTATCAGTATAGATGCATGCTTCTTGTCTGGCCGTTACGAGGGGAGACTGTTGATAGCATGTGCATATGATGCCGAGAACCAGTTGTTGCCTTTGGCATTTGCAATTGTCGAGAAGGAGGACGGTGAAAATTGGGGTTTTTTCATGAGTTTCTTGCGAAGAGAGGTGGTTGGGAACAGGTTCTTCTGCGTCATATCAGACCAGCACAAAGGAATCAAGTATGTCTTTGATCGAACAGATTTCGGGTGGTCAACAGCTCACGGCGAATGTGTGCACAGGCTGTGTATGCAGCACGTTGCAGAGAACCTCCACAAGCATGTCGGGAACGACCAATGGGTTGCAGATACATTTAAAATTGGATGCAGAAGGAAGAAGCCGAGGAGGCTGGAAGAGATGTTCAGAGAGTTTGCCAAGGTATGTATATTTTAGATGAAATTCTAATAAACTATTTACTTATATTTTTCTAATATGAAAATTTATTTCTGTGTAGTACTGTCCGAAGGTAAATTCGTACTTACTCAAGGTGGGGAAAAATAATCCGAGAGATCTGCAAGAAGCACCCGCATATGAGAAAATATTTCAAGCAAAAGATGGAGGTTGGAGATGGGGAATAATGACGACAAATGGGTCCGAGTCCTTGAATGCTGTTTTCAAGCAGAGCCGAATGTTGCCCGTGGCAGCCATTGTGGAGGACACTTTCTACAAGCTAAATGCATGGTTCGTTGACCGGCGTGTTAAAGCACGAGAATTACTCGTCAGGAACCAGGCATTTTCAACAAGGGTGGAGGGCAAACTACGTAAACATAGGGAGAAGGGTTCAGTTATGACCGTTGTCCCGTATGGGGATCGCACCTTGGAATTCGAAGTGCACTCTCCGAATGAGTATGTTCCAACCAGCCGTAGAGCAGATGGGACTATGGAGTTTATTAAAAGACCATACAAGTATGTTGTCATTATCGGAGTGGACAATACTGTAACATGTACATGCCAAGGAATCCAACTAGCTCACCTACCTTGTTCTCATGTTATGGCGGTGTGCCGAGTGAGAAACTTCCGTGAGGATGATTTTGTCGCCGACATGTACCGTACCGATTACCTTGCGAGTACTTGGGGTGCATCCTTCCATCCTTATCCCAACCAGCATGCTTGGCCAGCCTACGTTGGGGATGAACTCAACCCACCCAAGAAGATCAGGTTAGGGAGAATACTTTGTATATGCACTGACCATCTTTTTAATATAGTTATTTAACTTCTTTTTATATCAGGAAAGGGAGAAGGCCCCACAAGCGTGCTGTAATGACAATGGATGAGATGCAGGGTAGGCGAATGGGACATCAGGCTCGCCGTTCAACTTGTGACAGGCAGCGAGCAGGTACATTTCATCTTGTAATTTATAATTCATTTTATATTTTTCGATTTCAATAACATATCATTTTTGGTGAACTGGAATGCAGATGCCATCAACGAAGCCAACGAAAGAGAAAATGCTAGAGTTGTTGCTGAGGCCACCGGTAGCGGTAGTAGTCATGCAGAGGCATCCGGTAGCGGTAGTAGTGTCGCACAATAGACTGGAAGCAGATCCAGAACTCGTCGATTTCTAAATTTGTTCGGTCGTCGTCGATGAGTTTGTGAACTGATTTAATTCGTAGTTTGTAACTATTTTATATCCTTCAGTTTTGTTATTTTCATAACGCAATTAAATATGCACAGATTGACAACATAAAACATAAATAAACAATAACTAGATGGAATAAATACTTCAAGGAATACAAAATACACCATAAATCATTAATAATTAGTCCAAACAACAATAAATATACCTACATCTTAAAAATATATACATCTTAAATCATTAAAAATATATATATCAACGCTAATTTTCTTATAAAAATATATACCTTATTTACAAACAACAATACCTCTTAAAAATATATAAAATTTGAAAAAAAAAGAAAAGAAAAATATATCTAAACAATATATACATCTTAAAATATATATACATCAATATAATGTCCTTATAAAATCTGAAAAAAAAAAAAAATACTGAACCGCCCTATCTCTGGGCGGTTTTCGGGAGGAGGTGGACCACCCAGAAATAGGGCGGTTTTCTACCATCAGTGGACCGCCCCATTATGGGGCGGTTAGGGCATTTTTAAATTTTTTTTAAAACTGAGGGTATTTTTATTATTTTTTATTTTTTTTAGGGTATTAATAAAAATCTCGGGTACTTTGTTGGTTCTCATTTATTTCTCAGTTTCCCGTATCCCAGGGACACGCTAGACAGATAATATTAGACTGTTACCAGTATTATATATTAATGCAAACTAATGACGTTTGTTATTTTGTATCCAAACCCTGTTCGGTGACAACAGTTCCCATAGGTTTTGTTGGGTATTTTAATTTTTTTGGTATTTTACCTATGAACTGTTCGGCAACTTCATTATAAAACCCATTCTCAGAACCTCAAAGGTTTTTTTTCCTATCTACTTCTTTATTGTTTGTGGGAAAAAAAAATCTACTCCAAGCTCCGTTTTTTTCCCAAAAGCTGGAGCTCATGAATTTTCATTTTTTTTTGTTTCTCATCTCAAACTTATGTGTAATTGCAATAGCACAACAAATAGTTTAGATTTTTTTTAAACTTTAATTATACATATATAAAATTTATTCGTACTATTCAACTTTACTAAACAAGTACAATTTAATACTAATTAATTAAAAGATGAATTATACTAATTAATACTTGTTTAATTAACTAAACTGAAATTAACTTGTACAATCAAGCACTCAATTAAACAAACACAATTTAATAATAAAAGGGTAAAATTAATTAAACAAGCACAATTTAATAATACAAAGGGTAAATTAATTAAACAAGCACAATTTAATAATACAAGAAATTATTACTTTGCATTGTATAGTCCATTCACTCATTTAAATTTTTTATTTTTTTTAGAATCTGATATATATAATTATATTAATCATAATCAGTGATTAGTATTAATACACTTAATATAGTTTAATTGTACTATTACATCTTCTATAAAAAGAAAAACAAACTAACATTCTAACAAATTTCCCATGCATTTGTCGAACACCTATATTCTAAAATTACCCATGAGTTAAATAACTTTGGTTTTGATAAATTGAAATTCCCATTCCCATATTAAAAATTCCTATTCCCACAAAATTTTCATGTTACCGAACAGGCCCTTAGTATTTCAAATTCGAGGGTACGTAATTGGTTAAATCAATATGATATATATTGAAATTTTGTATGAAACCGATCTTATATTTTTCAGATTCATAAAAATAAAATAATATGAATTGGAATTGGAATTGGTCATGAGTTAAGTCTGAAATAAAGTTAATTAATTACAGATAGAATTTTGGAGGAGGAATTGTTTTGAAAACCATAACAAACGGTTCAAATGTGTAAATTCACTTCCGTTCCGTGTGGGTGTGGTATTCATGGAATTTATAACAATAGTTGACTTCTTATATTAATTAATTGCGTAACGTTGCTGATTATCATCCTATCTAGGTCTAAGTCAGATTGGGGAGTAGGTTGAGAAAAACCTAATCTTAAAATTATAAAATAAATATATAAATTATCTTGTGTTTTGTTTAGAGTTTGATTCTGCACGAATTAATCAGCTTATAATTTTTTTTTTTTTGAAAATATTCGCAGAAGCTGTGAAGTCGTGAGGGGAAATCAAACTCTCGATCTTTAGACTTTTTTTCTAACCAACTGTACTATCTCTCCTTTCTCTAATCAGCTTATAATAGAATAGTAATATTAGGCCTAACAACCTCTGGTCGCCTTTATATACTAATACTAATCATATAGAGATGATTAATAGTGAGTGCGTAAAATATTTACTGCGATGGCATGGTAAAAGGGAATATTCACCGGGTTGAATACGTATCCTGCATTAACTCAAAAGGGAATCTTTTGAGTTAATAAATCTTAATCGTCTGATTTTAAACAGAGCCAATTCGGCTTCTATGTACAACATAGGAGTCCTTTAATATTAGTGTAGATTTAGTCTGCACAAATCTTAAAACAAATCAAATAGTCGACATGCATTAACTCAAAAGATTCATTTTTGAATTAATGCAGAGAATACAAATTCCGCCAAGTTGGACAAGTGAATCGACAGAGATCTACCAATTACTTAATTCAGCTGTTGAGAATCAGTCTTTATTATAGTTACAAAAGATAATATTGAAAAAATTATTTTTTATAATAACAATAGTACAAAATTTGAAAACTTAATCTTATCTTTCGTCTTTAAAAAAAAAAAAAAACCTTCATCTATCTTTCAGAAAAAAAAAATAATAATCCAGCTGCTAGTGATCTCAACTCTCAAGGGTCACGCAGCCTGTTTATACTATTTTTTTATCTATGTTAATTGTGGAATCAAACAACATTTGTTTGTCGCAGGTATATAAGACCGTTTTTTATAATATAAGGTTTTAAAAGTACAAGGGACACCCGGCCGGCCCATGACCTTTAAAACTCTACGAAGTTCAAAAATAAATTGTTCTGAAGGATTAACTATCAAGGAAGGTCTAATGGCCCGCCTTTAAGAAAGGGCCTAATGGCCCATATATATAAGAACAAAGAAGTACGCAGTACCTAAAGAGATGGCAAGTGTATTTCGTTTGGCATGTGCACGTGCACACGGCACGAGTCCGTTGGACGTGCTGCATGCATGTATTCTTAGATGTGCATGTCAAGGGATCTGACATAATTACGTGCTAAGTATGACATGTGGCATATTGAAAATGTTTCCTGGCACGTTTTAAACCCATCGTGACATGGAACAAATACGTTTAGGGCATGTCGATCTGTATTTTTTAAAGAAAGTTGGGCAGAAAAGGTTATAATTTGTGAGTGAAAAAATAGAAGTTTGAAAAATATGATTTTCAAATTCTAAGTTTTTTGTCATACTTTTATTTAGTTTTTTTTTATCTATTTTGACCAATTTTTCTATTTTTTTTGTTTTCCTATTTCTTTTTTCAGATTTCTTAAGAGTTAAAAAGAAAAGGGAAAAAAATGTGTTCAACTTTGTGCTGACGCATGTATGTATGACTGGTCATAACGTATCGTGCACTTGCGCGTGTTCTTGAACATATCGAATAATATTCAGAATATGATGTTTTCAAATAGACACATATGACAACATGTACAAACACAGCACATTACATACATAAAACTTTAGGCTGATGGCGCCATTTTCAACATAACTTATTTTATATGATTGATCTCATTCACATTTGATCTCTTAACTTGAAAGTTTGACTCCCCCCCCCCCCCCCCCCCCTTGCAGATTGGATCCATCCCCGGTACCATAAAAAAAAAATATTTTACAATTACTAAAAGAAACGGTCCAGGTTAACTCCCAATCGTTGCCTATTCAGGATAGCGCAGTTATTTGTGCTTTAAGATTTGTGCAAAGTTAAAAGAACGGTACGCATCCACTAATTCTATAAGATTTTCTTTTACAGTACCGGGAGGATCCGAATTGCCTGCAGATTTGGGTGTTACATGGGCTTAGCTAGGTCTTCTATTTGGTTTTTATCCTCTGTTCACCTTTTCATGTCCTTGTTAGAAAGAAGAGGGCAGCCTAGCTAGACAGAAAGAACAATCCTGCATAACGCCCAGATAGAAATTTGCACAAAGCTAATTTTTAATTTGTCCAGATAATTAGCTATTTAATAAAGCTACAATATCGAAAATTTCAATAATATTTCCATTTTTAGTTTAAAATCTTGTATAATTCAGCGCTCTTACTAGTTATTACTGATGATGAAATGAGGAGCTCGTGATGCGCGCGGCAACTAAAAAAATAAACGAAAGATTACATACATGAACAAATAAATCATGTTCAAAGAATATCTCTCTTAAAGTTATAAAACAGATTACTTCTGGTAAACATAAAATGCTTCTAGCATTATTTTTACACTTCAATGACTTCTCTAAGAAGCATTGTAAACAGGCAGTGTATCCACTTGTTTATTAAAAAACATTATTTTCACACAGCACACAACACCTCTCAATTGTGTCATTCAAATTTCTCATATTCAGTTAATTTGAAATGCAACCCATTTGGTGCTTGTACTCTTGGAAACTTCATTATGTTGTTCTTCCCTACCTCCTTCCACCTATATCACCAGCAATAATAACATATTAGACTTCAATGAATTGATTATGAGTTACCAGTTCATTATAGAAAAGAATAACATAAGGTAAGGTAATAGGGTAATTAAGAGTGTATAGAAGTAGGATCAAAGTAGTTTAGAGAAATTTATGAGAATAAATGAGTAGATCTAAGAATTAGGGTCATTTGACTCGTTGTAAATACATTTTTTTTATTAATGGAATTATTAGTAGGCATTTAAAGCCACTAACTTTCAAAAAAAATTAAGATAAGTAGACTTGTTTTTAATCAAGATTAGAAAAAAGGGGTTCAACCCAATTGGATTTTGACCCCAATAACAAGGCAATTGTGCTATTTTAATCATCTTAACCTAGTTTCAAAAAAACAGAAAAATTAATTGAAGAAGATATATACCAGTATCTGGTAACCATGTAGTGAAGAAAAGTGCAGATCTCGACTGTACCAACTTCTTTACCGGGGCAAAGTCTAGTTCCGCTCCCAAACAGCATGAAGTGCTGGTGTGACTCTAGGTTGTTTTCCTAGTTAAACCAAAAGAGAATTTCTTTCAGACAGCTAGAATTTAAAAGTTTATTATAATTGATTTCTCACTGTCTGTACTGACCAGCCATCTCCATGGATTGAACTGCAATGATCTTGAATAAGTCTCTGGATTGTAGTTGATTTCTCTGGTGTAAACGTAAATTCTCCATCCTTTTGGGATAACGAATCCTATTTACAATTTAAGAAATTAATCCATATTTACTTTGGCTACAAATATTATGATGCTAAATAAGAAAAGATTGGAGGTCCTTTTTATTGTAAATTACCTTTCAGTTCAACATCTTGAGTGAGTTTTCTTAGAAGACCATTCACCACAGTTGCCATTCGAAGCGTCTCATACACAACCTAAAGTTTTATAAAATAGAAATTTGGTTTTCTCATCCAAGTTTTCAAGCTAAAAAATGTAGTAATTAATCAATAAATTAATGGCACGATATAACTTACGGCGCGAGTAAAAATCATAGATTTGTAGTCATTATAATTGATTGTATAATCAGCAGGCTTCCCCTTCCGTATTTCCAAGTTTTCTCTCTGTACATAAACAAATGCAAGATCTCCAAATTAAAAAAAGGAGAACAGAAGAAAGTAAGAGACATGGATAGAATGAAATTAAAAGAAGTATATATATTACTCTGAGCTCGAGTAGGGCCTTTGGATGGTCATGGAGATATTTAATGGCCATCATAGAAGTTGTAGACATGGTCTCATAACCTGAATATATTAGAGTAATAATCAAGTCGATAATTTGATCATCGGTGAGCTTTAATTTTGTAGATTCGTCACTGTTTAGGAGGTTGTCTAGCATGTCATTATATGATATCTGTGAAGCTCTTCTCTCCTCTATCATTTCTCTCAACATGCCGACCAGCCTTCTCCTTGCCTGCTTCAATAAACCATTTTGATAAATTTACTACTAACTATAATTTTCTAGTTTGGAAAACAACTTGTAAGGTGAGTTAATTGGCTGGACCTCTTTCTTATCTTAAAAAAAAAAAAAAAAAAAAAAAACAAGTTGCAAGGTAAGTCATTTGCTCTTGGTAAAACAAATCAGTTGTTTCCTGTGTTATTTTTCATAGAATTTCATCGCCGCCTTATATATTGTATTTGTAGTAATGCAATTATTAACTTGTACTTGTGAATGATTAATTCATTTGTTTTTAACCTGCAAGCCTCGGCGATAGTTCGAGCCAGGAAAATTGATGGGCAAGGAAAGAGTGCCCAATGCAAGTTGGTACAGCTCTGTTTTTAGAGACTGCGCAAGTGGGCCCCCTTCTATGCTTGCTATCTGCTTTAATGATGAGAGCAACGCCATCTGGATTTACACATTCAAGTAACTTGTTAAAACCAGAACAATCTTTGAGGTGCTAATTTAAATATAGGCTATGTCAAGTTTTTTCCTGGTAGAAGTATTGTTATTTTAATTCATAGTTAGTTATTTATCAGTTAGTGTAGTAACAATGTTTCAAATTATGTCCGTATAATATATTTAAATCACAAATCTCAGACCTAGAGGATTTTTCTTTTCTTTTATTTTTTTTAAAAAAAACAGCACAGATAAGAATTGTAAAAACATAGCTAATATATATACCTCTTTAGTTTTAGCCTGGATATCAACAACTTCACCACCCATGCCAGCGAGAAAAGATTTCATGAAGGCATCAATCTTAGGCAAAAGATGATCCCTGATCATAGGAGGGCTTACAAGAGAGAGCAAAACACCTCTCATGGCCTTATGTGGAGCCCCATGTACCGCTGCAGTATTCCATTCGCCGAGTATATCCAGCATTGCCTGGGGGTAACCCGGTATAAACCCCTTGCTTTCGCTGTTTAGGATTTGTTTGTTTATGTCTGGATCCATGCAAACTACTGTAGGGCATCCCAATATGTGAGTTTTGAACAAGTCGCCGTACCTGATCATTGTAGAAACAATTGTAATTAATATAAATATATTACAACAACAATAACAATTAAGCCTTTGGTCCCAAGCAAATTAGGAAAGGCTAGAAATGAAACCCAACCGGAGTGTTGGATTTCATTTCCATAAAAAAGATTGTTTTTTGACAGCTATCTCACCACGCCTATCACGTAATTAAAAGTGTTCAAAATTTAACCCTTGTCCTTTTAGGGAAAAAAATTTATTGTAAAAATGTATTGTCGCCCAAGATAAGGTCTAATATAATTGTATAGTCTTTCATGAGAAATAGGTTGAATCTTTTTTTAATGAGATGGTTGAAGATCAAGTCACCCAACAACTTTTTCAAACATCTATTATTATAACAAATAATTTTTTTATCCGGATTTTGAACTCATGACCTCACATCAGAGGACGTACATTTGTCACTAGATTAAAAACCGGTTCTTAAGTTGAGATTTTAAAATAGGTTTTATGCTCCTATAGATTTGTACTTTAAACTAATATGATAAAATAAAATAAAAACTCCAAATGGCATAACTATTTTTTAGTCATGAAAAAAAGAAAAGTACTTCTCATTGAATGAGAAATCATCCACTACTCATTTTTGCATATATTTCTAAGCACTAAATTTTAACCAGGACTCATTTTGATCATTTCAACTTACAATTTCCTCCTGTTTTTCATGAAATCTGGGCCTTCCTTCATGAAATTAAATGTCTGCCCAATCACAGGCCATCCCATGGTACCAGGAGGCAATCTCTTTTTCTTGTACCTCACTACGTCGTTTATCCATCTCACTATCAGTATAGGTAGCATTACCCCTAACACAAAAATAAGCCCCTGCCCCATGTCTGAAATCTCCATTTTTTTATTAGATCCTGAAAGAAAAAAGAATGGATTGATAACATTTTTTATCTTCTATAGCTATTAAAATAACATAAGAGGATGTGAATCCAGGAGGGTAACTTCTTCTTTTTTATTTGAAAAGCATATACAATGTTAGACAATAAGCTAGCTAGGTACAATGTTCACTCGGAAAATGATACATCCTCTTTGTGCAGACTTGAGCTAATACAATGTTGGACAGTCTGTGTTCCATTAATATTATTCACAGATGTTTACTTAAAAGACAAATTTTATGCTTTAGAATTGATGAAAAAAAAATAACATTAATTGTAGAAAATTAAGAAACGGATGCTAGCAAAACAACCAAGAAAAAAAGTGAGCAATGTAGCCGACCTAATTATGCTCTCTTAAACTAAAATGAAGGGGGGTTTCATGTATACCCCTCAAAAACTTCATAATTACTTATTTTGCCCTCTAAAATTCATAATACCATATTTATTTTTTGTAAGTTTCAAAAACTCACAAATTTACCTATTTTATTGCCTTTTCTATTAAATTTTATTTCAAGATTTTAAAAGTACCCATTTTAACCTTGTTTAATAAATAAAAAATACGTAGCATGTTTAAGAAAATTTCAGCCTTCTAATTGGTCAGTTTCTGAGGACAAATGGTTCATTTTTCTACTTATTACGCATAGATAGTGACATTTAGGTATATGCTTGTGTAAGCATTAGAAGTAGAAAAATGAATTATTTGTCCTCGAAAATCGACCAATTAGAAGAGTGGCATTGCATGCTACATATTTTTCTTTTTTTTAATAAATGGTAAAATTGATACTTTATAAATTTAGAATGAGTTTTAATAGAAAAGGCAATAAATTGAGTAAATTTGTGAGTTTTTGAAATTTAGAAGGGTAAATATGATTTTATGTATTTTAGAGGGAGAAATACGTAATTTTGAAGTGTTTAAGAGGTATACATAAAATTCCTCCCAAAATTTTTTTTTTCTTTTTACAAGAGAAGAAAATAGTATTCAAAATTTACAGTTAAGCTAATACCTCTCAGAAAATTAGTCTTTAGGACTTACAAAACGGAGGTCCTGTGCTGTAGAAGAATCAGAGTTGAGGACCCATCGGATTCTCTTCTCTCCCGTCGTAGGTGGTGCGGATGACTTGGTATATATGAAACAAGAATAGATTGTTAATGCGGAGGTTATTGAACCCTGCCGCATAGCTTTGATCAGACACTAACTTCCAGAGTTGTTTGGTGCAAGTACTGTTGAGGAAGATGTGTATAGATGTTTTTAGGATGTAATTCCCACACAAGGCGCTTGCGCCTTCATGAAACTGATTCATCTTTCTTAGGTTCTCAGTTGTAAATAGCCTATTTTTAGAGAGTAATAATAGAAAACTCTTCATTCTTTCTAGTATTTTTGTTGCTCAAATTGGGTTAACCAAAAACAGAGGTGGTTTTACAATTAGTTATAGAGGAACTTGTTTGTTGGAAATATGAGAGGTTTTATAACTAAACTTAAATAGTGATTGATTGAAATATAAATATAAATCAGAATCAAACTGAAATTACCAAATAAATGTATCTTGTGTTGCATACACGGATTTAAGAAAATTATATTTGTGAATAAAGTGAAATTTTATCATATATATGAATTATAAGCTGTCAGTATTATAGGAATTCAATTCCGCTTCTGTCTGCGTACCGTGAGCGGCGCCTAATTAACCTCCTTTTGTGTAGGTACTAGGTAGAATTAATGGAACCAACGGCACCAATTCAAAGATTAATGTCATTTTTTTTTTTGCAATGCAATGTCATTTTTAATAATTAACTGATGACTGTAACGTAGGGGTGAAAACGGAGCGAATTTCCGAAGCGGATAGTGGTAAAACAATATCCATATTCCTTTTAATTTTTCAGATACAAATACGGATCGGATATCAGTCGGATATAGGGTTGGGCAAAATTGCTCGAACTCGTAACTCGCTCATTTATAGCTCGCTTTAACTCGCTCATTTACAACTCGAGTTGGCTGACTCGTTTAATAAATGAGCTGAGTTGGCTGACTCGTTTAATAAATCAGCACCTGTTAAACTTGTTAAATGAGTTATAAACGAGTTGTGAGCCAACTCGAGTTGATAATGAGCTGAGTTCGAGTTGGAGGCAACTCGCTCAAACTCGGCTCATTTACAGCCCTAGTCGGATACATATACAAATATAGATCGGATCGGATATTTATTAAAATAATTAAAAAAAATACTAAAATTCATAATATTTATCTAATTTTAATGGTGAATAACAATATTTTTTCGTAATATATATTAAAATATATGAATATATGATATATATCTACTATTCGGATACAGATAATTGAAACGTAAAACCATATTAGTATCTATATCCACACGGATATTCGGATATCGGATATTCACATCTAATTTTTCGAATACGGATTAAATAGAAATTGGATATTATCCATACCGTTTTCACTCCTACTGTTACGAGGTACTAGCATAAAGATAATTGATGACGCTTCATTAATAACTAATTGATGACATTACAAGCAGGAGCCAAATTTTCAAGTTGTGGGATCAAACATAAATAAGAGTTCATAATATAAAATTTTCATAAATCCTATGGGTATTAATTTTACTTACCCATAATATTGTACTTATATAGAAAATTATGTACAAGTATAATTTTTTTGAAAATAAATGAGAACTCATTGACCCCTATATATTGAATATGCATCTATTACAAGTGAATGTGTAATTTCAAAAAAAGTTATAAATAGAGAATTCAATAATATGGAGTGTTTTGGGTACCTGACTCAAGCAAATTACAAACAGACAGTACAGATTAGTTCTTTTAACTTGGTACAAATCTTTCCATATAATTTTTATAGGCACCGGATTGACTTTGACCCGACTGGTTAATCTGGACTGGACCATCCGTTTGTAATTTGCTTGAATCAGGTTAGCCCGGAGGATACGGACCCCCATCCCAAAATAAAAAATAAATAAATAAACCTATTCCATGATAAGAGGCCCGTTTTGAAAATTTAAACAACTAAATCGGCCCATCATTCATAATATAAACAGGAAAGCACCCAGTAGAAAGCCCAAATGCTGAAAGAAGTGTGATCCGTAGTTTGTTGGTGCTTTTGATAATTTCAAGAAGAAAATAGTTTCTCAGTTCGAAATCAGGAACCTGAGAATATTTTCTCCGGCGGCAGCTCTATTCAAGTCATCCCAGGAGAAAAATAGCGCGTGAACTCAGTTGGGGAGACGGAGAAAGAGAGGGAGAGAGAACGATGCCGACGATAGAGAAACTATACTCGATGAAGGAAGTGGCTGAGCACAACTCGGCCGATGATTGCTGGATCGTCGTCAATGGCAGGGTTCTCTCTCTCTCTTTGCATCCTTTTTTATTATTTGCTCTCTTTGTTATTGAGCTTTTATGTAGAATGCTCTAGCTCAAAAGCGAAGGGCAAAAAAGATTTGCTGGCATATTGATCTGTTAAATTGAGAAATAAAATTGAGCTCCCACAATCTCCAGTACATGATTGAACCTAGTTTTCTAGGTTTCCACCTATAGGTTTCTCTCAAAAAAAAAACAGGAGAAGAAAAAAGTTCGAGTGATCCTAGTTAGTACTTAAAAATCTATTGGATCAGTTTCAAATGATAAATCTAAACAATTTAAAACAATCTACTTCATGAGTGATACATCTACTTTTCAAACTTATAAATTTTTTTAATGTATTTACTACAAAGTCAAGTGGTCATAAAATGAAGGTTTATAAGATTGGTTACCTTAAGTACATATTAGCTTCACTCAAAAAGTTCTGTAGGTTTCAGCGTATGCAAATTAGTACCTATGTTCTGATGCAGAACATGAAATTTTTCCACTGTATTCAATAAGAGATCAGTGTACAGTGTATGTGAATCGTTATTGCAATTGGGTATTTAACTTTTTCCATTGCAATTCGGTATTCAATGTTCCAAATACCAGGTTTGGTTATTCAATTAGATAACCCAAGGCATTATTGGATCTGGGTATTCAATTGGATAACCCAAGGTATCACTGGAACTGCCGATGCCTACATTATCGGATTTGTTTAATTGGGCTTCTATGGTTAATTGCAGCACAACTAAGGATATATGAACTTGCTATAGTCTGTATAGACAATGAAATGCTCAAGATGGTGTCATTTATCATTAACAATATTAATAGACAGCTTTGAAAGTTCAAGGGAAAGGCATTCAAAACTGTAGTTGCTTTTTTTACTGAGAGCTACCATTGCATTTGAGAAAACAAGTTTTTGCAGCAAGCCTGTAAATAATCAGAAGTGACAGGTCCTATGAAATATAACCTTGGCAGCCTTTGCCAAGACTTTCAAAAAACAAAAAACAAAAAGTACAGGTCTTATGAAATATAGCTTTTGTAAACTATAAGCGTACTAAAAAAATATATTTTTTCTATATATTGATTTCCAAACTTCTGCTGAGTATTGCTCACAAGTCCCAGCAATTGCAGGTTTATGATGTGACTTCATACTTGGATGACCATCCTGGAGGTGCTGATGTTCTGATTGCAGCAACTGGTACAATTTAATATTTATTTATCATTTTTGCCCGTGTTGCCATGTTATTAACCATCTTTTAGGAATCGACACTCTGAATTTTTTTTATTTGAAATTGCAAAGAAAGAACTGTCTGATTGAAGGCAGGTACCTTTGACACAGATTGGATGGTGTCAATAATGCTTGACCAAAAGTTCACAAACTGCTTGATTCAAAGGTGATTCTGATCTAAGATCTGTGCTCCACCGTCCTAGATCTGCTGGGATTTCAGACAGTTCTGTACAATCAAAGAGGGAGCCAAAACCTGTTGAAATGCATATGGAGGACTTAAAACCTTGTATTTATTTGAAATGGAACCCAACCAACCTAAATTCACCATGTAACAATTTTGAGATATCTGTTTTTTTTTTTTTTTTGCTTCTGATTGTGATCATGATAATTATATGAAGGTAAGGATGCAACAGAAGAATTTGAAGATGCAGGGCACAGCAAAGATGCGAGAAATCAGATGAAAGATTACTGCATTGGGGAGCTGGACCCCACCCCCCTTATCCCAGAAATGAAGGTGTTTAGAAAGGATGACCCATTTTCTAGTTCTTTTACAAGCAAGACTGCCAAATTCTGGGCCATCCCTGCTGCTACTCTCATCGGGGTATCTATTGTTGTGGCTATTATTTATGCGCGCAAGAAGTAAACTTGTGTTGCTTATTATCAAATGAAGGAGAAGCCGCATCAAATTCTATTAGCTAGATTTTGTTTTCATTTTTTTTTTTTTTGCGCGAATTGAAGGAGCTGTCTCCTTGCAAATAATTTTTTGCCATTGTCATTGATGAATTGGTACAGGGAGTATCACATTATTGAAATTGAAAGATGGAACAAATTAGAAATTGAGATTGTAGCATTTCTAATAATTAATTTTTTGGGACTATTCGCGTGATTGCATATGCGTGGTGACAAACAATTTTTTTTTTTTGGGTAAAATTTTGTGGACTATTTTGCTCAAACGCTTCCCTGAGAAATTCTGCTGGGGTGCCAAGTTAAACTGGTTAAATTTAAAACATGGAAAACGTTGAACGCGTGATGATGAGCATCACCAATCAGATTCAAATTTCTGTGTGCAGCCAGGATCAGTCGGTACAATGATGTATTTGTCTTAAGATTTGAACTACACCCATGATAGAACAGCCAATAATAATAGCACGAAGTACTTTATTTATTTAAAAATATTTATATGCAAGGATACCAAGTTGTTACTAACTAAACAAGAAGCAGCTTAAAATTAACAGTATCTTCTCGTTTATCATTCTTATATGCGCACTATAGAGTACAACAGATAAACCCCATTACAATGCATCCAGTCATAAATAAATAAACTAAAATTTTGGTACTCTGAACACAAAAAAGTTGAGGCTCCTTACCTAATTGCAATAACCAAAGGCTCACTAAATTGAAAACTATTGGTATTGAAAAAAAAAACAATAAATACAATCTGGCCATTAACACAATAAATAGTACCCCAGCCGCCGCCCTTGAACCTGCCTTAGATACCTTTCTGAAAATCGGCACCACCATGTTTATTTCCTCTCAAGCACCTAGAGCATGAAGAAAGCTAATACAATCCAAAGAACCGTGATGGGGAGAACTAATGGTTGAATTGATGGGTGGGCCGCGTTGGGAAGCCATGGGTAGGAATCTGGTGAAGGCATGACACAATTGTCTCCATTGAAATAGATCCGCCTTGGGAAAGCCCAACCCTTATCAAAAGAAAATGTGTTCGCGTCCTTCCGGAAAAGGAGCTCTGATTGGGCATTGCCCAATGGGCCCGCTTGCATGAGTAGATCATTGTAGAATTTTACTCCCCACAACATTGCTGTGTCATCTGAAAAAAAAACAAAAAAAAATATATATTAGCTTATATTAACTCGATTAAAAGTTTCTGATGAACGCTTGATTTGAAAGATAGACTTACTGATGCCGGCTCCATAGGGGGTGATTGGCTTGTAATTAAAACTAAAGACAGTCGTGATATTGTCAAAATTGGGATGCTGAGCCACTATATTCCATTGTGTATAGTTCATTCGGTAGTTGAAATTTGTGACGGTTATCTTGACACGCCAGTAATCTTTGTAGTTGAGTTTAACATGCCAGTGCACTCTAATTGGACACATGTGAGATGTGCACTGCACCAATGGAGTGTAACTGTTCTTCCCAGGCCCATTCACTGCAGATTGCAGATATGGTGAATTTCCCCTATTGAAGATGCAAATAAAACATCAGAGTAGTTCTGAATACATAAATATAGTTTTGCAAATCAGAATTAATGTAGGTAACAAAAAGTGAAACAAAATAAAATAAAAGGGGACTCACTCTACACAGCTTCCAGGATTTGTGATATTATTCTGGCAACCGCAGGAACAGGTGGGGCAGTTAACAATAGTTTCATTGTAAAAGGAGGAGAGAGAAACACAACATGTTGGGGTCTTCTGAGCGAGGAATTGTGAGTACGTACATGTCACATTCCATGTCACTGCAATGAAAAATACAAATATTAAACCTTTTTTAAGCACAATAAGTCAGTAATCCAAATTGATGTTGATCTGGTACCAGGCCTATCAGTGACTGAATTCACAATTAGAAAGAGACTTACTCAGAGCTTGAGTAGTTCTCCTGCCATCCTGAGTTACGAACTTAGTGGACTTCACAATTTTAGCAGCCCCACAAGTATAACCCGGCCCAGGAGCCTTCAGAGTAAAATTCTTTGGCACCTTCACTGTCTTGTTGGTGGTCCCCGCAAGGCCGACACTGACCTGGAATGCGCTGGCTGAATTAGCCGGATCTTGGTTGAATGAAGTGACCACCCCCGCTTTGCAACAATTCGCAATTTGCATGTTATATGGAGTGCCAGGTAACAAGTCAACTACAGTCGGGTCTCGCTTGCAACAGTGCGGAGTGTTGCCCTTGAATTTGGAGCAGTCGCCTTGCTCTGTCGTTTGGGCCCCCACCATGGACCAGATCACCTCTTTCTTAGCCCAGGTCCAGCCCAACTGCCAGCCTGGTGCCTGGATGTGCCGGTATTGTTGGAAATTAAACATCGTGACAGTAGCCTGAAATTATAAGTAGGGAAACATGAGTGAGTTGTGATAGTGAAATTCACTTGACAAAGAAATTCAGTGTTATAACAGAAATTGACCAGCCAACTTATTTCATAGTAATAGTATGAGGTTTTTTAGTTTACTTACCACATATCCATCCGGAGTCCATTGCATGACATCCCACTTTATTGTGATGTTCCCATTCGGGTCAAGTGAATCATACGCCTCTGAAATAAGAAAGGAATTCATGTTACTCTCATTGGAAAAACGGTATATAAAGCTGAGAAATGATCATTTGAACACACCACAAGCTAAATTTTAGCATACGATCTAGATACAAATGACTTGACCCGTACTTATCAGATCTAGTCTATCAACTAGCCCTTCCGTTAGTTCTTTAAGAAAGGAAAAACACATAATGAAACGAACATATCAACCCATTCCAAAAGCTCATTACCAGGAAAATCCTAGTTCAGAGATTTGATAGACAGATCTGATCTCAATTTATCGGAATAGTTTGCAATTACTTTTCATTTCTATTTTAAGGACAACTGACAGGTTTAGTCACTGTAGCTGGGAAACAGCCAATTCACGAATCAAGTTTGTAATTAGCTACGATTTCAAAACAAATTTAGTTCATCATTATTAAATTTAGGTAGAAGAAGAAAATAACAGGAAAAAGACCAACTCCGAGAGAGATAAAGCATAATTCACCCGAGATCCAGTCTCAATTACATTCAACAAATGAAGAGAGAAAAAGTAAGAGTCAGGAACTAACCAGTGGAACTTGGACTGGAGAGAAGGATGAGAAGTACCAAGCAAAGCGTCAATGGAGTGAAAAGCTTTGAAAGCAATCTGGCATTTCCCAACTCCATTTTGATTTTATACTCTCTCAGCTGCAACTGAATACAGCAATGTCGAGAGACAAAGACAAAGAGGAGAGGGGGAGACTTTCTAAGCAGAGAGAGAGACGGTGAGGGAAGGAAGGAGAGTGGAGGCCTGAGATCTATACAGGGAACTTAAAGCATGTGGATTTCTTTGTTATAGCTTTGTCTCTACTTTCCCTCAGTGGTTCTAGTCTCCGGGTTTGTTTAAAATGTCTTACAATAATCACCTATAATTAAGTATGTCATCATTTTTATTCATCTAATAGGGACATTTCAACTCCCCTCGGCCTTTCCCGAAAATACCCTTAAGGGCTGCATCATGCATGCAAAATTTGCCATCGTCCTTTATTAGAAAAAAAATATTAGCTCTAGTCTCTCGTTACTTGACTGAAATTCATCTTCTTTTTTTGGATATTTCTCCCTCTGGGATCACTCAAGTTTCACTTTATTTTTATAAAAAAAAAAAAAGACAAATCGAATTGCAGAAATTAATCAAATTTGATATTAATAATCGGTGATATTTGTCCACTATTATATGTATGAAATGATGAACGTGCCCTGGCAATAGACCAAAATTAATTATGAATTATTTATTTTTTATTGCATTTATTGTAGTTGTATTGGATGTACAAATAAAAGGGCACACTATTCTTTAGTTTTTACTAAATTGGTCTAATGAAATATAACAGAAAAACAGTTTACTGAGCATTTTAGGTATGATAATTATACATGTTTTAGAATCGAAAGGAGGGCAAATTAGGTATGAAAGGAAAATAATTAGTTAAATTAAGAATGCCAGATTGTGCGATAGCGCACACATGCAAGGCCACCGAGAAAAAATTATTGCTACAAGTACCCAGCATTTTATGATGTAACTACAGTTCTAGCTTATTATAATGATATCATTATGGAACATAATAAATTACGTAATAAATTTAAAAAAATCTCATAACAATTATAATTGCACATCAATAAATTATACATGTTACTAGAATTTTTTTTAATATCTTGGTGCATATAAATTAATACTTGTCAAGTAAAAATATTTAATTAATTATACAGTGAACAGTAGAGTAAGTTTACCTTATACAAAAGATCTGTACGTAACAAAAGTGATAGTAAATTTAAAAAATAAAAAAGTTTTTTTTAAAAGAAAATTATTGATACATTCATTATATTATAGATAGGTTATGTATTCAATTTTGTGTGATCTAAGATTATTTGGTTTTCGACCGAGTGACAACCAGGTTGTCAAATTTTCAAATTGCTCAATAAATGATCAATTGATTTTAGATTGCACAAAATTTGATAAACCATATATATGATCTATAAAAAAGATGAGGAGGGATTGAGTTACAACAATTTTGAGTTACAACAATGTTACAACAACCATTTTTTTTGATTTCAAAGTCCAAATCGTCGATCCAAACCGTTCAACATGATCTCCACATGAATATGTACTTGCAAACCAAATTTTACATTTTTTAGAATTTTTTTACTATTTATTAAGATGGGTACAAAATTCAATAGTCTGAATTTGACTAGTTTTTCTACCTATCTAAAAAAATAGTAAAAAAATTCTAAAAAATGTAAAATTTGGTTTGCAAGTACATATTCATATGGAGATCATGTTGAACGGTTTGGATCGACGATTTGGACTTTGAAATCGCAAAAAATAATTGTTGTAACATTGTTGTAACTTGATCCCTCCTCAAAAAAGATATATATATTATTTTACTTATCCAATTTTGATAACTATTTAATCAATTGTTCCGGTTCTCGGACAAGTTTGTAGTCAATTTAATCTAACACGTATTTTACTAATTAATTATTTTGTCTTAAACTAAGTAAATATACTCTTATTTAATTTAAAATTTTGTCGTCTCACTGTAAACAATCCAATAGCCGGATTTAAAAATATTTTTGAATTTCTAATAATTTAACTTTTCAAAAAAAGTAGTATGATGGAGAGCTACAATATATTTTTTAATCAAACTTTAAATAAAGACAAATTTAGATACATAACAATGTTCGATAATATTATTGAACTTATAAAATTATAATGAAAAGACTCGATAATGTCACAGGATCATAGGACCCTATAAAAAAAAATTGTAACAGTGGATATGTGGTACGCCTATGCATAGTTAGAATAAAATTTATATAAATTACATTAATTATAGTTCTATTTAAGAACAAAAGTTTGAGTTATAATACAATACATTGCATTTACTTATTAATTATTTTTACGTAGATTTCAACTTTAAATTAGAAACAAACAATTATCATTATTTGTAATCTAAAAGCAAACAAGCCAATTTTAAATTACTTGCTAAATCCTTACTACAAATATATTAGTTGTTCTAAGTTCTAAAATTCTTCTTCTCCTAAACATACAAGGAAAGAGTATCTAAAAATAATTAAAACACTCATCATAATGTTGTTGTTATTGAATAATTCTAGTTATTAATAATACAATTAAGTGTCACTTTTCAGATAATGCTCAACACATGTAAAATAGTTAATTACAACCTCTCATACCTTAAAGCCTGCCCAGAAAGGTATTATCCTGGGTACGCCTAGCAACTAATTTTAAGTAAATATGCACATTGCGCTTGCCTCACCATCGCCCTTCTTTCTGTCGGTGGGGATTGGAAATATCAAAAGTAGAGAAACGATACGCACCTCCCTTGCAATATCTCCTTACGGCATCCAAAAAGTATATCTCCTTGGCACTTGCTATCATAAAGAGCAATGCTGTTATTTTTATTAGAAACTTAGAATTATTTCTAACATCGAGCTGATCAAGCTTCAGGTTAACGATCATGGTCAAATTGATGGGCTAATTGATGCAAAAATTTATTTTTTAAAATAATCAAACTTTTACAAAATATATGTGAAACATATATATTGAATGATATTTAAAAAAAATCATATGTATTAAAAAATTGCATCCAATTAAAAAAAAAAAACAACTCTTAACTAATCTAAAACAAAGCGCACAACATAAGGACATAAAATTGTTAACATATCACGTGAAATAAAAGTTCATGATTTAATAATCAAAGATAATATTAATGACATTATTACAATGCTAATAAGTTCATAAATATAAAAAAAAAAAGGTTGAGATAAAATAATATTTGCAAAATAAGCTGGGTTTTGCAAAATTAGACTAGAAAGGTCTTTTGGTTCGATTAAACCTGGTTTTTTATTTATTTTCATAACACTGCTCACAAATTATTAGCATACTTTCATCAAACTAATGATTGTGTCATCGAGTAATTACTTGCTATATTTAATTAAATATGTTAATGAGAACGTACATAAACATATACTTGGAGATGGTTAAATTTTCGCATAAAAGATGTTCCTGGTAATTATAACGAGAGCATAACAAGAAGAGTGAAGAAGGCTGGCAGTGGGCAATCGCCATCGCCTGGTTGGTACTCTTTTCTGCCCCCATAGACCCCTCACCAACCGTTAAATAATGCATCATTTCCATGTAATCTGGTTCACTTTACCCTTGCCCGGTTGCCCCTACTCCAACCTCGAACCCCGAAATCCCAACTGTTCGATCGCGCCGCAAGACACTCAAATAAAAACTGAAATAGTTGGGCCAGCGGGCTAATTACGGGCTCCAGAAAATAGATTTAAAAAAAGAAAATCACCACCGACTTATTCGATCCGGATTGTTGGATCGTTGTGCTTGGGCTTTCGAGTCAAAGATGACGTAAGCGCATAGCTCCGCGATAGATCCGGTCTATTACCTGCCCCCCTGTCCAAGACGGTCGGGATCCGGATCCCCTAAAGTAACCCAATTTTTGGGTTTTGGATCGGGACCGTCCGAATCGAATCCGTCGCTCGAGATCTCCTCGGGATTCGAACCTGTCTCTCGGGATGTGTGCGCTCCACTTTAGTTGGATGGTCACGGATTCGAATCGGACGGTCCCGATCCAAAACCCAATTTTTGGGTTACTTCACTGGATCTGAATTCGTCCAAGACGCCTCTCTCTCTCTCGCGCTCCGGTTTTCACGGGTTTGGCCTTTCGTACGAAACGAAGCCAACCAAAGCTCGCTTGCTCCCCCCCCCCCCCCCCCCCCCCCCCCCCCCCTCTCTCTCGCTCTCTGGATCTATCGATCTCAATACTCTTTCATTCAAACTGTGCAAACGACAAAGGGAGAGGAGAATGGAATCAAGGGAGATTCCACGGCCGAAGATACCTTCTCTCGACCCGACCGAGATCAACTGGGACAAGTACCTCCATTTATCCCTCTTTTAATTAATTCATCTATTGTTCCCCATTATTTTTGAATTTGAGCTACTGTTTGATTCCGTTAATTGCTAGCTCTTAGGATATGGTTGAGTATTTGAGCTGCTTAAAATGGAAATTTTTTACCTATATTAATTTGTCTTCTCTGTTGTCTATGACTAATCCAATTTTATACGCATCCCTTTTTAAGTATAAATAAAGGACCTGTTCGTTGGCATTATTACACTATGCTTATAATAAATAGCAAAAGATTCATACAGAACTGCAGAAGTCAGTTTTGGGCGAATAACTAATCATTTGGCTAGTAATAAAGTCAGATATATAAACAGGCCTATGCTGATTCAGAAATCCTACCAAAAAATCCTTTAATCATAAAAACTTCTTGCTCAGGTTAGACAAAACAAAGCTATATGTAGTTGGTGCTGGCCTCTTTAGTGGCGTGACAGTTGCGCTATATCCTGTCTCTGTAATCAAAACACGCATGCAAGTTGCAACTGGAGATGCTGTGCAAAAGAATGCTTTTGCAGCTTTTAGGAACATTCTCAAGGCAGATGGAATACCAGGTCTTTACCGGGGATTTGGCACAGTTATTACAGGTGCTATTCCAGCTAGGATAATATTTCTGACGACTCTAGAAAAAACCAAAGTGGCTTCATTCGATCTGGTCAAGCCATTTAAGCTGTCCGAGCCAGTTCAAGCTGCAATTGCCAATGGAATTGCTGGTCTTACTGCCTCTCTCTTCTCTCAGGCTGTCTTTGTTCCTATTGATGTGGTATGAAAGAATAAATTGGTAACAGTTATTTCTGTTCCAGGAGGCGTGTTTTGTTGAATGTACTCTTTTGGCTTTGTTGTTTATGTCAGGTTAGTCAAAAGCTGATGGTACAAGGGTATTCTGGTCATGCAAATTATAATGGGGGGTTAGATGTTGCTCGAAAGATATTCGGGGCACAAGGAATTAGGGGATTCTACAGAGGATTTGGGTTATCTGTCATGACTTATTCCCCTTCTAGTGCTGTTTGGTGGGCCAGCTATGGATCTAGCCAGCGAATTATTTGGAGGTAGCATATTTAGTTACTATTATTTTTTTCATCATGAGATTAGCACTCAAAGTCTCTCTTTGACTGAAAATTAGTGTCTGAAACAGTCTGTTAGGTCATGGAAATGAGAGCAAAAGTGTACCGAGCTCTGGACAAATTGTAGCTGTGCAAGCAGGAGGTGGAATATTTGCTGGTGCAATTGCATCTTGTATAACTACCCCAATCGACACTATCAAAACTCGATTGCAGGTCCTTATTTCCATCTTGTTTTTAATTTAGAACAAGCAATTGTGTTTCTTTTTTGGGTTTTTTTAATAAATTTTAAATGGACCTTTATACTGGTAGGTTATGCCTGTGAATAACCAAAAGAGACTGAGAGCGAGGCAAGTGGTGAAAAGGTTGATAGAGGAAGACGGCTGGAAGGGTTTTTATAGAGGATTAGGTCCCCGCTTCTTTAGCATGTCAGCATGGGGCACCTCCATGATCGTTTCCTATGAATACTTGAGTAATCTTCCCACTCTGCAAACCCCCCCACCCTAACAAAATAAAATAACATTTCGACATTAATTAATAAACAAAAAATGGCCACACTAATAAGAGAACTCAGAGGCAAAGAATGAAAGAAAAATACAATCTTCTTTGAGCATATTGTGCTTAATAATTTTACTGCTTTGTACTTCACTTAAGAATTAAATATGTGAACACATCTTAGACCTACATTTGAAAAATGAAAAGGAATGCCCTATAATAGGAATTCATTGTGCTTTTTGGATAATAAGGTTATAGAACTTCTGTCCCTGTACTTCTTTCTACCTTTGTGTTTTGTCTCAGATATTTGGTTACCCTAATCACTTAAATTGTGTTATGAATACTTTATTCATTTCTTTTTGTTTTTTTGGAAAGATACTGGGGCACTTAATTTGAAGAAATAAATATGGAAAAGAAAATAATGTTTGATCACATCTTGTTTATAAGAAAGGGTTGCATAAGGGTTACCTTTATTTAAGGATGAATATTGTTTTTTTTAAAGAAAATAAATAAAGAAGCTTTAATACAAAAGGCAAAATAAAGGAAAATAAAAGCAGAGAACAGTGAGATGTACAATTCTTGTTTTTAACTCAACAGAAAATTTACCGGTTCTATGTCTAAACTTTGCAGAGCGATTATGTGCCAAGACTGATGAGATATAAGACTTAAGAGTTATTGTACTGCTGACCCAATAAGAGTTCAGAAAGAGCACAGTGACCTGTTTTTTGCACTTCACCCTGCAAAGCAACTTTTCTTTTACTTTTTTGAACTTTGTATTTTTTAGGGTTGAGTTTTTCTTAGTAAACCTTTATACATAGAATGAATGCCTCGTGTAGAGAAATCTAAGATTCAGGGGTGCTCATATTTGTTTTGTTTATTTTTTTTTTGTTTATGATCTTGTTGTATTGAACGAGGTCAGATTTATGTTGGAATGTAATGATATCTGTATTATATTTGTATTATCTGTGATGTCTATCTTTGCATACTGATTGTGGTTCTGATTCTGATATTATTAGATTGCTATTTCTGTAGGGTCGTAGTTGCTTTTTGAAGAGCACAGTTTTAAGAGCAAATGTAGGATGTGATGTGCTCAGCAAGAGAGGTTGGTGAGCATAATTTTAAAAGTCTATTAAATTGGCTTCAAACGATAAATTCAAAGGAGTTGGTGAGCATAACTTCAAAAGTCTATTGAATTGGCTTCAAACAATAAATCCAAACTATTGAAATTCATCTACTTCATGAGTGATGCATATACATGCAAAATTTTAAAAGTTTTAAATTTATTTAGTACAAGGTCAAGCAGTAAAAAAATAAATAAATAAATACATAAAACAATTTATAAGATAATTTATAGAAGGTTCATTTTTTTACCACTTTACTTTGTACTAAATAAATTCGAAACTTTAAAAAAAAAAATCATGTACATCATCACTCATGAAGTAAATGAATTTTAACAATTTGAATTTGTTGTTTGAAAACAATCCGATAGATTTTTAAAGTTGTACTCACTAAGAGATATCAATGAGCACATCACACTCTAATTTTGCTCCAGTTTTAATATACAATTTTCTAAATAGTTGTAAAAATAGAATATTTATAGTTAAGCTTTGTTATACTAATTTGCAACATTGTATAAAATAATTTTCCAGGTATAGCATCATTAAAATTCGTTAGATTCTTAGCATTGGTATCTTAAATTAAGAATGTATTATATATTCGTGTAGCAGCTAGATAAACATTTTAGATACAAAACTGGTTAAATAATTTTCTAGTATGAGATCTAATCTTTTGAAATTACTCAAAACAGAAAAATGACATTTCTGTACAACAACAACAACTAAGTCTTTAGTTCCAAATAAGTTAGAATAGATTAGAAATGAACTCAATAAAATGGCATTTCCATGAATTACAACATTTCAGGATCGGACATTTCCAGTGTTAGAACAGCTTGTACTAGTCCGTAATGAAAATTGACAACCTGAAACTAGTTTTAGAGAGAAAATTGAGTGCCTCAATCGGAAGAAATTTTAGTTCTTTGATCCTGCATCTACTGGGCATTTCCAGCAAGTCAAAGTACATAATAGAGGTAGAGCTGACTTGAATGCATACGTTCAAAAATCACACTGAATTCGTACAAAACTAAAAAAAATGCTAAATTTTTTAAAGTACTGAAAAAATGGTGCAAATTGGGAATTTTTTTTAAAAACCATAATTAAAAAAAAAATTAGCAAACCAACATGATTACTTTGATTTTTACAAAAATCATAAGAACCGAGATGCCAATTCGGTCCGCATCTTTTTTTTTTCCCGGGACCGAATTGACATTTCGGTCCCCCATGATTTTGCAGCTTTTTCGCAGAGCCGCCACAGAAAACTAAATGGACAGAGGACCAAATTGCCATTTCGGTCCCAATAGATTTTTTTTTTTTTAACCTGATAGCCGCTGGTTTCACCAATAAAAATAATAATAAAAGAACGAAGAACGAAGTCCAAAGCTAAAATCCATAAATGTTGCACCATTAAATTACTCTGATTTCACCAATAAAAGAACGAAGTCCAAGGCAAAAGAACGAAAAACCAAAATAAATTACCCTAGACCGAGATGGGATCTTGGTCCCAAGGTGTTACACCAAATGCCACAGCGTTTGTTATGAAAATGTGTGAAATCAAGGGAGACCGAAATGCCAATTCGGTTCCAGGGAGAAAAAAAAAATGGGGACCGAATTGACATTTCGGTTTTTATAGTTTTTGTAAAAACCAAAGTAATCATATTGGTTTGCTAATTTTTTTTTAATTATGATTTTTAGAAAAAAAATTGCAAATTGGACATAATTTTTTTTGTTAATATATTTTCGGTTATCTGAACGCATGCGTTTTGTCATAATTTTTATATGCATGTGTTTAAAAAATAATTACACTTAAAACTAGGTGTAATTTTTTCAAATTTCTGAAAAACAAAATAATCGTGTATTCAATTTTAAAAAACCGAGAAAAATATATTCAGGGATATGACAGGACTTGGAAAGCGCATTTCATATTGCAAGAATTGTGAATTTCCTATGCACGCACTAAAACACGAGTCCTAACATAACAATTATAATAAAAAAGTATAACCTTTTAACTTCATTACAATGACCATAGAAAATAAAAAATATATAAAGATTTGACCCGTTAATTTTATTATTTTTTATGCAAATACCGACATAAAGTCAAATGATACAATTTCCTTGCATGCATGTTATATATGTATGACATGAATAAAATACTGAATTGGTTAGTCTTATTATTTAAAAATTATTAATAAATTAGTTAAAGTTTAATTTAACAAGAGGAAGGAGGGTTGAGGACCGTCCGATGGCTGGATCTACTGTCCGAGCAAGGACCCGATACTTTCATCTCTAAGACTCCAACACAAACCTCCCTCCTCAAAAACCTCGAATCCAAGCATCCATTTCGTTGGCAGTTACACAGACATCCCAAATGGAAATTAACCTAGATCAGACGCTTCAACAAGGAAAGCTCTTCCGACAGGTTAATGCTTTGATTGTTTCCCACCTCCGCGAGCACAATCTCACTCAGGTTCTACTATATTTCCTAATTTTTCAATTCAAAATCCTGTCTTTCTACTTTATTTTGGCATAAGAACTTTTTTGTTTTTGTTTTGTTTACTGCTTTGTGAAGGCTGCTATGGCAGTTGCTTCAGCAACCATGACGCCATTAAGCACAGAGGTCCCTTCCAATAAGCTTCTTCAACTGGTTGCCAAGGTTGATCTTTTTTTTTTCATTGACACAATTTAATGTACCTTTTGTAGGTTAAATAACTGTGTTAATAATCATGATAAGAGTTTAATTGATTAGAACAGGGGCTTGCAGCAGAGAAAGATGAAGCATCTAGAGGGGTCTCTTCTATTGCTTCATTAAATCTTACATCCAGCATTTTGGCTAGTGATGGTACTCTTCCTGCTGTTGATTTTAGGTGAATTTACTATTTGTTTCCAGTTATCGTACTATCTTCTTTGTTCTTATACAAAAGTAAAAAGGAAAATATGGTTCTGTTGGCCAATTTTTAGTAGTGGCAGTAAAATGTCGGTTAGGTTTGGTTCTGGTTTGTTCAAAATCAGGTTTGGATCATTTTGGGATTGATGTCACTTTAGGGTCTCCTCATTTTGGTTTGATTATCTTTGGGTTTTGTTCATTTCTGGCCTTGCAACATAATTCAAGACTGGTTATATTGGGGTCCAACTCATTTGAGTTCTGGTCAATCTAGGGTCTTTGGTCCTTTATGTTTGAGTCTGGTCAAATCAAGGTCTTTAGTTGGTAAGTTTCAGGACTCAACCCACTTCCGTTGTTGTCAGGTGGTGAATGTGGTTTTCTAGTGGTTCAGATAATCTGGTTTCAGGTTAGCTTGGGCTCAGTTCGGATGTTTGTTGATTTCGAGTCTGGATCGATAGGTCAGATCTATTTGCATGATACTTTACTTGTGGGTTGTTGGTTCAGTTAAGTTTTCAAAATAAGCTTCCCCTCGATTTTGGTGGGCCCGGCAGAGTTTCTGTGGGTCTGGTTAAATTATGGTTTCAACTATTCAAATAAAACCAACCATGGGTATAGACTCTACAAATCATCTTAAAGTTGAGGCCATGGTTTAAAAAATTGTAGAAAAGAAAGGGAAGACTGGTTGTGAATTTAAAACGCGTGCTTCAATTGTGCATGGATTTTGGCCTAATTTTACCATAAAAGAATAAGATATTCATATTATCTGAGGTGCACTGGGATTCCAGATTGCGTGCTTTCTTGACCTGGTAACACCCTTAACAAAAGCTATGCACCTTTTATTTTCACAGTAGTGAATATTATGGAAGAACCTTAAAGCAAGTTGATTTTATAATAAACTAAGTATATATAAAGCCCGAGATGAGAAATCAGACAGTGATTTGGAGAATCTCATCACTGTGCCTTATTAACAAGGCCTTGGAGCTATTATTCCAACTTGTTTTAGAGACACATCTTGCATAAACTTGAAGTGTACCGTGGTTAGATTGCCACCTTAAGAGAATTATTCGTTATTCGTCTCAAATGGTGCAATAGACTCTTGACGATTATATCCCAAGATACTTCAAACCCTTCTTTTCTTGGGGTGCAGGGCCCCACTTGAAGGAGTGAACTTGTATTTAAATCATAACAATAGTTCAAAAATTTTAGGAATAAACTTTTGTACATATAAAAAATTTACTTTTGTCTGATTTGTAGCAACTTGAGTTTGCTTTTCATCATCTTGTAACTTGTAACAATACCTCTTTTGTAAATTTGTGCAAATAATACTTGACATGCCACAACCAATGCACAATGGCATAATACAAATAATATTAATACGAGTGTTGATGCAATGGTCCCACAGATTGGTGTTAATGCATGCATAAAATATGCGAGTAAACAACAGAATCCCAGCCTGCTATACCAAAAGCAAACCCAAATCCCCATTAACACCCAAAAAATGAAATCATCATTTTTTTTTAGTTATGATCAAACTAACATTGATGCTGATAGCTGTAAAATTCAAATCGTACCAAAATCAGGAAACAGATTAAAGATTTAATATTTCGTTATGATTAAAAATTCTAGCATTTTGAGTTGTTTTCTGATAACAAACATATAACAACAGTGCTGTACAGGATACAAGAGGTGCATCCAAGATTTTTCCAAAGCACGAGACCCGGCACATCTCTGAACATAAGGTACTTATTTTATGCAATGCTAATTATGAATCTTCTTTCCTATTTTTCTAAATTAGCAAGCGCGACTATTCTGAGTTGTGTATGTTTTTGTAGAATGTGGCTAGGTGTGCCAGGTTTAGTCCAGATGGTAAATTTCTTGCTACAGGTAGTGCTGATACATCCATTAAGCTCTTTGAGGTGAGCATTCGGCAATATATCTGTCTTTTTAGTTCTTTACCATACTTGCCTCTCTTCATGCCATAATATACTCCCCTTGTGTCCCTTATTATACAGGTTTCCAAGATAAAGCAAATGATGGTTGGGGATACAAAAGATGGTCCTGTTAGGCCTGTTATTCGTACATTTTATGATCATTTACAGGTAAGTTCCACCTAGATAACTTTGAATGATTTAATATTCTGTTGAAACTTTAACTTGAACGCATGATTGCATAATGGCTGTGGTTTTGAAATGAATTTGCAGCCAATAAATGATCTTGATTTCCATCCTCAAAATACCATACTCATCTCTGGAGCAAAGGACAATACCATCAAGTAAGCAAAAGTATTTACTGGAAACTCAGTTGATAATGGCAGACATAGATGATTGATGATTGTCAAACAAACACACCTAAATTTGCTCAATGCGCTTGATATATCTTTGTTTTTGTTATACTATATCTTGTATGATAATCTGGCTTGTAACATTTCAGGTTCTTTGATTTTTCAAAAACTGTTGCTAGAAGAGCTTTTAGAGTTATCCAGGTTTTGACAGAAATTTATCGTACTTTAATTCCTGCAAATGAACAATGCTCCTCTCTTTTTAACTTTAATTCTGACAGGACACTCATAATGTGAGATCTGTGTGCTTTCATCCTTCTGGGGAGTACCTCTTAGCTGGTATTTCTTGTCTTAATCTGCAACATAACATCACGTAAGTGGAAAAAAATATTGATTCCACCTTCAGATCAATTGATGCATAGTGAAATTTTGTTTTCATTCAGGGACGGATCACCCAATTGCACATTTGTACGATGTAAATACATTCAAGTGTTACTTATCAGCTAATGTACAAGACCTAAACACTAATTCCGCCATCAATCAGGCATGCCCCACCCCTCCAACCCACCTCCCTCTCTCTTTGTTCACGTGCACACACTTTAATATTAATCTCTGTAGTTTGGTACAGGTGAGGTACTCATCTACGGGAGGCATGTATGTGACAGCTTATAAAGATGGTTCAGTACGTGTATGGGACGGAGTGAGCGGTCAGTGTGTTAGATCCATAGTTAGTGCACATATTTCTGCTGAGGCTACCAGTGCAATTTTTACCAAGGACCAGAGGTACATGCATTATATAACAGCCAACTTTATTTCATACAAGCAGAAAGCATGATCAATGTTATAATACCGACATTGCTTGTTACAACTGAGCAATTCTGTGTATTTATGTTGAAATTTGTTAACATGAATGTGATATAATTAGGTATGTGCTATCATGTGGAAAGGATTCTACAATAAAGTTGTGGGAAGTTGGCACAGGAAGACTTGTCAGACAATACCTTGGTGCAACTCACTCTCAGTTCCGTTCACAGGTTTGTCTAATTGAACATTTTCTTAATTATTGGGTAAATTATTTGGGAGGTCACTTAAACTTTACCTTCTATTGGTCTTTGTCACTCATTTTGGATTCATCCCAATCTAGTCACTGAAGTAAATTTTAATCAAAATTGGGTTGCTTTTTTTGTTTTGCTTTAAATTGAAACTATGTACTAATTATTAACTAGTTTTATCAAATTATTGACTCCATTTGACTATAATATATCAAACTAATTGTTTTGTAACGGGTTCTTTTTAGAAATTATATTTTATGTAGTTATGGATTTTGAAAATTAAACAAAAAATTCACAAATCAATACTGTGTAATTTTATTAAGCGATTATTCCCTTCACATGTGAACTTTATGATCAAATATAAGTTTAGAGGCTAAACTTTTGAATTGAGGTTACAATTTGTGTGAATTTGAATTTAAATAGAGGCAGTGACTCGATATGGATAAAAAAAAACGAAGTTGAGTGACTAAGATCAGATAAATCAAATTTTGAGTGATAAAAAAAGGATAGGGCCAGCCATAGAGGATAATTTTTTGTTTGTTTTTGTAGTAGACAATTACCTACTAATATTTCATTAAAAGAGAGACATATATACAGTCTGGGAATTAGTGTTCAGAGAATCGATTATTAGCAATTGGGCAGCTAACTATCCCTATCCCTAAAAATGGATAGAGGGTAAGTTAAGTGACCTCCCTGTAAAATTTAACCATTATTCTTTATATAAATGAGAATTGTTAATATACAAGGGTTTAATTCACAAAATACCTATATTTTTTCGTGCAATGCTTTATGGCTATTTCTACAGGCAGTGTTTAATGTAACAGAAGAATTCATACTATCAATTGACGAGCTAACGAATGAGGTAAAAGTTAAACTTCTTCCAAAGTAATTTACTTGGATTTGTCTTGTGCATCTTTTTTTTTTAAATTATGATATGTTTGTTTGGTTCAGGTAGTCATATGGGATGCACTGACGGCAGAAAAGGTGGCTAGGTGGCAATCAAATCATGTAGGGACACCAAGATGGATTGAGCATTCCCCTGCTGAATCAACATTTGCGACATGTGGTACCGACCGATCAGTCAGATTTTGGAAAGATTTAAGTCTATCTGGCTAGGCTGTTTTCAGTTACCATAGTACCAGATCATCTCGCAGCTAGTCTGTTAATGTAACAATTCGGGATATCACCATATCATCTCGCAGCTAGTCTGTTAATGTAACAATTCAGGATATCTAATAGGTTGCTTATTTGAGACATTTTTCTTTTATTTTCTGCTTGTTTTCTTTTGAAGAAATAAATTAAGGACGCTAGAATAGTTTTAATTGCATGCTGCTTTTAGCGTTCAATAATTAAGTCGTACTAGTTATGGTATAAACATGTAATTGAACTTGTTATCACCTTTTATGCCAAGAGAGTTCCCCGGCTATCATTTTATTTTTCCCGTCTTTTTTTCCTATTCCTGTTCTTCACCATGATAGCTTAAAAGGAGCATTGTATGTCTTGGCATGCCTTTCGGCTTTTGCAGCAGGAATATTTCTGATAATGGCCCTACAAAATAGTTAATCAGATCATGTCCATAGATGATCCTCTGGATCCCACAAAGCTGAATTTCTTTTACTCCATAAAACTTGCGCCTCACAAATCTTACGTACAATTTAAAAAAAAAATTAAGATGCACGCACACTTATTATTGTAGAGTAGAATATTTATTTGTTTATTGTAGAATATATGCTTATTTCAATTTATGAATATACATGCTGACAATTGTCACGTGTTTTGACAATTTATGAGTGTCTTGAACTGCTAAACTCGCTATACGAGCTTTTCAAAAATGTGCACTTGGGAACCTATAATATGAACATTTGATTATTACAAAATGCACACTTAACTATTATAGATATACTTATTTTCCAAACCATATCAAATTGTACATTTGATGATTGTAGAATGCATACTTATCTATTTATTTTTTGTCTTGAGAAGTTGGCAAAAAAAACAAAATTGAAGGGTATTTGAGGGGAGCTGATATTAACACTATAAAATATGTTATTGACACAACACAATTCAATTACTTCTGTTGCTCCCTTAATTTGTAAAATTTTTAATGCTAATATATTTTTTAATGTACGTTCTTAATTTGTCTATCTTCTTCGTAGAGGAAAAAAAAAGCAATAGATTGGAGCTATCAATGATTCTATTGTTATTTATCAAGCTATTGGAAGGTTCTTTTTTTGGTTTTCTACTCTTTTCTTTTGAAACAAACTGATTTATATGGATCGCCTTCGATTATCTGAATTGAAGTCTTATTTATCTAAAAAGCACAAAAAGCACATATACCCCTCTCCACCGTCCCATGAAATTCCCCCACCCCTCCCCATCCAAAAATAATAATAAAATTAAAAATTTGTGTATATATCTCTCTTCCCAACAAAAAAAATAATTTTTCGACAATTAATAAGTTTAATTATAACACAAATCTTCAAAATATTACAACATAGAGCATGGAATCTTCATTTAAAGGATATATTATAAACGTTTTGCATTTTGAAAAACCGTTTTTCTAACATGTTTTTTCTTGATTTCTTCATTTAAATGAGTTTTATTATATAAAAAAATATAGTAATGAATATATTCAACAAAAAATAATTGAAAAGATCCCGTCTGAAAAAAATAATGTTGGTGAAATTTATATACAATTAGTATCGATAGATTTATATCTAGGGGTGAAAACGGAGCGGATACGGAACAGATAGTGGTAAAACCATATCCATATCCACATTTCAAAGAGCAGAAATGAATACGGATACAGATAGTAAACGGATGTCAAAATGTAAAACCAAATCCATCTTAAACAGATACGGATACGAAGCGGATAATCTACAAATACGGATTCAAATACATATACAAAACGAATAATTATCGGATAATTGAGTTATATGAACTTTAAGATATAACTAATAATTAATAAAATTTAAATATGAAAATAAATGAATAATTGTAAGTTAATGGAGAGATTGATGTTGGAAAGATGGGAGATATTCCATTGATATAATATATAAACAAAATATAAAAATTGGTAACAAAAGATAGTGTGGTGTAGTGGTTTGCAGCTTGGTTGCTTAGACCATCATCCCTTAGCACATGGGTTCGAATTCCCTTGAAGGTAAAATAAATTATTTTATACTAGCGGGTCCGATTAATACTTACTGGGTTCCAGATGGGTCAGTAGTAGGGACCCGTATTTATTGGGTTCCGGATGGGTCCGATATCCACTCTATTTAGGTATTTGATAATTATCCGGATCCGTATCCAGAACGGATATCCGTCGGATAATCCATATCCGTTTCTAGCCTTATTTATATCCAACAACAAAAAATTGCCAAATTTTTTTTTCTTGAAGTAGATACTTGTGGAGTTGGGTAAAATAAACGTATATATTGATAGATTTTCAATAATATAATAAAATATTTCATTTTTTGTAATATATTTAAAAATCTTAAAAGTATGATGAAATATATAAAGAGTGAGGCTATGGTGCTATGCATAGCACCAATGGCTAGTGTACTACGGCTCAATATGGTACCTTTTAAAATCCTAACGGTCGATCCGACCGTTCAATGTGATATCCATATGAATATGTACTTGCAAACTAAATTTTATATTTTTTTGAATTTTTTTACTATTTTTTCAGATAGGTAGAAAAATCAGTGTTTTTTGAAAATTCTGGACCATCAAAATTCTATCTATCTGAAAAAATAGTAAAAAAATTCAAAAAAATATAAAATTTAGTTTGCAAGTACATATTCATATGGTTATCACATTGAACGGTCGGATCGACCGTTAGGATTTTAAAAAGTACCATATTGAGCCGTAGTACACTAGCCATCCGTGCTATGCATAGCACCATAGCCTCACTCATATATAAATAACAAATATGAACAAATATTTATTTAATTTATTAATTTAACTTTTAAAGAAAGAAAAATATATAATAATGTATGAGTGAAGGAATATTATTATTTTCTAAGAAACTTTTAAGGAAAGAAAATCCTATAATGATAAATGAGAGATATACAGTTTTAAAAGGAAATTGTTAATGAAGAGTAAATTTGTTTATATATTAAAATATTTAGATAGTGTTGTGTTAATAAAAAGATTAGTAGTGTTGATATCATGACCCGTAATTGAGTGAGGACTTGGGGTAACTATGACATTCCAATTTATTATTTTTGTATTGACTCTAGCAGTTGAGAGTGCCAGTGAATCAGAAATAGGTTTTGAGTTTTGGCAAATTTGGAACAAGAAATTTGGACTTCAGTTGAAACAAACTCCGTTGTATACTTGTATCTCTCTTCTCCTAGTAGCCTCTCTTTCGGCTCATCTCTCCGGCTCCCTCCTGTTCCCTCATGAGTTCCGGCCTATCAGCTGGAAACATTTTCCAATGATCACTGCTTTACTTTCATTTTTTTTTTCTTTAAGGATATATACACTTTTACAACTTGTCCGAACTAGAGAATTTCCATAATTTCTGTGCAGCAGTCTCGAGGGGCATTGTGGCATGATAATCCAGAGAAATCATCTAAGATTACCAATTCTGAGCTTCCATAATGTCCTGAAGCTGGAAAACTATCCCAAGGCCCCACTCTTTGGTCACTGGTACTGTGGAATATCAAACTTCGAGGGGTGTTACTCATTGAAGACACTTCAAACTATCGACTGATCTGCTTGGCAATGCATGCCAAACTTCAAGGTATGTTGCCAGAAGGAAATGTGGGACAAACTCAGCCGACAAGCTCGGAAAGGGGCTATCAGTCTTTCTACTCTCCCTGTTAAGAAGGATGTTCCTTCAGTGTTTTTTATAACATACTTTTCTTGCGTATATTGAATGTGTTTGTATTTCAGTTTTTGTTGTTCGCAGTTAGGGGTGTCAATGGTACCTTTTTACCTTTTAGCCGTTTACCGTATTGTATTCGATAAGGTGGATATGGGTAAGATTTTTTTTTCATTAGCTTATTGGATATGGATAAAAATTATTTTTCGTGAACCAAATGAGTAAGAGTATGGATAATAAATATTTCGTGTTTTTGAATTTTCTTCCTTTATAAAAAAAATAATTTAGTTAGAATTGATTACACATTTTTTTTTTATTATAAATGTAATTACATATGTGTGAAATGAATGAGTTTTTTATATTTAATTTGAAAAATATAATAAAATTAATTATTATATTAGCATTATCCGTTATTCATCCGCTACTGTTTCGTTACCCGATAATATTAATGGATAAAGATAGGGTATGATAAGGCCAATTTTTAATGGATATGGGTATGATATGAGTAAAGTCAATTTTAATGGGTATGAATATGAAAATACCTCCACCTGACCCGTACCGTACCCATTGACACCCCTATTCGCAGTTCAGTGTGCTACAAATAGAACCAAAGAACAAGAAGATATCTAAAAATAGAACCTTACTTAATGTGGATGTCATAATGTCACGATTGCACTTTCTAGATATAATATAGCAAGTCCATAGACGTTAATAGAAATTGCAGGATCTGGTCTCTGTTTCCATTAAGTTTCTATAAAATCAGAGAAACTAACATTAATCATTAGTTTATACTTTATCAGTCTCAAGTCTCAACTCACAAAGGCAATGAATCAATGATATTATTTCAGTACATCACAAAATTATGACATGTACAAGTAACAGATGCAATTGGACCTGTTTCGTGAAGCTTAGACAACTATTGCTAGAATCTGGCACTAAAAAATCAACAATAGAAAGGTGCATAATCTCAGACAGCTGCTGATGCAACGGAGGTCCTTTCTTTCAAAATTAGATAGTGTGATTGTATAGGCTGTTTTATGGACGTTTTTCTTCTTTTTATTTTCTGTAATCCACTTGGTAGCCACTACTGAGTTTTCAAAAAAAAAAAGTGCATAATCATTATAAATTGCAAATAACATTAACAATACTGGACTGATTATTCATTTTGAAACCTGCATTTCACAAACAAAAAGTACCTACAAGCAGATCTTCCAACCGTACCAAGCCTCCTCTCAAAAACCTACATGTCCTCCCCTTGATTATTCATTTTGAAAACCTTGAACCGTCATATAAGATGTACATCTACCACCTACAACCTCAAAATAGTACGAAGTGTGTCGCACATGTCTTGTATAGTATCTTCCTCTTGTGCTGCTTGTGCCTCTTGAAGCGGCATATCCTCATAACACCTACATTATGAATAATACATCATTCTAAGGGAAGAATTGCATGCATACTACCCCTTGTTAAATAAAAAAGAAAAGAAAGGAAACTAACATTTTATGATATGCCAGAGCCTGAGCTAAGTTCATTAGGGTCGGACTTGAAGTCAATCTCTGGTACACTCCTGGTGGAAGCAGTACCTGCACAGAAAAAGAAAAAGAAAATAGTGTCATTATAAGAAAAGTGCAGTTCAGTAATAAATTACACCAACCGCCAAGTTACTAATTAGCAAATAGATGTAAAGATAACATAATAATAATAACAATAATAATAATAATACAAACCTCGTTTTGTCCTTTGCGGCCTTTCTTGGTCTGGCCATCACCACTGAAAAGCTCTCTAACAGCTTCCAAGGCAGCATTGCCAGTTGATCCCAACATTTTATCTCCTAAAATGTTATCTGACACCAGTGCTAATGGAGATATATCTATTGCCTTTAAAAAGGGTATTGGCACTGTATTTCCAGCTGCATATATCGCCCAGAGCTACAAGAAAAACACAACAGAAACACAAAGGTTTATAGTAGAGCTAACAAAGTATAACTTGCCTGGAAAAACCTGCTCAAGTCTCCTGAACCTGAAACCAACCAATATTCATCTAGAAACAAAATGAACTTGACTGGCCTGAACTCAAACTGGCATGCTGGTTGACCTCAAAAGAACCAAAACCCCCAAGGAACAAAACAAACTTGACTCAATTCAAATGACCTGCAACCCAAAACGGACAAAACCTGGTTTGGTGCAAACCTGAATCTGAAATGAATACTGGTGTGATCTTGGTTGTGTTTTTATTCGAGACAAGAGGCAAAGCTTCAAATTTCTATTAAAATAGAAACCAGCAAAGGTTCAGTTCCTTGTTGGGCTTGGATCCAGTATGCATCCAACCAGATAGAAAGGTAGAAACAGAAACACACCTTATCTTGCACAGTGAAGGCTTTACGGCTGGTAGCACCGGACAAAGTAGCCTTTGCCTGATCCTGTTTTGTTAAAGTGACTGGAGACGTGACCTTCTTGTCTTCACCTAACACAACATCTGCAGTGGTAGCACCATCTGACGACTTGTCAGCTACCTCTTGTTGCTTATGGACAATAGTTCCAGTAGCATTCTCTGACCAAGAATTGATATCTTTCCTAAGATCCAGTGTGAATGACGTGATATCACCAAGGCCTGGTATGAACTCTTCTTTTGGGGAAGCAGGTGATTCCTCTGCTTCTTCATTGCCATCTTTGTGAACTATAAATGTTCCAAACTCTCCTAAAATTCATTCAAATGTGTGTGTGAGAGAGAGAAGAAAGAGAAAGATTTCTTAAGTTGTCAACAATTAACCATATGATACTCAAAAACAATGAGGATATTGACAATAAGTATGCCCATCCATCAAGCATTTACGACTCTGCAGAAGAACACTGATTGGTGCTTTCTGCAGAAAAGGACCAGAACTAACAGCATTCACTGGCTACAAAGATTTACAAATAAATGACAAGTTCACAGTAAGCACAACAGTCCGGACAAAAATATGTATTCATTTAAGCTTCATAACAGGCAAGTTAAAAAAAATTCCATTAAATCGAATCCCACCTCTAACGGGATGTTTTTTTATGTTATTTCTTTTATCTCATTTATTTAAGACACTAAACCCTGAGCACATTCTTGATTAGAGGAAATTTGAAACCATCATTCTTCTGAAAAGATACAGGAAGGTGAGAAGTTGTCTAAGCTAAAAAAAATTCCAAGAAAAGAAATTTAGAATATTCATTATGTAAAAATGGGTGACTTTTTGCACACTTTAAAGAATAAGAATGCTCTCTATAATAATAAATCTTTCTTGAAGAATACCTGAAAAATCATCTTCGGTTGTTTCATGGGGTCTAGAAGGCAGAGTGTACTGCAGCGTTTGCTGATCCATTAACTTCCATCAGAAATTTCATAATCAGAAAATAATATCAGAATAGCTAAATACAAAACCATCATACTACAAGAAACATGATAGTACATTGTCAATCCCTGGTTGGCGGTTTTGAGCCTGTGATGCCAACTGTGCTCGGATTTGTCTTGCTTGCTTCAGCCTAGGTAACATCTTTGATGCTCCTGTTGTGCACCTTTCTATGAACTTGTGCTGTAATCATCACAGCAATTATCATCAAACTATTATTAGCTCACTGCTAGCAAATCATATGATCTATTAATTAACTGGCAGTGTCTTAATTCATTACCTTGACCATCTCAGCAGCTGTAGGACGAAGCCTTGGATCCTTTGTCAAGCATTTCGCAATAAAATCATGGAATAGAAGTGACCTGCATCAGAGAAGCAGACAAACAGTGCCCGTTGATTATTGAGATTTATGTCATAATTTATGATTTGAGCTACTTATATTATTAAAATGATAAAAACATTATGTACCATTTCTCTTTATCCTCAAGCATAGGAGCAGGTTCGCTGGATATCATAAACAGTACCTATATATGTATGATAGAGTTTACACTTGAAAGCAATATCACAGCAATAAATAATAACAATCAAGCTAAGTGGAAAGGATGATTCTACTTACTCTCATCGGGTGAACAGTTGATCTTGGTGGCAATCCCTGCAACAGACATAACACAATAAAAGTAAGTGAAATAATAAACAAAATAAACAACATAGTACAGCTTCAATTAGGAAATAAGAAATCCACCTCTGCCATCTCAATAGCTGAAACACCGAGAGCCCAAACGTCTACCTGAATCAAAAAGAAGAACAACTTCTCACAAAGGAGTCCCTTGCAAAAGGAAAGAAAAGAAAAGATCCATTCAATGATTACAGAAAATAATTACCTTTCCATCATAGCGGCTTTCTTGTATAACTTCTGGAGCCATCCAGTGAGGAGTTCCTATAAACTGACAAAACCAGGAAAAAAACCATTTAAAAATCCACTTCCCAATATAAGTTTGTGGTTGGCTGCAATATTACTAGGAGGTGGATAGTGAAGGGGAGAATTTCTACATGTCTACAAACAAGTTATCATACAACTTCATAAAAAATAAAAAATAAATTATAAGAATACTCATTTATGAGTTGACTATAGTACCGTATTGCGCTTTGACATGGTCCTTGTCAGCTGGGCAGCAACCCCAAAATCACCTGGGACAAATGATACAGCGGCAACCACTTAATACTCATTTGATTCATCTCACATTAACAGATCTCACCATAATGAGAAGTAAACTAAAAGGATAAAGAGATGTGTGCTCACCCAACTTTACCTCTCCTTGATCAGTCAGAAGAATATTGCCACCTTTGATATCTCTATGCACCTTGAATATTGAGTGCAAGTAGGCAAGACCCTGCATAATAAAACTTTCTACATAATTATGAAATGTTATATACTTCATATTTCATAAAATTCTGACTTTGCATGCACCTAAGTTGTTCATCAAACCTGACAATTCCTGGTCCTAGTCCATATTGCTTGGCCCGCAGGCAGTCAGGCAGACCCAACCTGACTTACTTTTATACATAACTATATTTAGCAATGCAGACTGAGCCCAAGTAATATACCTACATAAGATCTGAGCCAACATTTCTTAATTTGCTGAGAGCTGGGCTGTTTTATTTTTTTATAAAGAAGGGACCAACCCGATGGACCCTAAGATAACATGTTGTGACAAAATCAAACTATATATTTAGCACCAGAGGATCCGGGGTGTGTGCTACCTTAAGGGCTTCTCGACAAACATATGCAATTTGGGACTCATCAAAAGGCTCCTCTGTTATACTCATCAAATCAGCAACGCTCCCTCCTCCGCAGTACTCCATCACTATCTGCAAAGTATAATAAATTTCGCATAAAATAGTAAGTAATATAACTAAAATCTTTGAATTCCAGAGTAATGGCAAAATAATACGCACCCAAAGGTAATCCTCGCCTTGGTAGCTACCAAAGTAGCGCACCACATTGGGATGGCTGCACTGCTGTAGCATCTCTATTTCCCCTCTTATGTCTTCATACCCTTCCTCCTGTTCATGCACAAAGCATCAATCAGTCATAAGTCAATTTGCTTCACTTTTATATTTTTGTTTAATTGAAGAAAGAAAATATATATAAACATACCCCTTCAGCTAAGGAAATAACTTTGACAGCTACCAGCTCTTGTGTTATGATATCTCTTGCTTTATAAACTGCGCCATACGACCCTTTACCTACAGTTCACAGCAAATTCAACACAATACAAGAAAAAACATTAGCATGATAACTAAACCTATGTTTCAAGCTATATGGCTAAATACTTAATCAGGTATAAGGACTTGCATATTTAAAAAAATAAAATAAAATAAAAGGTACAAGGACTTGCACTAACCAGATTGCAATTCCATTTTTTTCCTCTTTTTTTTTTTTAAGTAGTGGGCAGTTCCACCAGCTTCATTGAAACTATAGTTTCTAAAAGGAACCACACCATGACACCAAGGTATCCATGGGAATTTAAACCTACATTACTTTAACAGGTACACAATTCCATTTTCTTCAATTTAACCAATTCTATAGAAGGTACCCATACTATTTGTTAATTCCTGTGCCAAGTCACAACCAAACTGAAATAAAGAATGAGACTCAAACCATACAATACAAAAGAAATGCATTGTATTATCAGTCATAAACACAACTGACAGACAAGAGACGGGGAGAGAGAGAGAGCTAACCAACCAAGCTCATCTAGCAACTCGTATCTCGTAGTTGGATCTTCTCTGGTAACATTATCGGGTAATGAACTAACTGAAGGTCTTCGCCTGTTATTCTGCGTAAATCTTCCTTCATCAACCGGCACACCACTGACAAACGGCGACCCGAACCCGCCTCCTGTTCCCCCTCCAGTTCTTCTTATCACTGTACCCGAAATCGATTCGGACCCGCTATCTCTTGGACTACTGGACTTGACCACGAATGTATTGAACGAATCCTCATCTGGATCAGCGGCGAAGCGCCTTAGATCGGGAAATGGAACCTGGTGGGGTGGGGGGTTAGGTTTTCTAACAGAGCGAGATGGGGCGGCCAAGGTGCGCTTCACGAGGAATGTCCCTGAAAAATTGTGATCGGATTCGGATCCGGAGTCGGGTTCGGATTCGTCGAAGGAAGATCGGCCGAAGTCCTTGGGAAGACGTTGAAGGAGAGGAGGGAGGGACGCGTCGGGCTCGGATTCAGGCTCAGATGCGTCGTCAGCTCCGCTTCCGCCATGGATCACCACAGTTGAATAAATATCGGAGTCTTTTTTCTTCTTCCCGCGAGAAGCAGAGAAATCCATTGATGAACGCAGAAGAGGAGGCAAGGAGTGGAGGACAAAATCGACGTGTCTACTTTTCCTACCGTCAGGCCCACTTGTCAGATTACAATACACTGAGAGGTTTATGGGCTGCTTGATAATTATAATGAATCCCAAGTTTGATACATGAGATTTGTTAGAAAGTCCAAATGCAGCCCATTAAAACGGTTACTTTTTACCTAAGAAAAACAATTAAGCCCATTAATAGCGAGGGAAGATGCGGAGAATAATAAAATTCGCATCCTCTGAGATATCTCAAACTTTGCGTGACTTTATGGAAAATCGCAACCATTCAAATAAGTTCTACACGAATCTCGAAGCACAAATAATACTGGCCCCTGCGCTATCCCCAAATAGGCACCAGACACGTCGGTCACGCAAAAGTTGAGATATCTCAGAGGATAGCACTCAGAATAATACAGGGACAGACTGAGATAAGAACTGGAGGGGGAATAGAAGATGCATGACAGAGATGCATATGTTAAAAGTTAAAACCTAGAAAAACTCATAATTTCATCATCATTTGTAATAATTATAAACTTGAGAATCAAACTGAATAATCTACATTTATTAAATATTATGTTTCCTTTATATTCATTGATTTTTTTGCTGGTTTCATGAATACTAATTATGAATTAATGAAAAGGCGTTTTGATTTGGAGACTAATTAATCCTGACAATGATAACCGTTGTTTTCTATCTCTCTCCATTTTGTTTATAAAAGGTTAATCTCAAATTTTACTGATTGACCTGATTCTTCATCTCTCTCTGTTTTGTATCCGAGAGAGAAAAACGAGTAAATAATTGTTCTCCATAAAAAAAAATAAGAAAACACGTATCTCAGTCTTTTGGTATCCGATAATTCATTCCCACAATAATATTTGTTCATTATCTCAATTGATAAATTCTAATTTTTGCTGGATATTGTGAAGTTATCGTCAGTTGCTTTTATGGCGTGTCTAAGGAGCATACAACTCCGAATTATCTTAGTTGCAGTTCCATCTTGCACGATGAGACAGAATAAGCTTAATGACAATGTCTCATAACGATCCGGATATTATCCTTTCAACTTGATTTATTTTATTTATTAATTTATTTTACTATCTGAATTGTTCTGAAAATTTTCCTCAACAGTATATTGTCGAGTATATTGTCGAGTACAAAAACACATTTTTGCATGCTACTTTAAACTAGGAATAGCAACAAGCGTGGCTCATTACAAGCTGGACTTAGTTCGTGATTGGCTTGCTACAATAATCAAGTGAGCCGAGTGAGGTAAGATTTAGAAGCTGAATTAAAATTTCAACTCATAGTCAACACGAGTCAGGAGCGAGCTGGAACAAGCTATCTCGTTAGCTTGCTGGACTTTATTGAACTACCATCATACAAATTCAAAAAAAATAATGTAGCCCATTAAACATTTATATAATCCAAACCATCAAATATGACATAATGACAAAAATTCATTTTACATAACATAGCAATTAATTTAACATGAACTTTACACATTTAAACTTACAAATTCATACAGAATGACTAGAAAATTCACACAAATTCATACATGTATCAAGCTGGACAAAATAAAATTCACACAAATTTATACCTGAACTGAGCTCGTGAGCAAGTTAGGCCCAGCTCAAACTTGTTAATTCTGAATCGAGCTAGTGACGAGCTATCTTGTTAATAGTTCGAACCAATAACGAATGGACTATTAACAATCAAGTCAGATACGAGTCCCGATCAATCCACAAGCAATGAGCTTTTTTGTAGGCCCTACTTTAAACAATAATTAGTTTCCGACTTATATTGACTTTTGAAATATAAAGTGTAGAATATTCTTTTTCATTTTGCTTTTCCTCAAAATAAGTTACTTTTCAATATTTTGTGACTTTTTTTCACAAAGGCCAAAGCACGCTCCAAATTTAAAAAAAAAAAAAAAATCAATTTCCAGCATAAATTTAGATTTTTTTTTTTTTTACTTTGTCTATCAGTTCAAGAAAACCGATTCATGAGTCGTGTTGACTTGACAGTACTGAGTTTATACAAAAAAAAACTGCAATAAAAAAAATCTTACAAGCTAGTTCAGCAAACATAACACGTTGCGTGTCACACATCAAAAAAGCAAAAAAAGAAAGAAAGAAAACTTTATCACGGCACTAATATTTTTCTAGATTTATAACTTTATAGTTAATATTTGTTAAATAATCAACTAGGGATATGAAATATGAATGATCAATGAAATCTACCCTGCATATTATGTCGGGGTCTTTTGTCGAGTGCGTATCTCTGAGATATCTCAACTTGAGTAGAACTGGGGTGTTCTTAAGCTCACTGAGTCTCTTTGTGAGCTTAATTCAAAAATCTATCGAATTGGTTTCAAGTGACGCATCCAAACTGTTAAAACCGATCTACTTCACGAGTGATGAGTTTACATATCAAGTTTTTAAATTTTCGAACTAATTTAATATAGAGGAGAGATCGGATGACACATTTTTTTGGTGACATCGAATGACACAGTGCATTTTCAAAGTTTTTAAAGTTCAAATAGTCGATCCAAACCGTTCAATATGATGGATATATTAAAATGTGCTTGCAGATCAAATTTTACATTTTTTTTGAATTTTTTTACTATTTATTAAGTATTATACAAAATCGTTGTTTTCAAACCATGAATTTTTGTACCCATCTTAATAAATAGTAAAAAAAAATTAAAAATGTAAAATTTGATCTGCAAGCACATTTTAATATATCCATCATGTTGAACGGTTTGGCGAGCTTAAGAACACTCTAGTTCTACTCTCTCAACTTCAGGGATTCGACTCTGCTGTTTTTCTCGATAAATTTTTTTTTTTCATGCACAAATCTTAATAAATTTAAATGATTAGAATAGGAAAAGCAGGATCCTAAGCAGCAGAGTCCGTTCTCAACTTCCGTGTGGCCGAAGTGTACGGTGCCTATTCGGGGATAGCGCGGAGGCAGTATTACATGTGTTTTGAGTTTCGTGCCGAACGTATTTGAACGGTTGAGATTTTCCATAAAAACACTCATAAAGTCTGAGATTTCTCAGAGGATGCGAATTCTCTTTTGTCGACAGTCGACACTACTACATCTTTTTCTCGAATTTACATCTCAGAATCTTCTGTGGTAAAACACTATGTAGACAAATGTGTAGAGAAGATAGAATTGCAGTAAACGTATCACGGCAAGTCGGCAATGCGTCAATGGGTCACGGGTTATTATGTGGCCGCGATCCTCTTTGCTTTTGTGTAGAAGGCAGAAATTATTATTTCTTTTTCATTTAAACAGACTAACAGCACAAAAGGTCATACAATCGACTCCCCAAACTCTTTCCTACTGACGGAAAATTAATTCCTATTAATGTGAATTCTACGAATATGACCAAAATGAAATATTTTATTTATATAACTTCATTTAGATATTTGGACTCGCGTATTTCCTAGTACGCATATTTAATTGTGTTAATTTTTTTCACATTATTTTTTAATTTTTTTTAGTAAAATGAGTCCAATCTTGAATATACTTTGGGAGTTTCTGATAATTTTTTATAATTCCTTCATTTTAATCCAAGAAAATATGTCTATTTGGTACAGAAAATATTTATAAAATATTTTGTATATCATTTTTCATAAACTTTTGAATATTAAAGTTAGAAACTAATGGATGCTTTTGGGAGCGAAAATTATTTTGTAAGATACATAATTTATTTGTTTTATCACGTAATTTTTATATATTACAATGGTATTTTTTTCATTCCCAAATTGCAATATGTAGTTTAAAGTTTGTTTATCTAGTTGCATTGCTTCATGTACTTTTTTACTGTGCTATAGTTGGAACTAGAGTGTTCTCAAGCTCATCAAATTTTTTGGTGAATTTTAACTCAAAAACTATTGAATTGCCTTAAAATGACGAATTTAAACCTTTGAAATCGATCTACTTCACTAGTGATGTGTTTAAATGTTAAATTTATAAATTTTTTAATTAATTTAGTATAAAGTCAATCGGTCAAAAAAAAATTATAAGTTAATTTAATACGTTCATTTTTCATTATTTTTTAACAGCTTGACTTTATATTAAATTAATTGAAAAAAGTGTAGATTTAACATGTAAACGTATCATTCATGAACTACATTGATTTCAACATTTTAAATTTGTCGTTTGAAGTCAATATGATATATTTTAGAGCTAAGTTCATAAAAAAACTTGATAAGTCTAAGGACACCTTAGTTCTACTCGTTTAGTTTTTTTTCTTGTTTATTTATATTTTTCAATCATTTTAATTATTGCCCTATAATGTATTAGGTTGTGCTTTACAAATATTAGAGAAAAAGAGGGAGTGACAGAGTTTTAAGGGAAGGAATGAGAATGATGTAAAATATGAATTCATCCCCTCTACGCCCCAATACAAAAAGGACAAAATTAGTTTGTTGATCTTTCCTCATTCTTGTTGTTTGCGTCTTTTTAATATGATCTGTAATTATTAACTAATACATAATGAAGAAATCAAATAAAAATTAATCACATCTAAAAAAGTGATCAAAATAATATTTCAATTTTGTTGCAACGCACAGACACTTAACTAGTTCTTTTAAAGCACTGAGTGGGTATTTCAATACAGTGGTCCGTACAATACAGTTTAAAAAAGTGTGTAATATTGAAAGAAAGTGTACATTTATTTGAGTCTAAGAGTGCAAAATATATGTAAAAATAATGTGATATTAATCCCTTTTATATTATTGATTATCTATTTCACTTTAAATATAGTCTATTTTAGGTTTGAAATATGAATGAGAGAATTTCTTATGAATATTAAGATAATTGGGTGGCTTAATCTCCAACATTTATTTTAAAAAAATAGTCTATTTTAACTGAAAGAAAATATTAATTTTTGATGAAAAAGTATGCAGATTTAGATTAAAAAATCAGTAAAAAAAAGTTATGGCTCCTATGACATTAGTACATTTCAACATAAATGCCGCAAAATCCACAACCTATCAATATGCTTCAAATAATGTATCTAAGTCATTCAAATTCATCTACTCTACGAATAATGAGTTTATAGCAAAATTTATAAATTTTTGAATTCATTTAGTATAAAGTTAATTGTAAAAAAAAAAAGGATCTTAAATTAATTCTGATGCATTCATTTTTTTTTATCATATTTACTACTTAACTTGATATTAAATGTCATCAAAAGTTCATAAATTTACAGTCATGAAGTATATCGGTTTGAATTTGTCATTTGACGCCGATAATACTGATGATATGAAGTTAAAATGTCACTAATACCGATAGTCGGACTCCGAACTCATACAAAAATGAGTCCACATCATCTATCTTATGAGTTAATGCATCTCGATCGTCTAATTTTAAACATAGCCAATTCGGCTCCCGCCTAACTATAACGCAAGAGCCTTTAATATCAGTACGGATCTGATTTACACAGATCTAAAAGCGAATTGACAGTCAAGATACATTAACTCAGAAATTCCTTTTGGAGTTAAATTCAGAGGATACGAATTCTAAAACAAACTACGTAAAAATTATCTGAGACACTTTTTGTATTCTGGTATTACAGTCAACAGATTGTTCTATTAGGGGGGATTTCACGTATATCTCTCAAAAACTTTGAAATTATTTTTTTTCCTTCGAAGTTCATAATAACATACTCACCCTTCTCAATTTCAAAAACTCACAAATTTATCCATTTTTTTGCATTTTCTGTCAAAACTCATTTTAAATTTATAAAATATCCACTTTACTTTTCATGAAAAGGAAAAGACAAAAAAATGCAGCATGTTTAAGAAAATGTTAGTATTCTAATTAATTGGTTTTTAGGCAAACAATTCATTTTTTTTTTACTTCAGACTCGTGCACAAGTGTATACGTAGATGTCATATTATATACGTCAGAAGTAGACAAATTAATTATTTGTTCTCGAAAACCGATTAATTAGAATACTGACATTTTTCTAAACACACTACATATTTTTTTTATTTTCTTTCATGAAGAGTAAAGTGGATATTTTATAAATTTAAAATGAGTTTTAATAGAAAATATAATAAATGGGTAAATTTGTGAGTTTTTGAAGTTTAGAGGGGGAATACATAATTTTAAAATTTTTGGGGTATACATGAAATTCCCCCTTCAATTAAAAATCAATGACTTTGACGCGAAAAAATTGACCGCTTTGAGGTAAAATCCCCTCTTCCCGTGTCTTGCTATCTACCCTAGATCCTCCTTGAATTCGTATCCTCTGCATTAACTTAAAAGGGAATCTTTTGAGTTAATGAATCTAGACTGTCAAATGTGCTTTAAGATTCGTGCAAACTAAATCTGCACAAATATTAAAGAGCCCCTATGTTATATGCACGATCCAGATTGACTCCGTCTCAAATCAGACGATTGAAATTCATTAACTCAAAAGATTTCCTTTTGAGTTAATGCAGAGGATACGGATCCTCCTTACACCGGATACCTTGTCTTTTTCTTCCACGTGCCTACCCCAGATCAGTCGATCCCACGCAGAATTCACATCCTCCCAGGTACCTGACGAGGGAATCTTTTACAATTAGTGGATCAGGACCGTTCTTTTGAGCTTTGCACGAATGTAAAGCCCAAAAATACTGTCCCCTGAGGTAGCCCGAATCTTAAAGCGTCTAAGAGTTAATCTCAAACCGTAAAGTGAAGGACATCTTCTACGGTACCTCCCACGCAGCTCTAAAGAAAGACAAATTGTGTAAAAGAAAAGATTCCTTTCTAACTCGTGCCCCCCCACCTGTACAACCCAAGTGCCCGTAAGTGCAGAGCAGTTAACAGAGGTGCACATCGGTTGAACCTCTCATCGACATCGACTGCCTCTTTCGTTTTTCGCGATTATTTTAGGTTCTCCATCAATATTCACATACCATTGAAATCAATGATGGGAAAGATGAGAATAAGAACCGACAGGACCAGCGCCAGTCGGACCCCCTTATTGATACACTCTAATGGGGTATAACCAGCTCCTTTCAGTGTTTTGACCCTGGTCATCAATTAGCTTGATAATTACATTTCTTTTGAATTTGATCATACTTTTTTAATTTTTAGTAATTCGTGTAGTGTTCTGTAAAGAATTCTCAATTAATTTTTTTTATTGTAATTAAGAGCAGTAGCGGTATTGTAAATATTACGTGTAAAGTATCATAGCTTACCAGATTGAAATAATCTAGTAATACTGTTTTTCTTTATAGGAATCTTTGGGCCTAGGCGATCTAGAAGAAGGCAGTACAGTTCAGGTGTTCTTTTACTTATCTCTCTTCTCCTTCTTTCTCAAAGCTTAATTTCATCATCCAATGCAAGGATTGCAATTCTGGCCCGGTTTATTATTATCTTTTCAAGTATCTTGTCAAAGATGTAGTAATTTTTCAAATTAAAAAAGCAAAACAAATTATAGGCTGGCAGTACCTCTTGATACTTAAAACCGATACTGTAATCCTTGCTTTAGTGATAAATTAACAACAATATATATTTTTTTTGTTAATGTGGGAAATTACTGACAGTACTGCACTATTTAACCCAGCCAGGAAATGTCACCTTCTGCCGAATTTTCAGCCTGGTAATCAAGATGTCCTCTTTTGCTCTTATTTTTTCGATTATTATAATTTGCTGCCTGCTTTATATATTGTTTCTTTGCTTGATACCGCAATTCACTTGCAAGTGAAATTTTAGGCAAAGCCAGAGGCTGGAAGTTTGGTTATTGGTACTATCGCATTGCTCATTGCTTCCTTCAGTAACATTCTCATTGTAAGTTATATTTTTCCATCATTCAAAATTTCCTTCTTATTATACTTACATAAAGCTCTCTGAACTGGCAATTTAACATTTTTTAAAATACAGCCAAAATATGGAGGACAGATTATAGATATTGTGTCAAGAGACATAAGAGAGCCTGAAGAAAAAGATGAAGCCCTAGATGCTGTCAGGGACACAATATTGGACATTGTGCTCATTGTTGTTATAGGGTAACTTTTTTTTTATTCATCTAAAACCAAAAGGGGCTAAATTTTATATATAGACTCTTAAAGTGATTTCATGCAGATCAATTTGCACAGCGCTACGTGCTTGGCTTTTCAATTCAGCTAGTGAGAGAGTTGTTGCACGACTAAGGAAAGACTTGTTCACTCATCTTGTTAACCAGGTACTTTTTCTATGCTTTACCTTATTACTATGACAATGTATATTGCAAATTAAAGCCAGTATCTATCTTATCTGCTAATGGCACTCGGCACTTATCATACTTCCTATCAACACCCAACATGCCTGAGATATTTCAGCAGGTCTCTTCCATTACATATTGACATATCTGTCCTAACTCATTATCCTTTCGTTTTCCTATAATGCCACTTGAGCTAGACATAAAGCAAATATGGTGGGTAGAATATCAAATATGAGAATGGGTTTTTACTTGAAAATATGATAAATATTGTGTGTAATTTGCAAGAAGGTAAATTCATTCATGAATTTAATCTCTCCGCATGCTAATATAACTCCCAAATGCCATTTTCACAGGAAATAGCATTTTTTGATGTGACAAGAACTGGAGAGCTCTTGAGTCGGCTTTCAGAGGATACACAAGTAATAAAGAATGCGGCCACAACTAACCTTTCTGAGGCTCTGCGCAACATTGCAACCACACTAATGGGTCTCGGGTACATGTTTCTCACTTCATGGAAGCTAACATGTGAGTGTCAAAGTACAGATTACAATTTTCTCCTGCTTCGATGTTAATGCTTGCTTATAATTTGAGGCTATAACATTACACAGGCATACACACAAATAAAAACTGATATAATTTTTTAGCTACCTTAAACTGTGAAGTTTTTGTAGTGCTCATAATTTCTTTCTTTGGATCACAGTGTTGGCACTGGTTGTGGTGCCTATAATATCAGTTGGAGTTCGTACCTTTGGTAGGTACCTGCGTGAACTCTCTCATCAGACTCAGGCTGCTGCAGCTGTTGCTTCTTCCATTGCTGAGGTTCAATTGATCAGAACTTCTGTATCTTCATAATATTTCATTTTAATTCGAGTTCTTGACAGTAGCTTCTGAGATATGCACTGACAAGAATAGTTGATTCAATTTCAGGAGTCCTTTGGTGCGATTCGCACAGTCAGATCCTTTGCACAAGAGGGTCATGAGGTGTCACGCTACTCCAACAAAGTGGATGAGACCTTGAACCTAGGGCTCAAGCAAGCTGTTAGTTATTCTATCTCAATGCATGTTCCTCCAAATATTTCATTATTTTGCTTAGAAGCATTTTCTTAACGTTATGGAATGATTATATGTGATTGTTTAGAAATTAGTGGGGCTATTCTCGGGAGGTATGAATGCTGCGTCAACACTGTCAGTGGTAACAGTAGTGATTTATGGAGCTAATTTAACCATCAAAGGATCTATGACTGCTGGTGCTCTCACATCCTTCATCCTTTACAGTCTTACAGGTAAGTTATCGGTATTAGGTTGCCTATTTTACCCTTGGTGGTACTGAATACTAGTTCTGATGTAGTTTTGTTGCATGGTGACAGTTGGTTCGTCTGTATCGGCCTTGTCTGGGTTATACACTACTGTAATGAAGGCAACAGGTGCAAGCCGGAGAGTGTTTCAGCTATTGGATCGGGTTTCCTCTATGCCTACCTCTGGAGATAAATGTCCAACTATGTGAGATTCCCTGGACTGGCATAATTTTTTATTTGACTTTCCTTGATTCGTTTTTTTTTAATTTGTTTGTTCTGGATTTAGTGATACTGAAGGCGATGTTGAACTGGATGATGTGTGGTTCACCTATCCTTCCCGACCTTCTCACATGATACTTAAAGTAAAATTTAAAATTAGATTATCAAATTCTTCACGGACAATAAAATTAATATGCCCCATCTTTATGAAGATTTACAACATTAAAATTGCAGGGAATTACACTGAAATTGAACCCAGGTCAGAAGGTTGCACTTGTTGGGCCAAGTGGTGGTGGAAAAGTAACTCTTTTCTTAATTTATTTTATTCCATCATATCATGGGTTGCTAACTTATGCTATATATGATACATAAAATGTTGGCATTTTTGTGTCTTTGCAGACCACCATAGCAAACCTGATACAGCGGTTTTATGACCCTTTAAAGGGGAAGATATTACTAAATGGCATCCCCTTGGTAGATATATCGCACAAGTATCTCCACAAACAGGTACTTGTTATATAATCCATCATTGTTTTATTGGAGGAAATTTTACAAGTACTTGTGCTTAATACTATCTCTCATTTATCTTGGCAAAAATAATTCAGGTGAGCATAGTAAGCCAGGAACCGGTACTATTTAACTGCTCGATTGAAGAGAACATTGCTTATGGCCTGGATGGAACAGCCAGCGAAGCTGATATTGAAAACATTGCTGTACGTAAATCTTACTGAAAGAAACATACATTAAAATTTGCAACCAAACTTGATTTTATTTACATAAGAAAAATGAAATACAGAGAATGGCAAATGCACACGAGTTTATATCGAAATTTCCAGACAAATACAAGACGGTTGTTGGAGAAAGAGGGATAAGACTGTCAGGAGGCCAGAAGCAGAGAGTGGCAATAGCAAGGGCTTTACTAATGAACCCACGTGTGCTTCTCTTGGATGAGGCTACAAGTGCTCTTGATGCTGAAAGTGAATATCTTGTTCAGGTATTTCTGTCTTCTTTAATAAAAGATAAACTCATGCACAATACCTTTAATCCTTTAGTTTATGCATTTATATTTAGAGAATTAATGTCTGCTTTTATTGTGTTTATTGGTGTTTTCTATAAATTTTTTTATTCTGGGCGTGAACCATCTTAAATATGGAATAATTGAACAGGATGCTATGGATTCTTTGATGAGAGGGAGAACTGTCCTTGTAATCGCACACCGTCTCTCAACTGTTCAGAGTGCCAATAGTGTAGCTGTCATATCTGATGGTCAAATTGTGGAGAGTGGGACCCATGATGAGCTACTTTGCCAGAACGGCATCTATACGGCTCTTGTCAAGCGCCAATTGCAACAAGGCCCCAAATTTGAAGCTGAAACTGATATTGTCAATAAAGAGTAAACTGAATTACTTTGCTGAACCTCTTATTTATTTCTCTAGTACACAGAGATACAGCAAACACGGAAATATTGATCTTCTTATCAGTGCAGACTTGTTGACATGTTCAAGTTGTGAATGTAGATTCCAACTGATATAGATTCGTATTGATAAATTAATATAGTACCGGTGCTAAGGAACATTCTCTAGAGTGGCTAAGCCAGTGTTATCCTGTAATTCTGTGTCATACAAGAGGATCTTAAAGGGACACACAGCAGTTTTTTTTTTTTTTTTTTAAAAGAAGTGGAGTATTCCACCAATTAACATGAAAACCTTACAAAGTCATTACAGTTCCAACTGGTACCACCTCTCTGGTACCAGTAACCAAAGTCACAAAATACAAAATCTGGTACTAAGCAAATACCACAAGCACACAACAGTTTATACCACGGCCACCTATCTAACCTGATAACATCCAACATAGAACAGACCCTTGAACTACCAAAAACAGAATAGACCCTGCAAAACAACACAATTGCTACAAAAGACAATTAAGCAAAAAAACCCTGACAAACTAAGTAATCCCAGAAGCCTGCAACTGGCTGTTTTGAGTAGCATCCTCACCATCCAAAGTTGTCCCTGCTCCAAGCATAGGGATCGTATCCTGTTCTTTCTCCATGAAAATTGCTACTGTAGTACCTATCAGGTCCTTCACATCACAAGGCAAAATGAGATTAAGTTGAGAGCTTAAGTCAGATTTTTGTCGAGAACCCCAAAAATAAGCAACTGATAAGATTTTTGAACCTAAAGATTTAATATCCTGTATTCTTCCATCTTTGAAAACAATTCTGTTCCTATCCAGCCATCAATTCCACAAAACTGAACCTCTTATTATTTCTACTAAGTTTGCATCTTTCAAAGGTACACAGTAGTCTATTTCCCACAGATCCTCTATTAATTTCTTGTATAATAACAAAAATGTCTGTACTTAATTTATCTAGAGAAAATGAGTGTATTTGTACGCGGCACTATCTGTTCGAAGAAAATAAATATAATCTATAATGAACCGTATATTGTATAAAAAATATAAGGAAAATTCCATACACGATTTTTGCGTTGTGTTTGAATTTCAAAAATACTTTTTCAAGGAGATATACGGATAGAAGACTTGTCAGAAATAACGGTAAAAGTTAAATGAAGTAAACTCAAATGCTGCAGTACATAATACACGTTGTAAGATTTGTTGTGTTAAAGAAAATTAATGTATCCAATTCTGCAAGTCAATGTGAAAGCAACATCGCTACACTTTGCAGTGTGAAAGCAACATCAACTTCTATTCGGCTAGAAATGATATTTTTTTTATTGACTAAAAAACATGAGATAGTAAAAAGTCGAGCGTATTAGATCAAATTTTTATAAAATATTTCGTATTTGTAATGTATTGCGGACTTGGTTGTTCTTCTTAATGTATTTATAAATCTCTGAAGAAGAGAACTGAAATGCCTTTATCTTTTATGTAAACATTACATATTTAAAAGTTAAAGCTAATAATTCCAAAATTTAAAAATAAGTATTAAATAACCGTTATTTGAAGCTATATCACTTGGTTTATGCTCACCAGTCACCATGAAAACTCGTAACATTTTGGCCTTGTTTTGTTGACTGTTGTAACTTGTGAGTAATTTCCATGCGTTGATTTTTCAAGTTTTTTTTTTATTTAAAATAGAGTCAAAATGTATATTTTTTTAATCTGCGTATAGACTAATAATAAAAATCATATTTATCGATTTTATTTTATTATTTGAGTTTCAAAAAGTGAAGAAAAGGGAAATTAAGGTATTTGAATCCTTCTAATTATTAATTCATTTATAGTATGTTATGTATGTTTGTTCAATATTTTAATAAAAACTTCAGTTCAAAATATATAATTACCAAAGAATTATTAAATATCCTCTGAAGGTGATTACGATCCTCTCGCGAAATTATTTATGATAAAATAAAAAAAAATAACAAACATTACGCATGCTAATAAGTTGAAATGCATTTACAGTAATTTTAGCTGGAATGCTCGTTAACTTTTTTTTCTGTACTAAATAAAAAAAAGGTAAGTCACACAAATTAGCTAGAACGTATTTACAACATATTGCTTGTGTCGGCTCATAATTTTAATTAATTGACTCTTAAATTCAAGTGATATAATCATCAAAATCAAAGGTTTAAATAGCGTTTAGCGCGTCATAGCGGAACGGCTGAAAAAATGATGCTATGCTCATATAGCACCGTTATAGCGCGCTATAGCGGCAATAGCGTCAATAGTGTCATAGCTTTTATGGTCCAAAAACGCTATAGCGCGCTATTTAGAACCTGATCAAAATTAACATATGTCTTTTAGATATGATCAGTGTTCTAAATAGCGCGCTATAGCGCCGCTATAGCGTTTTTGGACCCCAAACGCTACGCTATGACATCAAAATGCGTTATTTGCGCTACGGCCGCTACAGCGCTATAGCGGTCCGCTATTTGCGCTATTTGCGCTATACAATATGAGTTTTTTTTTAAGCAATTTATATGGGTTTTAAATAAAGATAAAAAAAACTCAAACCAAAATTGAATTTGTTGCTACTTGCTACAGATAAATCAATTTGAAATTGGGAATAGAAATAGAAATTTGAATAGAAAAAAAGTCCAAACCGAAATTAAAATTTGAATAGAAAAAAAAAATTATGTCATGAATCATGATGCTTAAGATATTTTTAATAGGAAAAATCGATAGTTTATGATATTACTATGGATATTTTGAACCGTAATTTGGACTTTGTACGGGTTCAATATGAATATTATAATTTCTTAATTACTTTGGTGTTATTTATTGTTCTATGAGACTTTAGATAATGTTGATATTTAATACAAATATTGAATATACGAAATGTAAAAGAAAAATGCTATTTGGAATAGCTTCCGCTATAGCGACGCTATTCGCTATAGCTCTTTTTTTAGCCTTCCCGCTACGACGTTATAAACGCTATTTAGAACCTTAGATATGATCATCATGCTGGTGAGTTTTTTTGCGTCAAATATAAAGAACAACAACTATCGATCGTGCACAAAATTCTACTGGAATTATGTATAAAGTTGTGTGTGCCGTATAATAATGATAATCAATATATAGCCTCTATATACATCATGAACATAGATGTGAATATTTTTGCTTAAAATGCTTCAAATATTATGCACAAAAATATATTACAATGCATTTACAATCTATTGTGTCATTGTGTGTGTCAATTCGTGATAGTAATCGTAAGAGGAAATACTTTCAGTCATATAATAATCATCAATGATAAATATTCTTTTAATGAAATTATTTACATGCTCATGAATTTTTAGAGCTAAATTAAACGGACATATCGAGTATATTACGCTAAAAATTATGTTGAATGCACTTATAATTTCTTGTGTACATCTATTTATAGTTGCAATCAATGTGACTACATTCCAAATCATATAATCATTAAAACCGATAGATGTCCTATCAATGCGATGAGTTATCAGCTATGTTACCGGATATGTGTCCGTGTCCGTGGCGTATCTTTAATCTCTTGATACGTATACGAATTGACTCATTTGGATACATTTGTACCACAGTGGACTCATTTGAATACATCCGTAGTCCACTGTGTATCGCGTCAAAACCAAATTTTTTCAGCCGCTGTGGAAAATAGAAGTGGCGACCCGTGGCATAACACCCATAGCCTTCTATCATTACACCACTTGCATTTTATTGTTATAAGAGAGTACTTATTATAACGTATATTTCTCTATAGTATTGTATTTTAATATTTAATTTATATAATATAAGTTTTGAATTAATAATATAATTAAAATAATAAAAAATATTATATATAATAGGCATATCGTATTCTTGATTTTTAAAAATTGCCGTATCGCCGTATTCGTATCGTATCCGTACATACGAATATTGAAGGAGTCCGTGCATTCCACAACGGACCGGATCAAACAAAAAAATTGGGTTACTCAGAGAATACAGACTTAATAGAAAAGGTACATCAAATATTTACGCACAAAAAAGTGCCGATTTTTTTATTAATAGAAAAAATGAAAAACTATTTCAAAATATCAAAATAAGAGTAGGATTTCATGAAATCTCAAAATATAGAAAGAACGGGATAAATCATCACGTTCAATTAATTCCGTCTCTCACTGTGCAAATTCGCTAAAAAAAAAAAATCCTGGACGGGATAGGAGTGCGTATCATCTAAGATGTCTCATATTTTGCGTGACCAATGTGTCTGGTGCCTACTCGGGGATAGCGCAGGGGCCAATATTATTTGAGCTTTGAGATTCGTGCATAATGTATTTGAACGGTTGAGATTTTCCAGAAAGTCACGCAAAATATGAGATATCTCAGAGGATACGAATTCACGGAATAGTCCATCCCGTTCAGTACTATTCAAATTTTTTTTTGGGGTTTCATTTTCAATGGTTTTGACCATAGTTTTTAAGATGTTGCTTAATTTAGCGAAACAACTTCTCTGACTAATTATGTAAAAGTTATTCATACTAACAGTTGGCAAGAAAGCTGTCCTTATAGCCGTGTTCTTATTGTATACTGTAGAGGTGAATTTCCAAATTCATGTTGTTAATTAATAAATTAATAGTTGCGAAGTAGGCATTATGATGTTTCAATTTGACAATCAAAATTTTTTGCAATAGGACCTACTAGTTACCACATTGCTAATTACTTCAAGGACAACCACTTCCAAGTTCCGACTATCAAGGATTTGTGCAATCGACCTATTAAAAATGAAATCCAAAAAAAAAAAATTGTACAGTATTGTATGGATAGACTATATTGTCTGGCTTTTTCTTTTTTTTTTTAATTAGCGAGTTTGCATAGTTAGAAACGAAATTAGCTGGATGTGATGGTTTATCCCGTCTCAGTGTTTTTTTTGGAAAGTTTACCAAATCTTATCTCTATTTTGATATTTTTTATTTTTTCTATTAATAAAAAGGGGAATTTCACGTATACCCCTCAAAAACTTCAAAAGTACGTATTCCCCCCTCTAAATTTTAAAATTACGTATTTCCCCGTCTAAACTTTAAATATTCACAAATTTACCCATTTTATTGTCTTTTATATTAAAACTAATTATAAATTTATAAAATACCCATTTTACCCTTTATTGAAAACATATAAAGCCCATCAGACTCAAATTTGAATCTGAATGGTTCATCTACCGTTTGAACTGCTTTTAGATCTGTGCGTGCAAGATCGACACAAATCTTGATGCGAACACACACGCATATTGAAACGACATGCACAGATCTTAATGCAATGCACGCAGATTGAAATTGCTTTAAGATTCGTGTGTGTTAGATCAACACAAATATTGAAGTGATGCGCACAGATTTTAATGCGATGCGCACAGATTTTAATGCAATGCGCGCCAATCGGACGGTAGAGGAACCCTTCAAATTCAAATTTGAGCTGATGGGCTTTTATATGCTTTTAATAAAAGGTCAAATGGATATTTTAAAATTTTAGAATGCGTTTTAATATAAAAGACAATAAAATGGATAAGTTTTTGAAGTTTAGAGGAGAAATACGTAATTTTAAAGTTTAGAGGGAGAAATACTCAATTTTGAAATTTTTGAGGGGTATACGTGAACTTCCCCCAATAAAAAAATCGGCAAAAAAGTGTAAGAATGCTTTTATGGCATGTTTTGTGTGTTATTCTAAATTAATTTGACATCTTCTATCGAGTAAATATTGTTAGGCTTGCAAAGCATGAAGAAATGAAGGTTTGAAGAAGTATAAATGCAAATATTCAAGGTGGAGCACAAGAATTCTTCAAGAATACTCGAGTGTAAATTTCTGGCCTCCCCGGATAGAGGAAGAGAAAAAGATCATCAGTCCCTCTTTTACAAAAGAGAATTCCGAACCAAACAGTGGCGCCATCGATGCCTCCCCTCTATTCGCTACTGGCCCCTCATGTCTCCAGCGAGAACTCCCCGGGCCAAATTTCCACGGTGTTCGCCGGAGTCCAGCTCGATTCAACACTCCGACGCTTCTCCTCTGACTATCTTCGCCTTCTCCATTGCTCTCAATCCCAGGCACAGTACTATTTTCCTTAATCCTTATATTAACCAATAAAAGAAAATCAAATTTCATATTCTTCCTTATTAAAGTATTTTGAGATCTTAATGTGCAGTTACGCAGTAAGCTGGAAGAATTGAAATCTGGTTCTATTCTCATGTGGAGCAACATGTGTTCGAAGAAATGCCTAATGTATGGAAGTATTCAATCTGGTGTACCGCCGCAGTTCTGTTTGATTGGCAGGAAGGAATTTGATAGGGAAGGAGGGTTTCTGAGCAGTATCGAGTCCCTATTTAAGAATATTCAGAGGAACAATTCAAATAAAAGGTTCTGGACTGATGTTCTTCTCAGTGCAAATATTTTGTAAGTTGAAGATTTCAACTTCCAATAATCTTTGCTTAATTAATTTTAGATGAAGGTTGACATGCCACTATCAGTAAGCCAGATATGTCATTGAGCCTTAATTTTTGTAAAATGTTATAAATAAAATTTGCATGGATCTACAATTTCAAAACACCTTTTTAATTTCTAATAATTTGTTACATTCTTAGGGCCTATGGGGCTCAGATTGCATCAAAAGGTAGGCTGGTTTTGTGGGGAGCCAAGGTTGGATTCTTAACTTTCCTTTTTGGACCTAGTTCCTTACTGTTTTTTCTTACATTATCATTTCAAAAACCAACGAATTTTTTACATCTTCTATTTTCTTTTTTTGAGAAGGTGAACAGCTTGATTCGTGAAGGACAAATTTGGAGATTGGCCACGTCATCTTTTCTACATGCAAACATTCTTCACCTAATGGTAAGAAATCTAATATTTGAAAAACAAAATTATATTGGTTAGAATCCTACAGTATCGTTTGAATTTATGGGGGTGAGAACAGCCTAGATATGTACCTCCCTGGCAAAGTAGAAGGCCACATGATGCTTTTGTGGTGTGTGTGTGTGTGTTTTTTTGGCCGTTTTCCTATTTTTATTTAAAGTGCCACTTGTGTTCTTTAGGCTCAATTAATCCTAAAGTGTGCAATGCAGTAACCAGAAAGCACAAAAAGAGATCGGGGAATAAATTTTCTTTAGCTCCCTGCTTCTATCAGAACTGACGGGTATTGCAATGGTTGGTATATTTTGTTGCCAGAATAAGTCAACATGGTTCAGATCTCATGGTTCAGAATAAGTCAACATGGTCCGGATCAATTTCAGTTCCCAGCATGCTTCAGGCTTGAATGTTTATGTATTAAGGTCATTTTAGGTTGACAGGTTTGCCCAAAGTTGGTTTTGCACTCGAGGTTTTTCTAGATCAGATATGGTTCGCCTTGATGTTAGACTTATTTGCATGTTAGCTAATTGCAGGGTCACTCACGCTCAGGTCTGGTTGGATTCAGGTTTGGGTTTAATTTTAGGGTTCTGGCAGTCAGGTGTTTCTTTTTTGTTTGGTTGGATCAGATATTGCCAGCTCGGAACTTAAAGAGTCTTATTCAATTGTTTTGCAGGTGAACTGCTATTCGTTGAACTCAATTGGTCCTCCTGTCGAGCGTCTTGTGGGACCCAGTCGATTTCTGGAAATTTATTTTTCTTCCGCGCTTGCAAGTATGAAACATAAACATGACGACATGCCTAGATTTAAACTAGATCAATTAAAGTAGACTTGGTAGAGACCTAATACTATACCCTCAACCCAACAACAACCTCCAGTGTATTATATTGTTATATGAAGAAATTGGTGCATCATGAAACATGCAAGCGATGTATTATTTCCAAAGAAGGTGAATTATGCAGATGGTTTACACATGCAATATATGGTTCAAATATATCCAAGTGGTCTGTACTCTATACATAACCAAATAAAGGAGTTTTTGCTAATTTGGCGGTTGATAAAAGTTATGCTCTTTGTCAAGTTACCTTCTTCTTTTTTCTTATTCAATTGATCTTGAATTAGTTGAATTTCAACATTTCACAAAAAAATAGGTTCACTTATGAGCTACCGTTTCTGCCCCGCCCCTTCATTAGGCGCATCTGGAGCTGTCTGTGGTCTGGTAAACAACTCTGTCTATGTTTCCTGTTGTTTACTTCTGATTATTTCATTTTTTATACCTGCAAAACTTTGCTTTCTATATATTCAAAACAAGAAAATCAAGTAAACTGGAGGAAAATTTGGTAATATCTTCTACACTAAGATTTTCCTCATTTCTTGGATGATGTTAATGTCAGCTCTCTTTGTAAATACCTCCTTGAACGAGGAACGGCTAAGGGTAAGTTTTGGTATTTGATGTAGTTATATTGCAAAATACACTTGCTTGCTATAGGTTGGTGCATACGCAGTGTATATTTGGAGGAATAAAAATCGGATCCGGAGTGCAGACAAGCAGCTAGAGCGCATTGGATATGTCATTGCCTTGAACATGGTGTTACTCCATCTAACTTGAGTTTATAAAAAAAAATACTTTGTCCAAATTTCAACCTGCCTCCATAGTAGTTGCCCCTGGTAGTTGCCACTGGGGCATCAAGAGCATGGGTCAGGCTGTAATTTTGCATCAGCTAGCGTGCTTTAGAAACACACATCATTTCATACCACTGAATATATATTAATGGTAGTTTTTCCTTGAAATATAAAAATGGGTGGGGATTCCTTGACAACATTTTATCTTGACAACCTTGATAACCTCTCTGAAATCATGCCAAAAAAAATAAAAATATAAAGAAAAAGATTATAGATGTATTGTTTTCCTTATAAATTGGTTGTGTATCAATTTTCACGTAATTTAAATATCGTTTGACATTTTATCAAATACTGTTAAATGCAGACGTTGCTGAAGAATGGTGAAATTTGCATAAATTTCATCATTTTTCATGTATATGATATGTATAAAGTGTAGATTACATTTTACTTGTTGGTTTTCAAAAATATAAATTATATTTTATGGTTGTCGAAGAAATTGGTTCTCAATGGATTCCCACCCTATAAAATTAAGACCCTTTTTTTCTCGACGTAATTGCTTTATCTGCAGGTTATCGGATTGACCACTAAAGGAATTGATAACTGGGGCCATGTAAGTCTTGTTTAAATTCTTTTTTTGTATTTCAACTGCAGCTAAGATTATTTAATTAATTTAGAAAAAAATTTGAGCAATTCTAGTTGGGAGGCTTGCTTGGTGGAGCAGCTGTATCATGGTATCTCAATCCCCGATAGGAGTATCAATTTGAATCTTATATAGATAAGTATATTCTTACACATACATAGCCTCTATTTCAATTTTCAAATATAGTCAACAGAAAATGTTCGTTTTGAATTTAGAGCTTGTGTAGGATTCATGTAAAGTTCAAATCAGCAGAGGACAAGAAAAAAAAAAAAGGCATGTACTGTATTTCAGCATGTTATCTTACTGTTAAGTGTTAATGCATTTTTGTGAAATTTTTCTCATTTACTTTTGCGCGACAATTTTACCTATGAAATCTAGGTAGAAATCACTGTGAAGAACTCGTTACAAATGGACATCACCAGCGTACTTTCGGAGTGTTATCATTGTTTGAACTTCACTGTTCAATTTATGTAGGTATATTTCTTCTATTGGGATGCATGTCTTCGTTGGTTTGGAATTGGATTTTGTCCAAATGGCTTTGGACAAAATATCATCCAATGCTGGACCTAACCGTCTGATTTGTGTTAAGATTCGTGCAAACATTTTTAAAACTTAGTAAATTTAAATGATCCGTAAATCTAAACCGTTGATGCAAATATTAAATCAAATCAGACAGTTTAAGACTGACTTTGGATGGGACTTTGTCCAAAGTTCTTTGGACAAAAACTCCACCTTTTTACAAATTTTGAAGGATATATAATATTATGAATTTTAGAAAGGAAAATACATAATTTTTTAAAGTTTTTGACGGATATACATGAAATTCCCCCGACTTTGTATCTCTCTCTCTCAGTTTTGTTATAGTTCAATTTAAAGTTCAAACGATAAAATCTAAAATCAATAGAAATTGATGTACTTCACGAGACATGCATTCATATTTATAATCTTTTGATCAAGAAGCTATAAAATGTGTAAATATCTTCTGAGTTCAATTAAATGGTGAATAATATATCTATAATTTTAATTTGAAAATTTAATTATCAGCTATAATGGTTGATAAATTATTCGGTTGTAAGTATATCTCTTCCCTTTGATAATCGCATTGATATACTGATAATATCTTATGTGCCAAAAAAAAAAAATATGCAAAGAATTAGCAGAAAAGTGGCTAAAATCATTACTTAATAGAACAACTATTTTCAAAACGAGAATGGAGGCACCTGATAACTCTGCTATCTGTTTGACGGACAACTTTCGAAGTAGGTTTTTTTGGACTATTAGTTTTATATTCAGTGGTGCGAGTTCCGTCTCTCTACAGTGAAACACAAATTCAACTTTAAAAAATAATATCTAAAAGATGTCGGGTATACTAAAATTCTTTAATAATAATAAAAAAAAACCTTCCTCAAACAATATAAGAGCATTTTTTTCGAACTTCTTTTAATAATCTCCGTGAAGGACTTGTTTCAAGTACACTTTAAACTACTTAGCAAAAATGAAACGTTATAAACATTATGACCATGGGCTACGTTTTAGGATAATCTTTTTCTTTTTTGGATAGTTCGTAAATTAAATCTTATATTCATTTTTGGTTAACGAAATATATATATATATGCCACCCGATTTTAGTCACTGAATATAAATTTTTATTCCAATCGGAGCACTGTTTCAATATAAATTCAAATAACATATAAAATTATCAACTATTTTTCTAAATAATTAGCGTTTTGTAGTTTTATTTATTCAGAAAGTTAACGCGTGAGTCGGATAATCTCGTATGGTTGTATAGATAGTATTGACATAGATTTAGGCGCTTCATGAATTAGTTTATAAAATATGCACAACTATCATTTAAAATGAGAACAGTAATTTAATTTAAAGTTTAGCGACTAAACATAATGTGTCACAATTAGATGGTCAAGAAGGAATTTGTAAATTTAAGTGACCTCCCTAAAATTTATCAAATTTTCTACCCATCTTTTTTTTATTGAAGTGGATAAAAAACTACCGATTTCATTCAAAATGAAATCATTATCACAAGAGAACTGATACCAAATATTATTGATACCAGCCTCTAGACTTCTAGTCTTCTACACATCTTATTTATTACAATAAAGTTATTTGAAGAAACAACAATCATTTTCGTTTGTAAATTTCTACTCAAATAACACAAAAAAGTTTTTTTTTGTAACTATTTTCATGAAAATTTTATTCTTTAATCTTTATCTCAGATGAGAGTCTAGAAATAAGTCTGGAGTAGGAACATGAACCTGTAGACAATTAAATTGTTCGTATGCAGTCTTTAGCAAGATTCAAATCTTCTCTATTTTGAAAGAAAATTTTAAATAAGTTTTCAATATTTTATATGAAAAACCTTGCTGTTAATAAATTGAGTGTAGCTAATTTTGATTTGGTGCTAACCCGTCCAGTCTGGCTCATCTCTAATTGCGCGATATTTATTGGAGAGTTTCTGCAGAATTGAAACAGCTTATCAGATCAAACGGTTGAGATCCAGTTTATTTATATACTGATAGAATTGGTCATAACAGATTAACAGACAGACAAGACTCAAAGAGGCAGTGAGGATGATATTGATCGCTCGATCTAAACGAACGGTGCAGATCTTATCTGAACGAAATCCGTAAGACCGCCGTCGAAATAACTTGGTTTGGATAGACACGTCACAGAATTAGCATCTGATCCCCCTTTTCCCCTCTCGATTTTCCCCAAAATTTAAAATTTCGATAAAAACAAAGGACGTGTTTTTACTTTTCGAGAAAAAGAGTTAACAACACTGACTGCAGAGGTCAGGCGACGACTGAGAAAGAGTACGGAAGCGACCCCAAACCCTAGATTCATGTCCCTTTATGCCATCTCGTTTCGTTCAAGATCTGTTGTTTGCTTTCGTTAAATCCTGGCGTGGACTGGTTAGTGCGTGTATATTTCAAACGTTAATATGATTAATAGTTGAGATAAACTTCTGGATTTACAATTTACTCGTATCCTGTTGTTGACTCGGGAGTTTTAACCGACCCATGGCATCACAATTGTTTGGAGTTTGATTCTTTTATTTTGTATTAGGATATTGGATACTCTCTTTTGTATACTGGTTCCCCATAGTGTAATCGCATTTTGAGCTTTCAGTAATGATCAAAGGTTTAAATTTGGTTCTGATTTCGTTTTATGTAAATGCTGGTTGAGTGATGTTACCAATTTCATTAGTCACAGTAATAAACAACTGTACTTATAATGGCTAGCCTGGTTCCTCAATTACCTATAATTGATAATGTTGTATATTTGTTTTTTTGTTCTAGGTATATGATCCAGAAAGATAGTAGCATCATAGTTTCTCGAAGTCTATAGAATAGAAAAAGAAGAGCATAGAAATACAAGGTTTTGTTCCATAAGAATATGGAAGTTGATGTGTCAAGTAGCCCGAGAGATTCTACTTCTAATAAAATTACAGCGGTCAAAACTAATAGAGAAAATCACAAGAGTAAAAAGGAGATATATGGTCCAGCATGTGGGATTAATAGATCTGATGATGATAAGAAAGCTTGTGAAAGTTGCACTGTGGATGAGAATAATTTAAACCCTGTTGAGGTTGAAAACTCAGAAGAGGTGAATCACAAGAGTAAAAAGAAGAAGCTTAAAAAGAAGCAAGTCTCAGCATGTGAGGATAATAATCCTGATGATGGCAACAAATTTGGTGAAAATTGCATGGCAAATGAGACTAATTCAAACTCCATTGAGACTAAATGCTCAGGAGAGGTACAGTGTAAAATAAAGAAAGTAAGACCAGGGAAAAGAGAGAGGGTAGCTTTGCATTTGCATGGCCAAAGTAAGTCTGATATTGGGGATAGTGCAATTGGGGTTTCAGCTGCAGAGAATGGCACCAACTTACCAGGAGGTTCAATTGAAAATAATAGTCACAGCTTGGTAGGAGGTGCAGTTGCTAACAGTTGTACCGAACTGCAAGGTACTAAAACAATGAAGAGAAATAAGGCTAAACAGCATAGTTGCAATGATACTGATAATTTGGATGGTTGTAATACTTTATCTACATTGGAGACTAAATATAGGCCTAATTGCAGCTCCAAAAAGTTAGGCAGTATTGAAGGGATTCTAGTGACTGAGAACAGTGCTGACTTAGGAGGTGTAGTTGCAGATGTCAGTACTGACTTAGCAGGGGGTGCTACTGCTGAGAGTGATACTGATCTACAGTCTAAAAAGATTGAGAAAACTTATAAAAGGAGAAGGCGAAATAGCAGCGAGCCCAGTAATATAACATCTTCATTTGATACTGAGTGTAAAGAAAGTATCAACAACTGCAGTTCCAAGGAAACAATCGTTACTGAGGAAAGTGCCGTTACTGATAATGGTATTGACTTACAAGGCGAGAGTAAGAAGAAAAAGAAAAAGAACAAAAGTAAGGAGGACGCTGCTAATGAGGAGGTTATATGTGAAGAATGCTCCCCTAAAAATAAACCAACAAGCTTGCCTTCATCTCCAATTAGAAGTGCTACAGAAACCATACCTGTGTCTTGTTTAGTTACTACAGAAAATGTCGAGTTGGGTTCATCTTGTACCAGTGACGCCCCTGTTCTCAAAGAATTGGTGTCACCAGGCAAGAAGAAGCTTATAGTTCTTGATATAAACGGGTTATTAGCAGATATCAATTCAGATTATAGCTGTACAGAGTCTGCAGATTTCAAGATCAGCGGCAAATTAGGTAACAATATTATTTTTTATTACAGCAAAATTCAGGAAAAGACTATATATTTTGAATTGATGTTGAATGTTTTTTTTTGGTTGTGTTAGTTTTCAAGAGGCCCTTCTGTGCTGATTTTCTGAACTTCTGTTTTGCAAACTTTGAAATTGGAGTTTGGTCATCAAGAACGAAGTTAGCTCTCAATATGAACTTTTTATGTTCTTGGATTTTTTTTCTCCATTTGCAACTCTTTGTTTGAAGCTGCTGATATATATTTTTTTTAATATTTGCAGGTATAATGTAGAACAAGCTGTCCAATATCTAATGGGGGATTTGAGAAATAAGCTACTTTTTTGCTGGGTACATAACCTTCAACAGCAATTGTTGCATTTAAGATTTCATATTCTTTTCTGTCATTTCTATTGATTTTTTTCATTTCTTTTGGCTTTAATACTCACAGGACCAATCAAACTGCACAGCTACAAACTTCAATACTATAGATAACTCGCGCAAGCCGTTGGTTTTCAAGGAACTAAGGAAACTGTGGGAGAAGGAAGAGCCTGATTTGCCATGGGAAAAGGGGCGGTTTACTCCACGTAATACTCTTTTAGTAGACGATTCTCCTTACAAGGCCTTGTGCAATCCTGTATGTTACCTAGTCCTCTTTCATTTTCTTAATTTATTTTTTTGAGTTATATTTAAATTGTACTATTTACTGAAGTTTCTAGTGACAACAACTTTTATCTTATTTGCAATTGTTGTGATGGTCCTTTGGTTATTTTGCAAGTGAACTGGTAAAATTGAGGTTAAGCAAATGAAAGATTACTACAATAGTCCACATGTTCATGATGACTCCTTCAAATCTGTTAATAATTTCACAAAAGCTTAGTTTCCAACACACGATTCCCTTGACTTGATAAAACTCAATTTCTGCTCAGGAAAAAGGTGTGCATATAAGTGGCTAATTTGTCAATACCTAACAAATCTAATTTTCTATTGCTGTAATTAATTATACTGCATGTATGTGGACAATGCTGAATCTCGGTTGTCGATATGAGAAATTTTGGTGTTACTTGAAATATTATTAATATTGGGGCAGTATGCAACAAATTCAATTTTCTTTACATATTGTCATTTAACTCCAATACTTTTCTAAATTTATGTTGCAGCCATTCACTGCAATTTTTCCACCTCCATACAGTTTCAAGCACAAGGAAGACAATTCGTTGGGTTAGTTTTTGTTTGTTTGCTTTTGTTCTTTCAATATGCAAAATGGTGGTGTGCTAGTTTGTTGCTTTTAATCAGACAAAATTGTCAGAAGCACATTAAGTTTTTAAAAGACTTTTGTTGTGGAATGTAAACCCCAACCTATGCATAATCTTATTTGTTCTATTCTAAAAACATTGAACTTTTGTTACAAGCAGGTATAGGAGGTGATCTCAGGGTATATTTGGAAAAAATGGCCACAGCTGAGCATGTGCAATACTATGTGAAGGACAACCCCTTTGGTCAACCTGCTATAACAGATTCACACCCATATTGGAAATTTTACCTCCGCATTATTGAAAACCTTGACAAACCCTTGGTTTCTGCATGATACCAAATTTTGCCAGGCATTCATTAAATTTCAATGTCATGTAGCAAACTAGTTGTTCATTTAGTTTTTTTTTTTTTTTTTTTCATTAACCCTCTGCTGGGAGGTGGTATGTGTTCTGAGGATCCGACAATTCTCGAGTCTCGGGAACAAAATCTTATTGGTGAGATTTCTGGTGTATCCTTCTGGGAACTCAGCTATTAATAAAAAAAATATAACACAGACACCCTTTGATTTGTCAGTTTATCAAAAATGGAGAGTGTCTTTGATAGCATTTGGTTTTGAGAGGCCTGCCTATGACGAATCTCTTTTTCTGGTGGGCTAAATTGATGCTCGGAAGGTTTCAAAGGGTAGATTGGAACTATTGCCTATCTTGAGCGACAAATCTTTCAAGGTTTCAGTGTTCAATTTGAGGTGATTCACATTGGGCTGTAATATTTTTTAGCATTTAGTTTGAGGTTAGCTGTATTTTTGTCAGATTGTTTTCGTCAAAAAGTGTAAGATAGTAGTCTCAGCCATCTAGGAAATTTGTATAATTTTTTCCCCTTGTTTTTTTAGTAGGGCTTTGTTAGTTCTGGCAATAAACTGCTGAAATATATGGATTTTACAATTTTCCGTATTAGAGGCATGTGAAAATATTCTTTAATTTTTTTCTCAATAGCTGTTGAAATGTGCTATTGTTGTTTTTGCCTTTTTTCGAGAACATGTACCGTTGTGTTTTCTTCCTCTTTTCCACAAGAGCAGTATGACAAAATCTTTTGCAGCTTTCATAACTTGCGTGTCAGTATTTTAGCAAAAACATTTACCTCTCAGTTGACGCTGATTTGTGATTACTATGTAGAATTATGAATAGAATGCTTGTAGAAGGTAACATGCGTTAGGGATATGGTATTATTTCCTTTATAAATACCTACTTAACCTCAATCTAGGTACATGTAAAATCAAGTTCAAAGTTAAAGAGTAGTCACTGCAGACTCTTTATTTGCCACCGGTACAATACTGTACCGGTTTTGACTGTACAGATCTGAATATGCTTTTAGGTTTATTAATGGGAACATTTGTCCTCGTATTAAAGTGTGACCATAAAAACGTGACGAGGACCCTAAGATGTATCAATCAGTATTAACACGTCACAACCATAGTACATGATAACTCCGTCTAATATATATTTGCAAGTTGAGCCTTGGTATATAACTACTTAAAAAATTTGTCGGATGCGCACTATACCGTTGCGATTTTTAAATTACACTTTGCCATGTGACTGCATCTAATTAATCAACCTAACTATTCAGAATTAATCCCAAATCATCGTAACGGTCTTCATGTTCACTGATTGCAGAAGATAATCAAATAAAAGAATATGGCTTATCTACTCCAAATTAAATAAACTCGTCAAAAGGCAACTGCATTAGCTACATACTGGTCTGCCGGTTGAAAGGTTCTAGAAATATAGATATACTAATTTCAAGATGAAGACAGAAATTTAAGATGAAAAGGACCATCTTTATTAATAGCCCTGAATTAATAATTACTCCGTGCATATGTCTTCAACTCTTCATGAATTTGGACGGATGACTTTTATGGCACGGTTAACATGTCACATTCGTCCTACATAGCGAGTAACAGAGATCTTTTAACCTGCCATCTGTCACCGACAATCATAGAATGCAGTAAATGTACTTGGAAGCAAGTGGAATTGCCGTAGTTTGCAATTTTCCTTTTAAAAATTTGCCGTAATTTGTAATAAATTAATTGTGAAGAGATACGCTCTGAAAGCCAACCAGATCCTTTCTTCGGTGGAGAATCAAATGTTTGCTCTATATATATCTTGTCTGGCCCATTCAATTATTGGATTTTTTGTTTCTTTTTTTTTTTAAGAAAAAACCCTGTGGGGTATTTGGAGTTTTCTCGTATTTTGTTTGCTTATTATATGCCCAGATAAGGTTTATGTACAACCCTGACTGTAGCAAGTCCTCTGTCAACTAGACAAGTGGCAACACATTACAGGTGATCAACATTCCATGTATGCATGTATGGACAAATACGGGGTCCACAATCACATGAAATTGCAATGAACCAATAAGATGAGTTGGCATGCGCCATAAGTTTAATGGATTTTTCTTCTTTATACATGAGCTAGGCGCCTAGGCTTGAATTCGGGGTTTGGTTTCTCTCGAGTAGTCGGACCATGGCAAATAAATTAGAACCGTCCATTTTATATCTGACGGTTCAAATCAAGCACAACCCGTCATTAACATGTCAGGAATGTCAGGTCGAGTATGCAGTCAGGATTTATTTAGACCGTCTGATCTGAAATAGTCGGCCAAATCTGCTTAGGTCGATTCAACCATACGATCGGTCACGGAACCGACCCTGAGTTCATTAGTTTTTCTTTGGACCAAGAAGCCATGCTCGCATGCCATTTTTTTATGTGCACTGTATTAATAGTTCTCATTTATTGAACTTTTGGATAAGCGTCACTATTTTAAAAATGAAAAAACTAGAATAACACAACAAAAAAGGTTTCATCAATTTTAGTTTTGTTATAAAATAAAGAGAGAATAATAAACAAGATAGAACCAACACATAAAAGATAACAATCTTTTTATTCATATATTTTCTATGTGTACAATACAATATTATAAAGTCTCTAATTATAGGTCACAAATTATAAATAAAAGTCATCTAAACTAATAAATGAAGAAATGAATTCTAATAGTAGTGGAGTATGAATTCCAATAATAGTTGGGTAGTGGAAAATGAATTGAGGATTAATATTGAGAGTTACAAAATAAATGACATCCACACGTTTATAAATATTTATAACACTCCCCCAAGCATACATGTGACCATATTGTTGATGCATCAATTTAAAATCATAAAATATCTAAATGGTCCACACAATGGATATATATGTTCACAAATATCATCTTGTATAATAGAGATGGAAGCAACACATAAAAATTAATTAGATTAAATAATCTTCTGGTTCTTAAATGAATGCCCATATTAATTTTCTATTATTTTTCACATCATTGTTGATCCGGAATGGCTCAACCGGTCATGACAAACTATAAACATATTCTTGTACGTAAACTTATGATTTATAATAATATGTGTTTTAATTGTACTAATATATGTAGTACAAGCCGGAGGAAAACCTAGACAATTATTTCAATATGTATTTTTTATTATGCTAGTAATATAAAGATATTCAATATTTTCTTCATTAGTTGTCTTAATATGATACTCATTTCGGCGGATATCCTTAAAACAAAATATTATCGTAATATATTCTAAAAGATAACATAATTAAAATATCAAAAATTTATCTTGAATCTTCAACTAATAGAGCTTTTCGTGTTAATAATGTTTTATAAAATAAAGATAGAATAATAAACAAAATAGAAAAACATATAAAGGATAACAATCTCTTTATTCATATATTTCTCATGTGTACAATACAAGATTACAAAACCTCTATTTATAGGCCACAAATTGTAAATGAAAAGCCATCTAAAATAATAAATGGAGAAATAAATTTCAATTATAGTGGAATATGAATTTCAATAATAGTTGAGTAATAGAAAATGAATTAAAATTAATATTGAAAATTATAAAATAATTCACATCCACGCATTTATAATATATTCATAACAAGTTTGAGTTTATTTAGTCGGAACGCTACGTAGGGGGGCTTGAAGAACTAAGAAAAATTAAAATTATTTTCGAATCAAATCCTTTTTGCTGGTTTCAATTCAACTCTCATTAATTATTTATTCCTCCGTTGCTTAATATGGACGGGCTATAGACTTTAAGGTGTAGCACTCTATTGGTGACCTAGCATGAGAGTAATAAATACACTCTGGTCTCTGGCATTTTCTATTGATATCGAAATTTCTGAGGCAAATTCTGTGTAATTACTATGCCGCACATCATTTACTATTACGGCTTTGTAATATGCAAGTTGTAACAATAGCAACATTGAAGCTGATTCGAGACAATCTGATTAAAATCGAACGGTTTAGATCAACGACCTATGTAATATATAACGAATAGGCGTCGCATCCGATCTAATTCGAATGTTTATAATCGTACGGTCAACGGCTGACCAGTCTCAGCACATAAATACATAATTTCTTGATTACGAAGATAATCAGATATATATCATGAAAAAACATGGCACAAAAATTAGACTGCAGCTGGCTGGTCATGACTCATGAGGCATAGCACATGCTCGTTTCTGGTAGGAAAAGCTTCTTAGAATAAATCAAATGCATGATAAATCCTTAGCATGTGATTCCCCCTCCTATCTAGTTGTGTATTATGTGGGAAACGAGAAAATAGTTTGATGAATTTGTACTCGTAAAATTGTGCACCTATTATATTTTGTTTTTATTTTTCTACTGTGACCATGAACATGATTGGGATGATACGGCACTCCATTCCATGTAGGTAAATTTTCATTGTGATCCCCTCGTCCACCACACCTAAACAAGTAGGTAAATTTTAAGATAATTATGTAGCACATCTATTAACGACTAGATATATAGCAACTATGCGGAAGAACAAATAATTAATTTCTTATGATGGACTATGATTCCATCCAGCGTCCCTGCCCAAGAAATTATGAATTTCTTGTTTGCTTTACAAAGAAGAAACAATCTTAGCCAGCGTTCCACTCGTAAAATTCCACCAACTACTTTTACAACTACTCCAAGGTAAGACAAGATCAGATCATTGGGGCTGCTTAATTAACTAGATTTATTACCATTGTCTAGTCTATAGACAGACTGGAAGGATGACTGAGATATAATAACTAGTAGGTCTATAGACAGACTGGTATCCTTCTAATCAAGTAAGAAATTTAGTGTCTGAATGTGTAAAGAGAGCATGTGGATGGTGTCAGAAGGCTGAGAAGAAGATAAGAGGGTGGATTTTTGTACCCAAGAAACTTGCGTTTCAATTCTGTCTCAAATGTTGTTCTCTGCAACTTCACCTGCCGGCCAACCATTTTACATGTAAAATAAAGAACATGTCTATCCGGCCAACCATTTTACATGAAGATTAATTTACAATATTCATAATATCTTACTCTATATTATATAGAAAATCATACATAAATATAAAAAAAAAATGGGCGGCTCCTGATTTCTATAACGTATTTTGAAAGACAACACAAATATCTTCTGAGTTCTAAAAATTTAATAATACTGAAGTAATTTGATAGTAAATTAAATATAGGATTAAATATCAATCTGTGTTGAGGAGCTTATGTATGTTCAATTGTTTTAATTCATAGATAGATGCCAAGGGTGCTTAAATCAGAAGTAGAAATTTGTGCCTTAAGGCCGGGTAAGGATTGTGATTTCAGACAAAATGAGGTTAAAGGAAAGTTATGAATCCTTACTAAAGATCTGATGTTCAAAAAGATTATGCGACTAAAAAAAATTAAAGGAGATAAAAGAAATCTTAAGAAATTCCTCTCCCCGAACAACCCAGTTGTACCTAAAAATCAAGTAATTTTTTTTTTCCTATCTATGAGATGTATGATTCGGATCCGAAATAATGCATCCATAAATTCTAGACACATGCGTTCATAATAGATTGTGAATGCAAGATATTATCGTTTAGAAATACATTTATAACAGATTGTGAATGCAGAAGTGAATGTGTTGGATTCACTTCATAATTTTGTACTTGTAAAATATTTTTCGATAGTCTGAACTAGTGATTTGCAAACGGGTAAGGGCGGGCGGGCACGGGTAAAACCCGGGACGGGTCACGGGCAACGCGGGTCACGGGTAACGCGGGTCACGGGCGACACGGGACGGGTTAGCACGGGTATTTTTTTGAAAAATCCTACCCGGCCCCTCTCAAACCCCCCGGGCAACACGGGTCACGGGCAACACGGGTCACGGGTAAGCGGGTTTAGGTCCGGGTAGAACGGGTCTGGTCCGGGCGGGTATTTTTTTTTTTTTTTTTTTTTTTTTTTTTTTTTTTTAGTCTGCTGTTTTTTTTTCTGTTTTTTAGGCTGCTGCTGTTTTTTTTTTTTTTTTTTCTGTTTTTGTTTTTGTTTTCTTTTTAAACCAATAAAATACAAATCAAAATTCATTTAACATGATTGCATATTTGAACTCAATAATTTTTGTGATACTAAAATCAAAATCAAAGTTACGAATTATTTTAAAACAATATTGCTTAAATCAATTACTTTAAATTTTGAACAATAAAATATAAATTAAAAATTTCTTAAATCAATTACTTTAAAATATTTTAAATCAATTACTTTAAAACAATAAAATATAAATCAAAAATATCTTAAATCAGTTACTTTAAAAATAATAATGAATTATTTGAAAACAATAGATTAAAAAATAAATGCAAATTACTTGGCCTATTCAAAAAATAAATCTAACATACTTATTTAACCTATTACAAATAAATCCGAATTTGAAAAATAAAATCTAACCTATTCAAAAATAAATCTAATTACTTGGCATATTCAAAAAATAAATATAACATACTTATTTAACCTATTAAAAATAAATCAGAATTTGAAAAATAAAATCTAACCTATTCACAAATAAATCTAATTACTTAACATATTCAAAAAATAAATCTAACATACTTATTTAACCTATTACAAATAAATCCTAATTTGAAAAATAAAATCTAACCTATTCAAAAATAAATCTAATTACTTGGCATATTCAAAAACTAAATCTAAGAGCATCTACATCTCTGAAACTATTAGAGTTTCTAAATAACTGTTAACTGTTTTTTAGAAATTAAACCTCTCTTAATTTTTAAGCCTCTACATCCCTGAAACTAAAATTAGAGTTTCCTAATTGCCACGTCACAGCTTATAAAATTTCTTATTAAGATATATTTGCAAGAGAAATGAATCTCAGCGAATCATTTCGCCACGTCACAGTTTATAAACGATTTCTTATTAAGAAATTATTGAGCAAAATTGCTAAATAAGAAATTCATCTACATTCCTGAAACTGGTTTAGCAACTGCCACATCAGATTAGAAACTCTAAGAGTTTCAGGGATGTAGATGCTCTAACATACTTATTTAACCTATTAGAAATAAATCCGAATTTGAAAAATAAAATCTAACCTATTCACAAATAAATCTAATTACTTAACATATTCAAAAACTAAATCTAACATACTTATTTAACCTATTAGAAATAAATCCGAATTTGAAAAATAAAATCTAACCTATTCACAAATAAATCTAATTACTTGGCATATTCAAAAACTAAATATAACATACTTATTTAACCTATTAAAAATAAATCCGAATTTCAAAAATTAAATCTAACCTATTCACAAATAAATCTAATTACTTGGCATATTCAAAAAATAAATCTAACATGCTTATTTAACCTATTAAAAATAAATCCGAATTTGAAAAATAAAATCTAACCTATTCACAAATAAATCTAATTACTTAACATATTCAAAAACTAAATATAACATACTTATTTAACCTATTAGAAATAAATCCGAATTTGAAAAATAAAATCTAACCTATTCACAAATAAATCTAATTACTTGGCATATTCAAAAAATAAATCTAAATGCTTATTTAACCTATTAAAAATAAATCCGAATTTGAAAAATAAAATCTAACCTATTCACAAATAAATCTAATTACTTGGCATATTCAAAAAATAAATCTAACATGCTTATTTAACCTATTAGAAATAAATCCGAATTTCAAAAATAAAATATAACCTATTCAAACATAAATCTAATTACTTAACATCATGTATATATATGTGTATACATATATACATATATACATATCTACATAAGATCCGGGGGGAGGGGCTGGCAGGGGTTGGGGGGGAAAAAAGATTCGAATTTCAAAAAAAAAAAAAAAAAAAAAAAAAAAAAAAAAAAAAAAAAAGGTACAGGGTTCTGGTTCGGGTTCGGGTACGGGTAGGCGGGCACGGGTCTACGGGTAGGCGGGCACGGGTATTCGGGTACGGGTACGGGTAAGGGTAATACGGGTCCACGGGTCGGTACGGGCGGGTACGGGTTTGAAACGGGACGGGTATCACGGGTAAATTTTAAAAAAATCCGTACCCGTCCCTTCTCAACCCGTACCCGTTGAACCCGTGTACCCGTGCAAAACCCGTGCACGGGCACGGGCAGGGCGGGCACGGGTCTGACCCGTGGGGGTATTTGCCAAACACTAGTCTGAACATGTGTTCAGTCATAATAATTATTGAACACATGTATCATAAATTATAAAATTAATGAAAATATTCAAATTTTAATCCTTGAACTTTTTTCAGAATAACCAAATTAGTCCTTGAACTTTCATTTGTATCAACTTGATTCTTCAACTTAAAAAAAAAACTAAATTAGTCCTTTCATCAGAAGTTTTTTTTATTATAGATTAATATATTTTACACGTGAACTTTGATCTAAGTTTTACATTGGTAAATATCATGATAGTTTTTACTTTTTTTTTATTTGTCTCTACTGAGTTTTATGGAAATTTCAAAACAGAGAAGACTCTGATTTCAATTCAGCAGCGTCTCTCCCTGAGTCCCTGTCATTGAGATTCATTCAACGCACATTATAATTGCTTTCAACTTTTCATTGATTATACAGACAATGGTATACACACCTAACATACTGTGTCATTTGCTACGTGTTCGTACGGTATCCCATTTGTACAACATCTAATTAAAATATCAATCACATGCGGTCAGTCTACGTGGTTAGTCTCCTGTTTCGGTTGGTAAGCTGATAATTAGGGGCAGGTCTACACTATGCTCAGTGAGTGCTAAGCCACTCTATGATTTTGAAATTTTTAATTACGTATGTTGAAATTTAATTAATTTTTATTTTTTTTGAAATTTTTATATAATTTAGTCTCCCTCATAAAATGTTAGATGTGTACTTGTAGCCTAGTGGTTAAAACTCTATTTTGTTCTTGGGAGATCTTGGGTTCAAGTCTCACTAACTACAAATTAATATTTATACATTTTAAGTTTCAGCCTCCTCTAACTAAATTTTCTAGTTTCGTCCCTGCTGATAATATAGATTTGTGGTGGAGATATAAAAACTATAAATATTTCTATGGGCGTTAATGTATTTTATATTGACATCCTTTTAGACTAGTTTGGCGAACAGAAAATAGTGAATAAGTGGAATAAATATTCTAATCGAGCTTGTTCGAGCAAAGAATAGGAGAGAACAGAGAATTGTGATGGAATTATTACTGACTTTAAATTGATACTAATAATTTTATTAATAAAAGACGTATTTACAATGAGTTAAATAATCATTATTTTTAGATCTATTATTTTATTCTCATAATTTTCTATAAACTACTTCAATTTTATAATTCTACTTATATACACCCTTAATTATTCTATTATCTTAATCCCTATCTCTTTTCATGACCGGATCTGTTCTTGTTTAACTGCCAATGCACTCAAATCGAGATAAAATAAAGACTCTATACTCTGAGTTCCGACGATACTGCGCTCTTGGCTCCGTTTGGTTCTGATTCCTTCCCTCTTTCTTATTTTCCTTGCCGTTCAAAAAGATAAAGAGTCGAAAGAGAGGGGAGAGAGTATTACTGTGATGGAATTATCACTGAACGGAACTAAAATTGAATATAATAGTGAAAAGATAAAATTACAATACATACTCATCAATTAAAGTATACAAACTTATCAATTGAAGCATCCATATTTGATCATAGGCTCGATGAGTCAAGTTGCGGAAAATTTTGCCAGCTCATCCCCCAACTAACCAACAATCTGTAATTCTTTCAAAATTGAATATAACATTGAATATAGAGTTAATGGGAACGTCTTGTCTCGCCTAAATTAATCGACAAACATACAATCTCTACCGGTCTCCTTATAAAATTACCTTGATTGTTGTTTTAATTTCCACATTATTACACAATAAGGACCTGTTTGGCGGACGGAAATGGGCAAAGTTTGAATTGATTTTTATTGTTCACGTGGAAAAAAATATTCATTCTAAGTGAATTTTTTTTTTTTAACGTGAACAGTAAAAGCAGCTTAACAAGCCCTAAATAGTGTGAAAATTTTCATGGTGGGTCTCGCTCCAGTAAAATACACAATGAATTGTCAATGCACAGTACACGGCAATTAATGCTAATAATCGCAATTAAAAGAGCTAGAGAGGAGGGACTAAATGCCCCAAGGACAGGCTAGAGGGGATGGAATGTGGGTGCTTAATAATTGAATTGAATTGGTAAAGCACATGGGATGTTGTGAGAAGTGACCAAGGCGCTTCAGTCCCACACCCCCTTCTTTAATTAACTATAGTTTTATAACTAGAACCTTGAAAACTACTTTGATGACAAATCCACATCACAACCCTCTCTCACCAATAACCCGTTACCGATAAAATATTCGACCCGCCTTATCCTTTATTTAGTGCAAATATACAGCATCATTTGTTACAAAAATGAATTGTGAGGGAAGAATTCAGAGTAGATTCAATGTCTAGCGGACTTACTTTGGTTCGATGGATTTAATTACCGTCTGATCTGTATTAAAATACATGCGTTTTGTATTAAAGTTTGTGCACGTATGCTTCACCGTGCGACGGATCTTAATGCTGATCGGACAGTGTTAGAGCTAATTAGATCCAAAAACAAATCTGTTGCCCATCGAACCTAATCCGATCAAGTGAGAAAAACCTATTGGACACTTGCAAGAATGAAGTAAGATTAAAAATTTTTTGTGTTTATAAAATTCTTGTTTGTTTTAATAATTAAGGTATTGACAAGCTTCCAGCTTCCAATATTGCACTGTATTATTAATTTATTTATTTTTGTCAAATTGCTTAATTTTTGTCAAATTGCTTAATTTTTGTCAAATTGCCCGTAGGCTGCACATTAGAATGTTAGAGATGTAATTAGGGCTGTGCTTCACAACCGGAGGCCGTAGAGGAAGGGGAAGGGATAAGGAAGAAGAGAAACAAGGGTTCTCCCCCTCCGAACAGTAAATCCTACACTCTGAATTGGGAGTGACAAATTTCACCGAAAATTAACACCACGTCCCTCTCTCCTTCCCTCCAAACAGTAACTCCTCCTCTCCGCTTCTTCTCTCTTTTTCTTCTTCTAGAGTAGGTGAACGACGTGGACAGTCCGACAATCAACGAATTTCTCCTTTCTTTCATTTAATGAAGGAGTTCTCTCCTATGTGGAGCACAGCCTAGGTAACAAAATACTAAGTCTTGTGACAGCGAGTAAACATGCCATAGAAGGCAGTGCGTCGCTCACCCAAATTCCTGTTCTCGTGCCTACTGCCTAATACCCAGGCTACTTTTTTACGGGGCTATGTACCTCCAGTTTAGCCTTTTTTATAAGAAATTTTGGTCTGGGACCCCCCTGATAAAATTTCATTACTGTGTTTTCTAGCCCCTCGAAAATAAAAAATACCCCTGAATATTCCAAAATTACCACTAGTAATGTTAGCACTCGTACTAGCCGAGGTTTAGATGAAATTCCTCTAGCAAGAAAAATCATTCGTTGATTCACCTTCTGTTGTATTATCTCTGTAGGTGTTAACAACATAAGTAACGTTTCACAGCGGCTGATAGACTAACTCTATTATCAGCATTTCTTAAAAGGATCATTTTTTATTAAATTTAAATGGCCAATGGATTCATTAGTTCTCTCAAATTATGCAACAACAAAAAAATCTATTTATTTTCTCTGAAAAATATTAATTTCTCCACACCTATAAAAAAAACTATGAGTGCTTACCAAACATTATCAAAGATGGTTCGCATATCTTTATTTTTCATACCTTCATCTTCAGATATTTAAAATGATGTAAAAATTTGACCTCACTCTGATGGATACTAAAACCATGAACAATCAACGCTAAAAATTGTTCACATCAGTTGATACTTGCCACCCTTTAGTCCAAACTAACTTTAAAATATGCTTCTGTTATTAACTATTTTCAGGAAAGATTAAAAACAATATGCATTTTGTTCAAACTAATTATAAAATTATGCTAAACTCTAAAAATTTGCTCCATCACTTTCTGTTTTTGCCTCCGGAGATGAGTCAACTCAAATCATAGTATGATATTTTTTTTTGTTTTTTTTTATGGTCAAGCAGCATAGCTGCTGACAAATATATTAATAAAAAAAAAGGGTTATTACATTGCTTCAGGTAATTTACTCATTTAGATTTTTTTCTTGTTTTAAGGATTTAAAAAGTAGACCATAAAAATAAAGGTACTGAACCCCTCGTAAATTATTATTTCAAGTTGAGATTCCTCTCCTCACTTTATTTTCCTTCAAAAATGATTTTACAGCTGTACCAGTGTAATTTCAGAAGAACTTTTTTTGAGTGTAAGGTGGCAACTTGCAATTTCAGAAGAACTTTTAAATATCAATTACGATCATGTCCATTGTTCTTTACTTTTTATAAAAGTACGCTAGGTTTCTGTTAATTTTATCTAAATATCTAATATTCGTTGGGATTTTAATTGTGAATACAAAAATTATTATTTTTTGGAAAATTTTGTACCGATTTTGGACACGATTGGACTCACAATTTATACTCTTTTTGGAGACAGTTAATTTAATTCTGAGGATGTATTAGCAAACATGCAACGCCCTTGCGGATATTTATGCAAAGTTAATGTAAGAAATAAGGGGAATTATTCACAGCTACATACCACACCGAGCATACATGAATGAAAGCCACATGCGATAAAAAAGATCTCATTAAAACCCTTTACTAATTTATTCCTTTCGGGCAAGAGCACAGTTGTTTCTCCTCCCACTTGATATCATCTACCGTTACCCTCTCCTAATTTACCGAGAATAAAAATGTTTAATTGGCATTGACTTCCTCTGTACTTGTGTTGTTAGTGGTCGACGCTGTTTTGGTAGCATTTGGATTTGGGTTGGAGGGAACCTTTTGTGGGGTACTGGGGTTGATAGCATGCTGTATGCGTATGATCTCCTTTTTAGAAAGAAGTAGAGAGAGAAAGAGTGTGTTTGTGACTTTGTGTGCGCGCGCGCATTAATGCAGTAGGAGAGACCGAGAGAGACAGAAGTTTATTTCACAAGAAAGCTGTGATGATAATGTGTGTTTTCCGGGGCAAGTAACTCGGGTTGAAACCTTTATTACGAGAAAATCTAGCGAGTTTCATCGCACTTAAGGATTACATCTCTTTCCTGAGTTTTGTCTCTCCCAAAATTTCAGTACGCGTAACACTTTTTTTTCTCTCCTTTAAGAGAGAGAGATAGTTGCAATTTTGTATCTCTCAAATTTGAGCCCCTTCAACAAACTTTAGCAGAGGTGAGAGCCGAGAGGGGTGGTGGTGCTTTTGGAAAGATCTGATTCGTCCTTACTTTTTGATTTTTTTTCTTGAGAGTCAAATTTGGAGAAGATGTCGGCCAAGTTTTTACATGCATTTGCCGACGAGAACCCCGATATGAGCCGGCAAATCGGCTGCATGACCGGCATTTTTCAAATGTTTGATCGGCAGTATCTCCTCACAAACGGGCGGCGGCTCCCTGCACCGAAGCAGCTCCCATCAGGTACACCTCCTTTTTAATTTTTAAGATTTTTACTGGCTGAAGTATGTGTTAGAAGGATTGGGGACAATGTAGCTTGCTAGCCAAAAATTTTGGGGTGTTTTATTTTTTTGGTTTGTTTGTGGTTCCCCAGATCTCTAAGCTGGGAAGATGTATCATGAAATAGCCCCTCTATTCTAATTGCAGGTTCAATTTATCTCCCGGTAGTAGTTACTTGTCATTCCATTTATTAATACTGTGCTTGTTCTTTTTTGTGTTTCTACAAGATATGGGAAAGTGGGTTGCTTAATTTTGCTTTCCAATCCTTTCTTTATCTTTTTCAACATTATTACATTTTATAATGTATCTTAATATATTAAGTGAAAACACCATTGCAATTAACCCGAAACTCCGGGTGCATTTTATTTCTCTTTTGGTTGTTTAGAAAAAGTCAGCTTCACTTGATTTCATTTTGTTGATGTATTTTGTAATGTTATAAGCCAACTTTTCTCAACATGATAATCTACATCGTTTTCAAAATATTCAATTATAATTGAGTAATTGAGAACAGAACTAATATCTCTGTACTGCTCATGTTATTATTTAGGTCCTGTTCTTTCAAACACTTCAAGTGTAAGTGCAGAGCGCGTCATATGCTCTCCACAGATTTTACATGTAAGTCAACTCCTTAATTTTGTCAAATTTAATTTCAATCATGTCTTCTTTTCAAAAGTGAGATAGCTCTGAACTTGAGAGTTGAGATGACATTTCTGCCTTAAAAGTACACATTTTCAATCATTTTGTAAAGCATTTCACATTGGTTTAATATTTTTCATATTACCTAATTTTGTAGGAGAAAAACTTGAGCAAGAGTTGGAAAGAGACCCAAAGAGCCTCTTTAGAATATTCTAACTCTATGTCCTCTTCCTCTTCTTCATTCTCATCCCTCGATTGCAACCATTCGATAAATCATGATCTCCCCCCACTCGACCGAATCCTATTTCCTGAAATGCCTCTGAAAAACTCACCAAAGCTTAAAATCCCTGATCATGATACATCGATTGATATCAGAGATGTCGTGAAGGATTCTATCAATAGAGAAACCCGTGGTGGTTTATCTGTTAAAAGCTCCACTAAAGAAGGAAGAGAGCATAAAAATTACTACAGAGACTCACCGAGGCCTATGCACTTGCCGAAGAAAGGCACTGGGAATGAGCTTGATGAATCACTTGGAGTTTTGGCCAAGTTAAAGGAGGCTTCTAAGGGATCTACACTAGAACTTAACCAACCACCTAGATTATCATATGATGCAAGAGACATGTTTTCTCGGTCTTTAACTAGAGATGCACCTCGACTTTCTTATGATGGAAGAGAAGTGGCCGCGATTCAGTCGCGAGAGAATAATGATAATAATCCAAGGCTTTCTTTGGATAGCAAGGATGCCTCCCTTTTGGACTCTAACTCAGATTCAAATTCCAATTCAAACTCGAATTCAATTACAAAAGGAGAGAAAATTGGTATTGTTGCCAAGCTCATGGGCTTGGAAGCCATGCCCAAATCAAGCTTTGTAGATCAAGAGGCGGTTGAAACTCTTAAAGATGGTAAAATTCCAACTTCAAAAAATCATTATTGTGATGAGAAAATGCCAAAGATACCCAAAATACAAGAGAAAAGAAGAACCAGAGGTTCTGATTTAGGCATGAGGCCTATGTCAAGCTCTAAAATTCCCATTGAACTGGCTCCATGGAAACAACAGGAAAGGATTTGCATTCCTCAGAAATCGAGTTTCCGGAAACGAGAAAACCAAGTGTCTGAACAGCAAGTGTCGGTGTATAGTGAAATAGAGGAGAGACTGAAGGATTTGGAATTTGAGCAATCAAATAGGGATTTAAGGGCTCTTAAACAGATTATAGACTCTATGCATGCAAAGGGGCTCTTAGAGGCTGAAAAAAGTGCCACCGTTTCGAACCCTAATCCGCGAAGTGAACAACATTTGAAATCAAACAAGGAGAGTGCTTCCACAACAGATTTCAAGTCACCTATTGTGATCATGAAACCCACAAAATCAGTTCTTGGTACAGTGGAGGATATTCCACTTGCTCCAGTCTTATCACAACTAAGAATAAGTGATGATGGGAACAAAAAGAAGCCACCCATTTATAATCAGAATTTCAAGGAACAACCCAGTAAAGCTAGCCCTAGGGTTTCATCAAGTAAAAGACCAGAAAATAGAAGAACTGAAGAGAATTTTAAACAAAAGACTGGTTCAAATTCAAGCTCGACCAGCCCAAGATTGCAACAGAAAAAGCTTGACATGGAAAAGAGGTTAAAACCACCAATCCCAAATTCAAATTCCACCAAGAGCTCCAAACAGCATGCACGAAAAAACTATATGGATTCCACCTCACCGAGAAATAGACCAAGCCGAAAACCAGCTCAAACAGAGAAAAATGATGACATGTTGAGTGATGTCAGCACAGGTCACAATGGCGATGAGGTTTTGCTGAGGTCAGATAGTACTATTAGCATTGCGTCGTCTAAGGTTGATGTTGATGTGACAAGCACAGATAAATCAGAAGATGTGAAGAACATCTCTTCGTCTCAAAGAGAATATCAGAACTCAAAAGTGAAGGTATTGAGGCAGTTTGTTTGTGATTTTCCCTTATAGTATTGACCAAGAACTTTAGATTGAGATTTTCAATCGAAAGTACTCGTGCCAAACTAGATTAAATACAGTTTTTGTTAACTTTTGGTGTGGCCTCTGTTATATTTGAGGATTTTTAGTGAATTGTCATTGTTATCTATGTGGTGCCAAAGAGGCCACAGTATTTTTCTGAAACTATTGAAATGGCATGACATAAAAAAACTACTCTTTTTTTATCAGAGTCCGCTGGATTATTCAAGTGTGGAGATAACCAGGTGTGAACTCGCATCTACTACGCAAGAGCATCCAAGCCCGGTATCGATTTTAGACAGCTCCTTGTACCATGAAGATGTATCACCTCCTTCAATCAGGTCTCCGACCTTATCAAGAGGTAAAATATCTATAACCTTCGTCATGAATTTGGTCGTCTACCTTTCCGGTCCCATGCCAATAGAGTGTGGAATTTCAGCAATTTGATTGTTAATACCAGTCAGGTCAATACCAGCATAGTATAATAATGCCACAATTGGTACCTGTCTACATTGGATGAGATAAGGTGCGGAAAAAAGAGTAGCATATCTGATGTACCTATCAAACTAGTTCAGTTGTTCCATGACAAACAAAGCGTTCTATCAAAAGAGAGATTGACAGTTTGTTATTATTATATTTTGACAATAAACAATGGTTAAGATTCATCGGGAATGTGATATGTCTAGTGCAACTAAAAACAAACCATTCAATTTTGTTGGCACTTAATGGGACCCAATTTAGTTGGTAGGTGGTACCAGATTCCTTAGCTGTAAGCAAGCCAACCAATTCATTATTACACAGTTCAGGTGCCTTATTGAAGAATAGTCTACTATTTTGTAATGTACTTGTTCAGGTGCAATGACACATCAGCAGTCTTATGGGAAAATGAAAAAAATTAACCATTTATTGAGTTTAATCAAAGATAGCTGTCAACAAAATAGTCCCATATATTGTAAAATATTTGATGAGTGAGGCTACGGTACTATGCATAGCACGGTTTGGTCCGTGCTACGGCTCAATATTTGAGTTTTCAAAATCCTAATGGTCGATCCGAACCGTTCAACATGATTATAAAATGAATATGTACTTGCAAACCAAATTTTACATTTTTTCGAATTTTTTTACTATTTTTTTAGATAGGTAGAAAATCGCTGTTTTTGGATGGTCCAGAATTTTCAGATCAAGTGATTTTCTACCTATCTAAAAAAATAGTAAAAAAATTCGAAAAAATGTAAAATTTGGTTTGCAAGTACATATTCATTTTATAATCATGTTGAACGGTTCGGATCGACCGTTAGGATTTTGAAAACTCAAATATTGAGCCGTAGCACGGACCAATCCGTGCTATGCATAGTACCGTAGCCTCACTCATATTTGATTTAGACAAGATTATGGAAAAGGCTACTTTAACCATTTATTGAGTTGATTGAGCGGAACATAAAGAAAAAGGCTATAAATTTATGGAAAGTGGGTACTGTAATGAGAGGTGCTTACTGCCAGAGAGTGGCTCACCGGCTTCTTTGTTTCACTTGTTGTGTAACAATCATGTAACTTTTTCAAATTACATTATATTAACATATAATTAGAAGTAGATTGGCATAGATATTAATAGGTTGAAAGATATCTATATATTAAGATATTTAGAACTAACATGTAATTAGTACTAAGTTTAGTAGGTTAAAATGTAAAAAATAATAAATTAACAAAAAGAGTAGGGTTCAAATCCCTCGTGTCTTTCATGCCTAAATCGTGCCTTACTTTTCTTATATTCGTTTCCAAAGTCCAAATTGCCGATCCGAACCACTCGACATGATCTCTGTGTTAAAATGTTCTTGAAGACTAACTTTTATATTTTTTTGGAAATTTTTTACTATTGTTTTAGATAGGTACAAAATCACTATTTTTGGATGGTCCAGAATCTTCTGAAAAACAGTGATTTTGTACCTATCTAAAAAAATAGTAAAAAATTTCCAAAAAATGTAAAATTTGGTCTCCAAGCACATTTTTAATATGGAGATCATGCTAAGCTGTTCAAATCGACTGTTTGGACTTTGAAAACGAAGATAAGAATGTGAGGCGCGATTGAGGCATGAAAGACATGGGAGCCAGCTTTAACAAAAATTACGCTTAGTTGTCAAAAAAATTAGAACAAAGTCAACAAATAGTAATATAGAAGTTGGCAAATAATATAGTATACAGAAATGGACAAACGTGGTATGAGTGAAAAATATTTGGACCACGAAACAAACCTCATGAGATTTTGCAAAAAGATCAGTAGTACTTTTTTTAGTATCAAGTAGTCATCATTTTAGGACTCTGATTATTTTTTTTGGCAACAATGCGTTTATCACAGAAACTGTCAGTGAGCCCTAGGCAAGTAGCTGTCAGAGAGCCTGGTCATTCCCTTGATTATTACTAAAAAAAATCGATATGCAAAAATAAGGAACTAGTTTAAGTAGTAAATATTTTGTTGCATATGTAATATTTTGCTAAATTTTGCTTCATAAATAAATGATCAGAGAAGAGGAGGTCTCAGGCTATGGAAAGCCAGAATCCAACTGAATCACCAGAAAAGAAACCTCCAGCAAATTCAAAGAAAATGGAAAATATCCAAAATCTTTTACAGAAGCTCAAGCAACTAAACTTATCAGAGGAAACTGACGCTGACACAGCAGGACCTGCTACAGATTACATTGCACTTTTATGTGAAACACCCGATCCAGACCACCGGTATGTGTCTGAGATACTCCTCGCATCGGGTCTGTTAATGAAAGATTCGCTGGAAGTCCAGTTGCATGCATCTGGTAATCCAATAAACCCGGATTTGTTCTTGGTACTTGAGCAAAGGAAGTCAGGTTGGGTTGTGAAACCTGAAGCCCGGATCAAATCTGACCCTCAGAAAACACATAGGAGACTAGTGTTTGACCTGGTTAATGAATTGTTGTTGCAAAAATTGGATTTCAAGACCATGGTGATGAAGAGTATCAATAGGCAGGTCTCATTTGGTGGTCAGAAATTGTTGAGAGAGATTTGCGCTGAGATCGAGGAGTTGAAGAGGGAGAAAGGGAGCTCTGAGGATGAGAGCAATGTGCTATCGGGTAAGGACATGATGAGGGGGTCTGATGGGTGGGCTCACTTTGGCAGAGAGGCGTCTGGTATTGTATTGGATGTAGAGAGGTCTATATTTAAAGAGCTTATTGACGAGGTTGTAACTGGGGAGGTCATGCATGGATCAAAAGCCAGGGCTAACAGAAGAAGGAAACAGCTTTTTGTTAAGTAAATCTGTAATTGAAAACATTTGATAAGTTTATCTCTTTTTTTTTTTGAGGGGGGGGGGGGGGGGGGGGGGGGGGGGGGGGGTGATTTTTCTTGAATTATAGTTAGCAAAGGTGCAAAAATTTGAATCTGGAATAAGAGATTGATCGTAATGTTTAATGATACTATATTACTATCCAAGGGTTTTTTCTTTTCTTTTGTCTTGGAGGTTCATGTATGGCCTGTTCCAAAATCTATGCTTTCTTTTGTTGTATTGCGTCTCAAACTTATATACTATTTTTTTTTTCCCCGTAAAATGTGATATACTGAAGAATAACCTTTGGGATATACTAATTTATGTTTCGGTGGGTTAACTTACTTTAAGAAAGCATAGAAAAAAAAATGACAATGATTTATCAACAAGCTAGGAGTTTCCCTGATCGGTTATCTTTTTTTGAAAGGCTTGGTAGTGGCATCCCTGATCGGTTATCACTGTACTGAATTGGAAGTGCAAGTTCTAGGGTGTTCCAACGATTGATTCGGTTGAAACCGAAATAAAATATGCAAATTAACTTGTATTCTAGTTTCTAAAAACCAAACCGAATCAATTGAATTAGAATGGCCAATCGAATAAAAACCAAACCGTTTAAACCGAATTAAATTTCGGTTTGTTTGGTTGAACCGAATAAGAGAGATTAAATTTTAAAAAATAAAAAACTCAATATATACACCAATACATTAATAATTATATAGATATAAATATTAAGATAACATTACATAAATATCCAAACTAAAATGGAAGGAATAAGCGATGATTGAACCAAACAAAAGATAAATCAAACCAGTTGAACACCCCTACAACAATGAATCATCATAATTCGGTCGGTCCGGTTTAGTCGGTTTTGAAAAGTCTAAACCGAACCAAGCCATTTAAACCGAAATAATTTAAAAATTCAACCTAACCGATTCATCTAAACCGAACAACCAATCCACATAAACTGATATTTTTCGGTTCGATTGAAAACCAGATAAACCGAACCATTTGAACACCCCTGCAACAATGATTATGAGTCAGTAAGGCTGTCTTTCAACTTTTGCTCCGAATGCCGACATTCTTATTAATACCCAAAATTAAATATAAATTATTAATAGCTGGGTATTTTTTAAAATGTCCAAACAGGTCATTTTTTTTACGGTTCTAATTTTATTCCCAACCGGCCAAAAAATAGTTGGTCCCAATTTTAATCCCAACCGGCCACAAAATGGCCGGCCCGGATGTTTATAAAAGAGTGGGCAGGGTTCTGTATTTTTCCAAAAATTCATTCTCACAAAATTCACACTCTCTCTTCTCACTTTTTCTCTTTCTCCCAAAATTCTCTTCTCACATTTGCAAGTAAGTCCCTTTATTTTTTTAATTTATTTGAAGTCCAAAATGATTGTAAATTGATAGAATTTGTTAGAAATGTACCAAAATTAGTATAATTTAATTCTCAATTAGTTTTAATTTGTGTTAATTAGTTGTCAATTAGTTTTAATTAGTTTAATTAAGTATATTTTAGCATATTTAGTATATTTTAGTTTTAATTAGTTTTATTAGCATAATTAAATATAATTTCATTTCATTTAGCATAATTAGAAAATTTTAGCATAATTTAGCATATTTTAGTTTAATTAGCTTAATTTAGTACATTTTAGTCACCCATTTACGACGACGATATGCTACAGAGAGGCCACACGATAGAGAGACCAGTGGTAGCGGGTCACAGACTAAGCCTGACTATGTGACTGAGTTGACAGAGTCCATCTTCTCTACACCCCTGCCAGTCACTAGGGGTGAGGATGAGAATGTCTGAGGTATCCCAGTACGGATGAGCAGAGAGACCGAGACTGATGTCGTTACACCTTATCAGGAAGTCTGACAGGGACTATCTGATCAAGGAGTATGGGAGGGACTACCCGACAGAGCTAACAGGGGAGTGCCAGCATCGCGATGGTCCCCCTCTGGTGGTCGTCGTTGATCATAGTTTTTTATGGTGGTTTTAGTTAGATTGTTTTGTAGTATTTATATTTGATATACTATGTTTGGTATTTTATGTGTGGATTAGATTATGGTATTTTTATGGTAGTATTTATATATTTTTTATATCTTTTTTATGCTAAATTACACTAGAATAAACTAAATTATGCTAAATTATGCTAAATTATACTAAAATAAACTAAATTATGCTAATTATACTAAATTATACTAAAATAAATTAAAATAAACTAACAAAAATTAAATTATACTAAAATAAACTAATTTATGCTAATTACATATCAAAATGTTAATCTATCAACTATTTTAAAAAAAAATTACCTGACCGGCCACTTTTTGGCCGGTCCAATGGCCGGTACTAATTTTAATTTCAATCGGCCAAAATATGACCGATTTGGGCATTTATAAAAAAATACTCAGCCAAGCTGGATATAATTAATAATTTATATTTAATGTTGGATATTAATAAAAATGTCGGCTCGGCTCCGAATGTAGAAGTTCCTGATGGAGAAAAAGTTGAATTAATGTCATTTTTTTTAAAAATATTTCAATGCAAAAGTAAAAGCGATATGTGCAGTGAATTAAACAGTGAGGCACTAAGACGTATTCTTTCCGGTAGAGAGCACCGAGGCATAACGTAGAGATTGTATTGAAGTAGTTAACTTGAAAATTAATTCAAATTTTTTAGAAGATTCTTTTACAATGCAAATAATTGAACATGCTCATTGTTTTTTCCCATATGTTTATATTAAGTTATTTAAAAATTATATTGAAAATTTGTCCGATAAAACTATATTTCAAATTTTCAATTTGCTATATTTAAATAAGAGCAATTCTTATATCAGAATTATTTTTTTCTTTACAGATAACTAAAAGTTTATATATTTAGTGCTACATACATTTAAAGCATTAAATTCTCCAAATTTAAATTCAGGAATATTCTAGTTGTCTTTATCTTTGTTTTCTTTTGTTTTTAGTTCTTCCTTTGACAAGCATATATGATCATCAAGTAATCATTGTTAAAGACGGGCAACTAATGAAAATAGCATATATACATACGCGTTATTAGTTAAGGATAGATCATGTTTTGAATTTTCCTAGTGAGATGTACTGTTTATTTCATTGCAATAAATTATCTTGTATCGTTTTGTATTAATTAACTATGTCGTGCATTCATTGTAAGATCTCCATTCCATTATTAAGCACGTTGGGTGTCCGATCCGCCAACAGCTACGATTGAAAGATGAAATTTCAGATTTAATCTCAGCCCTCCAATCACATAATCTGTCTTCTTTTGATTAAATACATATGTTTTATGTGTAGAAGTCTAAATTTAGTTAAAAACATACTCACCACACGATACGTTACAATTAAAATTTAGTAGAGTCCAAAATTTAGCGATATATTTCTCCGTTTTCGTATTTATTTATTTCCTTATTCATCCCTCTTCAATGGAGTAGACTCCACCTTTCGTTTTCTTATTTCTTTATTTCCAAACTTCTTCTGCATTTCTATATGGATCACAACGAATTGATTTTTTCCTAATTTTCTTATTTCTCTTACTTTGTTTCTATACATATTGCCGTGAGAAATCTAGAATATATTTTCAATTTTGTTTGTATACAGATCTAATCCACGATCCTTTGAAAATCATAGAAGCCCTCCAATAGAACCAAAAAAAATTCATAGAAGCACAAAACAGCAAGAAATTTTGTTGACATTGTTGTTCTTTTTCTATGCTTAGAAATATTATTTAAAAAATATATATATTTATGAAAATTTGCCTAAACTACCTATTATCATACCCATATATCGTGTGGTTATGGCTGGTAACAATAAATACTATCAACTTTTGCTACTATTATTGTAAGATTGCTTCGTATAATCAATAATGCAAAGGGTTTTATTGTGACGCTGTGTCATTTAACTTTCAATACATGCAATTATTATTTGTTTGTTTACTGTACAAAATAGAAGTATATAAATTGAGGATAAGATTTATGTGTAGGTAGTGCCTACAGTAGTAAATGGAGGCATCATGGCTTTATACTACGTTTTGTGAGACAAAGGACTAAGCACTTAGTGATTCTAAAATAAACAAGCTTACTGTTACAAATCATAGTAAAAAAAAACTGTAAATAAATAAGAATAAATTACCTATGTTTGAGGAGGAGAATAAATATAAAAATGTACTTAATGATTCTTGTAGTGATATCTCCGTTGCAACGCACGTGCATGATACTAGTAAAAAGTAAAGAGTCTAAAAACAGATTTGATATAAATAGATGAAAAAATTCTCTCAGATCGCAATAATCAAAACCATTCTCTCAAAATAGCATCACTCTTTTGCAATATGTGAATTGGTTATAAAGGCATTTTTGTTGGTTTAGTGAATTCAGGACCAAGCTTGTACATCTTATGCAATAAGAGCCGGTACACTAAGTCCTTTATATTTTGAAACTATTTAAGAGCACATTGTTAATTCGCAGATCGGTCAGCTGTTTGAAACTATTATTTTTAAGGTGAGAACTGATTGTGTATTCAGATAGGCTTATGTATTCAGTATGAAGATAAAAATAATTAGTACAGTGTTTAAATTATACCGACTTTTTAATTCATAGTATTAAAAAATAATAAAAATTAAACTTATACCAACGAAACTCCCAAATCTCATTTCATACAACGAATGCTCAACTATTCAACGCTCCTGCATGGAGCAAAGCGCTTAATTAATCAAAGTCACCTCAGGTTTGTTTGTTTGTTAGAATATTATACCGGATGGGATTTGACTGGGATAGAATCTACTTTAAAAAAAAAATGAGAACCATAGATATGAATATGCATGCAATTGATTATGATAATGTGTTGAAAATGATATTTAGTTGTCCTGTGAGATTAGTTGTGAATTTTATTTATTTATTTATTTATTATGAAAATATATGTATCTATTTCAATTTCTCATCTATTAAGGAAAAAAACTTGCTGACTCGTCCGTTTATTTTGTACCAAGATGAAACAATATGTAGGTAATGTCCCGATGCTCCTCTAATTTTATTTTTTTAATTAATGGCAAAGTGATCAAATAATAATTTATTGTATAATAATAGTGTTTCTACATTTCTCAATCAGTTGATTATTTAACTCTTCATCTTATTTAACACTTTTAATATTAAATCTAGTTAACAATAAAAGTATAGCACATGGGCAAAGAGAGAGAGAGAGCGAGAGACATTCACGCTGGTTACTTCGCAAAAAAAATTTCCATAATTTTAAGATGTTGAGAATGATTTTGGGAAGAGAGGATAGTAACTTGCGGGGAAATTTTGGGCATTCCAAACAGCCTTCATAAAAAAAAAAAAAAACAGCTTTCGTAAAAAATAATGGAAAAGACCCAAAATCCTATTGAATTCCATAGATAAACCGACAGCCGAACAGCCGAGATTTTTAAAATACCCTACGTTAATTACAAATTATCAAATTTACCCACGAGTCGCTAGTTTATTAAATATGTCCAAACCGGTCAATAATTGGCCGGTCCCGATTAAAATTCGATTAAATTCCCGACCGGTCAATTATTGAGCGGTCCCGTGATTTTTTTTTTTTTTTTTAGAGAAAAATAGCTAAAATGCTGAAATAAAATCTAACACAAAAAAATCGAATTATTTTTTTAAATATTTGTTAGAAAATACGCTACGAATAGGGCCGATTTTGTGCTAAAATACAGTAAATTTACTAAAATGTTGAAATTACAATAATTATGTAGAATTATGCTAAAATACGGTAAATTACGTATGAATAGGGCCGATTTTGTGCCATCTTTCATAAATCATAAATAATAGTAAAAAAATTCCAAAAAATAATAAAAATTGGTATTCTATAAGTCCATTATATAACTAATTTACTGAGCTACGTAGATTGGAGAATAGAAATGAAAATCTTAATTGGAAACTTCAACTGAAGTTTTGAAGCTCTTCCGTTTATTTTTTGGCGATTCTGAATTTGAAAATTTGGCAAAGCTAGTTCGGACGCATGCGCATTTTCACAAGCTTTCCGAAAAGTGGTCATTTGCTGAAATCGGACACTCGAGCGCCATTTTATGGCCGTTTGAAGTTTCGTCGTCGTTTTTCGCCTTCTCAGTGAAGATATCATCCCTATTCGTACGTAATTTAGCGTACTTTACCGTATTCTAGCATAATTCTACATAATTATTGTAATTTACTGTAATTTACTGTAATTCAGCATAAATCAAGTAATTTAGCGTGTTTTAGTATAAATATGCTAATTATATATAAAAAATGTAATATAGCAAATATTTAAAAATAAATTCGATTTTTTAGTGTTATATTTCAGCATTTTAGCTATTTGTCTCTTTAAAAAAAAGTTAACATAATTTAAAGTAATCTAGTGTCAATCAACATAAATTAACATAATTTAGCGTATTTTAGTATAAATATGCTATCAAAAAAAGTAATCTAACAAATATTTAAAAAAACAATTCGATTTTTTTGTGTTAGATTTTATTTCAGCATTTTAGTTATTTTTCTCTTAAAAAAAAAAAAAATCACGGGACCGGCCAATAATTGGCCGGTCGGAAATTTAATCGAATTTTAATCGGGACCGGCCAATTATTGGCCGGTTTGAGCATATTTAATAAAACCAGCGACTCGTGAGCAGATTTGATAATTTGTAATTAACGTAGGGTATTTTTAAAAATCTCGGGCCGAACAGGCCCTTCATGTAGCGAAACACTAAATTATTCATCATTCTATCTTTATCTAGAAACGTTGAATAATTAGTATCTAGTCACTTGGTATTTTTCTGGATGGAATTTGATTATATTTATTCTGCGTTTGATTATGTTTTATAATGTAATTTAATTATGCAATAATAGATCAGAAGTAAATAAGAACAATGACAATAATATAAAAAATAAATTAACAATAAGTAAACAAAAATTATACAATGATGAAATATAAAAAAATAATATCAAAATACACAATAATAATGTCAAAGGCAGAAAATGAAAATTTAGATGATATTACTAGAATCGAAACACTTAATTATTCAACGTTTTGTTCCATACAAACGTTGAATAATTCATTGTTTGTGGTGATAAAATGAAATTTGAGAGTTCCGTTGGTATAAGTTCAATTTCCTTTTATTAACGCTAGCGCTGCACAAAAAATTCGTAGTTCGTAATTCGATTCGAGTTTGATAAATTTGTTAAATTAATTTCAGCTTTAAGAAACTATTAATAATAAAAAATAAAAAATAAATAAATAAAATAAATATTGTACCTTTATCATTTTTTTGACAGCAATACATTTTTTGGCATTTTTTGCATTTATTGGCCATACGATGCTTCAATTTTCGATCAACTAGATGGATGGGTAAATGAAAACAAAATTTTATCAAACTTTCATGGAAGATGATAAATGCAATGCTCTTTGATTTCAACGGCCCCGATTGGTCAACGGACGACATGTTTACGTGCGCCTTAATTAACTTAGAAAGCAAGAGTATATGTTTCATGAGACATAAACTCTTGCCTTGTGAGTTAATGAAGGCGCACGAAAATATATCGTCTGTGGTTCTATCGGGACCGTTGAAATCAAAGAGCACTGCATTTATCATCTTCTATGAAAGTTTGATAAAATTTTGTTTTGATTTACCCATCCATCAGTTGATCGAAAATTGAAGCATCGTATGGCCATAAACATTTCGTGTTGGATCAAAGCTCATACATAATAAAACTTCCGAACTTTTATGTTGGTTACGTTCAATATTGCACCTTGATCATTCTAGATCAGATTTGAAATGATTTTGTTGCATATCGACCGTTGAATTTCCGCGGTAAAACGAACGGTCCGAAAATAAATGCCAAAAATGCCAAAAAAATGCCAAAAAATGCAAAAAAAAATGAAAAAAATGCTGTCAAAAAAATGATCAAGGTACAATATTTATTTTATATGTCTAAAAAATGCAAAAAAATATTGATTAGTTATTCATTTAGAAGGAAAAAATTATGTATTGCTGTAAAAAAAATTTAAAAAATGCAAAAAATACTTATTTATTTGATAAAAAAATAAAAAAAAACATGCAAAAAGTAAAAAAATGTAAAAAGTTTGAAAATATATTTGTTTCCAAATTATTTGTTGCATAATTTTATTTTGTATCACTACAATGCACTTTTAGACTCACTCAATAAAATATTAACTAAGCGAGTGACCCCACAAATCCTGCAATCGATCACCTCAATAATTTCACACCCTTAGATCTATCCTCTTACCAACGTCTATATCTCTTCCATGTCATCAATCCGCTCCCTTTCCATTCAACCAATTAACCCGCTATTTTTTCCGCCACTGCCTCCAATTTTTTCCCTCTTCCCGCTAATTTACGCCAAAATCGCTCGCCCAAATTCCTCTCCCGCTAAGTACCAAAATAATCTCCCTCACGTCTTTTCTCTCTTTCTGGTGGCCTCTCACCCAAATTCCCTGTTGCGTACATTCAAACTGAGTGTGGTATTTGGTTATAATTAATTTTAGAGTGCTTGAGTTTTTATTTAAATTGTACTCTATTGATATTTGAGTTTTATTTAAATTATATTTTGAATACTTTGGAGTGCTTGAGTTTTTATTTAAATTGTACTTCTATTGATATTTGGGTTTGAGGGATCAAATGACACCTTTTTTTTTGACACACTTTGACACCTACCATTTTCAAAGTCCAAATAGTCGATCCGAACCGTTCAACATGATGGATATATTAAAATGTGCTTGGAGATCCAATTTTACATTTTTTTGAATTTTTTTACTATTTATTAAGATGGTTACAAAATCGTTGTTTTCAGACCATTGAAAAACAACGATTTTGTAACCATCTTAATAAATAGTAAAAAAATTTAAAAAAATGTAAAATTTGATCTCCAAGCACATTTTAATATGATGATCATGTTGAACGGTTCGGATCGACAGTTTGGATTTTGAAATCGCAAAATTGACCTATAAAAAAAGGGTGTCAAGATGTGTAAAAAAAAATGGTGTAATTGGATCCCTCCTCTTATTTAAATTGTACTTTGAATACTTGAGTTTTTATTGAAGTGCTGTAATTTCGCACTATGGCTCAGTCAGAAGTCATGATCGTAAGTCGTAACAAAGTTCGTAAAGGTTCGAAATTGAGTTCGTAAAAAATTCGGTTTGTTCGAAATTGAGTTCGTTCAAAATTAATTCAAACCAAACCTAGTTCGAAATTAATTCAAACCAAACTCAAACTGGAGGTAAGTTCGATTCGGTTCGGTTCGTTTGCAGCCCTAATTAACGCTATGAATAAAAAGAACAATAAATCATATCATTAATTCACTGGGTCCAGCCCTCAGTCACCAATTTTCTCACAACCAATTCAAAACCAATCAGGGTTCGGACCAAACCGAAGCCGGGCGTCAACCAGCCCAACTGAGAGGCTTGGTTCGACCCAACTAATACACTTCGTCAAGTATAAAAGCCTTCAAACCATCATTTCTCTTCTTCTCCCCTAGCCCAAACCCTAATCCCGCCTCCCAGCGCCGTCGCTACAGCTCCAACGAAAATGGTGTCTGGATCGGGGATCTGCGCGCGGCGGATCGTGGTGGATGGGAGGCAACACATGCTCGGCCGCCTCGCTGCCATCATCGCCAAGGAGCTCTTGAACGGACAGCGCGTTGTGGTGGTAAGGTGTGAGGAGATCTGCATGTCAGGCGGTCTCGTTCGCCAAAAGATGAAGTACTTGAGGTTTCTTCGCAAGAGGATGAACACCAAGCCCTCTCATGGCCCCATCCATTTCCGAGCCCCTTCTAAGATCCTCTGGCGCACCATTCGTGGGTATGTGTTTCGAAATTTGCAGAGATCTAGTCTATTACCTTACCTTGCTGGAGTTGTTTCTAGATTTCTTAATGTTATAACGGTATTATACAAACAATCCACAGAAAAAGGCCTATGATTTTTTTATAGGTGAAGTAATAGTGAGCTCCTTTTAAATGTGATGACTGTGATAGCATAAATGAATTATGCTAATTTAGTACTCTCGGATCATTTACAGGGAAGAAGACTGTAAAATATAATAAGTTATTGGTTTGAAAAAGCAAACTCTTTTCCATTTTAGAGACCACTTATATATATTTTTTCTGTATTTCAGGATAGCTTTGCAAAGTTTTGTCATATATAAATTATGCTTCCAATGTAGAAGTTTGGATGATAATTAGGAGCCTAAACTGAAATTTCTCTTAGAGCAGATATCGATAATAGTTCCTTCAAATAATATATTTTGTAATTGGTAAATACCCTGTTTCAGTTAAGAGATGTTATTGAATTTCTTATGTAATTATATGTAGAATGATTCCACACAAGACAAAGAGGGGAGCAGCTGCTCTGGCGAATTTGAAGGTTTATGAAGGAGTGCCTCCTCCTTACGATAAGATGAAGCGCAGGGTTATCCCTGAGGCAATCAAGTATCTTCCTCTCTCCCTCTCTTCAGATTACACAGAAAGACAAACAACCTTGTTTGGATGTAATGCAGTGTATAATTGATATTGATGTATATGTTTGCTTGCTTGTTATGTGCAGGGCCTTGAGGTTGCAACCTGGTCACAGATATTGTCTTTTGGGTGGGCTCTCTAAGGAGGTCGGCTGGAACCACTATGACACCATTAAGGTACTTTTAATTCTTAAAAAGATTATTTATAACATGTTGCTTCCATCGGTATATGATGTTTAACTTAATTGGACTCTTCTACATAATAGAATAATTCATATTTATATACTAAAGTCATATGAGAAGATGGAATTTTGATTTGTTGCAGATACATCTGAGCAAAAGCATCGTATTTTTCTGTTTGTGTTTTCCGGTTTGCGGTCTTTTAAATATGGTTGAGGGTTTATGTGCTTTTCCCGTACCATCTTTGAGGTGTCAGATTATTTTGCCAAAGTTTGAATTTTAATGCTGTTGTGAAATTGAGGTTCTCAATGCGAAGTTGCATTGTTGTATTTTTCTGTTGTAGAAAGTATGCATGTCCGGTCATGTATATGCTTGTATGATTTAGGGGTCAAATAAATTGATGGTTTGCTAAGTTATCACAAGACGTGTTCATTTTCATTTGGGTTCCAAGTGTAAAATTAACAAATGTAATTGCTGAATAGGAATTGGAGGAGAAGAGAAAGGAGAAATCGAAGGTTGCATATGAAAGGAGGAAGCAATTGACAAAGCTTCGTGTGAAAGCTGAGAAGGTGGCTGACGAGAAGCTTGGTTCTCAGTTGGATATTCTCACTCCTCTGAAATACTGAAAGGCTTTTTTTTTTCTCAGATTTTGGTCAGATATTTTTTGGAGATTAATCATGCTCTTTTGTAGACGTTATGCATTAGTTTTTTTCTTTATTCAAGATAATATAGTATTTGCACTTTATGACTATTTTATACATTTCTAGCTGAGTTTTATTGTTATTTTTTTGTCCGTTGTTGCATGATTTATTTCTTAATCTCTTGTATTATACACTCTACATGCTTTGGTTGAACAATTATAGTGTCAGTGTGCTTACTGATCATACACTCTACAGGCTTGTTTGAGATCTATTTCTTAAGAAACTCTTCGTCTAAAGAATATATTACAAGCGTTTTGCATTTTGGAAAACTCTTTTTCTTACATGTGTTTTTCTTATTTTTTCTGTCTAATTATACCAAATGAGTTTTTATTACGTGTAACAAATATAGTAATGAATATATCCAACATAAAATATTTAAAACGATCCGTTCTGAAAAAATAATGTCTATAAAATTTATATACAATTAGTATCGATGGGTTTATATCCTACAGAAAATATTTTACCAAAATAACTTATTTTTCCTTTTAAGTAGATGCTCGTGGAATCAGATAATATAAATGTATATATTGATAGATTTTCAATAATATAATAAAATCTTTCAATCGGGTAATATATTAAATTTTTTAAAAGTACGATGATATATAAATAAGGAATATTATCAAATATTTATTTAATCTATAAATTTAACTTTGAAGAAAGAAAATCATACAAGAATGTATGTGAAAGAAGATATTATTATTTTCTTAAAAAATTTAAGGAAAGAAAATCCTATAATAACGAATGAGAGAGATACAGTTTTTTAAGGAAATAGTTAATTAAGGGTAACTTTGTCTATATATTAAAAGAGGAGGGTTCAAACACACTATGATTTTGTGCTCCAATATGCTCCACATTTTTTATCTCCGTTTTCAAAGTCTGAACAGTCGATCCGAACCGCTCAATATGATCTTTATAATAAAATATTCTTGGAGACCAAATTTATATTTTTTTAGAATTTTTTTTACTATTTTTTTACATAGGTACAATATCACTTTTTCGGATGGTCCAAAATCTCTTTAAAACATTGATTTTGTATCTATCTAAAAAAATTCTAAAAAATTAAAATTTGATCTCCAAACATATTTTATTATGAATATCATGTTGAGCAATTCGGATCGACTACTCGAACTTTGAAAACAGAGATAAGGTTGTAGAACATATTAGAGCACAAAATCATGGTGCATTTGAACTCTCCTCATATTAAAATATTTAGATAGTGTTTGTATTAATAAAAACATTAGTAGTGTTATTATCAATCACCTCTCGGAACTCTCTTTACGTAGAGTTCCATTGGCCTTTAACCGCCCATATGAATCCTCACTAAGTATCGGCAATTTGGTAAATATTGGGGGTGTTCCAGTGTTCAGTCGGGTTACTAATTCTAAGTTCCACTTTCTGAGTCATAATCAGTGCATTCGTAAATCATAAACTTCAAGTTTCAAATTGAGGTTTCATCATTAACCATGAATGAATTAACTGAATCTTTGGTGTAATAAACCTTGAATGTACCAGTCAAAATTTTCCCAACACAGTGTAGTGAAATGAACATGGTTGTGGTCAACAAACTACATTTTGATAAATAGTAAACATCTGTAAGGTTACTAATTTAAATAACAATAAAAAATAAAAAAGTTACCAAAAAATAGCCTCAAAATTCGCCCTTTTTCGCCTCCGAAATCACCTCTTCTCTTTCTCTTCCTCTTCTTCTTTTTCTCTTCTATTGGGTTTGAGTAAGTTATGAGTGGAAGGAGAGAAAAACAACTCTTTTGTAGCCTATTTTACAGAAGAAAAAATCAGGCCGCCCAAACTTTCAGCAGTCCTATTCTTTTTTTGACCACTGAAAGTTTGAGCGGTCTGGGCATTTTTAAAAATTTCCAGCTGAACTGGACATATCTATTATTTTCTATTTATTGTTGGATATTAAAAAAAAATCAGCTCTTCGTCTAAAGAATATATTATAAGCGTTTCGCATTTTGGAAAACTCTTTTTCTTACATGTGTTTTTATTAATTTTTCTGTCTAATTATACCAAATGAGGTTTTATTACATGTAACAGATAAAGTAATGGATATATCCAACATAAAATAATTAAAACGATCCGTTCTGAAAAAATAATTTCCATGAAATTTATGTACAATTAATTATTTTTGTAAAATAATTAAAACGATCCGTTCTGAAAAACTAATGTCCATAAAATTTATGTACAATTAATATCGATGGATTTATATCCTACAGAAAATATTTTACAATAAATAACTTATTCTTTTTTTCTTTAAGTAGATGCTTGTGGAATCGGATAATATAAATGTATATATTGATAGATTTTCAAGAGTCCGGCTAATATGTTTTTAATAGCATATGAGCCCATATGCTTACGGGTCAAATTTCAAAATTTTACATTCGAAACGTCGAATTAAGTAGCTCAGTAAATTAGTTATATATTGAACTTGTAGAATACCAAATTTACTATTTTTTATGATTTTTGAAAGATGGTCTTTTTTGAGATACAAATAATGCATCAATATGCGCACAAATTTTCATTTTTTGACTACTTGACTTGATACTAAATGAATTAAAAAATTAAAAAAAATTATATGTAAATGAAACTCTTTATAAGGAGATCGGTTTGAACGGTTTGGATTTTTCGTATGAAACTGATAAGATAGATTTTGAATTGGAAGCATATGGGCTCAAATACTACTAAAAGCATATTAGCCGGACTCAATTTTCAATAATATAATAAAATATTTCATTCGTGTAATATATATTTAAAAGTACGATGATATATAAATGAGGAATATTATCAAATATTTATTTAATCTATAAATTTAACTTTGAAGAAAGAAAATCATACAATAATGTATGTGAAAGAAGATATTATTATTTTCTTAAAAAATTTAAGGAAAGAAAATCCTATAATAACGAATGAGAGATACACTTTTTAAAAAAGAATAATTATTTCAGTACCCGCACTGTACGCGCTACAGTACCCGCATTGTTATTTTAGAAAAATTCATATATCATATGTAGTTCATTGTATAGATATAAATACTTGCCCTGTTTGAGCTATATACTTCACAGTATTACTATTAAAATTTGTAAAACAAAATTACAGTTTTGGAACAGTTGCGGTCCCCACATGCCATTTGAGTGGTCCCCTAATGTGGGTACGGCACGATAATTTTTTAAGAAAATGTGCGGGTACAGTTTTTTTAGGAAAATTCATATATCATATGTAGTTCATTGTATAGGTATAAATACTTGCCTTATTTGAGCTATATACTTTACAGTATTACTATTAAAATTTGTAAAACAAATTACAGTTTTGGAATTGTTGCGGTCCCCACATGCCGTTTGAGTGGTCCCCTAATGCGGGTACAACACACGATTTTTTCAAGAAAAGGTGCGGGTACAGTTATTTTAGAAAAATTCATATATCATATGTAATTCATTGTATAGGTATAAATACTTGCTCTATTTGAGCTATATACTTCACAGTGTTACTATTAAAATTTGTAAAATAAAATTACAGTTTTGGATAGTTGCGGTCCCCACAAGCAGTTATGGCAGTTTTGGTGTGAGTACAGTGCGGGTACTCATATCAGCTTCCTTTAAAAAATAGTTAATTAAGGGTAACTTTGTCTATATATTAAAATATTTAGATAGTGTTGTGTTAATAAAAACATTAGTAGTGTTATTATCATCACTCATGATAAGTTATAAGAGTGATTTGATTGGAACAAATGAAAAATTCAGTAACTACGTATAAAAGGATAAATCAAATTTGAGTAATCAATTCGTAACAAATGACAAAATTTAATGACTTCCAGTAAAATTTACCCTTATTAATTGATAAGTTGAAACTCAGCAACCATTATGAAGTATCGAAGATTATTATTTGTTTATTTGAAATATTATTGATGTTAAGTCTAGGAGTTACTATTTCAGAATTTTGTCTATGGAAAATATTAAAAAAGAAAAGGGAAACATATAAAAAGAATTATGATAGTTCTATTAAAATATAAAAACATTTAGAAAAATAGATGAAATCCTTCTAGTACATCTAAATTTTGATATATTAATTTATTTTTCTAGAAACTTTTTATATTTTAATAGGGAAAAAAAAAACTGGTTTAGATCTATAAAATTCCTACCAATTCTTCTATCCATAAAAAATTATTTGTACCTTTTTATGTTTTTTTAAAAAATATTTTCTATAGACAAAAAATTCTCCTATTCAATGAACATTTTATCAAATCTGAGCAACACTGCAACACTATAAAACACTATTTTACTTTTAATATTTGAGCCACGAATGAACGGAGTGACACTGAAAACAGTCATAACAGACTCGACGCCTCTACCGTTGTTCTTTGCACTTTTGCAGAACCACTTGATAAATAGGTTGCTGCAATATCACAAGTAACAAACGTGCCCTGGTCCCAAATTGTTCCTAAACCTGTGCATTAATCAGCAAGAACAATAACAATAAAAATGATATGGAACTACAAGAACAAAACTTCTAAAAAATTACAGCCGAAATATACACCCATTGATTGATAGTATGTCAAAAAAAAGAAAAAAAGATTGACAAGTCTTTATTTAAAATAGCCCATTATTCATCATTCACGTTTAACTGCTGAAGCATACTCATCAACCACTGATTTAGTAAGTGACGGTCTTAATAAACTCCTTGCTACATGGAAATGATGCGACCTTATGCAAGTGGCCATTAAATCCTCTCTCAAAGCAAGCATACCTGCTTCTCTGCACAGGCATTCTAGGTCGGCACCAGTAAATAAATCTGTTTGTTGAGCAATTGCAAGAAGATCGATATCTTCACTTAACATCATTTTTCTTGTGTGTATTTTCAATATCTCATGGCGGCCTTCTAAGTCCGGCGGAGGTACATACAGTACCTGAAATATAATAACAAGCAACATATTTAACCTCAACGTCTTATTTATCTTGAATATGTCTCAACTAATGAAACTCAACAGCAATTACCAAGTCAAATCGGCCTGGCCGTAGGAGAGCAGCATCAATAGCACGGGGTCGATTTGTTGCAGCCAACACAATAATTCCCTGATAATTGTATGATATCTTAAAATATTATAATCATTTTCTCAACCAACAATAAAAAGAAAAAAAATTCAAAACTATACTGTGCTGAGCTCAAGGCCATCCATTTCTGTCAGTAAAGTAGAAAGAAGCCTCTCTCCAACTGTTACATTGCCGCCTGAACTCCCACCATGACCCTCACTTCAGGAATAAGAAAAGAGATAGACAAAGAACAATTTATCAAATAAATTGGTTCACAAATCACGTTCAAACATTCTGTACAAAAAAAAAGAGTTACCGTTTAGGAGCAATAGCATCAGCCTCATCAAAGAATACAATACTGGGAGCGGCAAGACGTGCCTTCTGGAATGTTCTTCGTAGCAAGGCCTCTCCTTCTCCCACGTACTTGGAATACAATTCTGCACCACTACATCCGAATGATTTCACAGAGTGAGATTTGCTCATAATAAAGCTTTTGATTTTGTGGAGACTACGATGAATTAAGGATAACAATTAACCTAAAGGAAAAGAAAGAGGCATTGGCTGCATGAGCAGCTGCTTTCGCAAGGGTAGTCTTAGAGCAGCCTGGCGGGCCATGCAAGAGGATCCCGCGTACCGGTGAGATGCCTAACCTTTCAAATGCCTTTCCGTGCTTTATTGGCCACTCAACTGCTTGTTGTAGCTTTTTCTAGAGAAAGAGAGAGAGAGAGAGAGGAGTTTTGTGTGAGAAAGAGTGAAGGACCAAGGTAAATTACCTTTTCCATAGATTCTTCCTACCTAATATTCTTAAGGGATAAATATGGGATAAGAAATACTCCACGTATAAGTAAACTTCTTCACCACAGCTTTAGGAAAAGATAGAAAGCAAAATAATATTCAAATGTGAATTATAAAGCACCTTCAAATCTTTAAGACCCCCAATATCATCCCAAGAGACCTTCGACACCTCTTTAGCAACCCCTCTAGTCATACTGGGCCCCACCAGTGACTTTGCTGATACCCAATCTTCCATCCTTATACTGAGCATGCTGCCATTGTCATTAGAATTTGATGACCTTCGGTAAGCCAGCCTAGCAGCTTCTCTACAAAGAGCCTCAAGATCTGCACCTACATATCCATTGCATGATGAGGCGATGACTTCTAGATCCACATCTTCACCCAAATTTAGGCTTTTTGAATAAAGCTATATCAAATAAAAATGTAGTATTTCAGATACAGAGACATCTAACTGTAGGTATGGTACATTCCTATACCAGTAAGAACAATTTGCTAATGTTACCAATATTTTTGTATTATATATTTATATTAATATTAAAGTCTTCACAAAGTTCCCAAAGCATCACATGACAAGTCAGACATAAAAAAAAAAAAAATGTTATGGACTGACAACTTGGACCAACAGTTACTAATCGAACCTTTCTCACTTGGTAATCCAAAAGCTACAATTGTGAAAAAGAAGAACAAAATCAGACCTTGAGAATTTGAAATCTTTCATCAGAAGTAGGAACAGAGACTTCAACTTCTGAATCAAACCGACCTGGCCTTCTCAGAGCTGGATCAATTGCATCCACTCTGCGAAGCAAAGCAATTAGTGAACAAAAGAAGTAATATAAAGATAATGACACAATTATATAATATCACCTACTAACCTGTTGGTTGAAGCAACAACAACAATGTGAGGGAGAGATTTTGACGAACTCTTATTTCCATCCATCAGAGTCAAAAGCTGACCCACTATGCGCGATTCTTGTTCTTTTCTGCAGGTAAAGGTAAGACATTATTTAAAGGCTTTCTTTTCTGCGTGATTCTTGTTCTTTTCTGTTCGGCTCTAGAGTGTTCTCTTTTTTTAACAATCCCTTGCATGCTCTTTGCACCAAAGCATTGCTTAATTCTAGTTCTCTACTTAGTTAATGAATGACTAGTTACAATTTGTACATGAGATAAATAATAAGAAGGCTAGAAGGAATTCAAAGAAGGACATATCTCAAATCTAAAGTTGCCAGTTAAAGTAACAGCGACAATTAAGTAACTTTTTACTGGTAAAACTTATGAAATCAAAACAAAGTGGTTATTTCCATTTTATTCATATTTTTCATTGTGACTCTAATAGTCTCCAAGTGCTAAAGCTAGTTTAAGGTCTTACTATTTTTATTTAATTTTTTCCCTTTTTCAAGTACCATATAGTCTAAACTATATGCCTCTGCAAACAACATTAACGGTGGGTGATTTCTTGCTGGAAAAATATAAATAAAATAATGTGCCATGACTCTCTTTAGAAACATACTTATTGTTGCGGCGGGGGCAGATAGAATCAATTTCATCAATAAAAATAACAGAGGGTTTTCCAGAGGCAGCATGAGAATTTGCTTCAGAAAAAGCTTCCCGTAAGAACTTTTCACTTTCCCCAGCATGTGATCTATGCACCGAATATGGACTGTTTAAAACAAAAAAGAAAGTAACATGAATATATAATTCCAAAAATAATGGCAATTTTACATATTACATAAAAAAAAAACTAGCTCATGAGTCTGTACTTGATCATTGTCAGGTAGGCATTGCTCTCTCTAACTACAGCTTGGACCAGGCTTGTCTAAGAACACAACAGAAACTAACAATAGTTAGATTATGCAAGAGTATCCTTTTGTTCAATTTGACAAACCCTTATGAGTGAAAAGACATTTTTAATTAAATTTAATTAAAAAACTTACCTTTCCTGTGCCAGGGGGACCATAGAGAAGCAACCCTCTGGGCCACTGAAATCTCAAACAAAATTCAAATCAAACATTCCAACAACCAACTAAAATTAAACACAATGATAAAAAACAACAATACAAATTGAAAAGCCATGACCTTGAGCCCAATCTTGCGTGACTCGCGAGAATAGAGAAAAGGGTTTATGATAAGCTCTCTAAGGGCATCCAGAGCTCTCCCACTTCCTGCAATTGCTTCCTCTGCTCGCCAGCTCGGAAAAGTGTCCACGTTGCTTTCCATCGATCAGAACCCTAATTACGGAAACGGTGAGGTACTCCCGGGTTCGCAATGTTCCACTCTGATCGGAATAAAAAACTAATGAGAATAAAATTCAATTTAATGGAAAAGAGACGAAAATAATTGATTTGGAGTTGAATTTTATTGATTAAAACCAGTAAGTAAAATGAAATAATTCAATTTTGACAGGTAAACAAAATAAGCTTAATTTGCAAATAATGTCATCGATCTAGAACGGAAAAAAAAAAAAAAAAAGATAGAGGACGCACCTGATGTTGCAGGAGGATGAATACGCTCCAGCACAAAGAGACTTACGGAGAGACCGAAGGGATCCTACACGCTTTCTTTGCTCCAGCACAGAGAGGCTTGGCAGTGAGGTTGAAGAGGAGAAGTCGAGAGGATACTTGTCCCTACTAAACCCTGCACAAAACCCAGTAGAGGACAAGAAAAAGAAATATTACAGAGATAATTTTACTTCGCAGACAACAAGACTCCGTGGCCCAATGGATAAGGCGCTGGTCTACGGAACCAGAGATTCTGGGTTCGATCCCCAGCGGAGTCGTTTTTTACCTGATCGTTTCCCTTTTACTCCGGATCTAATGGAAAATTCTCGACGGCCCAATAAAAACATCAGAGCCCAATAAATGAAAATCTAGTGGCATTCCTGTGATTAATACGAAGTGATCCATTTCCTTCTTTTGTCAATTGTACCTATTTTGTCGCTTGTTTCATTCCATCGCCGCCGTCTCTTGATCGTGCTGATACTAGCCAAAGAGGAAAAGTGTCGAACCCTAATAAAACCCTACAAAATTAAGAGAAGAGATGGCTAAAGGAGGGAGCTCCATAGATAAGCTGAAGGATTTGTGGAACTCTCAGGTTAACGATGAACAGCAATGGGCTCTTAACTTTGTAAGCCTCTATTCTTTCTCTTGATCGATTCTAACTGTATATCGTATTTTCTCGATCTTCCTCTGGTAGTTACCAGTGTGGCGAGTCAAAAATAGAGATTCCTTCACATCATTTGGATGATTAATAGGATTTGGACATGAGAAAGTTATCTTTACAAACGAAAGAAATGTTTGTGTAGTCTGTACAGTCAATATCTCTTTATTCAGGGGCGGAACTAGAAAATTTTGATAGGGGTGGCTGAAAAAAAAAATGTACAATTGTGGTGTGGGATTTGAACCCAAGATCTCTCAACCATAAAATAGAGTTTTAACCACTAGGCTACAATTAAACATATGTCATTTATTGAGAGCTAGACTATATAAAAAGTTTAAAAAAGATAAAATTCAATTAAATTCCTATACATATAATTAAAATTTTAAAATCATAGGGGTGGCATAGCCACCTTTGGCTAAGCCTTAGATCCGCCCGTCTTTATTTGCACACGATGGATTAGCTAATCTGAATTCCCGAGCATTGTTGCGTTGTTGGAGTCACAGTGCTTCTGTTGTATTTTACACCGTGCTTTTTTAGGCCTATTGTACATTATGATAATAACTTATTGGCTGCCATGTAAAAGATCTTCTGAGATAAAGCTATGTATACCTTGAGGTACTACTGTACTAGACAAGAATGGTGCATCTTATACTTGTTTAATCTTTTGTAGTCATAAAACAGCATTTTACTTCGATTGTCAATTTATATTTGTCAATTTTATGATGGCCAATGATATTTTAGCATTCTTGTTGGATTCTTGCCACCAAAGATGTTATGGTGTAGACAACTTATCTTGTTAGATTCTTGCCTAGCATGTCAGATGCATTTGTTATCTCATGTCTATCAAGAATTTGACTGTCATGTTAATATTGAATTATGTTTATTGATTTAGTGGGTGGTTGTTCTGTTTGATTCTTTAAGATCAATGTATTAATTATGTATTTCCAGATACATGTCATAACTGAAATACATTGTTCATCTCTATTAAAATCAAATTCTCATGTTTTATTTTTTATTTAATATTATTGCAGAATTTGCTGAAAGCTACTGGGCTCTTCGCCGGAGCAATATTCTTCATGCGCAACTTTGGTGAACTTATGTCAATATAAGAAATTTGCACCATAGCTGTTCTTTAGAAAATGACTGAGCCAAACAGCAGTTAAACCATTTATCTCTGTATTCGATTGTGGTGTTTCTTATGTTGCTGTTTGAATTGATGTGTTCACTTTGTTATCCCTTTTTGCTTATATAAAGAACCAAGTTGAAGTTCCATCAGGTTCCCTGATTGACCATGTATGAGTAGCAGACGTGGTTTCTACCTATGATGTGCTATATTTTTAGTAACAGAACTTCTGTGTACAATTCACTAGTTTTCTTTGCATCTGAATTACCATGCATTTTTTTGCAAGGCGACAATCCTTGTTCGTACCTTGCTTTTTTTTTTTTTTTTTTGGAATAAGTTTTTTCACTAGCCTCTATATTTGTTTTTTTGAGATGTCTTTTGTGAAAATTGAGCATGTGTCCTGTTGTTGAGAGTCGAGTTTCGTTATCATTTATGTTGATTACTATCTTGCAACTGTCAGTAAACAACATAGAAGCGAGAAAGCACATGAGAGTCAAAATCACAATGTATACTGTAAAGGTCATTAGTCTCGTACAAATAAATAGCTAAATGTAACAAAAAGGATGCCAAGAGTATTACAACGATGTGGAAATTAAGATAAATTTGTAATTGACTAATTGTATATTTGAAATGGTAAGCCAAATCACCTTCCCAAATTAGGCTGGAGAGGGAGTTCAGAGGAAAATCAATCCCGGTGGGGCCTGTTTGAGGAAAGCAGCAACAGTTTCTCCATCTTTTTCGTGCATGTATTTGATCTTTATTGCAACCATCCAAAGACGAGAATCGTGGCCCTCCTTCCCAATCTGCGACAGATATTCTGTCCCATTTTCTTGCTCGGTGAAACATGTATTGACGAGCAAGCTACCTCAGCCATGGACAACCAAGCACGTAACACAGGGCTGCGATCTTCACAGGGAGAAACATAATTAATTGAACACCCACGGAAAAAGTTCTTTTGAATGTCGACCTACTCATCTATCAGTGATATACATGAAAAAATAATTATCGACGTTCTTTTACGATTGAACGTATTATTTGCTAGGATTTGTGAAAATAAGAGTTGCTGCTATTTCTTATTTAAAACAATATTAGGTCCTCATTTCATTTTTTTTTTAAAATTTTCCTGAAGAAAAGTAAATAACAATGAATATCGTATTAATAAGAATATAATATCAACGGTTAGATGTTACTAGATAATTTTGACGGAGCAATATTATTCACTGAGGTAGAGATTTGCCAGAAAATAATTCCCTCCAACATTTATTTTGATAAATTATATTGGACCAAAGTGCTAACTGTTGTCTCCATTAATTAATATTACTACAATTGTGTCAATGAAAAGCTAAGAGTTTACAAAATCATATATAAATGATATGGGTTCTATTAGTCTCATTAAGTTGTCACGTGAAATGTACCCGGCTATATTAGTACGAAGTTCATGCTAGTATCGATTGCCAAGGTCTACTCCGGCTCACAAGTTTTCCATCTAAACATAGCTTAAATAATGCGGGCATAAGTATTTGATCGGGGCCTGTACTGTGCTGCCTTAATAATAATTTAGATACAACAGTCAAGAAGCTTCCAAATAAATCTCAAACCTACTTTATCTTGAACCACAAAAAAAGGGGGAAAAAAAAAGCTACAAATTGCAATGCCCAGGTACCAAGTTGGAAGTTTTAAACTGATTTTGACTCAATCACATGCCCATACAGTTCAGCAGAACCAAAAGCCAATCTTTAAGAACCTTCATGAGGTACCAAGTTGGAAGTTTTAAACTGATTTTGACTCAATCACATGCCCATACAGTTCAGCAGCACCAAAAGCCAATCTTTAAGAACCTTCATTCTCAGGAACTGGAAGTAAAGCATGAAAAGTTGATACAAACACATTAACAAAAAGGAAAATTTCTAGTGTACCCCTACAAACTTTCAAAACAACCAATTTCCTCATGAAAACACTATAATATTCAATAACCCCATAAAAACATAACATTTTTTCTTCTATCCCCTTTTAACTATTTTTTTATTTTGTTATTTTAAATCCTCTCTACTCTCTCCTTCACAGTATACGCAAAGAAACTACTGACTTTTATCAGTTCCTTCAGAACAGACACTGCTCCTTTTTTCTTATCACATCATTCCCCTGTGGCACCACTTATTTTCTCTGAAATCAAACCCGTACTTTGCTCAAATGCTGATCCAATTACCTACATGTACAAAAGTTAGAGATATCACCAGCTGCCAATGGCCAAGTCAACACTGATTGTGCATAAAGGTGTTAGATTACGAGTTTCTGTGTTGAAACAGACCAGATGAGTTGGCACTATGTAACCTATTATGATATTCTAAAGTGCAAAAGGACCCAATATTCATGCAAATCAACCAGACTTAACATTATTTGTGTATACAGTGAAAGAGAGAGGAGAGAGGAGGGTATATTTGTCAATTTCATTTTAAAAATAACTGAATAAAATATTAAATAAATAAAAGAGGATAGAAAAAAGAATGTTAAAGTTTATAAAGAGATATTGGATACAATGGTGTTTTCACGTGAAAATTGGCTATTTTGAAAGCTTGCAAGGGTAAAATAGAAATTTTCCCTTAACAAAAAGAGATGCATAAAAAGAAATGAAATCGTTGAGCTGAGACACACTTAACACACCTGTTTTTGATATATATATATCCCAAAAGTTGAATTTCAGCTGCACTTGATTACTGAATAGCAGTACCAATCTAGGCCCTGTAAGGCTTCCATAGATGTCGGTCTCATCACTTTGAAAAACTGTAGGGCTCCAGAAGCAACCTCCAGCCCTACATAATTCATATTTGAACAGAAATTATTTATTATCGTTATCTTCGCAAACTTGAGCCTTCTTCTCAAGCAGGGAAGATAATTTATCAAATGACAAATTTGATAAGAACTTAAGAAGTAATCATTGGAGCCAACCTGTTCGAAGAATTTTCATGAAAGGCATTAATTAGAAGCTTCATCTTCGGACTGCCCTCTTATTTGGATCCCAAGCTAATGTCCTTGTAAGCCAGCATCTGGATTTGCACATAACAAAAAAGAAGGGAAAAAAAATAGATGTTACAATCAATTGCAATAAGATGATTGTACAAAACTTGAAAATTAACCAAACAAAGAAAATATAAACGAATTTTATAATTATATATATCTTCAAGCACATACCACTCAGATCATGGAAGGGCTCCTCTTGAAGTCGATTGTGCTCTTTTACTCCTAGAAAGTTGGAGGCCGTAATTCTCTTAACCGTCTGACAACATGCTTCATGGTTGGTCTAGTAGATAATGAATCAACAGTGCATTTGATGCCCAAGTGCAATATCTCAACCAAATCATCATGCGGGGCCATATCCCACAACCCTTCAACAAAGAATTCTTTAGCACGCCCCTTTTGCAACAACATGCAGGCCCATGCAACTATGTTAAACCCATTGCCATACGGTGAAAAGGACGGGTCCAGTGCTTTCTTGTTAGAGATTAGTTCCAACAATACCACCCCATAACTATATACATCTGCCTTGTCAGAAACTCGACATGTCATGGCGTACTCTGGTGCAACATACCCAAATGTGCCCGCCACACCAGTGGTGGCATGGGTTTCAGAATTACCAAGGAGCCTTGCCAGACCAAAATCTGACAAATATGCATTATAACTGGTATCCAATAAAATATTGCTGGGTTTTACATCACGGTGCAGAATACGAGGTACACAGCTGTCGTGCAAATATGCTAGGGCTTGAGCAACATCAAGTGCAATTTTATGAAGCATTCTCCAGTCAACCGGTCTCTTGCACCTCTCCTGTATGAACCTTTCTAAATTACCCCCAGGAAGATAATTATATATCAGAAACATCTCTGACTCGCCCAAATGGTACCCTATCAGTGTTACTAAATTAGGATGCCGGCATCGGCCAAGGGTTTTCACCTCAGCCTGAAACTGCTGCACTCCCTGAAATCTGCCAACTGCGAGTCGCTTTATTGCAACTAAAACCCCTGGAGCAACTTCAGCCTTATAAGTCGCTCCAAAACCACCACTTCCTATGCAATTACTGGCATTGAAATTGCCAGTAGATCGAACGACACTTTCATATGTAATTGGTACACCCATATCCACAAAAGAGGTTACCTCTCTCCTTCTAGAAGATTCCCGTGATTGCCTCCGTGCACATTTTCGTGTGTATATGTACAGTATGATAAGTGCCAACAAAACAGAGACAATGGCTGAGGCAGATGTGATGGAAGCGATCTCAATAGAACTGAAACCACCACCACTGCCTCCAGTAGGAGAGCTATCTGGAGGGGAATCAGCGTATGCTTCGGATAAATCAGAGGATGGAACAGAGAAGGAAATGGACTTGCATGGTTGGAGAGAAGTGTTTCCTTCAAAACTATTGCAGCTCATAACAGAAGAATTTGAAGGGAGTGAACCAGTTAAATTGTTAAAGGAAACATTAAGTATGCGAAAAACCAAATTTCGAGGGATGTTTCCAGAGAGATTGTTGCTGTTTAATAGAAGTGTGGTAAGGTTTCTTAGGCTAGACAGGTCAGTAGGGATTGCACCTGATAGAGAATTTGAGGACAGATCCAATACCTCAAGGGATTTCAACTGATCAAGCCCAAAAGGGACAGATCCAGTTAAGTTGTTGCTGGCTAAAGAGAGATATTTCAAGTTTTGCAGCTGATTTACACTTTCAGGTATCTGATAGTTAAGCCAGTTGTGACTGAGGTCGAGCACGAGTAGATTTTCCAATGTACCAAGATTTTGTGGGATTACGCCAGAAATCTGATTATGTGATAATTTCAAAACCAGAAGTGATCGGCATTTTGCACAAACTCTATTTGTTAACCCACCAGAAATCTTATTTTCTCGTAAACTTAAAATTATCCCTTTGAAAACACCGCACTTCTCCAACAGAATTGCATCTAATGATCCAGTAATATTGTTTTTATCCGCAATGAATGCATAAACAGTCTTGTTTCGACCATCCTCAACAGAAATTGGCAAATTCACAAGAGAACCCGTGAAACTATTATGCGCAAAATTGTGGTACACAAACCTTCCCAACTTGGGACTAAAGAGAAATCTTTTCCGAGCTCTATTCAGAAAGAACTTATAGTAACTTGTCGCAAAATCAATTTTAGATAACTCAATTGGAGTTGAACAAATTCTATTAGCAAAATCCGGTATTGGGCCCGAAAATTTGTTCTCGCTTACATCAAACACATCCATGCAACCCACTGGTAGATCTGGATAAACATTACCTGTTAATTTATTTGAGCTCAAATCTAGAAAATGAAGGTTATTACACCCTGCAATTCCGGTAGGGAGATCTCCAGTTAACAAATTATGACCCAAATTGACCATCTCCAATTGCTCACAATTGCCCCAATCTCTTGGTATCTTCCCCTCGAGTGATGCCCTTGGTGCCCAAAGGACCCTTAATTTCGGTAACAAGGCGATACTTTCCGGAATACCCCCTTCAAAAGTATTGAATTCATCAACCGAATCTGTCTTCACGACCGGGTTGAATGGGTTTGAAATAATAAGAACAGATACTTCTAAGCAATTGCCGAGCTGTGCAGGTATAAAACCGCTAAGCCTATTTCTCGACACATCCAAAACCTGAAGTTTTGTTAACCTACCAAATTCCAACGGAATGGATCCGTCCATTAAATTGGAAGATAACAACAAAACACGGAGCTCTGTACAATTTCCTAGATTTGCAGGAATGTTACCATAAAACCTGTTCCTGGAAAGATCCAGGGTTTCCATGCCAGAACAGGCAGAGATTGAAGCCGGTATCTCTCCTCCAATTGAATTTCCCGCCAGATTAAGAACTTGTAAATTTGGTGGAAAAATACTAGGTAAAGTCCCGTTTAATAAATTTTCACTGAGATTGATAGATACCAATTTCTCTAGTTTCCAGATCTCCACAGGAATCTCACCGTAAAATCCGTGACATGGCAATGAGAGGGTTGTCAGCTCTGAGAGATCGCCAATCACCGAATTTAGGCTTCCAGCGAGTCTACGTCTTGGATCTACGCAAATGCCACCGGACGATCCCAATTTCGAGCGGGAGAAACGTATGTTGAGCGATGTAACCCTAGATCTCGAGTCGCACCGCACAAAGGGCCACGAGCAGTGGTCCCCGGCAGCTGAGGACCACGACTGGAGGATGCCGGTAGGGTCTGAGACGGAGCTCTTGAATTTGAGAAGTGCTGTTCTCTCGATGCCACGTTGATCTGCGACTGACAAGGAAGATGAAATTAGGAGGAAGAAAGAGACAGAGAGTACAGCGAGTGCGCTAGTGGTGAAGCATCTCTGATGTGCCGCCATCGACGACGGCTCACTGTTCAAGCGGAGGTATTTCGGTCAAAATTGAAGTGCTGGCAGTGTCGTGGAGAGAGTTGAACCAGTCATGAAGAAAAACCCTAGATTTCGAGAATCTTTCACATGCTTGAAGATGGAGGAGAAATTGTAGAGAAGCGAGAGAAAGAGCTGGAGTAGATTTTGTGAATAGTGATGGATTCTATGAAAAAATGAGCTCTCCCCTCCTCTCTATCTGATATTTCTTTATTATTTTCCTTATTTCTTTGTTTCGTTCTTCTCTTCGTCGCCGCCTGTTACTAGTCTACTGATACTTTCTTTCTTTTTTATACGTTATTCACTCTTTTCTTTTCTTTTCTTTTTAGTGTGAGCGTTATTCATTTTCCATATCGCTTTTCGTTTCGGTAACTTTCTTTCCGACAAGTCCTGACGCACTATTGAAGTTTACGCAGTATTACCTGACAAAGTAAATTTCCGGCGATTAGATCTCTTAACGTGCGATTAGTAAATCGTCGTAGATCCCTCTTGTATGAAATTTTTATTATTTTCTCATATCGTGTATTCAATGCTTCGATGGACTTTAAAAGTTGTACATGGATCATCCCATGTGAATTAGCAGCTTATATCTGAGATGCGGGGTCCATCCTAACTTCAGCGTGAACATACCACTTTTCCAGTTATTTTCTATTGCTCCATGTCCACCGCATTTGTAATACTTTATTAGTGTCAGTGGGGCCAACCGATTTAAATGAGACCGCATGGAATATGGGTCGTTAGGGAGGAGGACTCGCTGTTCGCTGATTGGCAAAGTCAGTAGTGAGGAGGATTTGCTTCTGCACCCCAGAACTGTGTCCCTATCATTAGAGTTGGACAATTAAGAGGCCATGTTAGCCTTCGGATTATCACAAATGTGATAGCTTGGTGGTGTAATTATTAACTTTTATGTCAGATTTATAGTAGAAGTATTAGACATGAATTGTACTTTAATAAAATTAAATGTTTATATATACTGTAAAATGAAAATAAAATTTTACATAAAAATTATTTAATTGGATTAAATCAACACTACAAATGTAATAATAAATTAATACAATGTCACGATATTATTACAATAAGGATTTCCAGGCATAATCTTGCAGCTTGCCTTTTATTTCAGTTTGGATATATCAAACATAGCAAATAAGTTTTGATGTAACTTGTATTATATGGTAGGAAGCTTTGATGATTGAAAGCCTAGATCAGTAAATCTTTAATTGTAATATTTATGATGCTGACAAAAATCTAGATTTCTGGTTTATCTATTTCGTATATGTCGCATTTACATGTTATACATGTAATGTATGGTCATATATAAGGAATGAACACAACTGGTGGTTTCAGTTTCGGTGCATGAGGAAGACAGCTAATTGATGAAGATTTCAATTAAAAGACTGACATAAAATTTGTAATATAAGTGGGCACGATGTAAAATAAAAAATATTAAGTTGCATTTCTTGTTTCAAGTTGATGTAGTTCTATTGCTTTTGTTTGGGTAATAAAGGATGGTACAATAATAAATGATCCGTAATTAATTATGTACCGAAATTGATACGTGCCTTAGTGAAATATAAAACTTTAAAATGATATTAGTTAGATTGAGGTGAACTTTTTTATATGTTTGAACCTGAAAATTACCTCCTTTGCGAGGAGCTATGTTTTGTGGATTTTTCTACAAGGTTAGAGCTTTGTTGAGGCTGGTACGATGGATTATGTTTATTTAGATCTTAATTAGTGTTGAATGGAAGACAGATGTTGCAATTAGTGATTGTTTTGAGAAATAAAATGAGTGTTCTTAATATTATCAATTTTTTCTTTAAAAAAGAAGACACACCGAAATTTTTATTAATACCACTGTAAAAAAACGACAAATTATGGGGAATTCAAAAAATACCAGGGCCTCCAAATTAATCTGTGACTCCATTTTTGGGAGGGCGCAGATTGACGTTGAGGCCTCTCAAAAATGCACTGTAATATTCTGATATTTAGGTTTTTGAGGGGCCGTGGATTGATTTGGTGGCCCTGAATTTTTCAAATTCCCCAATTTCAGTGGCATTTTGGTTTATTAATTTTTTTGAAATGGTATTTAAAAATTTCGGGAAGACATGGTAATACAGTAAATTTTGCATAGCATACTTTTGTGCATAAGACTTCTATAATAAGTAATTATGCGATACCAAGAAGCAAATGGTCCAATTTTTTGTGTTGTCAATTATTTTCAGTATCTTTAAAGGCTTCGAGCTATTTTAATATTGCTCCACAAATTGTATATTTATTTAGAAAAATATATACAGGGAAGAAGAGTAAATCCTACCAATTATAAATCATAGTGATTGCAAAACAAATTCTTATATATCATATTTTTGTAAACTATTAAAATTAGTCCATAATATACAATAATTGCATGTTCGTTAAAAGAAGTCTTCTTTGCAAACTATTACTACAATGACAATTGGACAGTTCAAACTAAACAAGAAGAATCATAAATTTATTAAAGATTGTTTGTTAAGTATTTAAAAATAATACAATAAACTGAGAGAAAAGTACACAAGAAAGATAACTTATGCTATCAGTAATATACAATGACTTTACAAAAAATGCATATGTCACTGTAAGTGGTAATGTTTAATTATAACTAGCAAAACATACAACACCTAGACAAAAACTTTAAGAAAAGTAAATAGCTCATGCCATCAAAAAAAATTTAAATCGCATAAAAAGGGAAAAGAGTTTGATTGCATTGCATTGTGGTCTCTATGTCGGCATGTTGATATATAACTGGTGCTTTATTGGGAGTGTTGTAACTTATAACAGACGCTTCTAGAGCAACTCCTTGCGGGACCGACTTGAGTCAATGATTCACAAGCCAGGTCAAAATTCAGATAGAGGCGGCTGCTGCGTGGCGGACTGGCGGTGCTGATTTCTTCTTTTTAACCTGTGCCCGGTCCACGTGTACCACTCTTCACGCGGTTGAACAGGTCAGACAGCTAGTCTCTTCTGCAGTTTATGGCACAGGACGAACCCTTGGCCGTGCACTGTGTTGATTAATGGAAGCCTCCAGTTTTTTATAATGGAGCGCTTTACGTTGTATGTCCCGTGAATCGTGTTGTGGATATTACGGATCCAATGGAAGAGAAACCAAGACACCAGAAAATAAAATAATATAAAACAAAAATGAAAAAAAAAAGAGGGAAAAAAATAGAAAACACAAACTATTATTTGAAAAATTTCGTCCATTCTTCGTCCGATACAGGTTTACTCATACTTGTTTTGTTAAAAGTTTGGATACAATTATTTAAAAAATGTATATGGTACGTTCTTTTCGTGCTAAAAAATGATGAATTATATATTAAACAAAATCCGAACAATTTCTTCGAGCGAACGCAATCATTACCTAAAGAAAGGGTAACGGGTAGAATAATCATATTTGTTGAATTTCTTCGAAGGTCATTATTTAGTGGAGCTTATTGATATGTCTTTTTCTTTTTTGAAAATTTTGTTGGGCTAACGAACACATTGATATTAGAGATGGATCTAAGATTTAGTCAAAAGTGATCACCCAATTATCACATTTTGTGTAGTTTAAATTTTAGTCGCTTTTATTAAAATTTTCTAGTTCCGCTCCTGATTGATACGTCACTGATGTAATTCTAGTATAGATTCATATATTTATTGGACAAAGATGAAGTCAAGTTATTTAACTTTAAATATTCTAATAAATTTTCTATCGAGATTTTGAACTCATAACTTCCTACACGTAAATTCAGAGCTAGATTATTATTTTTGACAAATAATAATACAATAGGTGTTATAAATTAATTATATAAAGATGAGGGATCGGATTACACTGTTTTTTGATGATATCGAATGACATCGTGCATTTTCAAAGTCCAAACAGTCGATTCAAACTGTTCAATATGATGGATATATTAAAATGTGCTTGCAAATCAAATTTTACATTTTTTTGAATTTTTTTACTATTTATTAAGATGGGTACAAAAATTCAATGGTCTGAAAACAATGATTTTGTAAAATACTTAATAAATAATAAAAAAATTCAAAAAAATGTAAAATTTGATCTGCAAGCACATTTTAATATATCCATCATATTGAACGGTTTGGATCGACTGTTTGGACTTTGAAAACTTTAAAAATGAACGATGCAATTCGATGTCATCAAAAACGGTGTAATCCGATCCCTCCTCTTATATAAAAAAATAAACAAAATAGAGAGAGAATGTATACAAAATGACTATCTTTAATTTATATATTTTTATATTCGATACAAGCTTACAAAATCACTATCAATTATAAATGGAAAACTTTCTAAATTAATTATATTAACAAGTGAGACGATGAAATATATTTTTTCAAGAAAAAGTTTTAAAGTAATTAATGATCTTCAAAGTTACGAAATTAACATCCACAACTTATTTATTCATAACAATCAATCCATATTTCACTGAATTTTCTGTCTTCCGATGGATTTAATCGGCGTTTAACACTAAACAATATTGACAGATTTATCTTCTGTTTGCAATCTATTTGTAATTTGTAGAGTTCAACAGTAAAAGCCTAAAAGGTCAAAAATATTATAAAACAAACACTCTGAATAAAATTTATGAAAATGCTCAAAATATAAAAATCGCGCACCTTCTAAGCTATTCACGTGATTTTAAATCATCTCAGTCGGAGTTATAAGAGAAGATTATGGTTAAATTACCAACACAGAATCAGACTAAACCCTAAATAGTTGACAGAGGAACAAATATTTTGAAATTTGACTGAATAAATCATACATGTGATACGATGCCAAAAGAACTTTGTTTTGATTTACTATACATCATAAGGAAAATTAGCCATGACCATGATTCTTACAAGTTATTAGTCATGAGAATGATTCTTCAGAAACTTTTCAATACATAAATTATGTATTTCATACTCATTAAAAATTACCAATAACAAGATAGAAAAATGAGAATATCATTTAACTAATACGATATCGACTCAATTTCTAAAACTCCTCCACATGGTAAACATTTCTCGAGCTAAAGTGTTCTTCCATTTAGTCCAATCATATGTTGATTCAATATGTGTAATTAGTTCATCATCTAGCTATTCTGGCAATTGGTTGGTCTCTTGCAGTTCAAAGTTTTCAACATCCAAATAATCAATAGACATATCCCTTCGAATATGATTATGAATGAATGCACATATATACTGCAATTATTCAACATTGGATTTACCAGATAAAATAATTTTCCTTTAAGAATTGCCCATCTCCTTTCAAGAAGACTAAAAAATTGTTCTATGACAATACGCGCTGAAAAATATTTATAGTTATAAAACTCTTTTGTTGTTGGTGGTAATCTGCCACCACTCCAATCTTAAATGATATATTGGACCTCTATAAAGCATAGAAAGCCCCCACCATTTGAATAAGCAGTATCATAAAGATAGTAGTGATCTGTTGTTAGAAAAAATACAGACTTCTGAACCTGAGACATGAAAATATAATGATATGCATTACTTTTGAACATGTAATTAGGAAATTTGATTTGAAACTTCGATGACACTATTTATTTTACCGATGTGGATTTTGACATGATATGCAATATAATGTCAACATTACATGGCTACTCATGAGCCGAGTTGCTAATTCAGTTTGAGTCAGAAATTTCAATTTGGATTCAACTCGTGAAGAACTCGAGTCAATTCGAGTTGACTCGTTACTCGTAGATAGTCTATAGTTTATCAAATTAAAAATTACCAAAACAAAATATAACAAAATAAATAGTACATAGTTTATCAAAATAGTACACAATTTAAAACTTTATATAATGAAATAGTGGCAAATACATATTTAAATATTACAAAGTTTACCAAATTACTACATAGTACAAAGTATAACAAAACATTACACAGTTTATCAAGTCAATGAGTCAATCGAGTTGAGAGCAACTTAGATTTAACTCGTGAGACAACCGAGTCAATGAACTATGAGTTATTTTTGACTCGAGTCATTGACGAGTTAAATCCAAATTGATTCCGAACAAATTATAAATCATGAGTTGTTTGGTGCACCCCTACAACATTAGCTTCACATCTCTCAAGTACTATACTAACTTAAACAACATATGTTGATTATAAATTTTAAATTATCCGGTATCTATAAATTTACTTGTGTATTTTCAAGTTTTTCAACTTTAAATTTTCGTAACGATTTTTTTCAGTCGAATTTTCAACATTTGAATCTACTCACGTGTTAATCACATCGTTCAAATATTTTATAAGAATACATGTTCTGTCAATTTGCAACCCTTCCGTCGTGGTGGAGCCTACTACTTTGTTTATATCCTCCTGCTTGTAATTAAGTTCTAATAAATACTCTGAGAAATTGTTTATTTTCCGTCCTTTTCAAATAATCTCCTTTTCAATTGGAAGTATCAGACATACGCCTCACCAGCAAATTATAGTTAGAAATTACGGAAACATCCGAGCCCTCCCTCTGAGAAAAATAGAGCCATGCCTAGTTTAATCATGAGATAATATTACGCTCTCAAACCACATCGTAGCGATTATACTAAATAGGCGACAAATTTTCAAAACGACAATATGTTAGGTCCGATTTTAGTTTCTGAACTGTCCCCATCACATAAAATTTCTTAGGACTGCGGAGGATCAGGATAAGGATTTTAGCATAGTGGTTTTGCTTCATGCAACACATATATTATAGAATCAAAACAGTATTGCATATAATTAGAACGCTGTATAAAGCTAAAACTGCCCTGTTAAAAAATTACCCGAGAATTAGCTCAACTTGATCTTTGTTTCCCTTTTTAAAACTGATCGTAAAGAGTAATGCAGTCGTTACAACAATATTTTATGTGAAAGAAAATATACTGAATTCTGGACAAAGTTTCTTTCTTCCTTCTTTATTTATAGTTTTCTCATTTCGCGTGCTTATTATAATTTCTTTCAGTGGATGAAAAGCTTCCCTAGAAACGCGCAACTGATATTTGCTCGGTCTTTCAAAACAGACAGATTTATGACGTTCATTCAATACGTAAGGCTGAATTTTTTTTATAAACCATAATTAAAAAAAATATTTTTACGAAACCAACATGATTATTTATTTTTTTTCACAAAAATCACAAGAACCGAAATGACATTTCGGTCTGAAACTTTTTTTTTATTCTGGACTGGAATGCCATTTCGGTCCGGTCCCCTTTATGAATTTTCTGGAGCGGCTCATATGAAAACTTGTGAAAAAGTGCCACAGAAAATTCAAAAATGGGACCGGACCGAAATGTCATTTCGGTCCTAAAAAAAAAAAAATTTCGGGACCAAAATGACATTTCGGTTCTTATAGTTTTTGTAAAAAAAAAAATAATTATGTTGGTTTTCTAAAAATAAATTTTTTAATTACGGTTTATAAAAAAATTTCTGTCAGGCTAAGCGGGGACAAAACTCTGTATTTTATCTGGATTTCGCGTTGTAGTGGATCGGATCCGATTGGATTTATATGAAGTCCGCTTTTAATTTACTATTTTCAAATTTCAGTTTTTGATGTTTAGGTAAACTTGTGTAAAGATTCACGTCACTCGGCTCCGATCTCTTTAAGGATGTTTAATGTATTCGCATATTGCACAAAAAAAAGGTTTGCATCGCCACTACAGTAAAATATATACGGATACATTACAACATCAAAATAAAATAAATATCAACTACTTAAAGTAATATAATACGCAATGAGCCATTTAATAATAATAATGATAATAATAATAATAATTAAAAACAACTGAAAGTAATATTTAGAAATTAAATTAATTTTAATTTCTAAATACTTAATTCCATGAAATTAAATTTCAATTTATTTTATGCCACACAATGGTCTTTCTTTTATTTTTTATTTTAGAGCGAATAGAAACGATTCTTTTTGCTAGCGTGTTAATTACAAAATGTTTATTTTAAAAGAAAACTTTTCTTTATAGTAATTGTCGTACATCCCAACAACTAAAATAAAATATGTCACGTTGGATTAAAATTTAAAAAAAAAAAACCGTTGTGGATGCAATAACGGAGCAACAATAATTAACTCTGTTGTAGTATAGGTCGATAGATTTCTCTCATCTTTCTGATCTAAGAGTTAAACAGTCGTAATTGTATCAGCAATCGTAAAGTATTCGTAGTATTGTCCTCGGAAGTTTTGAAAACGATGGCATTTTATGTTTCCTGTCTCCCATCGTTTGTTTCTAAAAAGACTTGGGTTGATATTATCTTGAGCTATGACAATTCTCCCGGGCCTTAGTGGAGTATTTATTGAGTATTTTAATGAGTATTTATTGATAACCAATTAGAACAATAATTTTGATAAGTTTTAAAATAATTTATATTTGTAAAAATCATCAAGTATAATGTATATAGATCATAAACATAAAAATGCATGAAAATTGATGTAAGTTTTAATGTTCATCGAATAACATAAAATTGAAAACAATTTAGATTTAGCAATATTTGACGTGTTTTAAAAAATATTGATGTACAACTTATAAGGAAAATGATATGTCTATATATCAAATGTTATTTAAATTATAAAACTTATAAGGAAAATAATGTGTTTAATATTATGGAAATCATGTTGAGCTATTCGAATTGCTGTTTAAATTTAAAAAATAGAAATAAAAAAATTGAGACAAATGAGGCATAAATTAGAAATTTTAACTCTTTATTTAAATATAAAGAGAAATTTAGATATATATCCATCATAACTTCTTTAATTATATATTTGCTCATCAAAACTTCGAAATTAATTATATCCCCATCTAAATATAACTATATTATAAATATACCCGTTTTTTAAACTTTTCACTTAAACAACATAAATTAATAATGATTAATAGTTAAATTGATATTTTTGCCTCTTTTAAAATCTTGTATCGTTAAACCCTCCTCCCACGACCTTTGTCTTCCCATGCGACTCTCCCCCTTCCGCCAAGTTCTTCCTAAACTTTTTGCCAAGTCCTTTCCTGCACGTTCTACATAGTTCTTCCCCTTCCCTGCACCTTCCCTACCTTCTCAGATGTAAAATCTGCTATCGAAAAAGCATATAGAACAAACAGAGTTTTTTTCTCTCCTGGAGATGACTTTCTCTTTTTATGAGTTGGGGGTACCTTGCCTTCCAAATTTAGACATGGATTCCAGGCAGGGGCGAAAATCCAAAACTAATTTACAAAGGCTGGGTTTGGACCTTTGTTCTACACTGAAAATTGATATTGTCCTACCTTGTAGTTGATTATCTAAATTTTATGGAGTAAATTGTGTTATAATACTATTTTTATTGTTTTTGTTATCATGCTTTATCTAATATCTGATTATCTAATAGGTTTGGACCCGATTATTTATTTAAATCCGATTCAATAATTTTTTACCCTACCCTAATCAAAATCCTACATCCGCTCCTGATTCCAGGGTTGCCGTATATAAATTAGAAAAAAAAACTAAAAGAATGATCGGTTCTTTTATGAAGCTGTCAGTGCGTCAACTTAAGTCAAGTGTAAAAAGAATAAGTGGGTGGTTCGAGTTTATATAGTCGAAATGAGATTTTGGGTTAGATTTTGAGAAAGAAATCGAGCCTCTGTACCTTTCGTGCATCTTTGCCAAGTCCTTTTAGATAGTACTATGTCTTTGCTTACATGCAAATATTGACAATTTGAATTTTCTTTCTACTGTGAAGGAAGCTTTGATTCTTACATCCAAAATATAAAAAATATCGCCATAGTAAGTTTAATGAAATTCAAGATATATATATATGATTATTTCTTTATTAAGTGTAGAATATATGGTTTTTATGGTTAAGGAATTTTTTTTCATGTAATATGTTAATCCTGAGTTATATCTATATTGAAAATTTCCATTACAATATTAAAATATCATTACTGGTTAATGTAAGAATTCTTGCATCACCTGATTTTGCTAAGAAAATGAAATATGAATCATGTCCTCTTGAAGAAGCTAAGGGAACTAAGACCTTTGGCTGTACCTATTTGAAACCTAATATACAAACCAAAATTTCACTTTGACATTTCATCGAACAATTTTTGTGCATCAATTGCTGTGTAGAAAATGAGTACAGATACTCATTTTGTTTTACAAGAATATTAACTCTAAAATGTTTGAAGCACATATTTTCTCTACACCACCTGTGTGAGATATTTCATAATCATCTCCAATAACCATGCTGGTTTTACTGTGGGGCTGGTGCTACACACAATAAAATCTATGCAAACCTGAAAAGGATCACTTCAACATGGATGCATAAATTTCTTAGGCTGTGCTCCAGAGGAAGGAAAATATCGCTCATTAAAGGAAAGGAACGGGAGAGGAGGGAAAAGGCCAGCAGACCGAATTTGATCGAGGTCGTCCTCTTGCTCCAGTAGAGGGAAATCAGAGAAGAAGTGGAGGAGAGCGGAGGGGAGAAAAGGGGAATTCGCTGCATAAATTCTTTCAAGTTTGTCACCCCAAATCGGGGTGTAGACAGAGTAAATAGACATAGGATCTCTTCTTTTCCTTCCCGTGCGTTCTCTCTATCCTACATTTTCTGGAGCACAACCTTAGAGGCTCACCAAAGACGCGTGATCACCACAATATCCATGGATTTCATGATAAGAATGAGATACATTGAGAAGAGAATAATACCTTCAGCTATACCAGGCCATATATTTAACTGTAACGAGAGGAGTAATATTGTCAATTTAACTATTAGCAAATAATAATTTATATTGTTTTAGTGGGAAATTTGAAAATTAGATATATTTATAATATAGTTATATTTAAATGGAGATGTAACTAATTAAGAAGTTTTGATAGGAAAATATCTAATTGAAGAAGTTACGATGGATATATATTTAAATTTCTCAAATATAAATGTTGAATATGACCTATGTAATATAAAATTCCGGATTAAATTATTCTTATTAATCGAACGGCCTAATTCAATTAGCTCACTCTTTTACCCAAACCGGTTAAAAATTCTAAATTATGTGACAAACATAGAGGCAGTGGCACAGACCAAGCCCATAGACCAGACCAGCCACAGAACCCCTCTGACGAACCCATGCCCTTTCGCCACCTCCGCCACCCCACCGCCACCTCCTCTATACCACCAAGTCTCACTTCCTACTTCTCTCGCGCTCGCCTCATCGATTCTCTCCGACTCCATCTCTTCACCTCTCCTTCACTTCCCCTCCCGTCCCTTCCCTCTCCCCTCGAACCCTCCACCGCTTCCCACCTCATTCGCTGCGCTCCCACCCCGGATTCCGCGCTCTCTCTCTTTACTTCCCTTCCCCTCCAATCCCCTCCCCCTGTCCCCCTCCTCCAGTCCCTTGCTTCTCGCCTCGCGGTTTCTGGTCGCCTCTCTGCTCTCCATTCCCTCCTCCCTTCCTTCCCTGTGCCCCCCTCGCATCTCGATCGCCTCCGGTGGTTCTCACTCGCTGGAGATCTCCAATCGTCTCTCTCTGCTTGGGAATATCTGCGTGCCACCTCACCACGGGGGCACCCCTGCACCGAGTCATACAACCTAATAATCCAGCTCTATGCATCTAATCAAAAGCATTCCTTGGCTGTGTCGACATTTCATCGAATGGTTAGAGAAGGTGCAAACCCTAACTCAAGAACATACACCGTGTTAATTGAGCATTTGGTTAAGTCAGGTTTTGTAGAACCTGCATTGGAGATTTTCAGGCTATTGCTCTGTATGAGAATTCGTAGAACTTCCAGGCAATACAATGTACTCAGTGAGGCTCTCGTTTTGAACAATCGGTTTGATGATTTGAGAGTACTGATTGGTGAAATGGGTCATGATGGAATTCTGCCCGGGAGGCAAATGCGAGTTGCAATTTTGAAAATGCGTGAAGCTGGTTTTGTTAAGGAAACTGATGATTATGTCACGGAATTATTTCCTAATAATGAAATTGGTTATATTGTTAGCTTAGACAGTGATGAAGAAGAAGATGGTGAATCTAGTGATGAAGAAGAAGTAAAAAACGAAAAGCAAGATAAATCAAAGGGTGTAAAAGTAAAGTTGAAGCCGTGGATGGACCCGATTGCTATAGCCCGGGCTTTGGAGGGGTGGGATCCAAGAGAGGTCGCAGAGTTGGAGAAAGCAAAAATTGTATGGTCTCCACGGCTTGTGTGCAAACTTTTGCGGGCTTTTAAAAAGCCTGAATCAGCATGGAGCTTCTTTTGTTGGGTTGCATATCAGCCTGGTGGCTTCTCCCATGACTGTCACTCAGTTGCTCGAATGATAACAATTCTTGCACGTCATGGGAAATCCGATCTAGTCGACCAGCTCCTTAACAAAGTAAGAGATGAAGGGATTACTCTCCCTTTTTCCACTGTCCGGTTAATTATAGATTTTTATGGGTTGTCCAAGGAAGCTGACGCAGCTATTAGAGTCTTTCATGAGACTGAGGCAATTTGCGGGCCTATGCCAAAGTCATACCAGTTATTGCTTTATTCATCATTACTCCGTACCATGGTGAAATGTAGGAGGGGGCATGAAGCAATGCTTCTGTTAGAAGAGATGATGCATAGCGACATTCTGCCTGATATACAAACTTTTGCGGGTTTGATCGAATATTTTGCTCGTAATGGAGATTTGAAGAGTGTGCATAAGTTGTTTGGTTTAATGAGGCAATGTGGGTTGAAACCAGATGCATATACATATGGCATTCTTATTTGTGCTTATTGTAAAAATAACATAGCGATGCTTGCAGTGCGAGTGTTCGATGAAATGTTGGATGCTGGTTTGATGCCTGATAAGGCCACAAAAGGGTTGTTGGTCAAGAGCTTGTGGAAGGAAGGGAAGTTACGCGAAGCTGCTGAGGTTGAAGAAAGGTGTGATGATGTGGCTGCAGATGATTGGCCCGAGTCCTTGCCAGGTCATGCATGGACTGTGTCTGTCTCTGATCTGAAGCGTGTGCATCAAATTTATTCAGCTTGTTTTCAAAAAGTCTGACCAGTAATGGATATTACTGAACACATTTCATTTTCCGGCTATTATTCATAGCTTTTAGAGAAAATAATTACAGTTTTATGTGTCGCGCTGTGGGGAACTGGTAGTCGAGTTCAATTTTCTTCCAGGAACATAGAAACAAGTTGTCTGGATCAGTATTGGGAGTCATTTGTGTTTGCATGGTTTTTATAGTACAAGTTTTAATGTCACCAAATTTCAGACTTCTATTTAAAAACTCTGTAATTTAAAACTGTTGATCTGGTTATTTTGACAAGAAATGCGTCAACTTAAATTTTTTGTAATTTACGAAGTTGAATTTATTAATATATCAAGAGAAAGATTAACATACTCAAATTTATCTGTCTTATTAATTAGATTGTTTATTTTTAAGGACTCTTAATCTTGTTTAAGATGAATTGAAATAATTATAAAATTTTATGAAAAAGAGTTGAAATTGATGTCACGACTTCTAAATTTTGAAATTTGAAAAAGAGATGATATTACCCTGACAGCTGCTGTGAGCTGTCAGGTTTTCAAAAAGAAAAAGATAAAGATATGATATTTGGTGACGCCAGAACCTTTGTATTTTATGTACTTGTAAGAGCAAAATATTTCTAGTACGATTCTACAAAGCACAATTCGATTCTTGTACATTTAGAAACTAAAACTAAAAAATGACAGATGTGTGTTTTTTTTTAAAGTTGTTGGTGTATTGAGCAAAATTAAGTAATAGAGCTGAATCAAGATGGGGGATTTTAAGTTCACAATGAAACCACCTCTGAAATTAGAGGCAATGTCACGATCACATAAACCGCTAGAGCAACTAGTTGCCACATAATTCTCCTACCTAACTAAATGTACAAAATTAAAACAAGACAAAACGAACAACCATCAAATCCAGTCCTAGCTAAAAGTAGAATATTCAAAAATCCTGTTTCCCACTACGAAAAAGAGTAACATGCATATGATATCACGGCTTCAGTAAAAGCATGAGAGAAAAGCATAGAATGGCTATGGCATGAGGCATAATTTTATGCACCGGTACCAGTCTGAAACTGGCGTCGCTACTGTCAGTAGACATGGAGTTTCCTGATGGACCAAGTCCACCCATAATGGTGCCAGGAGGGCTGTTGTATGTGCTCGTGGTTGTACCAGGGGTGGTGGTAGTGGAAGTAGTACTGGTACCGGCAGCACTGGAGAAATAAAATACTTAAATGAGGTGAGCATATCAAAACTCAGGAATAATAAACGAGTTCAACACCTTAAATGGGGAATGAAAATTTAAGAATAAAAAATGGGGTACAGGTGATTTAGGCAATATGGAGTATAGAATTAGATTCTACCTAAAAGTTTCAATGTTATTGTAATATTATGTTGTAGTGGAGAAGAAATTCCCCAAATAAATTAAGCTATAATAATTAATAAACACAGATTTAGTATTTTAAATTACGAAACGGAAAAGGTATTTTCTTTTCTTTTCTTTTTTTAAGTTGAACAGAAAAGGTGTTTTCTTTCACATAGAAAAGAATGTATAGGGGGTAAAGTAAAATCTGCAAGAGAATGAAACCTTTGTGTTGCAGGAAAACTGCAACCAGTGTAACCTGCAACATAAAAATGTGCAAGTCAAAAAATTTAGTTTTTATCGCCATATATCTTAAGATCAAAATAAGGAATTTAGTTGGGGCTTGGGATATTTCCTCCCATTATATCTTGGTTGCCATTGAATACAGCAAACTTTGAAGGAGATTTTGCATGTTACACCCACCATTTTATCACATTTACAAAAATAAAAGCCATTGACATGGACTTTCACAAAATAATACCCAAATATTATTCATTTTTTTTAACCAACATCCAACATTTTTGGGATCATTTTCTGGTAACACTACCCAATACTAACAACAAAATCCAAGTCGAACTAAAATAACCAAACTAAACCTCTACCAAGATAACTTACTTGGGTCAGTGCTGGTCACAAGTGCGCTGCCCGTAAAGTTGCAAGCGTCAGAGGTCTGTCCCTTTCTCTGGTAATAGCTATTGACAGCATAGCTGCAGTGCGACTTCACCGTATTAGGGTTGTAGCAAGCCCCATTTTGCAAAATGGTGCCGCAATCTGCTCCGTTCCCGCACGCATAGTCGATAGCCTTTTGTAGCACAGAGTCGCTCACATCAGTTCTGCATACACACCATCCAGCATCTGCTCACAACAGTTGAGATCAAACTAATAAGCAAGCAAAGTTTTAGATCAGAAGAGAAATTACAGAGGCTAATAACAAATAACAAGAGATGGAGAAACAAAGAGATGAATGTATTTATCTTTCACTTTATACCAAAGGAAAATAGGAAACAAAAGACAAAAGTAAATTAATTTTTTTAACAGGAAAAAAGCAAAAAGTAAAGTTGAAGAATAATTTCTTTTACAGGAGTTCTAATACTGCCTCTTGCTTAAAGTCAGGACAAATAAACCGTTTAGTGTTAACTGTTAAGCAAATCAAACCTCGCTTTCTCACTTCAAGATTACATGAAAACAAAAATAGATGAGGAAAAAAATGATACATAATGAAACCAAATAAAAGAAGTAGATTACCTGATCTCCCGAAGAGAGACAAGATGAGAACTGCATAGACTAGAGCTGCCATATCTCTTCACCAGGGAGATTAGGAGGAGAGGGAGGGAAGGAGAGAAAGAGAGGTGAGCGGAGTGTCTCAGACTTTGGACAGAGAGAAAGATGCAAAAGAAAGAAATAAATGAGGGTGGTAAATGTGGCACTGGAATATATAAAGGAGGGAAGAGTTGTTGATGGGGTGTTCACTGTTCGCCTACTGGATTCATATTAATATAGAGTAGGATCTAATGGAGAAACTGTGTCAAGATTCGTGCAGTTTAAATCGGAAAATATGATCAGATATTAACAAGCATCTATTCATTCAGATCAAATATAAATCGTTGAGTCTATATGGACCGAAATTTTTATTAATATCCAAAATAAATAAATAATTTCACAATCTACACCCCTTTGCGCTGGATTTCTAAAAATGACCAAACCGCAAAATTTATTTCCGATTTCAAGCTCACTTTATGCAAAAAAAATTTCGGGTTCTAAGATTTTCAAAACCACAGATAAAATTTTCGGTCACCAAAACCGGAGATTAAATTTGCGATTCTATACCACGAAACCGCAAATAAAAATTGCAGTTTCATAGTTTTTCGCTATTTAAGCATAGCCCAGCCGCCATTCCTCCCTGCCTCACAACCCTGCCTCCCATTCCCTACCGCCCTTTCTCCCTTTCTCTCTTCTCGTCTCGTCTTTCTGACTGTCTGATCATTTTGTACTCCTGTTCAGGTATTTTTAATTTTTTATTTAATATTTAATTTCGAAAATAATAAATTAGTATAGGATATTTCTAAATAGTTTAGAATATTGACCGAATAATTTCAAAATTCCAAAACGGTTTAGAATATTGACCGAATAATTTAGAAATTCCAAAATGGTTTAGAATATTGTCCGAAAAATTTAGAAATTCCAAAATAGTTTTGAATAATTTAGAAAATTTCAAAATGGTTTAGAATATTTTAGAAAATTCCAACATGGTTTAGGATAATTTAGGAATGTCCAAAATAGTTTAGAATAATTTAGAAAATTTCAAAATAATTTTAGAACATTATCCGAATAATTTAGAAAATTTCAAAATGATTTAGGATAATTTAGAAATGTCCAAAATAGTTTAGAATAATTGAGAAAATTCGAAAATAGTTTAGGATAATTTAGGAATGTCCAAAATAGTTTAGAATAATTTAGAAAATTCCAAAATGGTTCTAGAATAATTAAAAAAATTCCAAAATAGTTTAGAATATTGTTTGAATAATTTAGAAAATTCCAAAATGGTTTAGAATATTTTAGAAAATTCCAAAATAGTTTAAAATTATTTTAGATAGGCTTCGCTCATAACTTGAATTTGCAAAAATCATCTTTGTACACCGCAACTATACGCCGAGGTTCACTTTTATAAACCATACACTTAAAATTGTTCATGATATAGAACTCATTGATTGTTACCCTTAGAGCCATTTTTGACTCAAACACTTTGCCTACGACCAATGGGTTATCAAATGTTCTCTTTGTGCTGCCGAAAAAATCGACATCCGCATGCCAAAAACCAGATGTCTCATATTTTCCTAGCCAGTTATCGGGTACTATGTTTGGCGGGACTGTGAACAAGACTGTGATTGTGACTGTCTGGTTGGTCCAACATCATCGTCGAAATCTGATAACTCATCTGAGAGCATCTCATCCCCGCTCTCCAAATTGTCATCATCGATTGCATCCACAGGTACATGCGAATAATCAGGGACCGATACCGGTCTACGGACCCAAACAGTTTTGGGTCGAGTTATGGGTTCAGGGTTATGACTGATACTGGGTCGGGATTGAGATTCAGGGATCTAAATAGGTATAAGGGCCTGACTGTTCATATTCAATTGGAAATTAAAACCGGCATGATTCGGTTCTAATTGGTAAAGACGCCACAATTTCTAAAATTATTTCGAACGATGCCTGGTTTGTTACTGGTACTAATTGGTAGTCACGTTGGCCATCGGTAGACATATTAAACATTGCTTGGATTTCCAGATTTGCTTCACTAACAGTATACCCAATCAGTTTATAAATCTCATTCTGGAGATAATCAAAGTTATGGTTCACGGTTAGCGGTAATGAGTATTTAGGCCGGGTAATATAAAAGACCCCGTCATCATTGTATTGGATTTCCCCTCCAACAAAATTTTTCACACAGATCATTTTTGGTTTTGGTTGGTCTGAACAACAAACCACAATTTAAAAAATAATAACCCTATAAGTTAAACATAAATTGAAAAATTAAATAAATAAAAAAACTTACAAAATTCCGCTTCTTGAATCTGATTTTCTCTATTTTTTTCTTCTTCTTCTTCTCTCTTTTTTGTTTTCCTTTCTTTCTCTTCTTTTTTTTCTTTACTCTTTCTCTTCACTAAAATGGTTCGAGTGTTCTGAAATGTGTATGAGTATTCAATGCGTTTTATAGGCAAAATAGTCCGAAACCGGAAAAAAAATTCCGGATCTCAAACCTGAAAAATATTTCCGATTCTAGAAACCGCAAATTAAATTTTTGGTTATAAATCAAGAAACCGGAAATTTAATCTCTGGTTCTAGAAACCGGAAAGTTTTTCTCCGGTTTGAGAGAGGCCGGAATCATAAATTTTATTTGCGGAAAGGACGCTTGAAACCAGAATAAAATTTTGCGGTTTGGTCATTTTTTTAATTCCGAGCAAACTAGGTGCAGTTTTTGAAATTAATTAATAATTTTGGATATTCATAAAAATTTCGGCTATATGGACGGTTCAGATATAATTGGAACTATTTAATGAAGTCCATATGAAATACAACCACCTTTTTCTCGCAATATGAGTTGCAATACATCGGTAGATGATAGCAAATCGTCCCGATAAACATTATATATATTTTTTAGATTAGACAGTCCGATGAACTAATGGATCAATTTGTTTAATAACTATAAAAAGGGAGAATTTCATGTATATCCCTCAAAAGTTTCAATATTACGTATTTATCCCTCCAAAATCAATAATTACATATATATCCTTGAAAATTGTACAAACTCACATATTTGTCCAATCTAATTCTATAACATATCAAATATCTCCAAAAATAATTAAATAATATCTTTTAAAACTTTAAAATTTATTTTACAATATTAATTAAGAATATGTTGACCATTATGCCCTTCGTTTGTCTCTTTTGTCTGCCTGCGTTATCTTTTTTTTAAGGCGCCAAACCTTCTGCCTCTCTCTCCAAATGTGCCAAATCACAAATTTCTCCCCGTTTTCCCTCGTCGCCTCCCCTCTCATAAATTTATGTCGCCCCTCACTGCTTTAATTTTTCCATCTTCGTTTGGAGAGAGAGGCGGGAGGTTTGACGTCTTAGAGAGAAGAGAACTCAAGCGAACTAAAAAGACGGAAACAAAGGGGCATAATGGTCAATATATTGTTAATTAATATTATAAAATTAATTTTAAAGTTTAAAAAATATAATTTAATTATTTTTGGAGATATTTGATATGTTATAGAGTTAGATTGGACAAATATGTGAGTTTCTACAATTTTCAAGGATAAATATGTAATTACTGATTTTGGAGGGATAAATATGTAATAATGAAACTTTTGAGGGATATACATGAAATTTCCCCTTATAAAAAAATAATAATCACCGTGTGATTCTCACTGTACCAAAACCGTGCTATGTGTGTTGAAGTTCGTACGAATATATTTAGAACTTAATAAATTTAAACGGCTCCGTAAATCTAAATGAGGAGGGATGACACTTTTTTTTGTGATATTGGATGACACTGTACATTTTCAGAGTTTTTAAAGTCCAAACAGTCATTCCAAACCTTTCAATATGATGGATATATTAAAATGTGCTTGCAGATCAAATTTTACATTTTTTTGAATTTTTTTACTATTTATTTAGTATTTTACAAAATCGTTATTTTCAGACCATTAAATTTTTGTACCCATCTTAATAAATAGTAAATTTTTTTTAAAAAATATAAAATTTGATCTGCAAGCACATTTTTAATATATCCATCATATTGAACGGTTTGAATCGACTGTTTGGACTTTGAAAATGTAGAGTGTCATCTGATGTCACTAAAAAAAGATGTTATCCAATCCCTTCTCAATTTAAATTGTCCGTGTAAATTTGACACAGATAAAGCTCTGTCAAAAGCTTTTTGGGCAAGATTATCATCCATAATTGAGATGTTAGTGCAATTGTTTCTTAACAACTTTGCATTCGCTAATCGGCCTATTTAGACACCTTAATTAGGGATGCAAACATGCAAGATAGATCTTTCTAGTTCCATTAATCCATGCTATTTTAGAATATCAGACAACCAAAGACATATTGTATCAGCTTCATATATATTTGGCTATTGTATTGCGCAACAGCGCAAGTCGTATCAGCAAATAAAAAGTAGACTTAAATGTTTCTGTAAAGAAGCACTCAAGCAAGTATATAAACATACATGCTTATTGCTTATTTCAGCAATACATTTTGTAGGGAAAGAATTGGGGAATGGACTCCGCTGCTTTTCTAGCAGAAAAGGAGGACCCTCTTCTTCTGAATCCAACGATTCAAAATTCGTTGAGATTTGTGTATGAAAATATTTTTTTATCGAGATACGTGAATGAGAATTTTGAATCGTTGGATTTGGAAGAGGAGGGTCCTCCTTTTCTGCTAGAAAAGTAGCAGAGTCGGACCCAAGAATTGGTGGCCCTTGGAAAAGCTCAGAATAATAAATTTGTGCACCCACTCTCTGTTGGATGCTTTTGATTCTCTAGAGGGGTAACAGTAACAGAGGTAAGATGTATGTCTTCACTGTCTTGGCATGATGGCATGGGAACCCGGGTTGCTGTCCTTTTGGTTCTGTCTTTTTATAAACGGTCCAATTCCTTACACCAGATCCACCTCCTCTCTGGTTTTATAGTACTGGACATATCCATTTTAACTTCAAATTTTGAAATTTTTTCAAACAAACGGAGAAAATCTAACTAGTCTGATTAACCCATTCTCGATTTTAAGTTACATGTAACATGTTTATATCATTATATGCAGTTTGGTCCAACCTAACCCAGCCCAAATCAAACCAAAACTTAAATTTAGTGTGCGAGTGCCATTGGCAGGAATGGAAATGTGGGCCCCAAAAGTGGGTTTGCACTGAACATTTGCCCGTTGGAGGTACTGTCACTGTCACACGTGACACGTAGGACTGAGATTTGACAGAGAGATCATGATAATAAATAATATGCCACTTCATAGTTCATAGAACATATATACTTGTGTGACCTGGTGTTTTAAATTAAATAGAGTTTGTTTGTTGCTTTGCTTTGTTTCCATGGACATGCCACGGCCCCTGTATTATTATTTAGAGTAAGTAATTAAATTAAGGGGGCATGCTAAAAGCAACCAGCAATCAGAAGTCAGGATTCACCGACATGCAATATACTTGCTCAGCTTGTACTTAGTAGATTCTCAGTATTAAACAATACGAAGCACATGGTTTCTACAAGAAAGTTAATTATAAAATATACTTGCCAAGTACACAAAAATTATGTCCTTTATGAACCTCCAATCGGTCCAATCCCCTGCTAAAACCTCAACGGTAATGCACTGTTTCGTGTAACTTCGTTAGATAAATCCTGGCACCAGACTTCAGTTTACCAAAACAAGAAAAAAAAAATAATAACAGGGGTTGTTGTGGTGCTTGCAAAGTATAGAGAAACGAGACATATATTCTATCATATTACGAGGAGCTCAAGGATTTCTTACTAGTTGTTTAATTGTTTTCTTTTTCCTTGGTCGAACAAAAGAAAATGCAAAAGATTACTTTAATTTTTGGGCTCTAGGATTACGGGATTAGTGTTATGAAAATAAAACAGCCAATAACGAATTCAAATTTAAGTTGCCACAGTGAGAAACTAGCTAAAATTGTTTTCTTTCGATCTTTTTTTTTTTTTGCTATGTTGCTCATTTTTTTAGAATACCAATTACCCAATTGACCAAGGATACTAATCTGTGGCATTATTGAGGTTACTTGAAAGATTGCTCAACTTACTGGCGCTTTTATTTTGTTATGCGGTCACCATTATCTCCTGAATCAGACAACACAATATTGTAGCTTACTTTGCTGATACATGCACTTTTCTCTCTCAATGAATTATATATATAGAACGTTTCAAATCAAGTCTAACTTGTATTGATAGAGTTGATCTCAAATGGGTATATATGTAAATGGTAGATATTCGGTTAGGTTTGATCAATAAAATAAATGGTTTAGATCTGTTTGAGACTCTCCAACAACGCATGTACACCAAGAGCAAATTAACATTCGGACATTTGAGTTTAAAAAAAAAAAAGGATAAATAAAAGAAAAGAAAAATCAGACTACAGGACCAAAAATAATGGTCAGATTTAAGTGGTCCTCCTGCTCCTGCAGAGCAAATATTTCACATAAATCTAAACCTGACTTATTTTTCTTCAAGTTCCATTTCATTTTATGAAAATGCCCCTGGACTGGATGCAAACAGTTAACCATCTGACCGTCACTAGCTAGTTACTGCGAAAAAGAGGCAAAGAGACATCTACCCTTCTACGGTTCAAATACGGCCACCAGCTATCGGCTCTCGCCAAGTATAGTGTATAGAGTATAGACCATACTAGCCTAAGGCACCTTAAGGTGTTTTGGGAAAGTGAAAGTTAGTATATCTCTATCCAGGCTTACCTCAATGGAAGTAAGAGTATAGTAAAATTCGGATTAGTTAAAGTAACCGATATATTTAAACAAATATTTTAAAAAACTAAACTTATATTACTAAAATAACAATTAATTAATTAATTATATTGAAAATGTCAAACACACACTTTACAAAAATTAACTAAGAATCTCTTCCCCTTCTATATAAATAGCACGAGAAAAGAGTGAAAATTTTGAATACTATTCTTAATCACTACAAAAAAAACTTAAGAAAATGAGAAAAAAAATTAGAAGTTGTCAGTTATGAGGAATGAAAACACAAACGAAAAATCACTAAATGATCAAACTCCGGCGAAGCAGGGGCACATTGTGAGGCAACGCATGCAGGGGCGGATTCAGGATTTTCGTCAGGGGGCCGGGGCAAAAAAATATCGAATCAGATTTGAATAACTAATCGGATTTAAATCCATTAACTAATTGGGTACTCGATAAAAAATAATATTTGAATTTATACTTTCCAATACTTTGACTTGTAATTTCTGATGATCTAACTTATAATTCTAATTACCAATCAAAATTCAACAAATTTATTTCAATTTTAACTCTAAATTTAACCTGAATTACAAATCAAACATTTAGAGGGGGGCAAATTTTTTTTTAAAAGGAGACAAAGTCGGTCAGGACCGATAGATCTCCACTAAAACTCAAAATCCAGAGGGAGTAGCTGCCCCCCCGGACCATGTGGTTTCTTTGTCACATTCATCATTGGCAAGGCTTAGGTTTATAACTAATTTCATAGGAAGAGAATATAATCTAATCAAGTGCGACAAATGTTTAAAGACAAAAAACTTGCCTTTAGTCAGTGACAAAGACATATTTTCTAAAATTTGAATTGAAAAAATCATTTGTTGTAATAATATGGATGGATTTAGAAAGCAAAAACCTCTATTTCTGATTAAAAGAAAATGTTTAAAGACAATTTTGTATGAAGAATTAGCTCAAAACAAATGTGGCGAGGCGCCACACTGCTACAGCTAGGACGTGCTGAGAAGGTAATTAATCCCGACGGTAATATATATCAATTTTTTTTGTTCTGACTAATTTTTTTTTTCTTTCGAAAATATGCTAACTACTTTCACATTTCACAATGTGGTATATACTTAGAGTAGGGTTAAAATGCACCATTGATTTTGTGCTCCAATCATGCTCCACGTCTTTTTCTCTGTTTTTAAAGTTCGAACAATCGATCCAAACCGCTCAATATTTTATATTTTTTGAAATTTTTTTACTATTTTTTTAGATAGGTACAAAATCACTGTTTTGGATGGTCCAGAATCTTCTGAAAACAATGATTTTGTACATATCTAAAAAATTAGTAAAAAAAAATTCCAAAAAATATAAAATTTGGTCTCTAAGCACATTTTAATACAAAGATCATATTGAGCTGTTCGGATTGATTATTCGAACTTTAAAAACAGAGAAAAAGACGTAGAACATGATTGGAGCACAAAACTAATGGTGCATTTTAACCCTACTCATACACTTATATATCAAAGTATGTACTATGTAACACCGAAAATTTAATTTTCTGATGGGCCGTTGTTGAACTCTCGCTACTTTTGATCAATGGAGTTTGGTTGAAATTATGAATAAAAGAGATAGAAAAATCGAGAAAAGAAAAATGTTTTAATTCAATTTAACAACTGTTTTTTACGGAATACTTTTTCATAATTTATAAAATGGAATTAATTTTACAATTAATTGAAATACAAAATTGAATTGCTAAGCGTAATTATTTAGTATCATATAGTATCATAATTAAAATTAACAAATTTGTTATCGGCCTTATTTTTTCTGAAGTCGACCGCGCTAAGTTGTTTACGAGTTACAGTTTTATTTTTCTTCATTATTGGAAAGCTCTATAATAGCAGTGTCACACATCGTTAATGTTGTTAAATCTTCTCTTTTGTTAGCACTGTTTAAATTAATCTCGTTATTCGAATTCGATTTTTCATTCGTTTTTTTCCTGATCTAATCCACGTAGCAAACTTTCCTTTATTCCTTTTCTGCCTAGCAAGTAGCAACGTCCCAGCACACATTTTCTCCTCTTCCTTTGTTGGATTCGAAAATCGGATTTGAGAAGCGGATTTTCGTAAGTATTTTTATTTATTTAATTTTTCAATTTATGTTGTACTTATAGGGTTATTATTTTTTAAATTATAGTTTGTTATTCAGACCAACCAAAATAAAAAATGATATGTGTGAAAAATTTTGTTCGAGGAGAAATTCAATACAATGATGACGAGGTCTTTTACAGTACCTGACCTAAATACACATTTCCGGTAACCGTGAACCATAACTTTGATTATCTCCAGAATAAGATTTATAAACTGGTTGGGTATACCATTAGTGAAACAAATCTAAAAATCCAAGCCAGGTTTAATATGTCTACCGATAGCCAACGGGACTATCAATTAGTACCGGTAACAAACCAGGCATAGTTCGAAATGATTTTAGGAATTGTGGGAACATAGTAACCAAGAATAGATCCAAGATAAAAGCACGAACATACCTAGCAAATTTCGTGAGAATGTGAGTACATTATTGAGAATGTAAAATACGAATAAGTTGATAAATAGAAAATACTTACCACTTCAGCGTTTGTTTATTGGCGTTATCTGGCAACTTTTTAAATCGTTGATGGAGCTTAGTTTTCAGCATAATCCAGTCAGAAATTTTTTCATTTCCTCAGCCCCCTTTTTTTCATAAGTATCAATTGTCCATCCTCACGGATCCCTAACAAATCGAAGAGCCAGTCTTGTACATTCGCCCCATCTGTAATCCCCATCATTGGAGCCCCCGTAATGGGCAAACCCCACAAACAACTCACATCCTCTAACGTCACTGTAATTTATTTAATAAAAAATTATAAGCAATTTCTTTGTTATTAAAATATTACAAATAAAAATTTATTTGAATTAGTGTAGTTAACACTTGTTATCTCTCCGAAAGGAAGATGAAAGATATGCGTCTCAAGATGCCACCACTCAACAAGTCCATGTATAAGCGCCGCATCGATGGCGATATCAGGCATGACTGCGATCTGGTATAAGACCAATTGAATCAAATATGGCGCGTATTTCTTGTGGTCCTCGCAATGCATCCGATAGTGCTTGACGTATAAAACCTCCGAACTCTACATTAGAAAAAAAATAGGAATTACAATATATAATTTGATTTCTGACTGAGATATGAAAAATCAAATAAGTAAATGCTTACCTCTTTAGAAGACTCAGACACCCTATAATGGTTGTGAGGTATCCATAACAACTGGCTAAACACATCTTGGATTACTTTAATCTCTCTCTCTCCTTGATCAGGTACTTCGTCTGCCATACTACAAATTCATCGAAAATGTTCATTTCCTAAATTATCCTAAACCATTTTAGAATTTTCTAAATTATTCGTATAATATTCTAAAACCATTTTGAAATTTTCTAAATTATTTGAATAATATTCTAAAACCATTTTGAAATTTTCTAATTTATTCTAAACTATTTTGGACATTCTTAAATTATCCTAAACTATTTTGGAATTTTCTAAATTATTCGGATAATATTCTAAAACCATTTTGATTTTTTTTTAATTATTTTGAACTATTTTGGACATTCCTAAATTATCCTAAACCATTTTGAAATTTTCTAAATTATTCGGATAATATTCTAAAACCATTTTGGAATTTTCTAAATTATTCTAAACTATTTTGGACATTCCTAAATTATCCTAAACTATTTTGGAATTTTCTAAATTATTCGGATAATATTCTAAAACTATTTTGGAATTTTTTAAACTATTGTAAACTATTTTGGACATTCCTAAATTATCCTAAACCATTTTTGAAATTTCTAAATTATTCGGATAATCATTTTGGAATCTATAATTATATTCCGATAGCCATTGCAATTGCAATCTATAATTCTATAGCCATTGCAATCTATAATTCTATACTGACTCAAACCCTATAATCATATATTTTCTAGAATAATGAAAGCAATAGCCATTCAAAACCAAACTTAATAACAACACGTTACCGTGAATGATATTTCTTGGTATTGTATTATCTGACATTCTAATATTTCCTTGAATGATCTATATTGTGAAACAAACGCCCTCTATGTATTTAATCATCAATATATCAATTTTTATTTGATCGACTGTTCCTTTTTTCCCATTGATATAACCAATATTTTCATTATAAATTATTCAATTTCTACACCAGTGAACTGCTACTCATATATCAGTATAGTTGCTTTTGCATGTACATCGTCATTGAATACCCATGCACCATAGAATGGACTTTATATCCTGTGCGGTACGCCGGTACTCTCATGTTACAAATTTCAAAAACTGACCGTCTTGTATAATATGCCCGTGCATGTAATGAACGGTCTGGGTTATGTAAACTGATCATTTCATAGCATGCAGTGCATCAGAAGAAACAATACAAGAGAGCCCCTACTCCCTCTTCGGAGTGCTCATCCTTGCTCATCCTTTCTCATCCTTGCTCATCCTTTCCCACGCAGGTTGCGTTCCGTATAGATTCGCATTGTTGAATTTTAGAGGATTTTTTAAGATTTGAGTTAGCACTGATCTCAAAATAAATCAGACATTTCACGTCAGATAAACAACCCACTGTATTATTAAATCAGATGGTCCCTATTAAATTAAAAAAAAAACCAGACAGCTAAGATCAAATAATGGCGGCACAGTATTATCACACTTAAGATGTCAGATGCAAATTTTAATTTGGAAAGAGGAATCATATATGCACATCAACAGAATGAACAGAAACAAAAGCATAGCAATATATAGCTACTCATAATCCATTCATTCTACCCGTATACATGACAGTTCATAAATCATCTATGGTAAAAATACACAATCCAGCAGAGAAAAGAGGCTTCCATATTCACATAACCACCATGCAATACATGCACGACTGAGGTAAAGTCACAGCAACTTTTTTGTTACATCATTATCAAACTAGTTAATCCCGCAACTTTTTTGTTACATCATTATCAAACTAGTTAATCCCAATCAGCGTCAAAGAAACCAGCATCCTTCATCTCAGAGTAATACACATTCTCCAATCTCAAATCTTCCTCCTGTACATTATTCATAAAATTGATGTATAAGTAATGATAAAATCAGAACCACTTGATTCTAAATAAAAACAACAGCCTACCTGGAAAAAGTCGGCAAGGAATGTGACATACAAAAGTGGGAGATAAAGAGAATGGTAGCATACTGTCGCCAGATTATACAACCTAAAAAGAGGAGTAAAAAGATATCATCATTCTTGGCACTTTCATATCAAATGAACAGAGTGTTAACTTCTCAAGACAAAAATTAAATTATTACCACAAGCCAAAACCAGCTCCATTTCCTAGGAGCACACATCCAAATAGCGAAACCACATTTAATAGCAACATTGCGCATATGTAGTTGTAGAATGCAGGCCTTGCTGAAATAAGTAAAGAGGAACCAATATTTGTTTCAGACAAATTTTTTACAAAAACATGTTAAAAGCTCAACAGCACCACTATTAGTAAATCTCAGCAGCAATACTGAAAATGTTTCAAATAACCTCACAAGGCGGGAAATACCCTTCATAACCTACCTTTACTCCGATTTTCTTTAGAATATTCATAAATTACACCTTTTTCACTCTTTACCTCTTCAAGCACAAGTGAGGAAGGACAGACACTTCCAACAACTTTTACTAAAAGAAGAACCACAGCTGGGAATTAGGGATGGAAAATATTAATGGAAGTAATACAGGCCCCTCATCAAAGAAAACAGTTTACAAATTTATGGCACTTTTATCTGCCGTTAAAATTTCCAAGGGTGCCTTTTTTAACACTTCCACAGCCTATAGATTCTTAGCCAACAGAGATACTCTCCCATGTGGCCAGCACCTTCTGGCAGGTCAAACTACCAGAAAGAATGGAAATCTTACGGGACCATATGTTAATTCTTTTGCACCGCCTATTTCCTCAAGACAAAGCAACCTGGTCCCTTATGCATAAAGATGTTACCGTTTATTTTCGGGCAGAAAATTTGGGATTTCTAAACCCGCCTATACTACTATTTTGAATTTTTGATACTTGTTGCTTTGATTGACCGGGGCATCTCTTTAAGGAAGAACAGCACTAAGTTTACTTTATCAATTTATTGGGGATCTCTTTTATATGCTATGTATATTGTTTCATTTTCCGCATGTACATTCTTTTTCTAGGTTATATAATATTATTTATGTACGCTTTTCACCTATTTCAACTTTTTAGAATAAAAATGTACCTGGTAGGCGTTCTCTCCACTTTGAGTGGTGCATGAAAAGAATAAACCCATAGACTGAAGTAAGCAATAGTTTGTGCACAGTCCACAAGCCCCATTTCACACGAGAGTGACTCGAGTCAATAAACAACGGTAGACCAAATCCGAACACATAAATTACCTAAAACAAGCATATATATATTAAAATAAAGAAGTTGCTTGATCAGATGATATTACTAGTTTCACCCAAATAGAGAAGAGTATGGTTATCTGGTGACTGAAGCTGTGACTGATGCTAATCAATGGCTAACTTAATGCAAATAAAATCTGTTGCCTCATGGTGGGGGTCATCAATAGGGACCTAACTACAAATTTGCCATTTTCAATTTCTGCATTTAATGGTGTGTGTTTAGGCTCTTTTAATTTAACTATGTGGTGTATGCAAAACTTTGTAATTTGTTTTTATTAATGGAAATTGTCAGTTGGTTGTTTGCAAACTAGCCTTCACAAGAAATCTGCAAAACACCTAATAGTAACAGTCTTTTGCAACTAGTCCTATATTATAAGAGATTGAAAAGTTAGCTTTAAAATACCATAAGAGTTGCTCTATTAATAACCTTAATATTTTATTGTTTAATCAAAACTAGTTTTTATTATTAATATCTAATTAGTATGTTTTTCTAAAATATCGCATCAATTAACAAAGATAAAGAATTTCTTAAGTAATTAATTTTCTCATTAGTTAATTATAATGCTTATCAACAATGTTGACTTCAATGAATGGTAAGTTAATTTTGGGAAAAATTCAGATTTTGATCCTTAAAACTTTCCTTAAGTAACTGAGTCTTCGAAGCTTCATTTGCACCAAATTGATTGTTGGAACTTTGGAGACAAAAATAACAAGCTGGTACTTGAAACTTTTAAAAAAGGACAAATTTGATCCTTGAACTTATATCTGCACTGAGTTGGTCATTGATCTTTCAAGTAAAAAACAATTTGGGCCTTGCGAGAATGACCAATAGAAAGACAAACTTATATAATTGTGAGAAAAGTTGAATAAGTTATTTTTCAAAAGTTCAACGATTGATTTGATGCAAATGATATTTCAGACACCAACCTTTTTTTTTTTCAAAATTCAAGGAAGAATCTGGTGCAGATAGAAGTTAAAAAACTAATTTGGTCTTTTTTGAAAAGTTAAGACCAACACCTGAATTATCCCTAATTTCGAGTTTTCCAATATAAGATTGTTGAGCAAAAGCAGAAAGACATGTTTTCCTTTTTGCAACTTACGAACATGCTTCGGTCTTTTCATAATAATTCTTTATAATTTTATGAATCTGTACCTTAAGCAATAAATCGGCACAAACAATGACGCCAGAGACGACAAAAGTGCGCGTCAAGGTCTCCACGCCACTCGCATTATTTCCTTGAATCATAAATGCAATGAGACTAATTTCAAGAAACAACAACCCTGAGTTTGTTATTAGCGACAGCATGTTCCATGAGAAATCCTTTCCTGATGTGCACTGCCATGTCTGTAGAAAACAAATAAAAGAACACAAGATATAAATTAGTATGGCGTCAGATTTGTGCATTTATTTCTTTTGGCTTCATGGTGCTAATTAAAGAAGGGCTTGACCACATGTTAGACTGACTAGAGTGTACCAACACCAACTAGTGATACATGGTATGCAAGAACAACATGAACAGTCCTTCAACTATTTCTGCTATTGCAATCAGCACCCAAAATTTCTGCAATTTTTTTTTCAAGAGTGCATACACCGTAATTAAATTTAAGCAAAAAGTCCCTAAAAGTCGGCCCCAACAATTTCATATTCTCATCCAAGGATTACAATCAGATTGGTTTGCCTTATATTTTAGTTAAATTGTGCAGCATAGAATTTAGAAGCAAGATTTTTAATGGGTATTGGGCTTTGGAAAGTATCACGCCATCACACCGAGTAATGTTTCAGTGCTAGATGCAAATATCAGACTAACTAGGCAATACTAATAAGGTTAAAAAAAGGTGAAAAAACACCTTAGTCGTAATTACAAGGATAGCAGTATCTTATTACTGTCTGATTAAATAAACAAACCCTGAAAATTTTGTATAATTTTCTAATGTTCTCACCTGAAGGAGGCACCAGAGGAGATTGAGGATCGTAACAACCCACAACAAAACGTAGTAAGCGATCATGATATGAGATCTCCCATATGTGAGCCTTGCGAAGCTTCTACGAGCTTGTGAGCCCAGATAAGCTATGAACAACACAGTTGGGATGATCAAAGCGAGGTTGTACAAGATCCCATGACAATCGGATAGCCACCAGGAAGCCACTCCGTCACCTACTCCGGCTATCTCCCCCTCGGCCAACGCCGGAGTTATGGGTAGCTCTGCCAACAGCGACCTCATGATTTCAGGTGCGCATCAGGAGAAAAAACTGGGAGTTTGCCGAATTGAGAATTGGGAATTTGTCGGAATTGAAAATTTGAATTTTGTCGAATCGAATCGGGAATCGTTCAGGTTTGGGAATTGGGAGAAAGAAAACCCTAACCAGTGGAAGAGATTTATGTTATGTTTATTTCTGAGGTCGTCTCTGTTTCTTGTTAAACCAAGACCGGTCAAAAGATTCACAGACTTCGATAAGAACCATACAAGAGAAAAGTAATTCTGTTCTTTGTTATTTTATTTTATTTTTTATTTTTGAGATTAATTACGTAGGTAAATACTAAATAACTCTGTTCTTTTTTATTGAACTAGAGGAAGGATTGATTAGGCCGTGACATTTTCACGTCTATCCCCCTACTATTATGGAGAAATTACTACAACAGGGATTCGATGTTGAAAATTTTAGTACCAAATAAATGCCAGTAAAATTAATTTTAAATTTTAAATTAACAAACTTAATTAAAACTATATGAGTAAATTAGAGTTTAAATTGTATATATGACGATGTTCAATAACTTGTGAAGAAGTTTTTCAACGAGTAATGATTTTAAATAATTAAGATAAATGGGATGACCAATAAAAGGTTGGATGAACAGTTATTGTCCTTGATATGCCGACATTTTTAAAAATATCCTAAGTTAATTACAGATTAATAAATTTGCCCAAGAGTTGGTGGAAATTTTAAATATGCCCAAACCGGCCAATAATTGGCCGGTCCCAATTAAAATCCGATTAAAATTCCCGACCGGCCAATTATTGGCCGGTCCCGTGATTTTTTTTATTTTTTTTAGAGAAAAATAGCTAAAATGCTGAAATCTAACACTAAAAAATCAAATTATTTTTTAAAATATTTGTTAGAAAATACGCTATGAATTGAGCCGATTTTGTGCTAAAATACGGTAAATTACAATAATTATGCTAAAATACGGTAAATTTACTAAAATGCTGAAATTACAATAATTATGTAGAATTATGCTAAAATACGATAAATTACGCTAAATTACGTATGAATAGGGCCAATTTGTACCATCTTTTATAAATCATAAAAAAAATTAAAAAAATTCCAAAAATAATAAAAATTGGTATTCTACAAGTTCATTATATAACTAATTTACTGAGCTACGTAGATTGGAGAATAGAAATAAAAATCTTAATCGGAAACTTCAACTGAAGTTTTGAGGCTCTTCCCTTTGTTTTTTGGCGATTTTAAATTTGAAAATCTAGCAAAGCAAGTTCGGATGCATGCGCATTTTCACAAGCTTTCCGAAAAGTGGTCATTTGCTGAAATCGGACACTCGAGCGCTGTTTTATGGCCGTTTGAAGTTTCGTCGTCGTTTTTCGCTTTCTCAGTGAAGATATCATCCCTATTCATACGTAATTTACCGTAATTTAGTGTATTCTAGCATAATTCTACATAATTATTGTAATTTCAAGTAATTTAGTGTAATTCAGCATAAATCAAGTAATTTAGCGTGTTTTAGTCTAAATATGCTAATTATATATAAAAAAATGTAATCTAGAAAATATTTAAAAATAAATTTGATTTTTTAGTGTTATATCTCAGCAGTTTAGCTATTTGTCTCTTTAAAAAAAGTTAACATAATTTAAAGTAATCTAGTGTCAATCAGCATAAATTAACATAATTTCAAGTAATTTAGCGTTTTTAGTATAAATATGCTATCAAAAAAAGTAATCTAACAAATATTTAAAAAAAACAATTCGATTTTTTAGTGTTAGATTTCAGCATTTTAGCTATTTTTCTCTAAAAAAAAAATAAAAAAAAATCACGGAACCGGCCAGTAATTGGCCGGTCGGGAATTTTAATCGGATTTTAATTGGGACCGGCCAATTATTGGCTGGTTTGGGCATATTTAAAATTTCCACCAACTCGTGGGCAAATTTATTAATCTGTAATTAACTTAGGGTATTTTTAAAAATGTCGGTTGATATGCACCGAAGGGGAGTTAAAAAAACTTTAATCATTTTTTTTAACCTTTGCAGAGACTGCGAAGTCATGAAAGGAAATCGAACTCTTGATTTTTGGGTAACCAGCAATTCTAGGACTTTCTTCCTAGCCAACTGTACTACCTTCACTTCCAAAAAAAAATATTTTAATCCTCAACTCATGTTATAAAAAATAATGTCATTGACATATATATATATATATGTTTCTTTTGAAAAAAATTCTTTATTTAAAAACTACATATAGAAATTCCAATGGCTATAAATTTTGGCATGGTCTCTAGATAAATAAATAGAAAAATAAATAAATAATCATCATTTGTTTAGTGGCAAAGACACATGTCATATGATTTGGAAAGTAATAAGTTTGAAATCTGAATGGAGGAAATCTTTTGTTATAATAATAATGGTTTGAAAGAGTGTTAGATGACTGGAACTCCAACCCTCTCATAAAAATAAAAATAAAATAGATGAAGAAATAATCAAAGGGTGTTGGACGGCTGGAACTCCAACCCTCTCCTTCAAAAAAAAGAAAAAAAAGAAAGAAAGATAAAAAGATGAAATAACCAAGTGTATTCTTTTTGAAAAATGTAGCCTATGTGACCGTTACAGATTATAAATGTAACTATCTGACGGCGGTATGCAATCAGAATTTTAGATATAGTAATAATATTATCTCTTTTTTTAATTGGGATATTATTCAATGTCAATGATTTTATAATATCAAAGAAACTCATTTTATTTGTACGTGTTTAAATTAAATAAACTATACTATTAGATGCGTGTTATACCATCTCAATTACCTGCAATAATAATTAATAGTACTCTCATATTATTTTGATGGTCATCAATATTGGCAAAATTGATAAATTTTGATTCTTAATATTGTTAACTCTTGATTACAGCTCTTCCTTTGGAGATAAGTTTGATTACAGTTCTTTCTTTCAATTTGTCCATTTTTGAAACAAGGGCAAAATTGGACATTTCAGTTTTTATAAATAGTAACGACTAACGATGACTTAAGTTGAAAATTTTCAGATACCAACAAGGAGATCAATAAAGACTCAAAATTGGGGAAATATGATAATTTTTTATGGGAAAATCCGAATTAAATTAACATAAATAAGCCCAAGAATTCCTTAACAACCTTAGTTGTTAATTATTTATTTCAGCTCATCGATAATATGAATATTATTCATTAAGTTATACACATCAAAGATTCACATTCTACGAGACACGTTAATATCTAAAATAATCTTCACGGTATTACTAACTTTTTATTTAACATATAATTAACTGAATATAAATATATAGTACATAATTATTTTACATATAAATTTAATTTGAATTAATATCCAACTTACTAAATAATAATCCAACAGTGTCAACATTTTATTAATCTTTCGATAAAACATGTAACTAGTGACTTGTTGAAAAAGTTAAAGCTGTTTAACGATTTCAGTAAAACAATTCAAAATTGTAAGACCGATTTAAAGCTCCAGTGCGCTAAGGAAATTTACCCTTTAAGCATAACTTAGACTGCGTCGCCGCTTGCCGGATTTTTCTTTGAATATGAACAACGGGTCAACTGGTTGGTACTTGGTTTGCAACCTACTTATCCTGAGCCTTGCACTTTACCAACAAGGCAACGTTCCATCTTTTTCCTCTTTCACCTGGCCTGTTTGGATTCAGATTCAATGCCGCCTCCAACAATCCAAATTATTAACTCTCATCTGTCACCAATATACTAAGGTGAAATTAGCTTAATTTCAACAGTATTACAAAAATAGAAAGTTAAAAGAAATGAAAATAAGAGATTCCGCATTAAGAGAAGTTAATATTAGGTTAATTCTGAAATTGGCAAATATTACTTCAATATCAAATATTAAAATATGGTACTATTTATTCCTAAATATATTACCAAAGACAACATAACTAATTTCAAAATTAGGTGAAATTTATTAGTTCTGAGATCAACGTGTGTTGTCAAATGGGGTCTAAGTCAATTGCTTCAGTCCTTGATGCCTAGTACCAATTCTCATTCGTGCTGGCTCCACCAGCGGAAGTTCTGAGTCGGAAGTTCCTTTTGCAGAAGCAAATAGGATACATTTGATTCACTCCTTGAAAATGACCGGATGGATGATGGTTTAGCCGTGGCTTATGACGTCTTCACTCATTTGCAAACTGCAAAATAGATCAATGTGACGTAACTTATCATCGTTCACGGGGCCTGACAGGATTCATTCTATATCATATACATTTTACATAAAAGATTAAGCTAGAATCTCATTCTCTCCACGACAGTTTAATGAAAAAGTATCGAAATGTATGTAACCAAAATCATCGAGATTTCGTGAATTCATATTTTGGATCAAACTAATGGCTCGACCGAATTTAAGTTTGCATATCATGTGTAAAAAATTTAATTCTCCAATATGCAAGTGTTTGTGGGAACACTAATGTCACTGAATATTTGAACTATGGCGCAGCTCGCAAAGCAGAAACAAGGATGCTCGGTGCAAACCACAATTATTTCATGCATCAATCATGCCCATAAATTGAATTCAGCAAATGCAGAGAGTAAAATCCACCGACATTTGACAAAATTCACCACTATTTCACATATGTTAATGCGCGCCACCAAAAGGTCACAAATCTTGATTTCTATTTAAACAATTAAACTGCCGGCCATAATATGTAAAGCATGAGAAATCAAGGCAGACCATTTCAGAAAAAATATCTGAGGTTGGATACTAATCTTCATCACTGTCAAAAACCATAGCCTTTCTACGGTGAGCCGGGGCCGCTTTCTTTGGTGGAGATTCATCTCCATCATCAGATGGGATCTCTTTGCGCTTTTGGCCGACTCCACCTCCACCTGCTTCCTTTTCCTTCTTCTTCTTGGGCACCTGCATAGATATTATATTAACTAGTTAAGCATGACCAAGTTGATTGTCTAGTCGGTCTCTCTCTCTCACGTACTGAGCCAGAAAGTCTTTCAATGGAGGTCAATGAATGCAAAAAGGACATTACAAATCAAATATTATATTTTGATATTATACCAAATGTTGATATCATTGCAATGACCACATCAAAAGCAATAATTATATATATAGGGGGAAAACCATTCTGGCCTTCCTTGTCAGATTTGGGGAGACCATTTCACAACTGGCTTAGTACTCCCAATAGTTAATAAAAAGACATCTTGAAATTTTGTGCTACTTGCAGTAGCACCTGCAAGTGGCACCCCTAACCTTCAGATTAATATGAGAAATAAGGTGATTTCATTAAATGTTTCACAATTATCTCCACTTGTACCGAACTTCTTTACCATTAAAAAAGGAAAGAAAAGAGGATATATGTGATGGTTTTGAGGTTTATATTTACCGACTAGAAAGCAATCTAATTGGTTCAAGGTAACTGAAAACATCAGGGGCAATTTAGTCATAAACTGTGTTTTGTTTAAAGGTTGGAATTTTTGGCAGATAACCAAAAGGATGATGGGTGCTAGTTGCAAGCATGAAATATTTCGAGTTCTTTTTAATTCTGTCAGTATGATAAAATTTTGGACCTACTGAATAGTAATAACAATAGTAATAGTAATAATAATATAAATAATAATAGTAGTAGTAATAATAACAAAAATAAGGATATATCTTTAGTCATATAACCTCTTCGTACTCTTCTTCTTCCTGGTCAGAAGCGGGGCCAGGGGCCCCTTCCTCTGCCTCCTCTTCCTCACTGTCCTGATACTCCTCTTCATCATCAAGGAAATCGTCCTCCCTTCTCCCGCGTGGTGGTGGGGACCCATCCAAATCCTCTCCCTCCGTTTCATACTCTGATTCATCCTCGTACTCATCTTCCAATCTGCGCTTCCCTGGCCGGGATGCTGAATGTTTGTGCGAGCCACTTTTGTTCATGCCCGGCTGATTCAAAAATAAGGAGGGCACAATCCATAAAATGTTTAGGAAGTATAAAAATGAAAAAACAGTTTAGCGTGAGGGGTTTAATAATATGCAATGTGGGTCTTTCAGGGCATATCAGAGAGTAACCTTTATACAATTCTATAGGATATAGGATATAGGATATTTTCTTGGTTTCCTAGGTCTCAAGCTATTATCAAATTGGAAAAAAGAAGGTAGTCCCAGAAGCTTGCTAATGTTTCATAGCTTGTCCTTGAAGCATAATAAGTGTTAATTTTAAAAATCATAACAGCAACCCCAAGAACTAGATATTAGGTATGGAAACATTTAATCATTTAATGACAAAAGTAAAGCTAACCTTCTTTAAACTCGTGGGGCGCCTCTGTCCATGCGCTTCAGCTTCCAATTCATCCTCAAATCGATTACGAGATGAGCCCCTTCTCGAATTATAGTAGTCTTGATCTTCTTCCTGGACAAACAAGGCACTAAATTTTAGAAAGCAGGAACTTAATCAAAGAAGAAAAAAACATTCCTCTTCAAAGACAATTTTAGTTCCAATTCATTGACCAACCCAAGCACAAGGGAATTTAAAAGAATGTAAAACCCTCAGCCCTTCTGTCCTGTTGTCAGAACCTGTGAGGAGAGAGAGGTGGTGCGCCTATATGCTGTCAAATGGAGGAAGCAAGACAAGACGTGCAAACTTGAGAAAACCCTGGCTTCAACTCATGGCAAAGAAGAACTGGATGAGAAAGAATGGAAAGTAGAAGATGAGGAAGAAGAAGATGATGATGCTAAGGCAATGGCAGCTGACGATATCGCCAGTCTTCCAGTGGTGGCACAACCAATAGATGGATCGAAGAAGAAGAAAAGTGTGATAATTGTGCTCGAAATGGCTTGTTTAGAGGTTAGCTAAGTCGGAAAGAATTTCCAAATCTGCAACCCGGCTGATTACAGACCCGACATTATTCACCAGGCACGTTTTGCAATATTTGATTGCCCACTAACAAAGGCAGGGAGATTGCAAGCCGTTTATGTAAGGACCGAAAAGGGTCTTCTTTTTGAGATCAAACCTTATGTCAGAACACCACGCGCATTTAAAAGATTTTGTGGCCTCATGCCACAATTGCTGAAAAATTGAGCATTACAGTGGTTGGGAATTGTGGGAAGCTGCTTTATGTTATAAAAATTCAGTTAACCGTCATTTACATTGGTCTCTCATATTCGTGAAGTCCATTAAATTGGTTGATTATGTTGCAATGCTTCTGATGACACCACCCTAGTCTTCATGGTTGGAGCACATGGATTAATAGATACAGAAAATATGGATGATTTATCTCAATTTGTAACTATCCTTTTGAGTGCTGTGTAGTTTGAACAGGATATCTGGTGCATTGGAACAGAAATGGAACCTAAAATGAATCATGTTGTTGCTTGTTTTGTTATATTTTCTAAGAGCTGTAGAAGTAATATGAGAGTATGTTGGTCAAAACCTTGTATTTTGCCTCTTGTATTCTACATAAGAGTGTCAAAATAATTTGAATTTACAGCATTAGCTGGTCCAGTTAGTTCGACCTATGGTTGCTCTCAACTGCAGTTTGAGCTCCTAATTCTAAGCTCTCTGACGCAAAAACTGACCTTGATAGTTAGAAATTCTAATCTTTCTCCTAATTTGGTTTCTGTTCAAGAAAAGCTAGGTAGAGTACAAACTCCCATGACAGCATCCAGATGAACATTTGCATAGGATTTTTTGGGAGCAATTAAACTCTACTTAGGTAAATACTGCTTCCATAGAGTCCGTCCATGGCAGTGGAGAAATCCTCGGTGATCCATCAAGTATATGCACCAAAAGGAGAGATGGAGAGATGGGTACCACAGTGCTGAGAAGATCTATTTGGGATGAGTTTATACAAGAGGGTTATCCAGAGATTCCAAAGTGGTGAGAAGATCTCACTGGGATCAATAGAGACCAGAGACAATACTGGTTGGATCACAAGGACAAGACAGATTGCATGGTTATTGAATCAACTCGAGAAAAGACCCGATGATGGGTCAACAGGAGTGCAATTTTTAAACAGTGCTGTCTGAAGCATCATATCAACTCAAGAACCATGCCAGCATGTTGTGGAATGTGGGAGAAAAATGTGTTGGAGATTAGGACAGCCCTCAGCCATGGCAATACCTTGCTCAGGGTTTAGGGGGTTTGAAAAGGAAATGCACACGAGAACAAAATCCCAAGTGCAAGCATGCTGTGAACCAATCTAAATAGCATAGTGCCAAAGAGATGTATCATTGTACCAGACAAAACCACGTCACTTGTGCTACACTGTTCATTGTAAAAAATATATACACAAACAAACTGACCTCATCACCATCTTCCAAAAAGTTGGGAGTAAAGTCGCGTTGCTTTCTAGAAGGCAGATGTGAATATTTCATGTTCACCTTTTGTTTCTTCTTTTGTAGTTGTGCATGTGCTCTTATTTGGAGGCCCTCAGCCTGTAATCATAACGAAAAGCTTTCAGTTTTTTTTTATCTAAATCTTTTTATTATTATTTAATGCTAGATGATGAAGCAATGTTTTCTTAATGTCATTTTCAATAAAATAGCATGTTGATCTCCGTTTTCTTAATTACAGAAGAACCCAAGGGGCACTTTTATTGGAACCTTTAAAAGCAACTACAATATTATGGCAAATAAGAGCTAGCGAATAAAATAGGGAAGATATCAGAACCCAAACCAATACTTTCTTAATATTAGCAATCGGTAAAACTGAGGCATCTACATTTCAGAAGCAAATTTATTTTTTGAAACCTTCGCAAAAGCTGCGAAGTCGTGAGGGGGAATCGAACTCTCGACCTTTGGGTAACCAACAATCCTAGGACTTTTCTCCTAGCCAACTGTGCTAGTCCCCTTTCTCCGTTTCAGAAGCAAATTTCATTGGGTAAATATGGAAGTCAATACCAGCATGAACAATAAATCTAGTTACGACAGAACACAATATAGTAATAATGAAAATAATGTGAAATGTTGGGTGCGGTCATCAAGGACAAAAAATTGAAATTTCTACCTTATACCATCCATAGATAAACTTATTGTATACGAAACTGATTCACAGAGGATCCTTACCCTTTCTCTTTCTTCCTTCTCTCTTTCTGGATCAGTTTCTGTTATCCAGTTTTTGACCTTAAACACCTTTTTATGGCGAGAGTCAACAAGAGCAGTCAAAAGTCGGTGCGATTTGGAGGAGAGAGAAGATGGCATGAACCTCATTTTCTGTAGAAGCCTCCCTTGAGATTGTAATATACCCTATGACAATGATAGATCAAAATAAATACCAAGCACCCATACAAAACCAAATAATATCAGGTGGAAGAAGCTTTTGTTCTTTTTGTTTTTTTCCAAAATTTTCTAGATATGAGTAGGTTTCGACCAAGACCAAACCTACATACATAGATCCAACCCGCTTTAAATCATGCAGGATACAATCTGACATGAGTACAGCTATGATGCACACAAGATACACCAGCCAGCTGATATGATTGTTTAATTGGTTTTTAAGCACTGTTACTGTCTGGAAACATCCAGACATGGCAGGAACCCATCACATTATCGAAGCAATACCATAGCCACATTACAACTCCAAAACAATAAAAGAAAAATAGGCAAATTAAACTACATGCATTTATCATCTCCCTGACATCCATAATTTTCTCAAGTTCAAGCAAGCAGGTTGGAAGAGAAGATGGTACCTCGTTCTTTTTCCTAAATTTGTTTTTTTTATCAATACTACAGCTTTGTAATGAAAGAGGACTCAATTTGCTGCATACATGCCGAAATATGAAAATAAAAACCCAAGGTTTTAGGGTAAACGTACTGGTGGAATTTCTGCGTCATCTATCCACTTATTAACCTGAATCTTCAAGGGATATCTAATGTTAAATTTAAATTATGTTTTTCTGGTCATGCAACTTCAGGAATAACAGAGGATTAAAAAAAGGAGGATCCAGCGTGGCTCCTTTTCTATCCTATGTGCCTCATCTGGTAGGAACTAGGATATATTGAAGTTTATCAAAACTTCTGGTGGCACGCAGTTAATAAAAAAATAGTTCATGAATAAATAAAAGTAGGATGTAAATCTTAACAATTATACAAGTAGGCCTCAATCCCCAAGACAACAGCGACATTCATAGCCTTACAGTGCTAAACAATAAAAAAAGAAAAGAAAAGGGCAGGAAATTCACCTTTCCATGTCGAAGGAAGAGGTGAGATTGGTCATGAGTGGATTCGTGCACGGAAATGTCAAGAACTTCGTTACCAATTAACAACTGTAAGCTACCATCCTTCCACTTTACAAACCTAGCATTGCTCTCGTACTTCAAAAAAAATGATGAGAACAAGTTAAAAGTCAAATGACAGTGGAGGAAAGCAACCTATAAAAAAAACTAAACTTTACATACCGAAACAGTGCCATTGCGATTCTTAACAGATCTCCACCTTACAATATTATCCTCTAGTCGGATCCTTTTTTTGTCACCAGTTTCATCTGTCACAAAAACATCTTCTTCTTCATAGGTTTTTGGGTCGAAGGGTTTTGACTCAATCCCCATAATGTTTGACACTTTAATTACATTCATCTGCATACCAAACAAATTTTCAAAAAACCATAAGTTGAGTTGCAGACAAAAAAAGAATGGAAAGAGTCATGCAGGTATATACCCTAAAGAGCCCAAGGAACATTTGACATATCCGAAATACCATACTTAGCTTAATTTATTGAAAAAAAAAAAAAAATTCACGCATTCCTTATTTTTTTCTCCCTCCAAATATAAGACATGGAGCGGGTGCTTTGGACATTTTCAAAAGCAAGGAAAAACAAAGATTATTGGATATTTCTCATTTTTCAGGACATATTGCCACAGACCTGAAATTTCCAAAAAAGTATATTTTCAGGACAAAAGGAAGCCCAGGTCTTAGACACAGAAGTACAACTCACTCTATCAGTTCGTCCCGGTGGGTGGACAAGAGGTACATCTAGCTCTAGCGGGGGACCCACTGGTTTCTCTTTTGGCTTTTGCTCGAAGTTCTCATCTTCAGATCCGTAATGTGCATCTTCATCAGGTATGATGTCCTCTGGTTGTACGTCTTTCTCATAGCTACCTTCCTCCTCCATAGGAGATCTCTATCAATTCATAACAAAGAAAAGTAATTGCAAACTGCCATTTCTAAATTCTGCTCTACAGTATCAATGTCTACTGCATAATATTCACAGTTCTTATGTATACCAGCATATAGGTACCTTCGTCAATAGAAATAATTCTTTTTAAAAAAAAGGTTGATCGGTGAGGGTCATGTCAGTCATTTTGTGACTTGCACTTACAGGTGATTCGTGGTGGGATTCATTCTGAGGAGCTCTGTATGGTGAAGGTTCGTCCTCGTCACTATCCCCAAAGACGTCTCGAACCACTTTCTCATCCTTCTTATCCTCTGATGGCCTGCAACAGATTACACGTTTAATTTTTAACTTCATCCCAAAAAAAAAAAATAATAACAAAGCATACATTTATCTTGTAATTATGTGCAAATTTTGAACCAAGTATCACTCACATAGCATCACTCAACAAAAATAACCATTGGCACCTCTTCTCACACTCGTTGGTATTACAATGAAAAGTTCTTGTACTAAACGGTGAGCCTATTTGGTATTTGAAAATACATTCATTGATCTAGCACTGCAATTATTAAGACATAGAAAAAGTAAGGCAGAGCTACCTCTCTGCACAAGCCCCCAAATTGCTGCAACAACAACAACAACAACAACCAAGCCTTTAGTCCCAAACAAGTTGGGGTAGGCTAGAAATGAAACCCAATCGTCGTCCCAAGGTGAAGTAGATAGTAATAAAATAGTAATAATAGTAGTACTACTAATAGTAATAATGGTACCACTAATAATAGTAATAATACTAATAATATACTAACTATATCATGCCTACACTATAGATCGTAGGGGTCAAAGTCCTAAGCTCTACGTTCTTAACCCCAAATCCCTAGTCATATGGCCTAAAGCCTATAATACTACCCCTAAACACGCCTAAACGATATTTCCTAAGTCACGGTAGCCCCAAAATTGGTGCAACGATAGTATTTCCATACTTATATTAATCACACTTTGATGTACTGTATCACTCCAATACAGGGCCCAAAGCTTATCATTGCATTGTTAAACATAGTTGAGTAAAGGTTATAATACATTACAATCTAATAATGCATCTAACGGTGAATCTTTACTTTTTATATCAGATAAGTGCATTTAAACCGTAAGACTGCAATAATACTTTTTAACAAAAATGTAGACACACTTATATCAGCTTTCAAATTCGCCTGTGAAAGGCTGTTTTCCAAAAGAGGGGAAAAAAGAACAGCAATATTAAAAAAAAAGGACTTCTGAAGATCTTTAATAAAACTTGTTAACATCTATAGAATTAGCAAAATATTAGTAATAAAAATTTGTATTGTTTGACTATCTACAACCCATTTAGTTCACCAGTTGTTTATAAAGCTGTTAGATCAACCATTTGGGCCTGGGTCACTTGTACATCGCATCTAACAGCCTCTACTGGCCATAGATTCAATTAACAAACTACTTTTGAGTAAGGAGGTCCAGACAGGTCTATGTAACACTGATTGTACTATGTGAAACTATGCAATATTATTCAGATAGCAACTTCTATAATTATAAATTTGTATTATGAAATATTTTCTTAAGAAATGAGAAGGGCACAAGTGCTAGTTTCTGGAAAGCTGAAATGTTGTCTGGTGATTAACTTCCTTCTATTGTACTTGTAGACAACAATTAACACAAGACGCGTACTAAAATAATTCTTTACCTAGCTTTTTTATTATGGTCCACACCATCCTCTTCATTATCGGCATCTGCCTCGTTATAACGGTTATGGGAATAGAAATTCCCCTCTTCCTCCTCTGATCCTGACTCGACCACATCTCTTCTCTTGCTTGTGACCACCCTTTGTCCATAGCCCTCATCCTCGCTCTCAGCTTCTTCTCTCTCTTCACTCTCCATCCTTCTCTCACTAACCTCTCTGTCCCCCTCTTCTTCTTCTCTCTCCCCCTCACTTTCTCTATCGCCCTCACTTTCTCTCTCTCCCTCGCTCTCAACATGCTCGGCTTCAGGTTCTCGTTCCTGAATTTCATGCTCAGGTTCAGGTTCAGCTTCACTTTCTATTTCGACCTCACCAATGCCTTCATTTTCACCTTCTCCCTCAATTTCTGCTTCGTCTTCTACTTCCAGTTGCCTCTCATCCTGGTTCTCAGCCTCACCTTCTCCCTCTTCCTACATTATTTTAAAATCATCAGTCAATGTAAAAATTTAGCACATGACATTAGTTTACATTGCTGAAGTAAAGAAACAGAATAGTTCAACAGAAGCAAAATTTAATTGGTATAATTAAATGTACAGGCAATCACCTTAAATCGGTTAATTATTTTGCTCAATATCTAGGGTAAGATACAATTATTTACAAAAAATATATAAGGTTCTTAAAATATATCTGATGATAACAGGTAAAATCATAGAGTTCTGCGCATGCAAGAAGAAGAACTGGGTTATGTAATAGCTAAGATGAACCTAGGTGATTAACTAAGCTGAAACTTCAGAAGTTAAATATTTGAACTAGTCATGGGAGTACCAAATCTGGGGATCACGTATGGAATCCATCTTAAAATAATCATATTTTAAGAACTAAAGATCGATATGAATTTTACATGGCTAATTTTACACGCAAGTCAGAAAACTATGAAAAATACGAAAACTCAGTACCTAACCTAAAAAAACTTTAAAAATTGAAAAAAAAAATAAAGTCAGTACGGAAGGATAATCGGATTGATTAGCGGCGCGTTCGTGCTCGGAATCAATCTCAGGCTCGTCCTCGGATTCATCCTCTTCCTCCTCCGATTGCTCCCCAAAAAGGTTTTGCATCATCTCGTTTCGTGCCACATCCTCCATGTTGTTGCTGTTGCTAGTCCCTTCTTTCTTCATCTCTCCTATCTATTATCTCTACTTTTTCTCTTTAGGCCAGTAACGTGGGGTTTTCGGTCGAAAATGGAGGTGGCTGTGGAAAGAGCGAAAGGGCTCGTGAGGTGATGCGGGACGACGGGAGAGTGAGAATGCTCGATCTACTCCGTCGCCGAAATGTGGGACCGGCGGATCTTACTGGTGCGAATAGCGATAAGTCGCTAATAAGACTCCGCTCCAATTCGGTTCGTATCGGATCAAATCTTGTGTCATCAAGAAAAGTACCATTAAACGTCATATCATATCGTAACAAAAACTTCTTTTTATATTTAATTATTTATAACATTTTGTAATTACAATCTTAGAAGAGGAGGGATCTAATTACACCTTTTTTGGTGACACATCATGACACCGTTTTTTATATAGGTCAATTTTGCGATTTCAAAATCCAAACAGTCGATCCGAACCGTTCAACATGATCACCATATTAAAATGTACTTGGAGATCAAATTTTACATTTTTTTGAATTTTTTTACTATTTATTAAGATGGTTACAAAATCGTTATTTTTCAATGGTCTGAAAACAACGATTTTTGTAACCATCTTAATAAATAGCAAAAAAATTCAAAAAAATGTAAAATTTGATCTCCAAGCACATTTTAATATATCCATCATGTTGAACGGTTTGAATCGACTATTTGGACTTTGAAAATGGTAGGTGTCAAAGTGTGTCACCAAAAAAGGTGTAATCGGATCCCTCCTCATCTTAAAATTTTGGAAGTAAATATTTTTCAAATTTTCTTTGTAATGTTCAGAAAGATATAGAGATAATTAAGAGCTCCAATTTATTGCTTTATCTATTTCCTTAACTATTGTCTCACGTATCCAAGGGCTTTGATTTATTAAAATGTGGCACTTGGAAATGCTTATTCAATTGAGTGTTATTGTTAAATTATATCAAAATCTTAGATTGATTCTTGGGATATATTGATTTTGGGCCTAATCTCCGAATTTTTTATTAATATCCAAAAATTAAATAAAATTACCAAAAATGACCATGTCAGATCTGAAATTCGAAAAATACCCATTCCGGAAAAAAATTTTCCGAACTAAGCCTCTAACTTCGGAAAAAAAATTTCCGAACTTAGCTCTCTATTTCCGGAAAAAAAATTTCCGAACTAAGCTTCCAATTCCGGAAAAAAAATTTCCGAACTCTAAGTTCGGAAAAATTTTATCCGAACTAAGCCCTATAAAATCCGACCCAGCCCAGCCTATTTCGGTGCCTCTCCTCCCTCCCAGCGCAGCAGCCCGCAGCCGGCCCGAGGTAAAATTTTTTTTTTTTTTTTTTATATTATTTAATTATTTAGTTTAAATAGTTTAAAATTTGTAGAATAGTCCAGAATAATTTAAAATTTATAGAATGGTCCAGAATAGTTTAAAAAATATCAGAATAGTCCAGAATAATTTAAAAAATTACAGAATAGTCCAAAATAGTTTAGAAAATACCAGAATAGTCCAGAATAGTTTAAAAAATACCAGAATAGTCCAGAATAGTTTAGAAAATACCAAAATAGTCCAGAATAGTTTAGAAAATACCAGAATAGTCCAGAATAGTTTAAAAAATACCAGAATAGTCCAGAATAGTTTAAAAAATACCAGAATAGTCCAGAATATTTTAGAAAATTACAGAATAGCCCAGAATAGTTTAGAAAATACCAGAATAGTCCAGAATAGTTTAAAAAATACCAGAATAGTCCAGAATAGTTTAAAAAATACCAGAATAGTCCAGAATAGTTTAAAAAATACCAGAATAGTCCAGAATAGTTTAGAAAATACCAGAATAGTCCAGAATAGTTTAAAAAATACCAGAATAGTCCAGAATAGTTTGAAAAATTACAGAATAGTCCAGAATAGTTTAGAAAATTACAGAATAGTCCAGAATAGTTTAGAAAATACCAGAATAGTCCAGAATAGTTTAAAAAATACCAGAATAGTCCAGAATAGTTTAAAAAATACCAGAATAGTCCAGAATAGTTTAGAAAATACCAGAATAGTCCAGAATAACTTAGAAAATACCAGAATAGTCCAGAATAGTCTGAAATGATTTAGAATTTTTTCAGGAACCTCTTTTTTTCTCGGATCCCTTTCGGAGCTCTGACTGTCTGATCACTCGGCTCTTCGATTGAGGTTTTTTTTAACTTTTTTTATTATAATTTTAATTTATAATACAATTAATTAGTTTATTTTAAATAATTTAGAATATTGTCCGAATAATTTAGAATTTGTCAGAACCTTCCAAAATGGCCCTGAATATTTTAGAAAATACCAAAATGGTTCAGAGTAACTTAGAAAATATCAGAATGGTCCAGTATTATTTAGAAAATAGCAGAATGGTCTAGAATAATTTAGAAAAATTAAAGATAATTTAGAATATTGTTCGAATTTTGTAGTATGGCAGACTTAGTACTGAAGCATACATTTAGCCCTTTGTTGTGGATAGCTCACGGCAATCATAGGGTATCTCAGGCGTCGAAGGAGGTAAACATTTACTTATTTTGTTTTTCATAACTCGGTTAGTAATCAAATTATATTGTAATTAATTTTTTTCTCTAATTTAGAGCAAAGAAATTTTAACGGTGAGACACTATCGACACACTATCTACGGGCCCGACTGGTACTGGGTCGTGATGTGCTTGGTAGATCCACAGAGTTCCGACCGGTACTGGGTAGAGGTCTAACTGGTAGATCCACAGAGTTGCTACCGATACTGAGTCGGGGTCTCTGTACATCCATAGAGTGCCGACCGGTACTAAGGCGGGATCTAACTGGTATTGGGTTGGGATCCACATGATTCTGACTGGTACTGGGTCGGGATCGAGGTTCAGGAATCTGTCTGGTATGGTTCGGTTCTAATTCTACATACAACTCCAGAACCGGTAACCTTTGTGCAAAAGACGACACAATTTCTAAAACCATTTCGAACGATTGTTGGTCCATTACCGGTACTAATTGATGGTCACGTCCCCCATCGGTAGACATATTAAACCTGGCTTGGATTTCTAGATTTGCTTGACTAGCATTATACCCAACAAATTTATAAATCTCATTCCGAAGATAATCAAAGCTGTGGTTGACGGTTAGCGGTAATGAGTATTTAGCTCGGGTACTGTAAAAGACCCCGTCATTATTGTATTTGATTTCTCCTCCATTAAAAATCTTCACATAAATAGTTGTCATTTTCAGTTCGATTGGTCTGGCAATTTAAAAAAGAACAACATATAAGTAATTACAAATTGTCCGGACCTCTCAAAATTATTTCATAACCATTTCATAATTTTCTAAATTATTCAATACCATTTCTAATATTCCTAAATTATTCTACATCATTTTGGAATTTTTTAAATTAATAGAAAAAAATTCTAAATTTTTTGGGAATTTTATATATTATTCTAAACCATTTTGGAATATGATAAAAAATTCTAAATTATTTGGACAATATTCCAAAAAATAAAAAAATATTTGGAATGAACTAATTAATTATAATATAAATTTAAAAAAAAAAATCAACCTGAATCGAAGATCGGATCAATCAGACAGTCATAGCTCCAGAAGGGATCCAAAAATGAAAGAGGTTCCTGAAACAATTCTAAATCATTTTAAAATTTTCAAAATTTTTCTATACCATTTTGATAATTTCTAAATTATTCTACACCATTTTGAATTTTTTTAAATTAATTTAGCAATATTCTAAAAAAATTTGAAATTTTATAAATTATTCTAAACCATTTTGGAATATTCTAAAAAATTCAAAATTATTTGGACAATATTCCAAAAAATAAAAAAAATATTTGAAATGAACTAATTAATTATAATATAAATTAAAATAAAAAAAAATAAAAATAACCTGAATCGAAAATCGGATCAATCAGACATTCAGAGCTCCGGAAGAGATCCAAAAATGAAAGAGGTTCCTAAAACAATTCGAAATCATTTTAAAATTTTCTAGACTATTTTGATAATTTCTAAATTATTCTACACTATTCTGAAATTTTTAAAATTATTTTAATTAATTTAAATATTTTAAATAATTAACAAATAAATAATTATAAATTTAAATAATTAAAAAAAACTTACGGAGAGAGCGAGAGAGCTGCGAGTTAAATTGAAAGCGAGCTCAGTATTTATAATCGAATTCGGTACAAAACCGGATAAAATTTTTCCGAAAATTCAATCTGAAACCGGATTAAATTTTTCCGGAAACTTAGTTCGGAAAAAAAATTTCCGAAAATTTGGCCTAATTTCGGAAAAAAAATTTCCGGACTTAGAATCCGGATAAAATTTTTCCGGTTTTTCAATTGAATTTTCGGAAAAAAAATTTCCGAAGTTAGAGGCTTAGTTCGGAAAATTTTTTTCCGGAATGGGTATTTTTCGAATTTCAGATCTGACATGGTCATTTTTGGTAATTTTATTTAATTTTTGGATATTAATAAAAAATTCGGCCTAATCTCCGTGGTTTGCACAACTGTTTGATATTATACAACTATTGCCGAAATTTTTATTAATATCCAAAAAAATTCAAATTCAAATTCTACATTATGTTTGACAAGATTTCGAAAAATGTCCAAACAGCAATTTTATTTCACGATTTTGGGTCAACTTTCTGTAAATTAAATCTACAGTTTTAGCCCCTCCAAAACCGCATAACAAATCCACGTTTTCGAAAAATCAGAATTTTTTTGCGGTTTTAGGTTTGACATTAAAAAATTACTAAGAACCGTGAATTTAATCCATGGAAATTCAATTCATGTCAAATCAATTATTATTATTTTCAAAAATAGAAGAACTATAATATTTTATGTATTTATCTAGAAGTGACTTTTGAACCGGAATCAATAACTCAGATTCAAAACATTTTTATTTTTTTCAATAACAAACAAAGAAATATTTTAATTTTTCTTATAGCCACAAAAAATTCGCCCTAAAAGATGTTGATCCGGATTATTTGTTGCAGTCTTTCTAATGAATCAAATTATATAGTATTCCATCTATTTTCAAATAAATATGTAAAATATTTCTAATGTTTTAATACAAAAAATAAATAAATTATAACATTTTTGGTTTAATTAAACAAATAATCAGAAAAACCTAAAACCGTGAATTAAATTCACGGTTTCGTGAAAAAAAATCAGTTTTACGAAACAAAGTGGATTTGTTCTGTGGTTTTGAGAGGGCTAAAACCATAAATTAAATTTGCGGTTTTAGGTTAAACCGTGAATTAAAACTGCGGTTTTGGCATTTTTTGACATCTTGTCAAACGGGGTGTAGAATTTGGGTTTTTTTTTTTTTATATTAATAAAAATTTCGGCAACTATTGAGTTGATGGCGATATTAAAATTGTATGTTTTCAATTATATCATTGACTGAGAGCAATACGAACAGATCAGATTTATTTGACCGTGTTTGAATTTGAATGATACAAATATTTTAAATTTTAAATTTAAATATCGATGAATACAGATATAATTATAAATTTAAGTATTATTTCGGTAACTATATCATGGGTCAGTATTGACTCGAATCTATATAAAAGAAATTTACCATTCTATCATTTTCATCAATTTGAATTTGATAAATGAAATTTGAATATTGTGCTCCCTTATTAATATAATACTGCAACACATCACTTGCATCTTCGTTAATCAAATTCTTCCACCTAAGAGAAACTCTATACTTTCAACATTTTTTTTGAGAAACATTTTTGCTAGTATCACAATTAACAATATTTGACACTCAACTAATAGAAGAGTAGGTTTTGCTAAACATTTTCACTAAATTCTTCACCACAAATAGCATCCCTTATTGTTTTAAGTGGATCCGACTATTGAGCTAACTAAAAGATGGTTGTGGTCCTTATTAATCCTTCCTACCTTTTCAATTACCATTTTTGTCTGACACACATGTATTTGCCCGACAACCACTTCTACGAGTTGAGGTTCTTCTACTTATCTTGTTTTTTTTTAATCCAAATTAATTTTATCATTTGATTTTTTCTCTTCACAAAAACCAACACAAGAGCATATATATTGACGGTAGCAAATTTTATCACTATGTGGAAAATTAACAGTCCTCCTTATTCATACTGTATACCCTCTGATATGACGAAATTGTGCTAAAAACTTTCAAACTCTTGAAGTGACGCAAACTCCCTTCACGCTAACATATAAGCTAATAAGGACCAGTTCAATAAAAATAAAAACTTAAAGCTCAGTTTGTCTGTTTTTTAAATTAATAATTAATTTACTGCAAAAAATATTAAAATAATGACATGGCTGTTCTGAAAGAATATTATATTTAAAAGAAGTTAAATATTTGTCCACCTCAAATTAAATGATTATATATTTCTATTCATTCAAACTATGAAGTAGAAACACCAATACAATTATGTGATATGACATAATATAATATAATTTTTTATATAACTTCTTTTTAACACAGGTTGGAGTCAAACTATCTAATTATTTCATTTCTACAAAAGCTCTCATCCGGAATTTTCATACGGTATTATCCTTGCCACTAAATTAATAAATAAAAACTGATTCTGAATTTTTATATAACTTTTATTAAAAATATAATTATTACAATGAACAGGTTTTACAAAATCGCAACTTCCACCCCAAAAATTATAATAGCGAAGTAGCGAACAGAGCCTTAATATTTTTTCACAAGTCAGTGAACGAACGGAACGGGACCGAAAAGAGTTTAGGTTCCATCACGAAACACTAGTCTGGACTCTAGATACTGTTAACATGTCCTGGCTACTAGAGATGGCAACAAGCTGGCTCGGTCCAAGCTAAATTCTAACTCAACTTGTTAATTATATACCGAGCTACAACCGAGCAAGCAGGACTTAGGGCATCCGAGCTAAAATCTCAGCTTGAAATCGTGACAAGCCAACCCGAGCTGGCTTACTGGGTCTAGCGGAATCTTGTTTTATGAAGAAAATAAATTCTACAAATTTTTTGAATCAAGCTGGGACAGTATAAAATGCACACAATTCTTACAAATTCACAAATTGATGCTTAACCAAGCTAGCTTACAAGCTGGCGAGCAAGATAGGTCCAGCTTGAACTCGTTAATTCTAAACCGAGCTAGTAGCGAGCTGGCTCGTTAACAGCTCGCTTCAGTAACGAGCAACCGAGTCACGATCGAGCACGAGCTACGATTTACGAGCTTTTTTGCCGCCCCGACTCAGATCTGGATACCGGCTGCGTCGCCCGGGATAGCTCCAATCAATATGCCGGTTGGTTTATTTTTAGCGACTGCGCCAGGAAGGGTCCAAACTCCAAAGTGTGCGGGCTGAATCTTGTCAAGGCATAGATAGAGAGGCAGTCCGGATCTGTGATTTACTCTTGCGGCTCACGACGGAGAGGAACGAGGAAAGAGAGAGAGAATATGAAGGAGGAGGCGAGCGCAACGAATGACCCGAGAATGCCATCCGCGGCCAAGCCTTACGTTTCTCCGACCATATCGCCGCAAGATCTCCCCGTTGACTACGCGGGATTCCTGGCCGTGATCTTTGGCGTCTTTGGCGTCATCTTCCATGTAAGCAGTTTCTTCCACATCTCTCTCTCACACACACTCTCTCTCTAAAAGATAATTTACGACCTAGTACAGATCCTGCACTTGTCGGATTGGCTTGATAATAATCAGTGGATCTCGTGCTTGTCTGGGATTTTCAACTCCACGAGAAATAAAGCATGAGTTGGGATTTCCAATTTTAGTGAAGGTTTATCGCTTAGGGGGAATTTCATGTATCCCTCCTAGTTCTGCACCTATAATACAGAGTCCTGGATCTCTAATACACAGCGGTACTGTACTACTATGAATTGGCCAGCCCTACCATACTGAAACTTGTTGATCTGCTAAGAGGCGATGCATTACAGTGCCATTGAATAATTTAATCCCTTGCTGCTGGCTGCTAGACTAGACACTCAGAAATCACCATTAGCTGACTTAATATAGAACAAGAGTTCTGACTTCTGAGCACATAATGCATCGGATTTGGTATCTCTTCAATTCTACCAATATACACTTTATTTGACTGATCGGAATCCCAATCACACATTCACACTAGACCATGACCCCATTGGACAGTTTGGGCTGCTTAGTCCACTCTTAGACAAACAGTTCAGATCTGGCTGGTACATTAATAAACACATTCAGAGAGGCGCAGCGCCCCCATGAACCAGCTGAAATTTGCCTCAGTTTTTTAGTTCATCCAATTTATTTTACTTATCTTATTGAACTTAAGAAAGGGCCTATTTATCCAAAATCATCCCATGGGCCATGTTCGGCACTCTTCCTTAAGCATGAAAGATTAAAATTTTAAGCTCACCTAAGGAGCTAATGTTCGGTAAGCAGAAACTAGGATTAAAGAAACTCATTGAATTAAAAAATCTATTCTATTATGGAATAAGAGTAAAAGACCAATATGCCCTTGCTAATGAGCTCATATAGAACAAACGACTTGTGTATAGTAAGAAATAGTGTATCAGTTTAGATTTAAATACTTATCTATATAACAACGTACAGTAACAGATTTCAACTGAATTATATTATTATCATTAATACATCGAAAATACATAATGAAGCAAAACGATCAACAAAACAAAAGATTGGGTTGACAATCCAGTGATGTGTTTCAGTCAAATTAACGAAAGAAGAAGAAGCAAAAAGAGCAAAAAAGTATCAAATTGAGGTCGCCGTAGGGAAGGGTGGGGAGGGGAGAGGGGTGGCGGAGGAGAAATACCTTTAGAGGGTGTCTATGGGAAGGTCATCTCAACGAGAAACCGACTGTGACGTCAGATTCGAGTTTTGATCGCTGGAGAGCCAGCAATCAAGGCCGGGAAAGAAGAGGGGATTTTTTTTCTCGTGCTTAGGGAAGTACGCTGGAGTGATGAGAAGAAACAGATAAAATATGATAAAAAATAAAGGAGCTCCTTAGAGCATGCCTTTTCAGGGATATTAATGTCCGTAAACAGTGCCTAAGGAGCTCTAAAGGAGACTCATTTGTTAAGGAGGGGTCCGACTCGACTTAACAATTTCAGCTAAGGAAGCCCTTTAATCCACTCTAAGAAACCTCTGTTCGGTTGGGTTAAGAAAGATTAAGGTTAAAGGAGGCCTAAGGAGATAGCACCGAACATGTACATGTAGATTACTAGACAGCGTGTAACCCAAGTAGTGTGAATGATATATTGGTTTAACATTAATTACTTGTTACAGTATAAACTGTGTTCGTGGCTGGCTATTATCTTCTGTGCTCAGTCTCTGTCTAACATGAGGAACTTTGAAGCTGAATTTAAGCAGATCTCCATGGCCTTCATGTAAGTCCCTTTCTTTTTCTTCTTCTTTTTTTTCTTTGTTTTTGATACACCAACCAGTATTGTCCCTCTTCTGTTTTGTGGGATTACAATTCCCGATACTGATACAAAATCAGTCAGGTCCTGTGCCAGTAGGTCCGGTACAGTCGCATGATATATATGCTGCAATTTAGGATGGATATGCCTTCAATAAAGTTGCACTTATGGTATGAAAAATTTGTCAGGTTTGGACTGATGGGACTGATAACTACTTACTTTGGGCCGGCTCGACAGGTGAAGAGCAATCGCTAATATGATGCGGCTTACGATTTCTGTAGCTTTTGTCTGTGCTTTTGTGAGATCTATTGGTCATCGCTAATAAGCTCTGATGACGAGCATGTTAGGTCAACGTGTTTTATTTTATCATTAAAAAATTGTGATATCAATTCAAATCCTGTTTAGTTAAAATTTTACTTTTTCTAGTTGTTTTGTTTACATGTATGTCTTTTAGTTTTCTACTTATTGTTATGACTATATGAGTATGTTATATCTTTTGTTTGCAGAGAATGTCTATCATAAAATAACCAGACCAGTATATTCTGCACCAATTCAGAGCAGCCGAAAGTTTTTTTTTGCACCTAAATTTAAGATTGAGCAGGACTAATTCGGATCTCCTAAAGTAACCTAATTTTTGGGTTTAATCCGGACTGTCCGATTTGTTCTAACACGAATATTAAAAGAGTTTTATGCGTTTCACCACGGGCCGGAGTGGCCTGAATTTCTGATCGGATAGTCCGGATCAAAACTAAAAAATTGGGTAACTTTAGTGGATACAGACTCCTAAACAGTGGGGGAGGTACAGAGAGGGAAAAAGAGGAGAAATGTAGGCTCACAATAACGTTTTGTTAATAATTTTAGAAGAAGAGCATTTGATTAGTTAATATAGAACGGATGTTTTTTTTTTTTTTTATAATTTTGCTCCGATCCTTCGAAATCTGAAATTCTCAAGGCCCATTCGGCCTAATCAAAATCTCACGGGAGTTTGTGGGTTTACAGCCTATTGGGAATAAATATTCCCATTGAGTTCTACAGCTGGGAGAAAAAACACGAACCCAAACCTATTTTTTTTTTCTGTCGCTCTCTCAACTCTTCCTCTCTGTTTTTTTTTTCCTTTCCCGAGTCACTCTCTCCTCTCATTCATTGTTTTTTTTATCTCTAGTATATTTAATTTTTTTTACAAATTACATCATATTTTTTACAAATTATTAACATTTAAATATATGAGAAATTTTATTTAAATACATGAGAAAATTTACAGCAAATTATTGTCTAATTACTTTTTAAAGATTTTTTTTCTTGTTTTAAATAGATGAGTATAAATAGATACACATATTTTTAAAATAAATTAAAATTTCTCACAACTAATTCTACAGTACAAACGAACATTTATTTTAACACATTTTCATAATCATTTCTTTGTGTATCTATGGGTATGAGTTTCCGTAAATTAATTAGTGAATTTTCGAACTCGTAAAATCTCATCTCGCACAATCTCATAACAAACAAACATATCCTTATTTTATTGACAGCTTAAGATTGAATATCGGTACTCACCAACTGTCACCACATTAAGAAGTCGGGACCGGATTTCTAGCCGCCCCAAGTTGAGTAATCAATGAAAATGTACTTCGTTAACAAAAGTTTTGAATGCACTTTAAAAACAAAAACTTTAATTTAGCTTTTGTTTACAACGTATACCAAAATAAAAAGTGAGAGAGAAAAAGTAGTGCTATTTCAAAAGCCTACTTTAGTATCATGTCTGAGCATTGCAACAGAGACATATTATAAAAGAAAAAATTCTCGTATAAAAAGACATGTTTTCATAAAAAATAGACTAATAAAAAAAATAGTTATTCAACAATAAAAAAAATAGACCAACATATTATCATACAAATGTAAAGTACATTCTTAATGACATACCTATGAGCTTTCTTTTTTACTAGTACATACTAACTTTTTTTTTTGTTATGTTGCTTAACGAGAAAACAAGAGAAAAAAATCATCAAAATAAGTTGTATTATTTGCTGTTGTCATATTAACACCTTTTGTTGTCATGTTATGATTTTTGTTATTGTTATAAGGATTATCCTTCTCTCCCTCCGATTTATATGCATTTGTGTACCTAAAATAAATAATAAAATCATGTTTATTTAAATGAGATTATTAAATAACAAATAATATTTCCCATTTGATATAAAAAATAGAAATAAATGAAGACATGACTAATCAATTATCATTCAATTCAAAATTTTCTTGAATGACATTTAAAAAATAGAAAAAATCAAAACCAAAAGAAAACAAACTAAATAAATTTAGACTTCTACACGTAAAAAAATATAAAAAATACATAGAATCAAAAGAAGACAATCTATTTAATTGAAAATCTGATATTCAATTTAAATTTTCATCTTTTAATCACAACCGTTGACCAGAGACGGAACTAGAAAATTTAGATAGAGGGGGCTTGAAAATAAGATGTAAAAATATATATTGTGGGAGGTATGATTTGAACTCAAGTTCTCCCATAACTTAATAAGCAACTTTGACCACTAAGTTAGAAGTAAACATTTGATAATTTACAGGGGAGCTAAGCTATACAAAAACTTAACGAAACAAAAAATTCAATTCAATTTTAATATACATAATTTAAAAAAAAAAAGAATCATGAGGGTGACTTAGTCGTATTTGTACAGGGGCGGACTCAGGAATTTGATCAGGGGTAGGCACAATGAATTAATTGAAGCAGCGGACTTGGCCAATGAATAAATTAGAGCAACAAATCTATTATTCTGAGCCAGAGGTAGGCACAGTATTAGACCAAGGGTAGGCACAGAAATAAAAATACACTGGGTCTAAATTTTTTTTTAAATCCAGGGGTAGGCAAGTACCTACTCCTGGGCCTTCATAGGTCCGCCCCTGTCTTTGTATGATACTGAAATCCGCCTCTGCCGTTGACAGATCGGGATATCTACGTGCTTAATATAAGAGAATAAATACAAATATAGTTCCACATTACATGGCCCTGAATACTTTTCTAGTGACCTTGCTTGAGGAAGTTCTTTTTAGGGTTAGACGACTTTATACCACTAACAATTTCATTAATTAAGAAAAATATTTACAAAGTGCTCGAGGAAGTTGCAGGCTAATTTATTTTAAGCGGCCCTCAAGCTCCATGCGGCCTATATTATGGCCGCTTGATCAGCGTAGGACCGGAAAACAGAAGTCCGACCTTCAAATTTGATAGGTCAGGTCGTCACTTGTTTTTTTTTTTTTAAAAAAAACTTTTTCTGACTTTGCTCCTCTCTTATGTTAATTTTCTGACTTTGCCTAGTGAATATGAACAATTATCGACATTTATTTTATGAATTGGGAACGGGGAGGGGGAGGTTGAGACACACAACTCGAGAAAATTTTGTATTTTTGTACACCTCTATTTTGAAATTGAAATGCAAAAGTTCACATCCTTCCTTACATTTCATTTTAGTTTGTTGCTTCCCCTCCGCTCTTTCTTTCTGATGTCGACCCTATAACAAGAGGCATAACAAGACGAAATAAAATACAGACTTTTTTTCTTGCAACTTGCAACACGCTGAAGAATAATACATAATATGACAAAAAAATAATTTTAATCTCAACATAACACATAGCTGTATCATTTTCACTGGGAGTGAATTCAAAATTTTTGTCAGAGGACAAAAAAATAGCGAATTGGATTCAAACCCATTAGATAATCCTAATTAATACTCTGATTGACAAATCTAAAGAAAAGAAAATATTATCTTACTTAATTTGTACATACAATCATAAATAATTCAAGTAAATTAGGACTTTGAACTTTCGAGAGGGGATACAAATTATTTTTAGGGGGAGGGAAATTTTATGAGTTGGTATATCTTCTACAAAAGTTCAAAATCCAGGGAGATTAACTGCCCCCGCGCTCACTTGGGTCCATTCCTGATTTTCACGAGAGATGTGCAATCGGTTCGTTTTGTTTGGTTTTGGACCGAACCAGTGAATTTTAGATAAAACAGTTGGATTTTTTTGGTTTTATTAGTTTGGTCCAGTTGATTAATTAATAACATGTTATATAATTAATTATACTTCGGTTTCCAAAATCTGGTTTGGTTTTTTTTCACAGACCGGTTAAACGAATAAACGGAACACATTTGAATTTTAAATTGAAGCCGCAAAGGTGACACGCAATAAGTCCTGATATTGATATAGGATCTCCAATAGAATATAGTAAGGGTGTGCAGAAGAGGGAAGATGAGGGAAGGGGAGGTGAGGGGAGAGAAGAGGTGACCGGATTGTCCAAATATGTTTACTTGCTCCACAACCATAAATTTTGGAGGAGAGCCAAGGAGAAGGAAGGGGAACCAAGACACAAAAATGAATAGAGTTCCCCTCCAATGTTTACACCCTAATTTGGAGGATAGCTCTTCCCTTTACTCCTTTCATTCCCTTCCCTCCTCTTTTCTTCCTTTTAAATTTGTAGAGCACACCCTAAGGGATCAGATGTGGATCCACAATTAAAGGGCTGCTTGGGGGCACTATATTACTATTAAATCTCTTGCCCTCAGTATTCTACACCAATTAATTACTCCTGGCTTGAAGCCTAAAAATAATAGAAACAAATCTAACTCAGAATCTCGCTGATCTCTTCTTTCTCATTCCTCTTCAATTTGTCGTCTTTGCTATCTCTCTCTTATATGTTTACAACTTTACATCTTTGTTCTTAGTTTCGAACTTTCAATTCCTCAGAGTACTCACATAGAAATTAATTGCATCTTTTAAGACTTTACTGCTCAGAAACTTACAATTTACACTGGTTGGAGGATAGAAGCACTACCTCCCATGATGAGAGTACATGGCCAATGTTAAAGATAAATGGGGTCTAGCTACCTACAATGAACAAACATGAATTCAATAACACACTACTAGAAGATTTTCTTGGTCGACTCAACTGTTGGGGAATCATAAAGGCCAAATAGTTACGCCTTATCTAGAGATCAAATAATTACATCTCATCTAGGGATCAAACACTTACATTCCGGAAAAGGAGAAACAATTCTCCGCCTTAACCTAAGGACCGTCATATGTCAAAAGAAAACCATAAACTTAAATTTGAAATACGGAACATAATACCTGATTTCGTGGATGTTTTCATGGAATAACTCTATCCTTTGAGAGATCGCCTACCGTCTCCGTGAGCGCGAGACTAGACTCTAATAGCAAGAAGTTATTCTTGTCGGTTCTTCAGATGATCATAGGAATAGATCTTCCAAGACAGCAAGACGTGGCCCTTGAGATATCATCTTCAATTTCCTTAATAGATATCTCCTCTCTTTTCTTTGATGGTGGAAGAAGAAGAGAAGGCACTCAGATTTGTAAAGTTGTTGTTGTTCAAAAACTGAATTGTTCATTATCTTGTGCCTTGGGGACCCATTCTTATATAGGAGTGCACTTCCAGACTGCGCGTGCGGCCGCACAAACCAAGTCGGTTGTGTTGTGAACCGCCTTTCTTTCAGCCCAAGTTTCCAAGTCTGAAATTTTGTGTGGCCAAGTCTGGCTGAACGACCGGCCGCACAATTGGCGGCACAGAAATCATGTGGCCCATGCCTGACTGCACAACTGACCGCACATAATTTGTGTGGCCACACTGGGCCGCAGCTATGGCTGCACGGGCTCTCTGGAAAGACAGTTTTCTGAATTGCAAATCTCATAATCAGTCCATCAATGATTTGATCTTTGATTAAATTGTTCTATATATTTATGGATCACATCATATTAAATACATAAATTGTCTAATATTTTAATTCCATATTATATCACTTAATTGTAATAATCATGACAATATACAATTCATAATTATATTATATGCTCAACGTTGAATTATGATCCAACAACAACTACTCAACATAAGGATACTTGCGCCTTCAAATGTATATGAAACGAGTTTAGAAACGCCACTTCATGTTGGATTTAATGATAGTACGGGGCGATCTCTTTAAAAAGAATTTGTCCATTTTTTTTTATAACGAGGGGTCATTTCTACCATTCAATGTTTTGTCCAATCAATTTGTTAAATCAAGTTGATTAATTCAAGAGAAATGTATTAAGATTTTTCTTTAAGTTACAGCAAATCGAAATTTTGATGCAATATCCGAATTTACAAGGCTATTTGACAGCAGGATTCAATTCCTTTGAGCAAATGAGCTCTTCACCTAGACTACGGCACACCTTAACTATGATATCAGCTTGTGTCCAAGCGGCGATTGGAATCTTTCTGTGTCAAACTTGTAGAGCCATATATGCTGCATGTTCTAATTTAAAAAATCGATTCTGGTTGATCACACCGACGTAATTAAATACAATATTGGTGCAGTGACTGATATAGATGAAAAACCCTGAAATACGTGGATCTAATAATCTATCAAGAGTGAGGGCTACGGTACTATGCATAGCACGGATTGGTCCGTGCTACGGCTCAATATTTGAGTTTTTAAAATTCTAACGGTCGATCCGAACCGTTCATGATTATAAAATGAATATGTACTTGCAAACCAAATTTTACATTTTTTCAAATTTTTTCACTATTTTTTTAGATAGGTAGAAAATCACTTGATCTGAAAATTCTGGACCATCCAAAAACAGTGATTTTCTACCTATCTAAAAAAATAGTAAAAAAAATTGAAAAAAATGTAAAATTTGGTTTGCAAATACATATTCATTTTATAATCATGTTGAACGGTTCGGATCGACCGTTAAGATTTTGAAAACTCAAATATTGAGCCGTAGCATGGACCAATCCGTGCTATGCATAGTACGGTAGCCTCACTCATCTATCAATATTCAATTATGAGCTACAACACTTTAGTTTCAAGAAAAAAAACCAACCAAATAAAATAAAATTTATTGCGTAATTATTTAGAAAGAGGAGCAGAAGATTTGGTTTCTTTCAGTTGGCTAAGCTATATTGGCCATATATATATATTCAGGATTCAGCCAGTCAAATATTTGTCATCGTGTATCTTATTGAAGTACACCGAGAAATATTCCAGATCTTATCCAATCTGATATTTTAATAAAATAAGTCATAAAGGAGACTTCAGAACGTTCCTCTCTCCTTCGCCCACGAACAATATGATAATCAAACTAAACGAGTCCACATACACTCAATCTTGATCTTTCTTTCCTGGTAAATTAAACTATCTCTAAAAAAAATAGTTGTTAAGAACAGAGGCGGATTCAAAAATTGTGTGAGGATGGAACATGAATCGGATTCAAATTTATTAACTAATTAAGTTTAAATTTATTAATTAATCAACTTTAAAAAAGGTTCATTAACTAATTAATACTATATAATAAATAATAAAAATAGTCTCTTATTATACATAATAAGAAATAACAAAATATTTTTTTAATATATTAAAAACAACAAAAGCGATGGAGACAAAATTAATTTTGAGAGGTACAAAATAATTCGGACTTATTAAATTTAAATTAAATTTAAATATACGAGGATCCGCCCCCCGGTTAAGAACTGTAGAGTGAAGACCACACATTTCAAAGCCTCTCCTTCTCTCTCTAAATCTGACTTTGATAGACAGTGGAGAGCGCACACAAACAACTCCTGTAGCTCTGTTCATCCTCTAATTGTTGATCCATGGTGTCTGCTCATGTTCTGATGTTGCCTTTTCCATGCCAAGGCCATGTAATACCCATGATGGAGCTTTCTCATTCTTTGGTTGAGCACGGAATCAAGGTCACATTTGTAAACACAGAATTTAACCACGCAAGGGTCCTTCAAGCCTTGCCAAACAAAGGAGGCGACCTGAAAGGAATTAATTTGGTCTCAATTCCTGACGGATTGCGTCCCGGTGAAGATCGAAACGACCTCGGCCTTCTGACTGAGGGATTTACTAAGGTCATGCCAGGTTACCTGGAAGAGCTTATCAGAGAAAATAATGAGAAAGGGGAAGAGAAGATCAAGTGGTTGATAGCAGATGAGAACATGGGGTGGTCGTTTGCTGTTGCGAAAAAAATGGGAGTTAGAACCGCTTGCTTTTGGCCTGCATCGGCTGCTTGCCTGACAATAATGCTGTTGATTCCGAAATTGATTGAGGATAGAGTTCTTGATGAAAAAGGTAAGTTCTGTTTTTGTTTCAATTACTTTGTTATTTGGGTTGGTAGATATGTAGATTATATTGGAAAAGAAAATGGAATGTGTTTCTAGAAAGAAGGGATAATTTAGATTACAGAAATGCTGAATTCTGTTGGAAATTTACATCTGAATAACAACTTATGATTTAATTAAGATCACGAACCATAAGGAATGAGTAACTTTTTTTTTTTTGCTTCAGCAGAGCATTTTACATGGGTTACAAATTTTAGTATATGTGGTAGAAAATACACCTTTATTATGTACCCAAAGTACCTGTTCGGCTAAAGGGCTTAGGCTTCCTTAAGAATCCTTAACGTCTTAAGCCTTCCGAACAGATATTCCTTAAGACTCCTTACATGGTCTCCTTAACATATTTTCTTAAGTCTGCTTTTTCCTCTCCTTTGCGCCTCCTTAGATGCCAAATTTACATGTTTATGGACAAAATTGCCCTCAAAAGCTGAGATCCTTAAGGAGGCCTTCTATTTCTTTCCAAGAGTGAGGCTATGGTGCTATGCATAGCACCAATGGCTAGTGTACTACGGCTCAATATGGTACTTTTTAAAATCCTAACGGTCGATCCGACCGTTCAATGTGATATCCATATGAATATGTACTTGCAAACTAAATTTTATATTTTTTCGAATTTTTTTACTATTTTTTCAGATAGGTAGAAAAATCAGTGTTTTTTGAAAATTCTGGACCATCAAAATTCTACCTATCTGAAAAAATAGTAAAAAAATTCGAAAAAATATAAAATTTAGTTTGCAAGTACATATTCATATGGTTATCACATTGAACGGTCGGATTGACCGTTAGGATTTTAAAAAGTACCATATTGAGCCGTAGTACACTAGCCATCCGTGCTATGCATAGCACCATAGCCTCACTCTTCTTTTCAATATTCTATTCTATCCTTCTCTCTTGAGGGAACAGTTCCCTAGGCGTGGGAAAGAAAATAGCTCACCATCTCCGGCGTAAATTGGTGGCGTTTTAGCAATCAAAACTCTAATCCGATAAATCTATGATGTTCGTATCGAGACGCTCTCTTCATTGACACCTATTTTGGCCGGTATCCATCCCCTTCCTTTCTCGACTTTTGTCTTTAGACAATCTGAACGACGAAGGACAGCTTGCATGTTATCGAAGCGCCCAATAGTTCTCTTTTGAAGTTTTAGGAGTTTTTGGAAGGTTCTGGTTGGTTCTTGGTTCTTACGGTTCGCCTCTGTTGCTTTCTGGTACTGTGCTGGTGCTGGATTTTTTCCCTTCTCTGGTGTGGTGATTGCTGAATTTATGTGACGGCTGTGACGCGAGGTGTTTCCTTGGTACCGGCCGATTTTACCTCTCTTGCGGGTTGCGCCAAATCGGGTAATTTTGTGCATTTTTATTTTTGGGCTGTGCTTGTTGATTGTTGTTGATTGAGACGCTTAGCGCGGGATTGTTGATTTTTTCCGGCTTGGTTGTTTGGTTGCTGTGATTAAGGGGGGACCATGATACTTTGGGGGTTGGTTGTGCTTCCTTGCTGTGTTGCTCTTTTTCTTGGTTCTTACCCTGGTACCGTACCGGTACCGGTTCCTTTTGTTGTTGTGCTGGCTGTGTGACTTGTTCTGTGCTGTGCTGTTTTTGTTTGTTGCTGTTCTGGCCTTACCAGTACGTTGCTGGTACCGGGTCTCCTTTTCCTTTTTCTTGACATGTGATGTTCCTTTTTCTTGCTTGTTGCCATATCGGGTTCGGGTTTGACTTACCAGTACCAGTACTGGTTTCTGCTGCCTTGGTGTTGACTGTGCTGAGGCATATTTTCGGTGAATATAATTATTTGGCATAGTGGGTATTGGTACAAATGGTGATTTTCTAATTACTAGTAAAATTTCTAAGTACTGATAAACATGTTGCTACTGGTAAACTGTAAATTACAATCAATACCCTCTTTTTTTTAATATTTAATTAATGAAAATTTCCATTGAATAATGTTGGTACAGTGTGTACTTCTTTGATTAATTAATATTCTTCTATTCATGTATTAAATTTATATTAAAGAAGACATAATTAATAGTCTTCACATGTCATGGGCAAGATAGTCTTTTGCTTCTTCTTTAATATTATAATAGACATTCTTAATCCTCGATACTTGCCGAACGTGAGTTCCTTAGTAGAGCTTAAATTCTCAAGCCTCAATCTCTTAATCCACCTTGCCGAACATGGCCAAAGTGTGTACTCTGATTATTGTGTACCCAGATTATTATTTTCAACAGTAACCAAGGATTAGTGTATATTGTCCTTTAGAAGTATCTATCACAAATGGCAACAATAGGTTATTTTGACTTTTAAGTCCTTTGTAATTTTACCTTGTTCGCTGAGAAATTTCTCAATTTTCATAATGAATTTCTCAAGGTTGGCCCGCTAGAGATGAGGTGTTGGAAATTGCACCCAAAATGCCCCCCATTCACAGCTCACAATTATCCTGGAACGAGGCCGGAGACCCGAAAGGCCAACCGACCATTTTCAAGCTTGTTACTGACAACAACAAGAACATAGAGCTCGCAGAAATTATTGTATGCAATTCATTTTACGAGATCGAATCAGGTGCATACACACTATTTCCCAAGATCCTCCCGATAGGACCGTTACTTCCCGATTTGAAATTCAGCAAATCGTTAGGTCTCTTCTGGCCCGAAGACACCACCTGCATGAAATGGCTTGACAAACAACCTCCAAAATCAGTTGTCTATGTTGCATTCGGCAGTTTTACTATATTCAGTGAAGCTCAGTTCAAGGAACTGGCACACGGGCTGGAACTAACGGGTCGTCCTTTCCTGTGGGTGGTGCGGCCCGACTTCACGACCGGACTGAGCAAAGAATGGGTTGATCAATTTTTGGAGATGAACAAAGAGAAAGGGAGGATCATTAGCTGGGCCCCACAGCAGCAGGTGCTGGCTCATGAATCAGTTGCTTGTTTCATGTCGCACTGCGGCTGGAACTCTACTTTAGAAGGGGTGAGAAATGGTTTGCCATTTCTTTGCTGGCCGTACTTCACCGATCAATTCTGTAACCAGAGCTACATTTGTAATGTTTGGAGAAATGGACTGAAGATGGAGGCCGACGAGAGCGGGATTGTGTCAAGAGCGAGAGTGCGAGATAAGGTGGAGGAGTTGATTGCAAGTGAGGAGATTGCAAGAAGAGTTCAGGAACTGAAAGAATTGGCTTGGAAGAACATAAGTGAAGGTGGTACTTCATGCGAGAATTTGAAGAATTTTGTCAATTTGATGAGGGAATGAGAGAGAAGTGCTCAAGGTGAAGTATTAATTTGTGTTGTTGTATTAAAGAAATGAATAACGATAAATATGTTGTATAATAGTTGGTAAAAAGTTTTAAATAATTACAGCGTTGTTTCTGGTTACAAACGCTATATGTTGTATACCACAACAGATGGTAAAGAGGCAATGATGAATGTGTTTTTTTTATAGCAGTGAATTTTCTATTTTACTCGTATTCATATATAGTGTTGCTTCTCAATTTTCAATAGTAAATGCCATAGAACAATAAGAAACTGATAAATAGTTGAGTAGAACTAGGGTGTGATGTGCTCACCAAACTCTTTGGTGAGCACAACTCTACATAAACTATCGGATTCACTTCAAACGAGATGAATCCAACCGTTGAAACCGATGTACTTTACGAGTGATGCGCGTACATGCAAAATTTTGAATTTTTTGAATTCATTTAGTCTCAAGTCAAGTGGTCAAAATTGACAATTTTTTGAATGCATGAAAACAACTTCATTTTGGATCATTCATTTTTCATCAATTTTGACCACTTGACTTGAGACTAAATGAATTCAAAAAATTCAAAATTTTGCATGTACGTGCATCACTCGTAAAGTACATCGGTTTCAACAGTTGGATTCATGTCGTTTGAAGTGAATCCGATAGTTTACATAGAGTTGTGCTCACCAAAGAGTTTGGTGAGCACATCACACCCTAGTTCTACTCTAAATAGTTAATAAAAAGTTCCAAACAGTCTTAAAAGAGAAAGAAGAAAATTCTAGATACAATACATGTACTGACAAACAAATTAAGATTATATGTTGTATATTAGTTGGGTGCAGCCGTGTAGGACAGATTTTTTGTTGAAACTCTTCAGCTATTTCTTTTTTCACTTTTTTATTTCAGCTAAGATTTGTCGATATATTTTTTTTTCTTTTTTTTCTCTCCCTCTTGATATTCTGAAAAAATGGGGATGTATATTCGTGTTGTGGTGCGATATTATTAGTCGCATTATGGTTTGAGTTATGCGCCGTTCACATCTAATCACATGTAGTCATGCTTATTATTATTTTTTTAATTTTAAATTTGTTTAAGGAAGATCCTGATAGCCACTATCAGATTTAAAAAAAAAATTGTTTAAGGAAGAAAAAAATTAGAAAAAATGTGAAAAATGTGGAAATTTATAAAATAAAGAAACAATGTTGTAAACAATTTTATGTTTAAGAGAATAAATTTATTGTTCTGAATTTGAATTGTTATGGGATAAATAATGCCATAAATTTTATGTTGTTATCATGTTTATAATCAAATTTGATTATATGTCGTGTCATGTGCCGTGCTATTATCAAATCAGTGCTTAGTATAATATGTCCATGAATCCTAGTATGAAAATCTCTCATGATTCTGAGTAATATCCTTGTAGATTCATGGAGAAATAAAGAAATCTCTTTCATATATATGTTCTTAATTAATATGAAAATTCCACCGAAATTTTTATATATAAGAAAATAAATAAATAAATAAAATTTTAATTAGTATGAGTAATTTCTCATGGGATGCCATGGCTCTGGCCGACCCTGAAAAAAGAAAAAATTAAACGGGCCGCCATGGCCCAGGACAGTTCAAAATGAAATTCAATTTTTTTATGCTATTTTTAGTGAGCAGTCCAATAATTTTGACCAGATTTAAAATTCAATTTAGAGAAAATGGCTACATGTATTTTTGTGTTCTTTATGTCAAAATAAAGGTATGAAAGTCTAGTTTTCAGATAATATAATTTATCTATACAAAAATATTACAGATTGGTACAGTTTTTGCGATTAATTGACAGAGGTCAGAAATCAGAAAAGCTGAAATTTCAGTGAGCAGTCCAATAATTTTGACCTCTGTCAATTAAACGCTAAAACTGTATCAATCTGTAATATTTTTGTATAGAGAAATTATATTATATGGAAACTAGACTTTTATACCTTTATTTTATATAAAGAACACAAAAATTCATATAGCCATTTTCTCTAAATTGAATTTTGAATCTAGAAAAAATGATAGGACTGCTCACTGGAATTTCAGCTTTTCTGATTTCTGACCTCTGTCAATTAATCGCTAAAACTGTACCAATCTGTAATATTTTTGTATAGAGAAATTATATTATCTGACAACTAGACTTTCATATCTTTATTTGATATAAAAACACAAAAATCTATGTAGCCATTTTCTCTAAATTGAATTTTGAATCTGGTCAAAATTATTGGACTACTCACTGAACATAGCATAAAAAAAAATTGAATTTCATTTTGGGCTGGCCTGGGCCATGGCGGCCCGTTTAATTTTTTCTTTTTTTTCTTTTTTTTCTTTTTCGGCCACAGCCATGGCGTCCCATTTTTTTTTTCCATTTTTTTGTGATGGGTTGGAGTATGCCATGGCGTCCCGCATGGCGCCTACCTGCCTTCTCATTTTTCAAATTTTTCTGACCCATTTCTTATTTTTAATATTTTATTTATTTATTTTCTTATATATAAAGAAAGGAGAAAATTCCATTTATCACGTGTCTCGTAGAATTGTGTTCCACCGTAACTTGAAATATAATATGCTCCGGGACATCTATTTTCTCTGAGAAATAATGAAAAATTGATCAGTCTAATAAAAATTATTCTAGAAGCACTATCCGGCAAACATATTCTGTCAGCTGATGTTGTTAGGAAGATTTTTGTATCCTTTTGTCATGTCATTGAGGAGACATTTGTATACATCCCTTCATAGGATACGATTATAGATCTCCTGAAAATAGAAGTTTTTTTTTTTTTATCAAAAAGCCCGTAGCTAGGCAGCTTGAAAATAAAAGTTTCTCAAAGAAAATCATATTATTTAAAAAAAAATTATACATGATTGGGCGGCGTCTCGGCCCATAGATCATGAGTTCTGACAGAATTGATTCCGATCGTGACTTGTATAAAGTTATAACAGAACTGGAAATATAGAGATGAAAAACCCAAAAAAGTGGATCTAATCATTCATCAACCATGAGCTAGAACGCTATAGTTTCAAGAAAAAACCAAATAAAATAATAATTATTGCGTCATTATTTAGAAATAGGAACAAAAAATATGGATTCTTTTTAGTTGTCTAAGCTATATTAACCATACATTCAGGATTCAGCCAGTCAAATATTTGTCATGGTGTATCTAATTGAATTCCACCGAGAAATCCAGATCTTATCCAAACTATTATTTTAATAAAGAAGGAATTTCATGTATCCCTTAAAAACTTCAACATTGCGTATTTTATCCTTCAAAATTTATAATATCATATTTGTTTTTCAAAATTACAAAAACTCACATATTTACACATTATAATTCTACAATATATTAAATATATCTAAAAGTAGTTAAATAATAATATATATATATTTTTTAAAAGAGGCATAGCCCATTTTCATTGATATGAAAGGATAATTACAGCGTTTTGACAAAAAGGAAATGAGACCTCTGTGAGGGATATCCTAAACAAGAACTAAACAACCAAGCAAACCGAAAAGTAAGTATAATAGCAGTTTACTTATCCAAGATTGTACTATGTCTAAATCCCAAAAGTAAGCTAAGGATGCAAGAACTAAGCCACATAACATAGGGCTGAGGTTATATTCTAGATGCAAAAATGAGTAATCAGCAGACTTCATGGATGATCAGGGCTCGCTGGAGGCTGGTATACCACCATCTCCATGGGCATATAATGGGCTAATGGAATTGCATCCTCCAGCACTGGCAACCACTCTGCAATTCCCTCTTGGACTTCAGTTTTGACATTTCCTGACCAATAACAAAGCAAAGACTTAATTTGAAATATCAAAGTACGAGCAGAATTAATCGAACAATTGTTAAAACACCTAGCATTTCGATGTTTCCAAAGAGTCCAACAGTAAGCACTCAAAACAACCATAAACCCTATTTTTTTGGTACCTGACAATTGCATTGCAAACTGAACAATATCAGAAAACTGAACCCATGTAGTCATATAATTCTGACTTTGTCCAAGCCAAAACCACACTTGTTGCGCCAAATAACAGGATAGAAATAGATGAGTGACAGTTTCAACACAGGGGCAGAATTGACAAGTTTGGTCTCCAGACCATCCCCTAACAGCTAAATTATCATTGGTTAATATATTATTGTGCACTGTTAACCACATAAAAATCCTAATCTTTGGGGGTACTGGCAAACTCCACCAAATCAAATCTGGAGCTAATGGTAAAATTCCCCTAAAATTGAGAAATGTGTATAATGATTTAGTAGTAAACTTCCCTGAGTGAGTCCATCTCCAGATGAGATGATCCTGTTGAGATGTGAAGGATAGTGTACTGATAAGATGAAGTATTTCAGCCCATTCCAGGAGATCATACCCTTCTAAAGGTTTCCTAAAATGAACCCTCATGCCTTGTGATTCAATTACTTCCCTTAATAGTATTTGTTTATTACTACAATACTGATATACTATGGGGTATCTAACAGCTAAACTACAAGTACCTTCCCATATATCTGTCCAGAAGTGACACTGAGATTGCTGACTAGGAGCATACTGTACACTAAGATCACCTATATGATGTAATTTAGATACTCCTCCCCAAAAAGGCGAATAAGGAATATTGTGGTCAATGTATTTGTATCTGATAATGTTTTTCCAAGTACCAGTATAAGAATCATTTTTAAACTTCCACCACCAGTAAATAATAATATTTAAGACTCTAATATTCACTTCAGATCAATATACCCTTCCCTTTCTAATTTTTCCCTCCGTCTGAGTACCTGCCAAATGCTCCAAACTCTTCCGCCATTATTTTCGTCATCCCTCAACATTTGTTCAGTTGCGCGTCTCTGTCCCGCCCCTCTCTAATATGCATCTGATGTTGAATTAGAACGTAAATTAGAACGTAAATTTTGCTTACTAATTATGCCTCCAATTTCGCCCCTTTCTACCACTACCTACGAGATTCTCTATTTTGAGAATGATCATAAGATGAACAACAACAATAGAAGAACACACCTCCCCCCCTCCCTCCTTAGCTCTCAACAAATCCAAGGTTAAGAAAAGAAAGAGAACCCATTCAGCTTGAGACTGAGTCTTTTAGTCATAATTTATCCTCTAGCTAGTGCCCTGGATTATTTTAGAACTTATTTTCAATCGTCAAAAAATAGAACCAGTTTTTTCTAGTATCGAACAATTTGCTTTTATACAACAATTTTTCTTCCATTTGATCCTGGAGCAGGCGACAGGTTGCAACTTGTTCAAATACCAGTAGAAGCTTGCTTTAGTTTCTTTTAGTTTTTATAAGGGTAATATGGAAATTATGAATTTAGAAGGTTGATGGATTTAAAATTAATGAAAAATTGATGAATAATGTAGATATGTGAATTTTTACAATTTTAAAAGGCAAATATGATATTATAAATTTTTGGGGGGCGAAATAAGTAATATTGAAGTTTATTAGGGGATACATGATAAAAGAAGTCAAAGGAGACCCAACAGAAAAATAATAAAACTAAACGAGTCCACAAACACTCAATCAGTTAATCTCTTTCTTTCCTCATAAATTAAACTATTCCTACAAAAGAAAAAAATAGTCGTTAAGAACAGTAGAAGACCCACACATTAATTTCAAAGCCTCTCCGTTTCACTCTCTCTCTCTAAACCTGACTTTGTGTTCATTGATAGAGAAAGCGCACACAAACAACTCCTACATTAATTGTTCATCCTCTAATTGTTGATCCATGGCGGCTGCTCATGTTCTGATGTTGCCTTTTCCATGCCAAGGCCATGTAATACCCATGATGGAGCTTTCTCATTCTTTGGTTGAGCATGGAATCAAGGTCACATTCGTAAACACAGAATTTAACCATGCAAGAGTTCTTCATGCCTTGCCAAACAAAGCAAGCGACCTGAAAGGAATTAATTTGGTCTCAATTCCTGACGGATTGTGTCCCGGTGAAGATCGAAACGACCTCGGCCTTCTGGCTGAGGGATTTACTAAGGTCATGCCAGGTCACCTGGAAGAGCTTATCAGAGAAAATAATGAGAAAGGGGAGGAGAAAATTAAGTGGTTGATAGCAGATGGGAACATGGGATGGTCGTGTGCTGTTGCGAAAAAAATGGGTATTCGAATCGCTTGCTTCTGGCCTGCATCTGCCGCTTGCCTGGCAATAAATCTGTTGATCCCAAAATTGATTGAGGATGGAGTTCTTGATGAAAAAGGTAAGTTCTGTTTTTGTTTCAATTACTTTGTTATTTGGGTTAGTTTGTAGATATATAGATTATATTCGAAAAGAAAATAGAATATGTGTTTCTAGAAAGAAGGGATAATTTAGATTACAGAAATGCTGAATTCTGTCGAAAATTTACATCTGAATTACAACTTATGATTTAATTAAGATCACGAACCATCAAGAATGAGTAACTATTTATTTTTGTTAATTTTTGCTTCAGCGGATATCTATATTGTCTTTTAGAAGTTTCTATCTCAAAATAGCAACAAAAAGCAACTCTTACTTTATAAATTAACTCATTAATGCTTGCAGATAGGTTATTTTGACTTTTCCTTTGTAATTTTACATTGTTTGCGGAGAGATTTCTCAATTTTCATAATGAATTTCTCAAGGTTGGCCCGCTAGAGATGAGGTATTGCAAATTGCACCCAAAATGCCCCCCATCCACAGCTCACAATTGTCCTGGAACGAGGCTGGAGACCCGAAAGGCCAACCGACCATTTTCAAGCTTGTTACTGACAACAACAAGAACATAGAGCTCGCTGAAATTATTGTATGCAATTCATTTTACGAGATCGAATCAGGAGCATACACACTATTTCCCAAGATCCTCCCGATAGGACCGTTACTTCCCGATTTTAAATTCAGCAAATCGTTAGGTCTCTTCTGGCCCGAAGACACCACCTGCATGAAATGGCTTGACAAACAACCTCCAAAATCAGTTGTCTATGTTGCATTCGGCAGTTTTACTATATTCAGTGAAGCTCAGTTCAAGGAACTGGCACACGGGCTGGAACTAATGGGTCACCCTTTCCTGTGGGTGGTGCGGCCCGACTTCACGACCGGACTGAGCAAAGAATGGGTTGATCAATTTTTGGAGATGAACAAAGAGAAAGGGAGGATCATTAGCTGGGCCCCACAGCAGCAGGTGCTGGCTCATGAATCAGTTGCTTGTTTCATGTCGCACTGCGGCTGGAACTCTACTTTAGAAGGGGTGAGAAATGGTTTGCCATTTCTTTGCTGGCCGTACTTCACCGATCAATTCTGTAACCAGAGCTACATTTGTAATGTTTGGAGAAATGGACTGGAGATGGAGGCCAACGAGAGCGGGATTGTATCAAGAGCGAGAGTGCGAGATAAGGTGGAGGAGTTGATTGCAAGTGAGGAGATTGCAAGAAGAGTTCAGGAACTGAAAGAGTTGGCTTGGAAGAACTTAAGTGAAGGTGGTACTTCATGCGAGAATTTGAAGAATTTTGTCAATTTGATGAGGGAATGAGAGAGAAGTGCTCAAGGTGAAGTATTAATTTGTGTTGTTGTATTAAAGAAATGAATAACGATAAATATCTTCAGATCTGATGTAGCTAATTAAACTATATTCTCCAATAAGAAATAAAAAATTGAACTCTTTCCTTTTGACTTCTTTTGGATTAATTAGATAGCATTTTCTGACGATATTTTTGGTTAATTAAGTATGAGTACTATATCATTATTTTTAAGTAAAATTAGGGTGCTCTTAAGCTCATCAAAGGATTGATGAGTTTAAATTCAAAACAGAGTGAGGCTATGGTGCTATGCATAGCACGGATGGCTAGTGTACTACGGCTCAATATGGTACTTTTTAAAATCCTAACGGTCGATCCGACCGTTCAATGTGATAACCATATGAATATGTACTTGCAAACTAAATTTTATATTTTTCGAATTTTTTTACTATTTTTTCAGATAGGTAGAATTTTGATGGTCCAGAATTTTCAAAAAACACTGATTTTTCTACCTATCTGAAAAAATAGTAAAAAAATTCGAAAAAATATAAAATTTAGTTTGCAAGTACATATTCATATGGATATCACATTGAACGGTCGGATCGACCGTTAGGATTTTAAAAAGTACCATATTGAGCCGTAGTACACTAGCCATGGGTGCTATGCATAGCACCATAGCCTCACTCTTCAAAACATATCGAAATGACTTTAAATTACAAATTCAAACCGTCGAAACTGATTTACTTCCTGAGTTACGTATTTACATGTCAAATTTATAAATTTTCGAGTTAATTTAGTATGAAGTGAAGTTGTCAAAAATAAATTTTTGAATTCATTGATTTTTTTTTTTTTGACAATTTGACTATATACTAAATTAATTTGAAAATTTATAAATTTGATATGCAAATATATCACTCGTAAAGTAGATCGATTTCAGCGATTTAGATTTATTATTTAAAATTAATTCAATAAGTATTAGAGTTAAACTCACTAAAAAAAACTTGTGAGTTTAAAAACACTCTACTTCTACTTTTATTTTTATATATGTTGTGAAAACTACGAATTTTTATATAGACTATATTTAGTCGGTTTTGTGCATAAATTTATAGTATAGTCGATTTAAACTTGACTGTACCTGAATCCGACTGTTTATAACTATTGTCTTAATTTGTAGTATTAACTATTTAGATAAGAAAACGGATTACTTGATAATTGTGGCAATATTTAAATTAATATTAAAAAATAAAATATAAATTTATAGACGCATTTTTGGACATATATATGATAGTATACTGACAAAATTTCATACGATTTGAATATTATTTCGTAATACATCATGGATTTTTAATTTCAAACCATCAAAAAATCAAATTACCTGCAAAGCAAAAAACACATGCAACGAATTTAATTTCTTATTTTTACAAACATAAATGTGTACATTTAAATCATGTATATAATATATTAAAAATTTAAATATTATTTTTAATTACATTCAAAGTTATCGGAATAAAATATTGTCAAATGTTTCAATATTAATTGCAGCTTTTGGGCTTAGAACAGGTCTGGTGTAAAAATAAGCAAGATGTGGATCAGAATCAGAACCGACCAGTTTCTTTTTCTTTTTTTTTTATCTAAAGCCTGATATGATGACCTTGATTTAATTTTATCCTCTAACACCTCAAATTGCGCTGGAGGAAATTGGAATGATTCTATCTTGCTAATTATGTTACGTTCTAAAATTGAAAAAATAGGTTAAAACAGCAAGGCAATTAACTCTGTTTTAACCAAAAATTAAATAAAAGACCAATACATTATTTTTCTTAGCTAAATAGAAGGGGAAAATTGATGGGTTGGATTTCTGTCCGAAGGTATTTGAACAGAATACCTCTCAAGATCATATTTGATTAAAAGTGATAAATTAATGCTAACAGCGTTATCTATCCGTTAAGTAAAAAGAAAACCATTCTTCTTTCTTTTTTCACTAAAGACTTGCATTACTTTTCTCTCCACTGACTCAGTCATTATGAAGCTTCATTATATTACAAACTACTCCAACACAATTGTGTACGAAGAGAAAAAAATCAATTGGGAACCAGGAAAATCAATTGAGAATGTGAAAGAAAATCAGCAAATGCTCAGCGCCATGGACTATATTCCTGAATAGAATCATAGTAATGGAGAAGCAAAGGATATTCGGTTTTACTATGATTTCGAGCACTTGATATCGATCCTCTGCCTCGGTGATTGATCAGCGCCAATTCTGAACCGATTGAGTACCATGGCAAAAGAAAAATAAACTAACTAAGCTCTTGGTAGAAGATTATCATATTACCCCTCAGAAGTTCAATCGTGTGAAGGATATTTTAATACTGTGTATATTCAGCAATGTTGAGCCTGATAATGGTACCTGGTTTGTCAAAGGGAGAGCAAACCTTCACCGACAATGGCACCTTTTTAAACGGTCTCTTACTCTTAGATTGAACGATATAGCATTGGCTATTGTTTCAAAGCTTGATTGGGATTTTGATGCAATGTAATTTTTAAGACTACACGGATGATTTGTATAAAACTCTTGGAGAAAAAAATTGATAATGGAATAAATATTCATAAGGTTAATTTTTCGATTTTCAACCGTGGAAAGAAAATTTATTTCCTTTCTTAACTCTGACAGAGAGAAAAAAAAAGAAAGGAGGGTCATTTCCATTTTTTGCTTAACGGAGAAAAATTAACATCGGTTAGCATTAATTTAATCAGTCTAATGAGATATAGAAAAGCCCGAAATTTTTATATATAAGAAAATAAATAAATAAAATATTAAAAATAAGAAATGGGTCAGGACAATTTGAAAAATGAGAAGGCAGGCGTGTGCCAGGGACGCCATGGCATACTCAAACCCATGGAAAAAAGGGAAAAAAGAAGAAGGAAGGGACGCCATGGCTCTAGCTGACCCAGAAAAAAGGAAAAAAAAAAAATTAAACGGGCTGCAATGGCCCATTCCAGCCCAAAATGAAATTCAATTTTTTTTATGCTATGTTTAGTGAGCAATTCAATAATTTTGATCAGATTCAAAATTCATTTTAGAGAAAATGGTTACATGGATTTTTGTGTTATTTATATCAAAATAAAGGTATGAAATCTAGTTTCTAGATAATATAATTTCTCTATACAAAAATATTACAGATTGGTACAGTTTTAGCGATGAATTGACAGAGGTCAGAAATCTGAAAAGCTGAAATTCTAGTGAGCAGTCCTATAATTTTGATCAGATTCAAAATTCATTTTAGAGAAAATTACTACATGGATTTTTGTGTTATTTATATCAAAATAAAGGTATGAAAGTCTAGTTTCCAGATAATATAATTTCTCTATACAAAAATATTACAGATTGGTACAGTTTTAGTGATTAATTGACATAGGTCAGAAATCAGAAAAGCTGAAATTTCAATGACCAGTCCAATAATTTTGACCTCTGTCAATTAATCATTAAAACTGTACTAATCTGTAATATTTTTGTATAGAAAAATTATATTATCTAGAAAATAGACTTTCATACCTTTATTTTGATATAAATAACACAAAAATCCATGTAGCCATGTTCTCTAAATTGAATTTTGAATCTGGTCAAAATTATAGGACTGCTCACTGGAATTTCAGCTTTTCTGATTTCTGACCTCTGTCAATTAATCGCTAAAACTGTACCAATCTGTAATATTTTGTATAGAGAAATTATATTATCTGGAAACTATATTTTCATACATTTATTTTGATATAAAGAACACAAAAATCCATGTAGCCATTTTCTCTAAAATGAATTTTCAATCTGATCAAAATTATAGGACTGCTCACTGGAATTTCAGCTTTTCTGATTTCTGACCTCTGTCAATTAATAGCTAAAACTGTACCAATCTGTAATATTTTTGTATACAGAAATTATATTATCTGAAAACTAGACTTTCATACCTTTATTTTGACATAAATAACACAAAAATTCATGTAGCCTTTCTCTAAAATGAATTTTGAATCTGATCAAAATTATTGGAGTGCTCACTGAACATGGCATTAAAAAAATTAAATTTTATTTTGGGCTGGCCTGGGCCATGGCAGCCCGTCTAATTTTTTTTTTTTTTTCCTTTTTTCTGGGTCAGCTAGAGCCATGGCGTTCCTTCCTTTTTTTTTTTTCTTTTTTTCCGTTTTTTCCATGGATTTGAGTATGCCATGGCGTCCAGCAGGGACGCCATGGCACCCGCTTGCTTTTCCATTTTTCAAATTTTTCTGACTCATTTCTTATTTTTAATATTATTTTTATTTATTTTCTTATATATAAAAATTTCGGTAGAAAAGCTTTGGAGTGAACTCCTGTGCAAATGGACGAATCCCAACCCAAACTTAATAGCCTGATCTATACATCTCGTTTATTTTATATATTTAAGCTAACTACTAGTAATGTCAGCAGCATAACCTGATTAATTAACCTAACATAATCATTTATAGGCTTGAGATCTCAGCTTTACAAAACTTACATGTTGAATTTTAGATAAACAATTTAAAGCATCAAAAGGGGTTTAAAGATCAAAGTCATATTGAGCTGAATTTCCAGATTATGAATGAGATCCATAAAGTTTGGAATCGCACTAGAAAAGGTGTCCAAGGCCCAAATATCAAATTGCAAAAATTAACTAATATTGGGCCGAACTCAATATTTATGCAGGCCTGAATTTCCCTTTTGCATTAGTGTGGTTCAGAAAGATATGCTTTTGAGGGTTTTCTTCCATTGGATTGAACAATTGCCAAAACAATTGCTTTCTAAACGGATATGATTCACTAAGCTAATTAGGTTAATTAAGTAAAATTAGGTTCTTCTTTTTATAGCATTTGCAAATCCATTTCCTGATTTCCGTCCAATGGGTATTTTATTTAAGGAAAATAAATCTCCAATATTACATTTGAATGAATGCTCTTTACGTACGTGCATTGAAAACTGGATTTGCTGATATGAAAATTAGGAAAATTAGACGCCAAAATCTTCGATCCACAAGATCATACGTTATCTTGCAATCTATATAACCGTGTCAAGACCAGAGGTCAAGAGCAATACAGAGCAAAACGAAGAGAGAGCAAAGAAATATAAAATACAAAAACAATGGCAGTGCTTGTGGCTTCTTCTTTCTTGGTGCTTGTGGCAATGGCCATGGTTGGAGTGGTTGCCGGGCAGGACTGGGACACAGCATACGCCACATTCTACGGCGACATGTCTGGTGCTGAGACTATGGGTGTGTAATTAAGGATCCCTTTACAAATATTTATTTCTCTTAATCAATCAATAAATCATCATTTTTTGTTTTCTTAGATATGTAAATAATATAGCACACAAATAATTACATTCGTAAACTTGTCAGAGAAAGTTTACTGACTAGATTTTTTTTTTTTTGTAAGATGTATTTTTTGTTTATTTGTTTCTTTAAGCAGTTGGAAACATCATCCTGCTATTATTGATTCTTATTTTTGTACCGCTTCAATACAGGAGGAGCATGCGGTTACGGTGACCTATTCCAGCAAGGATACGGTTTGCAAACAGCTGCATTGAGCACTGCTTTGTTCAATAATGGCCAGATATGCGGGGCGTGCTTCGAGCTGCAGTGCTACAACAGCCCTCAGTGGTGTGCACCAGGTACCATCCAAATCACAGCCACTAATTTTTGCCCTCCCAACTGGTCCAAACCAAGTGACAACGGTGGATGGTGCAACCCACCACGCAAGCACTTCGACCTCGCCATGCCCATGTTTGTTAAGATCGTCAAGGACTACCATGCTGGCATTGTCCCAGTGCAATTCAGGCGCATACCTTGTGTAAAGCAAGGTGGGATCCGGTTCTATATGCAGGGAAATGCCTACTGGAACTTGGTCTTGGTTTTTAACATAGCAGGGGCCGGTGAGGTGACCGATGTTTCGGTTAAGGGGTCGCAGACTGGTTGGAACCGGATGACGAGAAATTGGGGGCAAAATTGGCAAACTGGTGTGCAGCTTCTCGGTCAAGCGTTGTGCTTTCGAGTCATGACTAGCGATGGGAATACAGTTGAGTCTGACAATATTGTGCCGCAAAACTGGCAATTCGGACAAACCTTCCTAAGCCCACAGAACTTCTAATTTTTTGCTTGCGAAAAAATTATTCCATTGATTATTGGTTCTATTTTTTTTTTTTCCAATAGTCAATGAAAGTCTGTCTGAGGTATGTTGGATGCTGTAACAATAGTTGATTAATTTCATGGATAGTTCACTTTTGCAATGTAATATCAGGAAAAAAAAAACTACCAAATTGTTAGTTAATATCAAACAAGGATGCTGCAATTTTGGAATACACCTGAAATAAAATAAAGCCATATGGAATTATTTTAGAACTCCTGTATATCTAGATATGGAATTAATTTATTAGAGAAATTTGCAAAGAAGAAATGATGTCCTTCAAAAATAAAAATAATTTACTAGAGAAACTTATTAGAGAATTTTTTTTAGAAGACATGTATATCTAGTTATGGAATTAATTTAATAGAAAATTTTGCAAAGAAGACGTATGCTATCCTTCTAAAATAAAAGTGTACATGAAAGTTTATATACGTTGCAGATCTTCACAGTATCTTTAATTGGTGTATTCTGGAAAAAAGAAGTTCCTACCAACAGTGAGCCTCTGTCGTGGTAGAGCAAATTAACAGACAGCATTGTAATCTGAAATATTGACAAAATTAGCCTGCATTTCTGTTTAAATTTGTATGTGATTTTAGTACCGTTTCCCCTTCATACGGCCACAATAGGACTTTTTAATTGGATTGTCTTTTTTTCTTTTTTTAAACCTTTACAGATGTGAAAGCTGCAAAGTCGTGAGAGGAATCAAATTCTCATTTTTAATTGAATTATCAAAATGAAAAAGATGGAAAAGAATCAGATTTGCTCATATGAATTATCCAAGGAAACAGAAATTATGTTTCTGAATTACAAAATTAATAAGGCCCGTTACGGTGGACCAGATCTTAATTTATTATAAAGGTGTATTTTTCTTTTCAAAAGATTTAAAGATCTCGTTGAATAAAAACTTGACTAATTTTCCTTCAATAAAATAACATATTTACAATTGTATTCCAATCTATACTTAAAAAATGGATAGTTATGTAACTTTTTAACTGTGTCATATGTAAAGGTTTAAATAGCGTTTATCGCGTCACAGTAGAACAGCTAAAAAAATAACACTATCGTCATATTGCGCTGCTATAAGCGTCGATAGCGCCATAACTTTTATGGTCCGAAAACATTATAGCGGTGCTATAGCGTCGCTATATATAGCGCGCAATTTAGAACCTTGACCATATGACATCTACTACTAACCATTTGATATTCTTGTCTCTTATTGTCTCTCTTGATAAAAAATAAAAAAAAAACTAATAGTATTGCTACGCTCTTAATTCAAAAATGTAATTGATATGCATGTTGTGAAATTTCAAAATCATACAATTTTTTTTGAGGAAAAATAAGGATCACGTTTTTACTTATATATAATCATTCAACTATTATGTATTATGTTGTAGAGATTATCACGAGACTAATTATATTGTTTAATATTGTATAGTATTTTAGCATTTTTTTTAATAAATAAGGGCTTCGACTCTTGCTCAATTTTTTTAAATTTTTTTAAGCGAAGCCCTAAAAATAGTCTTACTTTAAAAAAAAAAAAAATCTGCAAGAAACTTAGAGATACAACCACTGCAGTGCAGGACAATTAATTTTTCTTGACAAATGAGACGGTTCGTATTATTTAAGAGAGGAGGTTCAAATGCCTCGTGTCCTCCATGTCTCGTATTATTCTTTTTTCTATTTTTAAAGTTCAAACAGTCAATTTAAATTGATTTGTTGATCTTCGTATTAAAATGTGTTTGGAGATCAAATTTTATATTTTGAAAAATTTTACTATTTTTTTAGATAAGTACATAATTATTGTTTTTGAATTGTTCAGAAGTAATGATTTTGTACCTATCTAAAACAAATTAAAAAAATGAGGGATGCTTCAGTGGACAGTCGATCCGAAGTAATTGTTTTTGAATTGTTCAGAAGTAATTATTTCTAAAATAAGTCCTATTTTCATTTTCAAAATTCAAACAGTCGATCCGACCGTTCAACATTATCTCCATATTAAAATGTACTTGGAGGTCAAATTTTACATTTTTTTGAATTTTTTTACTATTTATTAAGTATTTTACAAAAACTAGTCAAATTCAGACCATTGAATTTGTAAAATACTTAATAAATAGTAAAAAAATTCAAAAAAATGTAAAATTTGACCTCCAAGTACATTTTAATATGGAGATAATGTTGAACGGTCGGATCGACTGTTTGAACTTTGAAAATGAAAATATGACTCATTTTACAAATAGGTCCTTATGTCCACCGAAGCAAATGCCTAAAAAAATATATAAAATTTGATCTCCAAGTATATTTTATAAGTTATAAAAGACACGATGCATTTTAACCCTTCTCTCTTAATTATCTACTGACCAAAATTTCTTTCATTAAAAGGAGAATGCTTTGTGATGTAATAACTTACGAATTCTTTTGTTAAAAGGATAAAACTTTGCAATACCTTATTTGATGATATTATTTATTCTCAGTGCGAATACATCATGTAAGGAGTTCACACACTAAATAATCCATCAAATCCAACCGGTATGAGATTATTCGTTCTCCCTACAAGATCGAATCTTGGAAAACATAAACCACAGTATTATGAGATAGAAAGAGAGAGAGAGAGAGAGAGAGAGATTGGGCGGAGGATCTGACCTCAGCGGTGAGGGATCGACCGGCGGAGGGGAAACCCAACGAGATCGCGATCGCGAGAGGAGGAGAAGAGAGAAGTTGGGAGACAGAATGAAAAAATAAAAAAATCGCACCCTTCGTTGATTCCCGTCGATCGGGAATGAAAAAATTCCGCAATTTTTTTGGCTGTCGCAATAGCCACAGATTTGGTAATCAGAATAGCAAGGAATCACTAATTACCGTGTCTATTCCCTTTCTAGTATTGCCAAACAGAGTAATAGCTTTCCAGGGAATTATCATGCCATGGAATCATCTCTTAAAAGCATGAACCAAACGCCCCCTAGATGAATTAAGCAGCAGTGTCTATGATCTGTTAAAAGAAGCGAGCAAGTCTTATCCTGGAAATAAGGATAAAAAAATACTGAGATACGTTTTATAGACCAGACCTCTATTTTTTTCTCGAATTTTTTTTTATTACCGTTGAAGCTTGCTTGCATTTACGGATTTATCACAGTAAGGTATCGATGTGAGCATTTGCAAAGTAAGTGGTGAGTATAGTAACAATATACGCGATTAATTCGCGAATGATTTGCATTTTTTTTCTTGTTTTTGATGTTTCCGAACCGAATTCCGAATAAAACGCAAAAAAACGTATAATACGTTTTATTTGCGAATAAAATACGAATCCCGAATTATTCGTGAAAAAAACGCAATTTTTTTTAATTTTTTTAATTTTTTTTTTTCTTGTTGTACTGAATAATTTCCGAATTATATCCAAATCACGAATTTTTTACTCCGCCGAACCGAACCGAAACTATTCGTTTGTCACCATATATGGAATATGGTGGTGAGTCCTTGCTTCTGCGTCGGCTATTATATGGGGATAATTATACGTTTCTATTTGCTATTGGTGGTATAGAAGGTGTAAAATTGAGGCATCATGAAATGGTTTTAAGAACATCGCTTTCAAAATGTGATAAGAATTGTCTTATAGAAATATTTTCATGTTTGGACTGTTGCCATTATGGTCTATGGGGGCTGCAGGAACCTACTTTGAAACCCGTTTCGTCGCTTTGTTTAATGAGATCGAGGCAAAAGAACATGACGTTAGTAGGAATTCGTATCCTCTGCATTAACTAAAAAAAGAATTAATTCAAAGAATTAATGTATCTGAACCGTTCGATGAGCTTTAGAATTCGTACAGACTAGATATGCACGAATATTAAAGAATTTATGTGTTATAGGCAGAGACCGGATTAGCTATGTTTAAAATCAGACGGCTAGAATACATTAACTCAAAAGATTCTCTTTTGAATTAATGCAGACGATGCGGATAGAAAATATGGAACAATAATGAATGGATTTTAACTTTTAACAACATTGTCAAACATTTAACAAATCTATGTGTAAAAAAGAGAGAAAGAAGCCGGTTATGGATTTAATTGATTTAGCAAGACATAATGGTGATGTTTGAATAAAAAAAAAGAATTGCAAGGTATTGATTTAATTGATTTAGAGAAACTTCTACTCTTTTTAGAATTTGGATTAGTATGGTGTGGGTTATAATAGTATGGATTTTTTTTTTCAAGGTAGGAATAAAATAAAAATGGGAGATGAACTTGCTTGATTTAGACTCCTTCGAGTAGATTTTTAACAGCTTGAAATTTGGTATAGAAATAGTCTGATATGTTATTCGGAGTATCCCGTCATTAATATGATACACGATGTTTTTTTTTATATATATATTTCAAATTTTTGTAAAGATAAAAAAAAAAATTGTAGTCAAATAATCTTATTTAGAAAAAATGGTTAATTGTCATTTTTCACTTTAGTTTTTTGAAGATAATACGAAAATGCATACAAAAAAAGTTAGTAATTGCTTTTGTAGACTTCAATTTTTTTTAAAGTTCGAATTAGTTTGAGCTTAATAGCTTAATTAATTTTCAACTTGAATTCAACATAATTTGACTTGTAATGGCTCTGTGTTTTGTTTTATGGAAGGAACGTTGTAGGCGGCAAAACAAATAGAGCCATACTGGTAGAAACATTGACTGAGAATCTGAGATCAATAGTTGAGGAAGTAATCTGCAATGTGAGGAGTACGATCACATGAACATTTTAATTTGTCTTTTCTTTTTTTTTCTTTCTTTTTTGCATCCTATCCACCGAACCTCATTTTACAAGATCTAAAAGTTTTAATAAGCAAAAACTATATTTATTTAAAACAAAATTTCAACCGACAGAATTCATAATCATACGCAATTTTTTTTTTTTAAATATAAATATTACTGATGTTTGGACAATGTGAATTTCGCGCGCTTTTATAGTTTTATATTTATATAATATAATTTCACCAGGTACACTGAATATCCGATGAAGCAATCCTGCCGTATTTAGGTCCGATCATGTAACACTGATCTCAAGTTTTGACAATAACACAGGACATATCCCTTGCCGGAAGAAGATAATATTTGACCTGCTCCTGATGGGCTCCACTCCTCAAAATACACTTGACATCTCCATTCCACGGAAGCCGGAAGGAACCTCCGAAAGATAAAACTTCCATTAATCCACGTCTCGGTAATTTAAATTCCCCGTGAATATTTCTGTGATTTGGGTAGCTACCGGGTCAATAACCGTATAAAATTTTCGGACAATCCACTTGCTACATACAAATGACAGGAAATGAGGTACAGAAAACTTCTAGTAGTTATCCCTCTCAATTCTCAAATCCTGAATTCGTAATTTACTGCAACTCCAAGCCTACTCTTACAAAACCTTTTCTCCGCCTTTGGTCTCGCTACCGGGCCAGTGTTTCCCTTAGCTCCACTCGCCTCCGCTCTCCCTCCCAAATCAACCACAATTTCCCCAAATTACCCTCTTCTTCCCCTCAGTTTCTCCGGGGGAAGATGGAGAAGGCGTGTAGGTTACCGAACAGCGTGCACTCGGAGATCGCCCCTGCGCTGTCTCTCCCGTCCCTCCACGTGTCCTTCGGATCCGCTAATCGGAAGTTTGAGATCGGAGATGGACTGGAGTCTCTCAATCGACCCGATGTGCTCATGCAAGCCAGTACCATTGCCCAGTTGCTTTCCAGTTGTGACGTCAGCTATCTGTACGCGATTTTTTTTTTTCTGGTTTCTGATTTTGTAAGATTATTACATTTGCAGAGCTAAACCCGAAGTTGTCATCAAAACCTTTATTCAGATAAGTAATTTTTCACGTTCCTCCAGAGGGAAAGTGAACTTTTTGTTTGTTTTGAAAATGCTGGGGACAGTAGTATTTTGACTCATTGCCTCCAATCTATTACTTAGTCTACCAGTAGGAGTATTTGCCATTTCCTATTTCTGGAAATTGTCCATTTTCGACAAAAAAAGTTCCTGACAGGTTCTGTGAACTAGCGTTTGAACGTGAAGAAGTACGTCTGTACTCATTTGAACCCATAAAAAACTCGGAATCCGGTTTTTAATAATTGCATGTGCTCTTAACCTAAAAGATGTGCAGGTAAACATCCTGTGAAACATCTGTGAAATTTTTTGGCTTACAAGGTCACATATTTTGTTTCAATGGAAAATGTTCAACTTTGACAGGAGGGAAGTTAGCACTTTCTATTTATGTAACAGAAGAAGTACATACAAGCTACTAGATTATGAAATAGGTTGGCAAATATGAATCAACAGACAGTTTTATTAGCTCGACCAATTATGTCTTTCTGACACATCTGAAGTCCAAGCTGATACATGGAATTTGTCAAAATGCTCAACTTCCAATTATGACTTCTGGTTTTGTTTCCTATTTCTTTTGTGGCCATTCTGTTGTAGTAATTTGAAGGATAAGAGAAGAGAAGTGAGTACAGACCCTAGTGAAAGATCGTGGCTGTACCATGAGGTACTTAAGTACAATCCAGAAGCTTTTAAATGCTTACCTCGAGGTAACAGTTCTCGATTTTCACGCATCTCTGATTTAGAATTAAAGATCTCAACTTGTTTGAAATTTCTACGCATTATATCTCATGGTGCTATTTGTATCTTACACCGGTCAAGTTTCTCAGGTCCAGTCAAGCTGAACTCTTACATTCAAGTACCAGACACAAAGCCATTTCAACAAAATAATGGGTTTGATAGTAGTTTTGTACAAAGGGAACCACCACACATTATCTTGGATGATACTTCTGAACGAAACATGGCTGAAGTGAGTTCTTGTTATCTTTATTATTCATTTACCGGATTCTGCATGCACTTTTTATCATGTAATATTCTCTTTCTCTCTTTCTCTGTAAAACAGAACTTCGAGAGAAGTTCTTCTAGAAAGAAACCTAAAATTAGGAAAAGGGATTCCGACGCTGGTCCTTCTACCTCGGAGGCATTTCAACACGGTTTGTTTATTTTCCCTCTTGTTTTCAATTGCATATCATTTTATCTTTGCACTTACTGTTACAAAATGTTTCACTTCTTTCTTTATTAATTTTCCTTTTTTCCTATTGTTTCTTATTTTTTATGTTTTCAATTACATATTTATATTACTGGCTTCGTTTTTGGGTGTCTGGCAGCACCGCAACACCAACTGGTTGCTGATTCTCTTCCTATGACTTGATATATTACTAAATAGGTAATATGTTTTTCCTGTAGATGCCATTAAGGGATTCTGTGAGACAGTTGATGAATTCTGTAGCAGAGCAGAAGCCCCAGAGGAGGAAGAAGAAGGAGCTGAAGGTCCCTTGTTGTTACCAGTGGCAGCCATTAAGGATCTTATCAATGAGATTATAAATTCCCGCTCCAAGAAGTTCCTGAATGAAGTTCCTCTTGATCCTCTCAACCGGCTCCTGAGTGTGCTTGACCGTCAGATCAAGTTTGCCCAAGGCCTCTCTATTGATGCAAATGAAAATGTAAACCCTATTTGCTACTGTATTTGTGTTTTCATAAATGCACATGAAGGCATGCCCATATGAAAAGTGTTCTGGGGTGTGACATCCTTTGTTCATAATGTGCCTTTTTGCCCACAGCTTGACATTTTCCGGAATGTGAAGTTTGACTACCATATAAAATCTGCCTATGAGTATCTGTAATCTTACCTTGAAGTTTAAATAAAATAAAATATTCTTCTTTCCATCTTCTAACAAGATTGCGACTATTGTAGGATGATTCAGATACAGAGGCTTTGGTTTTCTCTGCACTTGAGGCGACCCATGCTGCTTTGTTAATTTTGACTCACCATGACATGCCCAAGCAAATTTATCGTGAGGAGGTTTTCTGCCTCTCTCTCTCTCTCACTTTCACTCACACACACTCTCTCTCTCTCTTCCTTTTTAACTTGAGGTATATAAGATGCTAGGATTAGATAAGTTGTGTCAATAGATATATGCAGTTGACACATTATTGTTTCTAATGGCATCAGCTCTGCTTGTTTTATTTATTATCTGGTATTGTAAGTTGTACTAAGCATTTTGGATGGTATACAGACTGAATGAGCCAACACCACCTGGTCTTAATTCTAGACTTGGAAGATTTTTGGTTCAGATAATTTATGCTTTTGTTACTTTTCCATGATTTTGTACACATAGATAGTCTATAGGTCTGTTGTTTATGCATTTATACTTTTAATGATGAACAAATATAGTTACATCAAATCGAACTTTGATTTTAGATGATAGAGAGGATAATAGATATCTGGAGGCATCAGATCAACATCTGCATCGGTGCCTTCAATCCGCAGCACCGCAATCTTAATAAGCCAACTGAAAATGTAGATGGTAAGATAATAAGATTCTTGTTGTGCATTAACCACTATTTTTTTTCTTTTGATATACTGTTGAGCAAACTAATACAAGGGGGCTTGTAGGCTATGAGGATGAAGATGATGATTTTGATATTGATGGTTCTGCAAGCAAAAAGAGGCGTACGAGCCGTAGTGCTGGTACAAGAAAGTCTTATGGGAGCAGGTCTGTTTATTAGCCATCTCTTCCTCCAGTAGTTACCCCAGTTACCTCTTTTATAACAGATAGCTTCTTTCTTTTTGGTAGGAAGGATCATAGCTTTTTAATTCCTTAGGATACACTTAAACTGGTTTGGTGACAAGCTGATATGTTTCCTTTACCATTAACAAAATTTAATGAATCATATACATATATTAATAAAATTTTCTGATGGCACTTAATTAATAGTATAACAATGTTCTCTCTCTTGTGATAAAGTTTATGTTTTCTTATATTCTCTCACTAAAATCCATTTTAAACTTGCAGAGTCTCTCAAGCTATTCATTCCCTGGTGCAAAAGTTATGCTTGATTTTAGGGTTTCTGAGAGATCTCTTGCCAGTTATTCGACTGTCAGATAGCTGTGTCATGCAGCTTGTGAAAACTAGCTTTTCCACTTTCCTTGTAGATAACATTCAGCTCCTTCAATTGAAATCCATCAATTTAGCTTGCGGGGTACATCTTTTTAACTTTATAATCTACTGTGTATTTGCAATTCTGATATTATTTTCAGTTTCACCTCTAAAAGCTTGATTCTTTCTATTTGGGTACATAAGCAAAGAGAAATGAAATTAAGACACTACCAGTTTGGTAACTCAAAAGACACAAATGTTAAATTTAAATGAAAAATATACAATAAAACTAGAGTGAGGCTATGGTGCTATGCATAGCACCAATGGCTAGTGTACTACGGCTCAATATGGTACTTTTTAAAATTCTAACGGTCGATCTGACCGTTCAATGTGATATCCATATGAATATGTACTTGCAAACTAAATTTTATATTTTTTCGAATTTTTTTACTATTTTTTCAGATAGGTAGAATTTTGATGGTCCAGAATTTTCAAAAAACACTGATTTTTCTACCTATCTAAAAAAATAGTAAAAAAATTCGAAAAAATATAAAATTTAGTTTGCAAGTACATATTCATATGGTTATCACATTGAACGGTCGGATCGACTGTTAGGATTTTAAAAAGTACCATATTGAGCCGTAGTACACTAGCCATCCGTGCTATGCATAGCACCATAGCCTCACTCATAAAACTATAAGCAGTATGATGGTTCTTTAATGGTTAGTCTATACTTTAGGTGAACTTTTGATTCTCAAAGCTGTACGAAACCATTCAGCTCTAGGTTATTTTTATTCTTTAATTTTTTATTTACCAATCATGCTGCATTTTCAGGTATTTGCATTTTATACACAACATAGAGGCTTTCTAATAGATGAGACTCTCCAGCTTCTTCGCAAAATGCAATTCTCAAAACGTGCCCTCAGGACGTTCCACCTGCCAGATGAAGAGCAAAAACAAATACAAATGATAACTGCTATACTGTTACATCTGGTACAGTTTAGTGCCACTGTGCCAGACAGCCTGAAATCCCCAGTTGTGAGTTGGAGCACACTTATTGATGCCACTGTGGATCCGAGCTATCCAATCAAGTGCCTTACAGCTGTGACTGAGGCATCATGTCAATTCTGGACGGGTGTATTGCAAAGGCTGACTGGTTCAAAAACACAAGACTTGTCAGAGGCAAAGGGTATTTTGGAGAACCTTGTTGCTGATTTACTAATGACGTTGAATCTACCTGAGTATCCTGCTTCAGCTCCTATTCTTGAGGTAATACCAAAGAATTCTTTTCATCATCTATAAGGCTATTTTGTTGAGAGGGTAAGAAGTGGGGGATAAGGAATAATTCTTATTACCACTCTCACAAGAGAAAAGTTATTCCCTCATCCCCGCCTTTTATCCTCCTACCATACATAGACCAGAAGGAAGTAGCATATATAGGCTTAAGCCTCAATCATATTTAATCTTTGGCAAAAAGATAACGAAGCTTTCTTGATACCAGAGTGATTGCGATGGTATCTACTATTTAATAAGTCCTACCTACTATTGGATTTGACCGTTGTTGGATATAACCTGGACCTGATGCCAGTAGCGTATTATGGGCTTATGCCTTGAAAATCCTTAATCCAGCAAAGAACCTCAGAGATTGGAGCTTTTTAGATACAAGAGTCATTGCAATAGTATTTAATAACTTCTACATACCATAACGAATAACTCCTGCCACGGGAAAGCAATAGAAAATGCCAAAAATGATGAAAATGAATAGTGATGTGGTCCATATAAAAGAATCTATTGATTTACCTCTAAGATCCATATCTGTTGGTTCCAGCCTGCTTTGTAGTATTGTCTCTGCTTTGAACCAGTGCCGACCCAGAGGTGGCATTGAGATGTGATTATTTAATAGAACCAGAATGTTTAATGTGTAGGCAAAGCCCATTTCATTCATAGAACCAAACTAAAGACTTCTCAAAGAAAAAGTCAACATTTTCTATTAGGTACTGTACTAACACACAGCTTGTTACTGAGATTGCAAGTGTAAGACCTTTTTCTGCTTCTTTATATTGCTTTTTCTTTCCTTTTCTAGATTCTGTGCGTGTTGCTACTTCAAAATGCCGGATTGAAATCCAAGGACATATCAGCTCGGTGCCTTGCCATAGATCTCCTTGGCAACATAGCTACTCGACTTAAACGGGATGCTGTCACATGCACCCGCAATAAATTCTGGATCCTGGAAGAGTTGGATGCAAAAACTACCAACCCTGTCAACCAGAAAGGGGCATGCTCAGGCTGTCAGGGTCGTAGAGGCATAAATATCTCCTGTGACACTTGTGGAAGATGTTTCCACTGGGACTGCATGGGGATTGGCAGCCATGACAACTATTTACGAGATGACTGGTCATGCCACTTGTGCTTGTCTAAGGAGCAGCTTGGGGTGTTGCAATCCTATCACAAGTTGCAGGGAAGTGGTGGGACAAAGAAGAAAGGGAAAGCTGTAAGTGGGGATACGGTTGCACCACGGTTTGAGGCTGTGCAGCAGATTTTGTTGAGCTATTTGCAGGAAGCAGGTCAACAGGACGATGGTAACTTGTTCACTAGATGGTATGTTATTTGTGATTCCTTTTGGTATGGCATTCATTTTCTTTTGTTGCTGCTTCTGCACCCTTGCAAATTTGTCTTTCTGCGAATACCTCTTTCTTCTTTGTTTCTTGAAGATTCACCTGATGGTTTTGTGCGATTGGGTTAAATAGGAAATGATATCTATTTGATGAAATAATTTTGGAATTTTATTCTCAGTGTATTACTAGCCACAGGTTAATTTCTTTTGGGAGTGCATTTTTGGGTTTAGTTTTCAAAACTAAAAAGATGCTGTTGAGGGCCAGATGGTAAATAACAAGCTTCTAATGATATCCTATGCAAGCAGATGAAGTTAATTTTTCAAGCATATATGCAGTAGTTTTTCCAAATGCTCTCAGAGATTGAGCTTGAGTGTTGTTACAGGTTCTACCTATGCATGTGGTACAAAGACGATCCTCAATCTCAAGAGAAGATTGTCTACTACTTCTCCAGGCTGAAAGCAAAGGAGATATTACAGGACCCAGGTGGTAGTTTGATTCTGTCTAGGGAGTCTGCCAGGAAAATCTGCCAAGCACTTGGCCAGCGCAACTCTTTCTCTCGAGGATTTGACAAAATCCTCACCCTTCTTTTGGTATGGCCTTCTTTCACTTTTATACTTGATCCCGGTAAGCCTCAAGATATGCACAGAAGTAAGATGGAATACAATGTCTTTTGCTGTCAGAAAGGCTTTTCATTTCATTGAGCTTCTTTGGACAAATTTGATTGTTACCATACTGTGCTTTATGCACGGCCCTTATCCTGATATAATACTTTGTATTAACCTTCATTACATTCTAATTTTACCAGGCGAGCTTGAGGGAGAACTCCCCTATAATTAGAGCCAAAGCCTTACGGGCGGTGAGATCTTCAAAATCCTTGTTTTTGTTCTCTTTAGCACTTTTGTAATGATGCATTGTTTTCATATCAGTTTTTCATGTATAGGTGAGTGGTATTGTCGAGGCTGATCCTGAAGTGCTGCGTGAGAAGCGTGTTCAAGCAGCAGTTGAAGGGAGGTTTTGCGACTCAGCCATCTCTGTTAGAGAAGCTGCATTGGAGCTTGTTGGCCGGCATATTGCTTCACATCCTGACGTTGGCTTACAGGTACTTGTACTGTGTATAACAAATGTACCTTCACTATACTGGGACTTGTGTAGAAACTAAATTGGTATGTTTCTTTGGTATTGGTAGTATTTTGAGAAGGTAGCAGAGAGGATAAAGGATATGGGAGTGAGTGTGCGCAAGAGAGCAATAAAGATAATTCGTGACCTGTTCACATCTAACCCCAACTTCACTGGCACTACTCAGGCATTTATCGAGATAATGTCTCGGGTCAACGACGATGAATCAAGTATTCAGGTAGTTATTTGTAGACACATCATTTGTTTAAAGTAATATTTTCTTTTTTCATCTATCTCTCCTTATTTATTTTGGTTGGATTTGACTAGATAAATATCATATATTATTGTTCTATGATTATGCAAAAGTTAGGGAAAGATGATTTAGATAATTGAATAAATCATAAAATGTAGTTACAGCAGAACTAGTACACTTGGTCCATGACAACTATGTTTAGCAGGACCAAGTACCATATGCGATTCAGTTAGCGGTATTCTTCATGACTGATACAGACACCTTTTGCTGTAATCCTTCGTAAATTATGTATTGCTGTTCTTGCTAATACTTATCCCCCCCACCCCAAATGTTAATAATAATGCAAATTTAATCCTTATAATAGGATTTGGTGTGCAAAACATTTTATGAGCTATGGTTTGAAGAACCATCTGGAAGTGACAAGCACTATGTGGCTGATGGAAGCTCTGTACCGATGGAGGTAGCAAACAAGACAGAGCAGATTGTGGATATGTTGCGGCAAATGCCTAACCACCAGCCTCTTATTACCATCGTAAAACGTATTTTAGTGCTTGATTTTCTGCCCCAGTCAGCTAAAGCAACTGGTGGAATTAACCAGGCCGCATTGGCTTCCATACGCAAGCGCTGTGAGCTAATTTGCAAACGCTTGCTAGAGAGAATCCTCCAGGTACAATTGTGTTTTTCCTATTCATATTTCTATACAAATTTCATTTATATAAAATAGTGAAGTAATGCCAGAATATGGTGTCTTTCCGAATTTGCGAATAAATGCCCATTGCCCAATGATGTTCTTTTTCAAATAGTTGCAAATAACACCATAGCTATCGTTAATTATGGAAGAGTTGGTTTCATTAAATGCTAACTACTGTGCCCTATTTTCCTCCAAAATAAAATTGAGTTAAACTCGAAGCTAGCAGATTTACATGTTCCAAGCTGAAAGCAATAGGTTGTTTTTATGTGTAAAATCTAGGGGCAATCTTTTTGTTGTGGCTTAACTTAACCTTGATTTATTGTTTGTTGTTCTTTCCAAATGACCCCTAATGTCGTGTGGTAATTGAAAGTGGGAAAATATTGCGTTTAATTTAAAACTATTGGAGTATTTTTTTTAAAATACTTGAAATTTAGATGAATTATTGGCATTGAGTATGGTTTGATTTGACGTGGGAAATGTTGTTCATCAGGTCAACGACGGAGTAGGTGATGAAGAAGATGTCCCAGCACTTCCTTATGTTCTTGCATTGCATGCCTTTTGTGTTGTGGACCCCACTCTCTGTGTTCCAGCTACAGATCAATCCCAATTTGTAGTTACACTTCAACCCTATTTAAAGAATCAGGTAAAAGTTTATTTCTCTATTCTCTTTCCTTTTTACCTTGGCAGTAGCAAACCATGATGAATTGTATTGATGATCTAACATTTCTATGTACAGGTTGATGACAAGGTGATTGCACAATTGCTTGAAAGTATAATATTTGTAATTGATGCAGTTCTGCCACTGATAAGAAAGCCACAACAGAGTCTGATAATAGAGCTTGAGCAAGATCTCAAGCACATGATAGTTCGCCATTCTTTCTTGTCCGTTGTTCATGCTTGCATCAAGTATATCCTCTGTCACCCCCATCTTGTTCACTCTACTGTTTTTCCTCTTTTAGTAATTTTGTAATCAGATGACTTCATAAATGGTACAGATAATTTCAAGGGTTTGAGTATATTCTATCCAATCATGTTTTTGTTACTGAAATCAAACAAGATATCTTAATTTCTTATTCTGACAATTTATTTTCATTAAAACATACTAGTTTTCCTTATGGTATGTAATATCAAAAGTTTACGATTTTCTCTTCTTTTAAGCTACAGAAAAAGGGAATATAATTGAACTAGATTTTGTTGTTATTCTAGGATCTTTTATGTAATGATAAGGGAATTATAAGGTTCTATCTGTCATTATTTGTTTCTCTATTTTTTTTTTTTTGGAAATAATATGCATTACTGGAGAACATACCATATTTGCTGCCTATAAATAAGAAACCAAAAATAAAATGAATAAACACCTCTACTAGTTCTTTGCTTTTATATACTACTCTGTTTCATGCAACTTATTGGCTTTTATTTACCTTGCGAGTTCCTTTTTCTTTCTTTGAAATATATTAAAACCATTTCTTACAAATAAGTGAAATATGTTTCATATAAGTTGTCTTTTACTTTGATAACAATAAATAAATTTCTTCAGCTTTTTCACTCAACTTGGCATACTCTCAGAATCTCAGTTACATGTATCTTCGGTTTCTTGCTTTTGAAGAACAAAACAAAAAGTGACTGATACACAAGTTACTTCTCACCAGGTGTTTATGTTCACTCAGTAAGACAGCTGCAAGAGGTGCAAAACAAATTGACTATCTGGTTCATGTCTTCTACAAGCATCTCCGTGGGCCCACCTCTGATAACAATCAAGTTAGCAATATATTTACCACAATTTAAGTTTCTTGTCGTTTCAAGAGGCCATTGGGCTTCTGACTAATGAAATTTTTGTCGATTTATATTTCATGTGGAATGCAGATGTTGGGCCGCTCGTTGTTCTGTCTTGGATTGCTACTTAGGTACGGATATGAATTGATGGCTTCGTCTGATGCTCGAATTGAAATTTCCAAAATTCTTGGATTGCTTAAAAGATATCTACTCATGGAGGATTTTAGCTTGAAGGTCCGAGCTTTACAAGTATGTTCTTTCTCTTTCTTAGTTTGTTCTTCTTTTTATTTCATTTTTATCTTTAGTTAACATGATAGATGCTGTTTGGTAAAGTCAACTATAATATCAGTATGGTATTATGCTCTGCATCAGCATACTGTTCCATTTAGCACAATTTGGAGTTAGATCGGGAAATTTTACATAATGTCCTACTTTTTTAAAACATAGAACAAAATACCCTCCTTTCAAAATTCTTAACAAAATGTCCATGTGGATCCCACTTTTCTCCTCTCTTCCCCTCCCTCCCACTCCTTGTTTATTCCCCTTTATTCTTTGTTTATGTAAAAAATACAACTATGATCTCATTCACGTTTTGAATTATTTTTTACTTTTTGTGTATAACGAATTAGAATTAAATATTGTAGTGTAAAATTTTATTTGCTTAAATCAGAAAGCATAATATTAGCTTATACATAGAATCTTTCCAACATACGAGTCCCCTTAAAAATTATTATAATTATTTTATAAATCTTTTTAAGTAACATATAATTTTTTTTAACATACACATTCTATCTAGTTTATTCGGTTTAAAATTTTTATATTTTTATTTTTCACAATTATAACAATTTTATCACTTCAAAGATTAAGAACAATTAGTGAGGTAATTATACTTCAAAAATAATATACTAATTATGTAGGGGGGATTACATGTATACCACTCAAAAACTATGAAATTACGTATATCCCCCTTCAAATTCTGTAATTACATATTTCCATTCTAAATTCAAAGAACTCACAAATTTACCCAATATAATTTTATTATATATCGAATATACCCAAAACTCAGATTGCTTACGTTAAATATTCTAAAAACTATAATTAATCAAGGATTAACTTAGCATCCTCTCTCTCTCCTTAGATTCGTTCTCTTGTACACCAAATCTGATTCAGGCTTTCAATAGCTTACGCACCTGCTTGAATCAAAGAATATTAATATAAACTTTTACTGAACAAATTTGCACCATACTGATACAGATCATGTGCAAAGCTCCTATACATTCAAATTATTATGATTCACTGTACCAATCTCCTATGCATTCTCTTGTATTAATATTTGTTAAATAATTATCCAATTACTATGATTCACACCATACACTGATTTGCACCATACTGGTACATATCTCAATTCGTTGGTTTTTTTTTTTTTTTTGAGAAACAGCCCTTATGTGTATATTACAAACCAAAGAAACATTCTTACAGCAATTAATTACAAATAAAAGCTGAACCTATAAATAACAGTGAGCACTACTGCACATCTCTAGAGATGAAAGAATAACACTGTAAAAACTATAAACAACACATGAAACTCTAGAGAGCAAAGCGAGGGTATGAAATACCTGTATAAGCAAACTGATGTATCCTCACCTGATTAGCAACTAAATGAGCTTGTTGATTGATATCTCTTTGCACGTAGTGACACGAAAAGCCTGGATAACACGCCAGAAGGTTCCAAATTTGCATAGTTGCAGAATATACCTGCCACTGTACACATATCGGGGCCTGTGGATTTGTTAAACATTGTAGCAGTACCTCTGAATCGGAGTAAAACTTGCACTGCTCAATGCCTCTAGAAGTCTAGATAGAACCGCACGCATTCCTCGCAGTAAACTCAGTTCGTTGGTTTGATAAAGCAAATTAAACATAAGAAATAAGCATATATAACTGTCATGTCTCAATCCAGTTGTCTGATAAAGCAAATTAAACATAAAAAATAAGCATATATAACTATCATGTTCTTAGTGGCAAAAAGTAAGAAAAATAAGCAACAATTTCATTAGCCAAATTAAACACTGTTTGCAGGTCCCATAACAAAATCGGACAAGCATATATAACTATCATGTTTAACAAAAAATAATTAGTTTTTCTGGGCAAATTTGATCTAAGACCACAATCAAATTTTAAGTTCCAGTTTCGTCAGTTTGGTCGATTCGTTCAATTTAAATGAATATTAAGCAAGATGCGTTGAAAGAAAATTCTCCCTTTTATTTGACGAAGAAGATCACAAGGAGACATCACATAGTAACCTTGATATCAAATATCGGAATTTAAATAGTACTAGAAATCCTATCCTTTTTCCAGCGACAACGTCATTACTTGAGATTGGAAAGTGCGAAATTTATTGAATTGACATAGAACAAAGACGGTACTGATAAAGAAAGACTCATTTGTGTTATAGCAATATCAAGATTAAGGAAATTACTCGATTGTGGATGATTCTACTTCGAACTCCCATCTAGGTCTTTCTTCCTCGTATATCATCTCCACAGACGGACAGATGATTAGAATGGTGTTGGAAAAGCAGGAGAGATGAGGAGGTTTTAGTGTATGAGAAGACAAGAGTAACAGTTTTGGCGCTGAAGAAACAAATATACACCAAAGGTGAAGGAGGAAGAGAAGTAATTAAGTTATTAATTATATTTTATATAATATTAAATACAATTAATCTCAGTTTTTGATTAATTGGAATGGTAAATATGTAATTACAGATTTTGGGGGGGGGATACGTAATTTCATAGTTTTTGAGTGGTATGCATGTAATTCCCCCAATTATGTATATAACATAATCTTACAAAAATATGAAAAAAGTAACCACTATAATAATTAATTGACTTTTTCTTCTCGTTACTCATTTTACAAAATTATCATCAAGAGAATGACAAAACAACATCAAAAGATCAAGCAATCTCACCAATTACGTGAGTGCTAGTGAAACAGATCAAGCAAACCTGTATAAATATTTTGAAATTAGTTATTCTCAAACATTATTAGTTGAAGGAGTTGTTCACAATTCACCATTTCATAATTTTTTTTTCATTCCAGTTTTAACTTGTAGTCTCACCAATTAGATATTTATAATTGTAGTCAGAATTTTAGAAGGCAAAAAAGATGACTTGTAATATTCTGGCTTCCTTATTAATTCTGAATACATATCTTATTTTTTAGGAAATAAATACATATCTTATTTACTCAACCAAGTTAAACTGGAAAAAATTAAATTTAGCTATTTCACCTAGAACTGCTATCAATAATAAAGTAATGTACCTTTAACCTATTATTTGCTTATGAATTCAGGTTCTCCTCCAACGTTCCACCCTGCTAAAAAATAATTAATTTTATGTAAGCAGAAATCAAATTAAATAGTCTATAAAAAATATAAAATACAGTAAAGAATGGAAAGTATGGAACATTCAGTTACATTAATTTCAATTGACCACATTATCATTTCATTAAAGAATCCAATTCACATTCATTATCATTCAATTGATCAATCCGAATTTAAATTGTTCTTAACCTGCGATGTGATAAAATTCTTATAATTGTTAAAATTAGGAATATGAAATTTTAAACCGAATAAATTAGATAGAATAGGTATGTTAAAAAAATTATATGTTAATTAAAAGATTAAACAAAGAATAAAGGGGAGTGGGAGGGAGGGAAAGAGGGGAGAAAAGTGGGGCCCACAAGGGCATTTTGTTAAGAATTTTAAGAGGGTATTTTGTTCTATGTTTTGAAAAGGAAGGGTATTGTGTAAAATTTCGCAGTTAGATCCTTACTTGTTCCATTTTTTTTTTTTCTCCCTCTTAATCTTTACCTGCTAAAGTATATTCTTTTTTTGCCTTTAACATCAAACTCTGTAAAAGGGAATTACATTCGTGTATTTAATATTTGTTGATAAATTTATTTGCTTTTCTTTTTTCATAATTTGAATGTGCTACAAAATACAAATTATGTGATTGTTTTAATGTAGGCATTGGGTAATGTACTAATAGCTAAGCCGGAATACATGTTAGAGAAGGATATTATGAGACTCTTAGAGGCATCCCTATCTTCTGATGTGGACACTCGACTCAAGGTATCACATATGTTATATCAACACTTCACTAATGAAGTGATTTTTTCTTTATTTGTACTGTCTGGATTTTGGGTACATCAATTGTGGTCAGCCACTCCAATCTAATACATTGTCACTAAGCATTAACATTGGTAATTATTTATGTTATACCATTTGAATCTCGAACTTTGACTGTGGTACTGCACCTTCAGGTGTCGTACACCTAATACATGATGGTATGGAAAATTCTACCATCCTTCATTTTCCCTCTCTTTGGCTTGCTTTTTTATTTTATTTTTTTATTTTTTATGTGAGGGCTTTATAACCTGATTCAAATGAAAGGTTCAATGGTTGATTGTCTTGTAACTGTTCAGAGAAGTTCACGTCCTGCTGATCAAATAGATGTAAAACATTGGAAGTTACTAATAAAAAATATTGTCAAACAGATACAATCATTGCAAAACATGTATGAGTATCTGCTAGATGCTGAAAGTCAGCTCAGTCGTGAAAGTGCTGAGAAGGCACCGCAGAATGAATATGGCATAAATGGCACTGGTGCAAGTCCAGTACCTGTAGCTGCTGGTGCAGGAGATACCAACATTTGTGGTGGTATTATCCAGTTGTACTGGAATAGTGTTCTGGCAAGGTGCATTGACTCAGTTGACCTAGTTCGTCAAACTGCTCTTAAGGTAGCTGAATGATTTTATATGTTTGTATTGGTTGAGATTTATTTAATTTAGGCGATTGCAGTTTTATTGTCTAATCTTAATTGAGGGTATCTGATCACCTAGTTGGTGCTTATAAACATGACATCACTGAATTTTTCCCAAAAAGCTTCAAGATATTGGTACCAAGCCATTCCATACAGATGAGATCTCTTGCATCAGTTTTTCCATCTCTTTTTCTGTGTTAAATCCTTACTATTCTTAGTCCTGCTTAAATATCAATAAATGCTCCTAGTAACATCAGATGCATGCAGGTTGGGTCGCTATTGGCCATGTATTTTTCATTTTCAGACAGCCATTCACTGTCCTTCTATCAGCTCATGGATTTGAATTTTTATTTTTCCTTAGATAGTGGAAATCGTGCTACGTCAAGGTCTAGTACATCCTATCACATGTGTTCCGCACCTGATAGCACTCGAAACTGATCCACTGGAGGCGAACTCGAAGCTTGCTCACCATCTTCTCGCAAATATGAATGAGAAGTATAATATCTTCTAAATTATCTAGAGTTATTTACAATTTGTCATTTTATTCTTGTAGTTTGTTATCTTGACATCCCGCATGACATGCCTCAAAAGTTGCTGAAATTGTTTTTAAACACTTTTATTTGCTTCAATTTCCATGTTGTTATTGTTCCTGCTGCTAGGTGTGAACTTCTGTTAGTAAAAATTTGGTACATGACTTGAAACTGACATCATATCATTGCTTCTGAGATGGCTATAGAATGAAAAACTAATGCAAATTGTCCGATCCTTTTCTTAGGTACCCATCTTTCTTTGAAAGTAGATTGGGTGATGGGCTTCAGATGTCATTCCGATTTTTTGAGACCATAGTCAGTAATCACAACATGGTGTCAGGGAATAGCAATGTGAAGGCAAACCCACTGGCATTTGTGAGGCCAGGGGTGTCTAGAATTTACCGTCTGATCCGGTCAAACCGTAATTCCAGAAACAAGTTCATGCGCTCCATTGTCCGTAAATTTGAGTCTGACAATCGTACTCCTGCTCCTATTAACTTCCTTGTGTAAGCATACTCCATCTGCATCTCCTTATTACTTGACTTGTATAGCCGTAAATCAAAATTGTGGCTAGGTGTTGCAATGGATTAGATCAGGTTAGGTAGGTGACCTTAATTATAGCCTGGTTAATAAAAGAGAATAATGTTAACTATGTTCTTCTCATTTTATTATTTGTTGACCTATAACACAATGGGTAGCAGTTTGGGTAAGACTTACAAAATTACCAGGCAGTTCAGGTCAGAATGAGCAGTTCTGCCAATAGTTGTTGTCTTGCGTAAGTGGATATTTCTTGTAGCTTCCGCAATTCCAGCTTTTGGTTTGAATTAACTCAAATTTTCTTAACTCTTTCTTTTGTTTATATATCTGTGTAGCTACTGTACCGAAGTTCTTGCTTCTCTTCCCTTCACAATACCGGATGAGCCTCTTTACCTGATTTACGACATCAACCGGGTACTACAGGTACGAGCCGGTGCACTTGAGTCTAACATGAAAGTTTGGAGTTCTTTGGCACAACAGAGAGTAATGGTCAATGCAACTTCTGGAGATGCACATAACGAGGTATTAAATGAGCGGGAGACAAATACCATTGACGGGCTCACAGATGTGACAACACCTGACAAAGGGTTTGAATTATCAGAAACTGACATGCAACGCCTCAAGGTACTGCTGTTATCCTGACAAAGGATTTGATCAACATATGGCCTTTTCTAAGTTTATTTCTGCAAATAGATTTCTGTGGTTTGATATTGAGTGTCATGTTATTCAGGCTGATTGTCATGATACAATTGCTTTGCAACTTCTACTAAAACTGAAGAGGCATTTGAAAATTATCTATAGTCTCAATGATGCCCGTTGTCAGGTTTTTCTCTACTCTCCACATGTTGATTTAATATTGAAACTGCGAGGTGCTAAATATTTCTATTTCAGGCATTTTCTATTAGAGAACCCCCTAAGCCAGGGGAGACAATCTCGAAGCAGAATATTCCATTGAATATTACTGATGTCAGAACTGAATTACCTTCAAAAATCGAGGACATGGTACAGTTGTATCAGGTATTATTAGATTTGGTTCAGTTTATCTAATTGCTTGTCTATTGCAATGATACGTGATCAGCAAAACGACCTCTGAATACAATATGTTGTGGAACCTTTTTTTTTTTTACAGGAGTACAAGACAGTGTTGAGAGATGATTCCATAGACTATGCTATGTTCACTGCATCTGTCCCAAAGAAACGGCAGACGCCACGCAACCCTAGGGTTAGAAAACCAGCAGCTGTTAGAGGTGAAGAAGAGGAAGACGATGATGAATGGACAAGGGGGCCACGTAACCTTGACTTTAGTTCGCCAAGAAGTGGTGGTAGTGGTCGTGTTACCCGTTCTAGGAACCACCTATGACCATACCAATAAAAAGTCGAAAATAGTGGGGTAGTTGATCTGACAGGATTGCATTTTGGCTAGCCGCAAATAGCAAAAAAGGAATAGTTTGTGTAATGTGTTTCTAATTTTTGTACATTAATAGAAAGGATAGAAATCAGGAGTTAATTGGGGGTAAATTTAGTACATAGGAATTAGGTTCTTAGCTAAACTTAGAATACCTGGTTGTAGGTCAAAGGTACTGATTGAGCATTGTTAATTGCTCCACCCCCGCTTTGTAATTCTTTTGTTTTTGAGGGCTTGTAGCAACTTGTTGTTACAATGTGCTATATTTGCAAATTAATCAAATTAATTCTTTGCTCCTGTTGTATATACTTGATAGATTTACTTGATATTTTATTTATGCCAGCTTTATAATTGTTGTTGATTGGGACATCACATGATTAGTAATTTTGTTGTATTCAATGGGATCTTTTACGGGACGGGATTTTTTTAATAATGGAATTGTTTGACAATTCTGATAATGTCTGTAATTAATTCAAAAGGGATTGAAAAGTAAAAACGTAATTCATATTAGACATATAGATAGTCCACATGTGAGATTTAATACTGTTTGTGTTTCGTAGGATATGAATTTGTATTTTTTTTTATCGAGTTTTATTTTAATAATTGTCGAGATTGTTGAGTTAATGCAAACAATAAAGTGGTTCAATTCAATAGTAAGTTGGTAGGATGATTTCTAAGAATGTCGGTTCAAATCTCCGTGAACTCTTTTATAAAGTGAATCTTAAATATTTTCTATGATGATTTTCTTGTCCTAAATCTGCTATTCACATAGCAAATGACCCGGTAAAGAATCAGAAGATGGACTTGCCGGGAAGAGAATCTGAATCCATGTGCTCATTCCAAGACAGCTTTCATTAGTTAGCGTTTGTCATGCATAGTTTATTCTATTCTCCATTTGTCGGTGGCTCGGTGCGTACACGTACTGCAGCCTTAAATTGACTGAATTCTGACCGACGGCAGTAAACCTCTTCATCGTAATACTTTAACTTATACAAAATAAATGTTAGAAAAGAGTCGCAGTGTGTGCCCAAAAAAAAAAAATGAGTCGCAGTGTGTGCCAAAAAAAAAGTCGCAGTGTCGCACCATTCTGTCAATGGCAAAACCAGCGGCGGATCTGAACATAGAATTTTATATAATGATTATGGAACCAAAAGATTTCAATATAATATATGTTAAATATCTATTAAATTATCTTTAACAAACACTTCTAGTAAATTGATACGTTTTAGTATCATATATCGGCTCTTTTAAAATATCACTCTGCCATTGGATATAATGGAAATGTTCAATGCTACCATCGTAGTTATTAAAATTATTTCCGGCTATATTAAATATTCAACAATATTTACATAGAATAGAGTTAAAATGCACTATTAATTTTGTCTGTAACATTTCTGTTCACATGTTTTGTGCCTTTAATACAGTATAGGTTTATATTCACATTTTATTTTTGTGCCCGTTACATTTTCATTATATCCCAAAACATGTAAAATTTTATCTATTACATGTCGGAACAACTCTGCTGCTTTTCTTAGAGAAAAACAAGGTTCTGCTTTTCCGATCCCAACCATTCAAATTCATTGAGATTTATGTATGAAATTTTTTTTTTATCGAGATACGCAAATAGAAAATTTTGAATAGTTGGAATCGGAAAAGCAGAACCTTGCTTTTCTTAGACAGCAGAGTCGGATGCATTACATGTCACGTAGAATTCATATTTACATATAATAGGAATTCGTTCGAGCAATCCAATACAGTTAATACAATAGGAAAAGGCACAATATTTAAAAAAAAAAACAATAATGCAAGTAAGGTGTGATGATACAGTTTTAAAATATATATTATTTTTGTATTATGAGTAAAGATTAAAGACAAACCTTCCAACTGAAATATTTATTAAAAAAAAAACGTTTAACAGATCTCGATCCTACGAAAAAAATATAAACCAATTTAAAAGGACAAAGCAACAGAAAAGATGTATACATAACGGAAAAGGACTTTTAGCTAACTAGAGATGGTACCAAATAATTTTCTTTCAAAAAAATAATAAACCGCTGCAGAGAATCCTGACTCGCTAATAAATGAACAGCAATAGCCGGTGTAATTGAAAAAGACATCGTTCCAAATCCAAGGAATAAAAACGAATCTGAAGTCAAATGCTTGCCACATGAAAGCCCAAATGAACCCACTAGGGGCTAGGCTGGAAAATGGTAATCATTCAATCCAATTTAATTTTAGTTGAATATTGTTAGCCTGTTTTGTCTTCCCTTTCCCTTTTGCCATTTGTTTGGCAAATTGGATGTGTACCAACGTTGTGACGGTCTCTCTCATCGTGACAACGCTGCTTTACTTGTTCATACGCATAAATTAATTGAACACGTGTGACGTAAACTACCCGAATATAATAGGTGTCCAGTTGTATTAGACCAAACAAAAAATAAACCTAACTATCATGTATTAAGAACTAAAGAGAAGGATCAGGAAAAAATTTGTAATATTCCAATATATGGATCCAAGGAAAATTTTAATTAGTGGCTGATAGAGTTATTGATCACAGGTTGTAGCTCAGGGATCCGACTATACTGCAGGGTCTTGCTTTTTCGATCATAACCATTCAAATTCGTTGAGATTTGTGCATAAAAAAAATTCTTTATCGAGATACGCAAATGAAAATTTTTGAAGGGTTGGGATTAGAAAAGCAGGATCTTGCTTTTCTCTAAGAAAAATAGCAGAGTCCATTCCGTAGCTCAGCAATGTCATGAGCATTAATGATGAATAATAAAAAAAAATTTAAAAACACAAGAGCGGTACCTGCAGGAATAGTTTTTTTTTAAATAATTACTTATTCCAACGGAAAATTGGAATTGGTGTATAAGAAAGTTCTTATGTACTTTATTTTATATATTAACAATTAATAATGATGATGATGAAGAGAAATTTTCAATTTTTTTCTATTAAATTGGGGACTAATGCGTCATTATATAAAAATAACACAAGATCTGATCAAGCGTAAGAGAACTTCCTTTATTGGATTAATTGAATTATCAATCCCCACTCAAAGGAGAGAATTTTTTATTTATAGAAAATATTATAAAAGAGAAAAAGAGTAAACGGACCTTGAAATTTAGATTCATAGATAGACCAGAAAAATTTCCAACCAAGTTTTTGTTTTGTTTTTCTGTTGTCTTAGATCTTTTGTGGTCTTAGAAAATTGTACAACATGTTGTGCAGTGATATTATAGAAAAATGACAAGTAGGAAACTTACAAGTGTGTGGAGGTCACAGAGAATCCAAGAAAAATACACTTTGGATGGGTGGAAAATATCCTGTCCTTAGTTTGAAGTGGGAGAAAAATTTCCAACCAAGTTTTTGTTTTGTTTTTCTGTTGCCTTAGATCCTTTGTGGTCTTGGACAATTGTACAACATGTTGTACAGTGATATTATAGAAAAATGAAAAGTAGGACTCACTTACCAGTGTGTGGAGGCCACAGACAATCCAAAACAATCTAAAAACAAGAAAAATACACTTTAGATGGGTGGAAATTATCTTGTCCTAACTCCTAAGTTCGAAGTGGGGAGATAGGAGTAGGTCCGATGGGCATTGGACCTACATTTAGGTTCAATTAGCTCTAGGACCGTACGATTAGCATCAAGATCTATGCGCACGGAATTGATACATGCTTGTACGTATTTTGATGCAGTTTACACGAATCTTGATGCAGATCGAATGGTCATCACACCCATCGGACCTACTCTGATTCCCGAAGTGGGGGAAAATTTCAGTTCTTTTAAACCAAAGCACACTGGGTCACTGACTATATATATATATATAGAGTAGAACTAGGGTGTTCCTAAGCTCACCAAGGCCTTTGTGAGCTCGACTCTAAAACCTATCGAATTGACTTCAAACGACATTTTCAAACCGTTAGATGTTCAATCTATATTAAAATGTGCTTGGAGACCAAATTTTACATTTTTTGGAATTTTTTTACTATTTATTAAGATGGTTTGAAAATCGCTGTTTTTATTAAAATTCTGCACCATTGGAAAACAGCGATTTTCAAACCATCTTAATAAATAGTAAAAAAAATTCAAAAAAATGTAAAATTTGGTCTCCAAGCACATTTTAATATAGATTGAACATCTAACGGTTTGGAAATGTCGTTTGAAGTCAATTCGATAGGTTTTAGAGTCGAGCTCACAAAGGCCTCGGTGAGCTTAGGAACACCCTAGTTCTACTCATATATATATATATTTAATTTGTTTTTTGCAGTACGACTGCTGAGCTAATGGAACACGAGGAGAGTGCCTCTTCCAAGTATATATTTTAATAATAATATTTTGGGGGCAGTTATGCGTGTATGACCAACTCTCAAAGATGCCAAGAAATAATTAAGACAATGTAAATTGAATTGAGGTCCGACGTCAATATTAAATTTTGTTACGTTTGGTATTTGAATAATTCTCGGCTTTTTGGTATATATATATATATATTGAAATTCGTCATACAAGTAATAAAAAATAATTTTCGGAGCCGATATAAAGATATATTCGTTGTCACTATTATTATTACCATTCTTGGTATTCATTATAATGGCATCATTATTCATTTTTATAAACTTTATTGATAGATAAAATTTGACTAATTGCTGAACCGAAAAAATTAATAACAAGAGAGTCACAATAATAAAATTTAACAGATACTGAACCTTAAAACTGATTTCAAACTCAAATAACATATGTATTTTATTATTCAGTTTAATAGTATTATTATTTAGTTTATGGATTCTATCATTCGATTTATTTGTATGAGTAAGTTTATGGTACTATGCATAACATATATTGGTCCGTTGTTACTATTATCACTATTATTGAACTGGCCAGATTTATTTTTAATACATACTGAGTGAGTCTATGGTACTATGCATAACACGGATTGGTCTGTAATACAGATCAATATTTTCGTTTTCAAAACTCTAACAGTCAATCTGAACTGTTCAACATGATCTCCATATGAATATGTTTTGCAAATCGAATTTTATATTTTTTTTATAATTTTTTACTATTTTTTGTGATAGATAGAAAATCACTTGATCTGAAAATAATAAAAAAATTATAAAAAATGGTGATTTTCTATCTATCTCAAAAATAGTAAAATAATAACTTGATCGGGTGATTTTCTATCTATCTCAGAAAATAGTAAAAGAATTCTAAAAAATATAAAATTCAATATACAAGTATATATTCATATGAGGATCATGTTGAACGGTTCGGATCGACCGTTAGAATTTTGAAAATAAAAATATTAATCCGTATTACGGACCAATCTGTGCTGTATAGTACCATAGACTCACTCCGTATGTATTAAACATAAATCTGGCCGGTTGATAATTGTTACAAGTTAGATGCCTAACATTTTCCAATAATTTCGTGGAATTCATATCACCAACAGTAACTCAAATTTTGAGTTCAGATCTGGACCGTTAGATCTATTTTGACACAAATGTTAAAGGAGCTGTGCATTCCACTTCAGACTGGATTGATCTGGATTTTCACTGTACGTTCTGGATCTAAATACAAAATTTGAGTTACTCCAGAGAATTATGACTCAATTTTATGAAGGTCATTTTCGGCAAAAGAAAATTGTGCAAAGTTTCTCCTCCAAGTTTGTTTTGATGATCTACTTTTGAAATAGACGTTTTGGAGAACAAGAACGGTTCAAGGCCCCTCTGTTTGAACGGTCTTTTTGAAAGTTTCAACTTTAAATTAAAACTGTTTATTTTAATTTCAACTATCTAAACGAATTGTCCAAACTTAATAATAAAGCTGGATTATATTTTATCCGTCCTATCCGAAATGAACACCTCAAATTTCTCGAAACTAGTTTAATGTATTCGGAAGTCGGAACGGAGGGGAGCCGAAACCCCAAAATGCCTTTCTTTTTCTTTTCTTTAGTTTGATTGCATTGTCCTGTCGTCAGGGGCGGACCCAGATAGTCCCACGGGACAGCTGCTCTCTCTTGAATTTTAAGTTATGGTAAAAATCTATTGGTCCTGACTGATTTAGCTCTCTCTGAAATTTTTTTTGCCCCCTCTGGATGTTTGATTTGTAATTCGGATTAAGTTTAAGATTAAAATTGAAATAAATTTGTTGAATTTTGATTGATAATTAGAATTATAAGTTACATTATCAAAAATTACAATTCAAAGCATTGGAAAATATAAGTTGAAGCATTATTTTTTATCGAGTACCCAATTAGTTAATGAATTTAAATCCGATTAGCTATTTAAACATGATTCGATATTTTTTTGCCCCCCGACGAAAATCCTGGATCCGTTCCTGCCTGTCGTATATTCGATTTGATAAAAATATATTTTATATTACAATACTTTTTTTGGTTTGAAAAATCGTAGACAATTGCATTGATTCAAACAAAGTTACAAACAAGCTATTACATAATATTACACAATGAGTATATTTGAAAACATTCAGCTGTAAATAAATAAACACACAACTATAAACAAGTAAACAAATAAACGAGTATCTTTAAAAGCTTCAGCTATTACATATTTTATATTACAATATTGATATTGTGTCTGATATAATTTCAGCATAGTGAAATTACGCGCAATAACAATTTTAATTTTTTTCAACCTGGTAGCCTCTATCAGAATTTAAAAAATATATATATTAATATTTTCCACGTGTATAAGATACGGGATGGGGTGAGAAACGAAAAATCAGACGCTACATGGTATATAATAAACTTACAAACATTTACGATCTTAGTGTTGTAAAAAACGGTTGTTTAGGCCGATTAATCGGTTGATTAGTTATTGGCGGTGATCAAATTATTACGGATTTTCTCAACTAATTAATTTATTATTTCCAATTATAACCGATTATTCTCGATTATTTCTAATTTATCGCTTAGCAGAATTATATCCATCCGACAAGCGCATACCGTTATTTACAAACAATTACATTTCTCATTTGATGGACATTTTAGATGGCTTTTGTTAATTTGTGCAGACTTTTTATGGTACTTTTTGTCCTTTTTTTTATACTACGTCAGTGGTAATATCATAGTCTTGGACGTAAATAAATAAAAGAAATAAATATGGGGAAAAACAAACTTGTAAGGTCAATGCCTCGTGGTTGGAAAAATAAATTTACTGGTGAAATAATCGAGGACCATTAATCGAAATTTAAATAAGGTCAATGTGACAATGCATCGTCGCCAATCAGAGAAGCAAGTCCCACATGCTGTAATCGTTTCAACAAAATTAATTAAATAATCGAAGATTTATATTTGAAAAACACATGTATTTATATCCTATGTTTGAAATTCAGTATCCGTATTGAAAATAATTTGTAAATTTCAACTCTCATATTGTGCGAAAATATTTTAATTTAATCCTATCGATGTTTCTAGAATATATTTTGTGCTTCATTAGTTAATTGCTCATAATATGTAACAAAAATTTATTATAGTACTTAATATCTCTAGTTTACATTTGATTAATAACGTGCAAATTCGGGATTTTTTTTATTTATAAAAATGTTATTAAATAATAAATAGAAACAGAAATAGTACCTTTATTTTCGATTTTATATGTGCATCTGACATTTCATTTCGGATCCCAAGTAATTTTTATTTTTTTTAAAGGGTGGTTGAGTTTTTTTTAAATAGAAAACGTACTAGAAAATTTTCTGAAATAGTAGCTGAGTTTTTTGAAAACAGAAAAAGTTAGTTGAAATTTTTTTTTGAAGCATAATAAAACGCTTTGGAACCGATATTTTTTTTTATTTCAAATTTCGGATCCATTTTAATAATAATGTTTACAAATAAAATATTCCCTGCAAATTCATTCATAACGATGAAACTGTGACATCTTGATTCCTATTGTAGTTTTGACGAGATACATTGCATCTTTATGTTTTCTTTCTTGTCGCCTATTACGGCTCCAAATATTAATTAATAAATTAATTATGACCAGTATATTATACTATACAAAACCATAATTACCAGCACAGCACCACGAAAAAGGTCTTCTACTTTGCGATCTGCAATTCTACAAACAAACATGATTCGAACTTCAAAAAAAAAAAAAAAAAACATTATTTGAACTGCCTAATTGCTCCAACACCCTCTCCAAACAAAACGTGTATCCTCAGTAGTACTCCACGGAACAGTAAATTACTTTACGGTTCAGATTAATTCTCAACCGGTGCCTATTCGAGATTCGAGAAAGAGCAGTATTATTTGTGCTTTGAGATTCGTGCAAAGTTAAAAGAACAGTCCGGATCCAATTACTCTGCAGAACAGTACCTCGGTAGTACTGCAGAGATACGAATTACACCAAACAAAAGGTACCTCTCTCTGTTGTTTACAATGATACTTTTGAATTTTTATAATATATATATCTGTTAGAATATTGCGTATGAGTACGGTTCCATTGCATGTGGGGTCCTGATTCGGTGGCAATTTCACCAACCCTATTTTTGCTCTGGTTCAATTTTATTAAACGAAAAGAGAGGAGAGAGAGAGAAGAAAAGGCAGATGAAAAGTGTTTGGTTTTTAAGTGTCGGTCGATGCATTCTGTTACTTTTATGTCACTCAAAGTAACATCTCTCTTGCTTAAACACAAAAAAAGAGGGGGAAAAAAAAATAAAAAAATCTCAGTACAATGGTCCCAGCTTTTTGTAGGTTTATATCAGAATATTCAATTATCTTAAGATTTATCCTTTGGGGTGTTGCGGTCAGGATGAGCCAGACTTCGAACCCGATTAACTATTTAAATCTGATTCGTTATTTTCTTGGAGGCTCTTGACGAATATCCTGAATTCACCTCCGACTTCAATAGAGTTCGTGAAGTTATAATTTATATAGTGAATGATTCACAACCTCTTTATTTTTTGTACTTTATATATGATCTACATTATTTTCTCTATATAGTATATACATATAATTTATGATATTTTCGACCTTTTTTTTTTATAGTAATCAATAACTTAAAATGTCAACGACCGGAAATTATTTACTTGCCCTCCATACCAATTAAAACAAAATTAATTTGATGTAACTTTAACGTGTGGATATAAAAAATAATGTAGATTATATATGACCATTTTATTTGAAACTTAAGTTTTATATATTGAATTATAAAAGTTTTAAAAATAAATATATAGCGAAGTTATAAAAATGGAGGCATTTAAACTCTTACCGTTTATCTGTGGTTTTAAGAGATACCTTTGTGATTTTAGTTTTGCCAATTCATACGCGGCATATAATATTTTATATTTTCCCGCTCAAAAATTAGTTTTATGCAAAAATTCTAATAGGTCTCTCATAAAACAGAAGAAATACTTTTACGGTAGTGTCATGTTGATCTAAACAAGAAACTTAATTCAGACGTTTAAAAGAAAAGAAAAAAACAGCTGCAATTATTTATTTATTTTTAATTGTTGGGAAGATAGCCAGCAATGTAGTTATTTATTTCTTGAGGAGTAATCCACTTATAACATTTGTAAATTAGAATATCTTATAACAATTTAATTTTGTGATTTTTAAAATCCAAACAGTCGATTAAAACCGTTCAACATAATCTCTATGTTAAAATGTGTTTGGAATCAAATTTCACATTTTTTTTGAATTTTTTTTACTATTTATTAAGTATTTTACAAAACTGTTGTTTTTAGACAATTCTAGACCACTGAAAAACAACAGTTTTGTAAAATACTTAATAAATAGTAAAAAAAAATTCAAAAAAAATGAGAAATTTGATCTCCAAGCACATTTTAATATAGAGATCATGTTGAACGGTTCGGATCGACTGTTTGGACTTTGAAAATCACAAAACCGAATTATTGTAAGATGTTGTAACTTACAAATATTATAAGTAGATCTCTCCTCTTATTTCTTTTTGTAAAGGAAAAAAAAAAGGAAATGCTAATATTTGGTCAGATGTCCAAATAGGCATGGCAAATTTGTTTATGGGTAGTTGGAAGCTTTGTTTGGTAGTTTTTAATGAATACAAGTGCACCTTCCTTGTGTTTTGGTGATTAAGAAAGAACCACAAAATTGGTTGAAAAGTGATCTCATCAGAAGTTTTGAAATACACAACTTTGAAAACGCCAACTGCAAATAACATGAAATCATGATTATTACCAACTGTGTGTACTATAACTTTCTTTTTTTTGTAATTATTTTCTGCCAAGATGATCAAAATGCGTGCCGTGATCGTTATTAGATTTTTCTAGAAAAATATCTTTTTCGACAATTGAGAGTTTGAGACTCTACATGTGCATGATTGTTGGAGTGTAAAGTGCGGAGCTGATTAGTGAGTGTTTCAGATTCGTTTGGATTTTTGAAGAAGTTTATTATAAGAGTGTTGATTTAAAACTTAGAAAAAAAGTGAAATGATAAAAGATGAGGGATCCAATTACATTCTATTTTTGGACACATCTTGACACTGTTTTTTTATAGGTCAATTTTGCGATTTCAAAATTCAAATAATCGATCTGTTTTTCATAAGTTTTCTGAAAAAAATAGAAATAGAAGAAGAAAATTTCTAGGATAGGCAATTTTTTTTTTTTAACTTTTGAAGCTCATGTAAATATTTATATAATTTTTAAGAAAGGTACAAATATAAAAGTGTATACTTTACATTTGTTTTTGAATTAAAAATACACATTCTGAAGATGTTTGGATAGCTTTAATCAATAAAAAGAGATACAGTAGAAAAGCGTGGCCAAGTTCGGTTAGAAATCCGTGTAATTCCTTATGGCACTTAGAGGAGGTGAATATGGTGTTTTAAATAATTTTAGACATCTTTCGTGTAATCTCTTTAAACTAACAAGTCAAACTACAATCAAGCAAGTGTACACAAGTAAATGTAAATAACTGAGAATAAGAAAAATTTAACATGCAAGATTATATAACGGAGTTCGGCGTAAAATGCTTACGTCTCCGAGATAGAGCAACCTTGTCAGCACCCCTTTCCTATCACCAAAAAAGAAAGAATACAACTCGTGGTCCGTGAGCCCAAACGAAGTGGAAAGTCACGGCCTAACTCGTGTACAAGGTGAGCCTAAAAGCTTGAGTTGGCAAGTCCCAACAAAGGGGATCGTCACACAACTATGGTTATATGGTGAGCGGAAGACGCTCGAGCCGGTGAGCCCTTTAATGCCCTACAAGCAGGAAGTCACACGACTATTCGAATGGAGCACTAAGTAGATCCCCACACTATAAGAAAATGTTCTAGAACTAAATTCTAGACACTCTAACTAGATCTAAGAGTAGATTAGTCAAGTGGATTTGAGATAGTTGAGAAGATATTGAACTTTAAGCTCGCTCAATAATGAAAGCTTTCAAAATGTACAATAAATTCTTTTTGAATGTGGGAGTTGGCTAGCTTGGGAAAATCTAAAGTGGAGTTACTCTATTTAGAGTGGGGGCTTCAGATCTGACCAGATCCGTTCTGATGGATGGAGTCCGTTTCGAACGGACTGTACGAATATTGAAATCAGGATTTTTGCAATATTAAATTAATATACAACCATTCTGAACGTTTCTGTCCGTTCAGGATGGTTAGTACAATTTATCTCATGATATTCTTGATAAGGATTCTGACGGATCACAACCGTTCTGGACGGAACTAATTGGAAACTCTCTGTGAATTTCTGCACATTTCTGTTTTGGACGGTCCTGGTTCCATTCTGAACGGTTGCTCTATAGAAATCAACAATCTCAAATTTACTTTACTTTTTTTTTTTTATTATTACAATTTATGTCTTTGTAAAATCTGATTGATTTCTTCAGCTATTCAATTTGATCTTGCAATTAATTAAGATCTCCATCAACCTTTCTTTAGTTCTTCAATTTAATCTTGCAATTATAATTATCATGAACTTATAAACTCACTCATACATTAAAATAGTTAAACACCGATCCAAATTATTTGGAACTCGTCCGCCTAACGTACTGTTTCATAAACAGAACATTTCTGAACTCCTCGATAGTGATTCTAGAGAGAGTAATACCTCTCTTGCTTGCTTGATTGGATTGGAGAGAAGGAAAGAAGAGGATTTATGCAATTTCGAAACAAAGTTGTTTATGCAATTTCTAACTTAGCAAGTCTTCCGTATACTGATTTATCTGTATTTAATTCGAGTAGAATTAGAGTGTTCTTATATTCAAACTACGAATCTAAACAGTTGAAGCAGATATATTTACATATTAAATTTATAATTTTTTTAATTATTAGTATAAAATCAAGCGGTAAAAAATAATGAAAAATAAATTATTAAAAGTAACTTATAAGTTTTCAATTTTTTACTGCTTGATTTTATACTAAATTAATTCGAAAAAGTATTAATTTGACATGCAAATACATCACTCGTGAAGTACAATAGTTTCAATAGTTTGGATTCATCATTTGAAACCATTCCGATAGATTTTTTAGTTAATCTCACTAAAGAACTTGGTGAGCTTAAGAACACTCTAATTTTACCCATTTAATTTTTTTTTTTTTTTTGAAATACTGATAGAGGCTATCAGTTTGAGTACAACGTGTTAAGTTATTACAACATCCATACTATGCTGAAAGTATACATCTAGTAAAGACTATAATTAACAGTATTGCAACCAAAGTTTGACTTCTCTCTAGACTTGAGCCGCAATATAAGTCTTGGATTAGCTCCGCTCCCTTCAAAAGTTACTCTGTTTCGGTTCTTCCAAATGTACTAGCATCCAGCAAAGAAGAAAACACCCCATTTTCTTGCGAGAACCCGACATTTGCATGCTCTGTGAGAGTTTGTCAACATGCTTTGTATTGAATCCCCTTGGTGCACTATTCTAAAGCCCGCTAATAAAGAGAATGTATGCCAAAATGTTATTGCGAATCTACATTGGAAGAATAAGTGAAATGTTGTTTCTAGGGGGCAGGATTGACACACTTCACATTTGAGCTCACATTGGAATTCTCTGCGAGCCATTGTCTCATGAGTAAGGAGTTTATCCTGTAGGCATAAGAAAGCAAAGACTCGCACTGTAGGTGGCATTTTAAGATGCCAGTGAACTGAAACTTGCAATTGGTTTTTTATTATTATATAAAATTAGAGTAGGTCGTCTTTTATTCGCAAAAAAAGGTTATCAAGTAGTAACATAAACATCATGATGTCATTTAAACATGAATCAAGTCCAGGTGTTTGATTCAATTAGAAGAATTTGGTTTCCAGGCCCCATCCACAAAAGTAGTTTCGTACTGAATTATTAATTCTCTTGTGTGTAGTAAAAAAAAATATATATATATAAGGTGACAGTCGCTATTGGGACCTTTCTTCACAGACAGACGGGTTAAATTATATGGTTTGGTGGGTCTATCAATTGCTATCAATTATTAATTTGAAAATAGGCCGTTTATTGTTTGTTATGCCTAGGGTTGGTAAACCATGATTGAAACATTTTCTTGTTTATGAAATTATGAGTGATGCTTACTTATGCTTGTCATACTTTTCCAGTTTTAAGTTCTTTTCTTTCTTCTTAAATGTATATATGTGATTATATATAACTTTCAAATCATCTTTGTACAGTCATATATACACAAATGGTTGTCAAAACGCTCCAAAAAAATAAGGAAAAGAGAAATATGTGTAAAGAAACATGATTTAAGAAATATTTTTTCAATGAGAGGGCTCAAATGTCTCATTGCTTCATGCCCTAATCGTACTCCAATATTTTTATCTTTAATTTCAAAGTAGAAACAAAAGATCTGAACTGCTCAACATGATATCCACGTTAAGATTAGTTTATAGATCAAATTTTATATTTTTTGAATTTTTTTTTACTATTTTGTAAGATAAGTACAAAATCACTATTTTTTAGGAAATTGTTGACCATTTAAAAAAAATGATTTTGTACTTATTTTAAAAAATAGTAAAAAAATTTCAAGAAAAAAATATAAAATTTGGTCTCCAATCATATTTTAACGTGGATATCACGTTGAGCGGTTCGAAACTTCTGTTTGAACTTTGAAATTAAAGATAAAGATGTTGGGGTACGATTGGAGCATGAAGCAATGGGGTATTTGAGCCCTCCTCATTTTCAATATATATTTTCATAAATGATTTCAATTTAAAATAAGTTTTGAGAAAAATAAAGGATAATTGTTAGTTTCATAAATTTCTGTACGAGATTTTTTTTTTTTTTTTGAAGTCTCGTTTGTGAGTATGATAAGTTTGGAATAATTGGAAATAAAATTATTTTTTATAAAGTTGGTTATAACGTATTTAAATTAGCTGAAATTTCAAATTCACGAACAGTACACTTGAAATTTCTGAAATTCCGAATCCAACCGTTCAACTTTTTCTATGCACGTATCTCGAAATAGATGATTTTTCTGTACACGCATCTCCAAACAGTTCAACGACTGGATTCGAAATTTGGGATTTCAGGGTACTGTTCCTGGATCTGAAATTTCAACAGATTTGGATCTAAAGAACTCATCAAGGGTAATGTTCAGGGTAGTATTGTCAGGGTACATGTTAATTTCAACAGATTTGGATCCAAAGAACTCATCAACAGATTTGGATCTAACAGATTTGAGATTTCAGGGTACATGTTCAGGGTAGTGTTGTCAGGGTACTGTTCTTGGATCTGAAATTTCAAGGTAGTGTTGTCAGGGTATTGTTCCTTGATGAGTGCAACTGCCTACAAGCAATGCAAGGACAACCCTTGTCAACAAAGAACTCCAAAAGCAAGAAAGGTCACTGTTAATGATTGCACAATTCGTAATTTGGAGAGAGAGGTGTTCAAGGATTTTCACCGACAAAGAAAATGAAACTGGACACCTCATACGGCAAATACAAGATCAATGAGCAGCCACTATGAAGCATGACAGCAACACATTAACATAGGCCACAACCGATACACTCAGTTTTTACATTTCGTTTTTCATTTTTTTTTTTACTAATACCGGTAACTAGTACGAGTTTTCATATACTGGTATTCTACTGGTACAGAAACACAGGATGAGTTACTGGTAAGCATTTCCTTTACTTACTTTCTCTTTACCTTCTCATTTTGCAAGTTCAAATTTATTTGAGCTACTTGTATCTTTATTTAAAATTGAGATATACATCTCATGTAATCCTGATCGTTTAATCAAATGAGGACAAGACTCTTATTTTTCATAAAAAAAAATAAACTGATGACTTTATAAAAATAGCAAAAATATCCTGATCGTTTAATCAAATTGAGATATACATCCGTGGCAGTTTTTTTTGCACAAAAATAGCAATAAATCTGAACCGCTGGATCGAAAACTATTCATGCATCATAATGAGAATTAAAGGCATAGATGAACTGATGACTTTACCTTGACACTGCCTTGAATAGAGGCGTATGAATTGGCACGATACATATCATTTATAAAAAATAAAAAAAAACAATTATGAGCATAAATGTGCTTTACTTGTTCAACTACACACTATATATCCCCAGTCTACCTAATATACGGATATTACGATAATTGTATTAAGCCCTATCTAGTGGGCAACCTGTTACTATATATTAAGTAGCAGTAATGTTCCCAATAAGCTGTAGTTTATTACCTGAGTAGTTGACTACTAATTGGAAGAAAAATACGAGTTGTTCACTCACTTGGGTACACTCAATTCTCCATTATTTATTTATTTATTTATTGTAATTTAAAATACATAATTATTAATTATTATAGATTAACTATTTTATATATTTATATACATTTTGAATCTGGCAAATATGCTACGTGTAGCATAGAGGGCCTCTGTGCTACGGCTCAATATTTGAGTTTTCAAAATCCTAACGGTCGATCCGAACCGTTCAATAGGATCTCCATATGAATATGTACTTGCAAACCAAATTTTACATTTTTTTTAGAATTTTTTTTACTATTTTTTAAGATAGGTAGAAAATCACTTGATCTGAAAATTCTGTACCATTCAAACCAAGTGATTTTCTACATATCTAAACAAATAGTAAAAAAATTCTAAAAAATATAAAATTTGGTTTGCAAGTACATATTCATATGGAGAGATCATGTTGAACGGTTCGGATCGACCGTTAGGATTTTGAAAACTCAAATATTGAGCCGTAGCACGAAGGCTCTCTATGCTATGCGTAGCACCGTAGCCAACTCCATACATTTATATATATATAATGATTTAACATGTACATGCATCACTTGTGAAGTAAATCGGTTTCAACAGTTTGAATTTCTCGTTTAAAGTCAATCAGATAAATTTTGAAGTTTAGCTCCCCAAGTTCTTTTGAGAAGCCTAGCACACACTAGCATCATTCTTAATAATGAGTAGAACTAGGGTATTATTAAGCTCACCAAGTTTCTTTGTGAACTCAACTATAAAATTTATCGATTGGCTTCAAACAATAAATTCAAACCGTTGAAACCCATATAGCTTACAAGTGATGAATATACATGTCAAATTTTTAAAATTTTAAATTAATTTTGTATAGAGTCGAGTGGTAAAAAAAATGTTAAAAAAATGAATGCATTAAAATTAATTTATAAACCTTTTAATTTTGACTCTTGACTTAATACTAAATTAATTCAAAATTTTAAAATTTTTGCATGTAGACGCATCACTTATAAGGTAGATGGATTTCAATAGTTCAGATTTATCGTTTGAAGCCAATCTGATAGGTTTTAGAATTGGGTTCACAAAGAGATTTGGTGAACTTAAGAACACCCTAGTTCTACTCCTTAATAATTTATGTATTTATTTAACATATATTTAATCATAAGAGTAGAACTATTGTGTTTAAACTCATCAAGTTCTTTGATAGAACTTGATGAGATTAACTCCATAACCGTTGAATTGATTTTAAATGATAAATTCAAACAATTGAAACTGATCTACTTTACAAGTGATGCATTTACATGTCAAATTTATAAAATTTTGAATTAATTTAGTATAAAATTAAGCAATAAATAATTGATAAAAATGAACGTATTAACATTAACTTATAATTTTTTTCTTACCGCTTAATTTTATACTAAATTAATATATAAATGTATTATTTGTGAAATAGATTGATTTCAATGATTTGAATTTATCATTTAATGTCATTACTATAGAGGTATTGGAGTTAAGCTCACTAAAAAAATAGTGAGTTTAAGAACACCTAATTCTACTCTAATTATAATTAACAAATTAAAATAGAATAAAAAAATGTTGGACTCTTAAGTGAACTCTAATTAGAATATATCTTTTAGTCTTCAAAACCACACGGTCCACGCTAACGGGTCTAATGTACAGCACACAGTATTGTCTTATTTTTATTAGTATGAACTATGAATAGACAATTTGATGTGTTGTAGGTCTCTGACAATAGAGCCCACGTGCCTTTCTTTTCTTGAGTGATGCTTTTGCAATTTTTATCTTTGAACCCAGCCCTGCCAAGTCAGATATCCTGCTGTCGACTTCTCCAACTGTCAGTGAGTGAGACAGTGAGCGAGTTTTTCTTAATTAGCACTTGATCTTTTATGGCCTCCTTGTGGGTGTAACTGTGTAAGCATGACGTTGTGACCTTAGGTGTGGCCATTATGTTATGAAGTTTCCAAAAAAAAAAAAAATTATGGAAGCAACAAGGAGGCAACTACACACACACACACACAAAAACCTTTTGAGAGTCAAGTGTAAGAAAAAAAAAATACTTCCGTCCATGTCAAATTAATTACTATGAAACACACAAACCTTTTAAAAGTCAAGTTTAAGAAAAAATAACTTCCGTCCATATCAAATTAATTACTACGAAGCTGACAGTAATCAAAGGTTAAAACAATGGGATTCTCCCTCTCTCTCTCTCTGTCTTTTTTTTTTTTTTAACTTTCACAAAACTTGCAAAATTATGAAGAAAAATCAAACTCTTAATCTTTGAATACAATAGTCTTAGAAATTTTTTCTAACCAACTGTGCTACCTCCTCTTTTCCTCTCTCTTTGTCTCTAGATATATTGCTTGTATTTAATTTATTTACTAAACTAAAAAGGAAATAAAATTGAAGCCTTCGTAGCTTGATTTATTTTTACCAAAAAGGAAATATATGTGTCCTACAGAGCTTGGTTTTTGTTGCATATATATTGAGCATGCACTCTGTTCTCTCTCTTTTCTTATTTAAGAAAAAAGTAGTTTGCTCTCTTGTATTGAAAATCGTTACATAAGAAAGGCCGAGATTTTTATTAATACCCTAAAAAAAAAAAAAAAAAAAAAAAATACCCTCACTTTGAAATGTTTTTTAAAAATGCCCTAACCGCCCGTTCATTGGGCGGTTCACCCTACCCACCAAACCGCCCCTTCACTGGGCGGTTCTCTTGCTCTACCCAACCGCCCAGTGGCTGGGCGGTCCAGATTTTTTTTTTTTTTTTTTTTTTTTTTTTTTTTTAGAGATTTGAGAGACAATATGAATGAAATTTAACAATAAAAATTTTAATATTTGCTAGATTACTTCTTTTGATGTATATCCGACATTTTTAAAAATACCCAAAGTTAATAAAAGATTAATAAAAATGCTCAGACCCATTCAACTTTTATTAAAAATGTCCAACCCGGCCGGTTCCTTGAATTTTTTTTTTTTTGAGACAAATAACTAAAATGCTGAAATATAACACTAAAAAATCGAATTGTTTTTTTAAATATTTGCTAGATTACATTTTTGATATATAATTAGCATATTTATACTAAAATACGCTAAATTACTTCAAATTATGTTAATTTATGCTGAATTATACTAAATTACTTGAAATTACAATAATCATGTAGAATTATGCTAAAATACGGTAAATTACGCTAAATTACGTATGAATAGGGCCTATTTTGTACCATATCTCATAAATCATAAAAAATAGTAAAAAAATTCCAAAAATAATAAAAATTGGTATTCTACAAGTTCATTATATAACTAATTTACTGAGCTACGTAGATTGGAGAATAGAAATGAAAATCTTAATCAGAAACTTCAACTGAAGTTTTGAGGCCCTTCTCTTTGTTTTTTGGCGATTCTGAATTTGGAAAACTGGCAGAGCCAGTCAGGACGCATGCGCATTTTCACAAGCTTTCCGAAAAGTGGTCATTTGCTGAAATCGGACACTCGAGCGCCGTTTTATGGCCGTTTAAAGTTTCGTCGTCGTTTTTCGCCTTTTCAGTGAAAATATCATCCCAATTCATACGTAATTTAGCGTAATTTACCGTATTATAGCATAATTCTACATAATTATTGTAATTTCAATTAATTTAGTGTAATTCAGCATAAATTAATATAATTTCAAGTAATTTAGCGTATTTTAGTATAAATATGCTAATTATATATCAAAAATGTAATCTAGCAAATATTTAAAAAAACAATTCGATTTTTTAGTGTTATATTTCAGCATTTTAGTTATTTGTTAAAAAAAAAAAAATTCAAGGAACCGGCCGGTTTGGACATTTTTAATAAAAGTTGAATGGGTCTGAGCATTTTTATTAATCTTTTATTAACTTTGGGTATTTTTAAAAATGTCGGATTATACATCAAAAGAAGTAATCTAGCAAATATGAAAAATTTTATTGTTAAATTTCATTCATATTGTCCCTCAAATCTCTAAAAAAAAAATAAAAAAAAAAAAAAAAAAAAACCTGGACCGCCCAGCCACTGGGCGGTTGGGTAGAGCAAGAGAACCGTCCAGTGAAGGGGCGGTTTGGGGTAGGGTGAACCGCCCAATGAACGGGCGGTTAGGGCATTTTTAAATTTTTTTTCAAAGTGAGGGTATTTTTATTATTATTTTTTTTTTTTAGGGTATTAATAAAAATCTCGGTAAGAAAGGAGAACAATGTTTCTTAATTGTACTTCAAATATAGTTTATTCACAAATTGATAAAAATATTTATAATAATAATAGTACAATCTAACTATAAAAAAATCAGGATAGTAAATTTTCTTTTGTTCCATTAAGTAAAACTAATAGCAGAGTCAGATATAATAATAATAATAGTAAATTAGAGAAGAAAAGTGGAGAAAGAAAAGGGAAAAAAATTTGCTTCAAAACGTGTTAGGAGAGGAGAATTGAGAAGAGACCAGCGAAGCATGTGGGCTTTCAGACTATCACGCTGACCTTCCTTCCTGGTTCCTACCCCAGCACCGTTTTTACTCAGTATCCCCTGACAAATATTTAATTTTAAGCGCGTATTAATCAGTAAAACTGTAAAATATGCCTCTAAAACCCGTAGGTGCTTTTCATTTCTTCTCTCGGGTATTTATAGAGATACCCCTTGCCACCTTCTCTTCCATTCTCTGCAATCTCCCTCCCTCTCCCTCCCTCTCTCTCTCTCTCTCTAGCTCCAATTTGGATCTGAAAGAACTTCCAGGTAAATTTTCCGGCTTTCTGTATCAAATATGCCAGGCAAGTTAAGTTAATGCATTGAGTACTATGTTGTTACTTAGATCTTTTCTTTTTATGGTTTCTTTTGTTTTAGGCAAATTCTAAACTGAGCCAGTTAGTAATCTCTGTTTTCCTTCATTATTCCTTCCATGTTGGGCATTTACTTGATTAAGTTGCTCAATTAGATCACTTAAAGTTCTGATCACTCTAGTTATGTTTAGAACACAAAGTTATGCAATCATTTCTCGCTGTAGCTGTCAGATCTCCAAAATTCTTTTTACTTTATTTGCCTTTTAATATCAGATCTCACTCATGTTAAAGATTTACTTCTCTACATATAGATCGGTCGCTCAAATTTATCAAAAAAACTGTACAATTTGTCATTGCACATGCCAGATTATTTCCAGAGAAATTCTAATTAATCAGTTAACTGGGTGGGGTCCCCCAATCATTACGATTCTCACTCAATTTGTACATGCCAGATTATTCTCAGTACTAAAATTTTAATCTGTCAGTTAAATTGGGATGGTCCTCCAGTCATCACTTCACATCTTATTTTCTTTTGCTTTTTGTTAAAAACACAAATTTTCTTTATCTGTCAGGTGACATCAGAAAGTGAAACACCAAAAATGGTTAAGATATGTTGTATTGGGGCGGGGTACGTGGGCGGGCCCACAATGGCAATGATAGCATTGAAGTGCCCTGAGATAGAAGTGGCGGTGGTTGACATATCAACTGCGCGAATTGCTGCGTGGAACAGTGACGTGCTCCCGATTTATGAACCAGGTTTGGATGAGGTTGTCAAGGAGTGCCGCGACCGTAACCTCTTCTTCAGCACCGATGTCGAGAAGCATGTAGCTGAGGCTGATATCATTTTTGTTTCAGTTAATACCCCTACCAAGACCCGTGGTCTCGGTGCAGGTAATAGCTTGATGAAACATTACTGGTTTTATACCAATGGCGTCAGTACATACTGGTACTGTACCAACTGATATAGCACCAAATCAGAAATAATAAGAGAAAGAATAGAAGTTTGTAGTGAAAAGTTTTTTGGGTAGAAAAACCAGCATGGACATGGTTTCATAATTCATACATCAATCAGATCCAGTCCGTATACTATCAGTACCAACTAACATGAATTGTACCATTGCCAAAGTCAAATTCAGTGTTTTTTTCTTAATATTCTAGTGATATCTAGGTACTAAGCACTATGTCATTGTGGTTACAGATTTACAGATATGACTAAAGTAGTACCAGTATCGGTATTGTGCTCGTATCAGTTCCGGTACAAGTAACAGTACTAGTACCAGTTGCATGAAATTTCTATATCTAATCTGGTATAAACTATAATTGTACGACAGGTAAGGCTGCCGACCTGACATACTGGGAAAGTGCTGCACGCATGATTGCTGATGTGTCAAAGTCTGACAAAATCGTTGTCGAGAAGTCAACAGTGCCTGTTAAGACCGCAGAGGCGATCGAGAAGATCCTGACACATAACAGCAAGGGCATCAAGTATCAGATCCTCTCCAACCCTGAGTTCCTTGCCGAGGGCACGGCAATGGATGACCTTCATGCCCCTGATCGTGTACTGATTGGTGGTCGGGAGACTCCCGAAGGTAGAAAAGCTGTGCAAGCCTTGAAAGAGGTGTATGCACACTGGGTCCCAGAAGACAGAATCATCACCACCAACCTTTGGTCGGCCGAGCTGTCTAAGCTTGCCGCCAATGCTTTCCTCGCACAGAGGATCTCCTCTATCAATGCCATGTCAGCACTCTGTGAGGCAACCGGTGCCAATGTGACAGAGGTGGCATACGCAGTGGGAATGGACTCACGTATCGGACCCAAGTTTTTGAACTCGAGTGTCGGATTTGGCGGTTCGTGTTTCCAGAAGGATATTTTGAACTTGGTGTACATTTGCGAGTGCAATGGTTTGCCTGAGGTGGCGAACTATTGGAAGCAGGTGATCAAGATCAATGATTACCAGAAGAGCCGCTTTGTTAACCGAGTTGTGTCGTCCATGTTCAATACCGTGGCTAATAAGAAGATTGCAATTTTAGGGTTTGCATTCAAGAAGGATACCGGTGATACAAGGGAGACACCGGCCATTGATGTGTGCAAGGGTTTGTTGGGGGACAAGGCATCGATTAGCATTTATGACCCACAAGTGACTGAGGATCAAATCCAGCGTGACCTCGCCATGAATAAGTTTGACTGGGACCACCCAATCCACATGCAACCAGTAAGTCCATCTGCAGTGAAGCAGGTGAGTGTGACATGGGATGCGTATGAGGCTGCCAAGGGGGCCCACGGGGTGTGCATCTTGACTGAGTGGGACGAGTTCAAGAAGTTGGATTACGAGAAGATCTATGACAGTATGCAGAAGCCAGCATATATTTTTGATGGGAGAAATGTGGTTGATGCAGAGAAGCTCAGAGAGATTGGTTTTATAGTGTATTCGATCGGGAAGCCGCTTGACAAGTGGCTCAAGGACATGCCAGCTGTTTGTTAAATGGAGAGGATCATGCAGCGCTACAAATGGATGAAGTAAGAGGGAATAATAATTTGTTTTGTTGACAATTCTTTTTATTGCTTTCTTGATAGGAGGGTTGATGGTGGTTTTGGGTCAGGTTGGGGGTCTCTATAGAAGCCGTTTTTTTTAGCTACTCAAGTGTTTTGTTCCAGAGTTGGTATCTGTTTGTAGTCGGTATGCCGAACCGACCTTTGTTGTATTCTTGTTATTACTTTGAACTCTCTGTTTTTCAACTTATCAGTGTACCATGTCTTCCATAAATATAAATTAAGTTTCATGATATATTGGAAATAATGGGAGACATATCTACATTTAATTCTATATTTGGGTACTTATAGAAAATGCAGTTTGTATCTTGATTACAGGTCCAAAGTCTATTCATTGAAATTTTATTGCGATCTGAACTCGTATATATAAGCACACAACCAGTTGATCTAGTTCAATCACTACTATATATAACATGGTGGTATTGCCACATATAATTAGACTGATTCGCCCTTGACATTTCTTGAAAGAAATTGAAGCATTACTACGTCCTTGTATTTGTTGAATCAGTAGTAACGACAACGACCTGAGGCACGTTGAGAATTTTAACTGGTGTTGACTGGATCAGAAACTCTAGCAGACAACTCCATTTGACTGAGCAAGGGTGTTATAGTCAAAACGTCCAAGCACACATGGCTCGTGGAAGCATTATTCCTACCATTACATAAAATTGACTATACTTTTACTACAATCAAATATTGAATTGGTTCCCTGCGATCAAAATTTTGAGCTTCAATTTGCTGATTGCGGATTTGGGGATATCCGTTGTATCTGCTAGCCGTGACAGAGTCGAACAGTACGGAAGGAGAAGGCGATGAGAAACTGGGCCGGATCGTTGTGCATTTGGGCCGCTGGTTGGTTGGTTGGGACCACGCTGTCAGATTTAATGAGACAACGGAGCCCGCTGTCGCAAAGGGAGAGAGTTTTGCATTTGAGAATACTTTTACCTATACGAAATGTTGAGACCTCTGGACAAAATTTTAGAAATTTTTAATTCTCACATTTTTAAAACTAATATTAGAGTTTCTATTAAGCCACATCAGCAACAAATTAAAAATGAGAAATAATTTGAGCTAATTATTTGACCAACATGGAGTTTATAAACAGTTTCTTAATAAGAAACTTTATTGCATAGTTTCTAAATAAGAAACTCTCTCACATCTCTGAAACTGAATTAGAGGTTGATGTAAATTCTTTCAACAACGGTAACAAAATAATATTTTTCTACAAAAAAATAATGTTGTTTGTGGGAGAATTGAATTTTTTTTTTAATTATAGAGCTAAGAGAAAGAACAAGAGAATGTGAATTATTAAATGATTTGTTCTTCAAATATCACGTGCTATTTATAGACAAATAATATAGATATCAATCAATTTGTGCATTCATGACAATTAAAATCCTATTCATTCTATTACTGTTGTTCAAGACTTTAGTTCCAAACAAGTTGAAGTGTTTCTATATATTAATAAAAAATGAAAGATATTATTTGTGAATGAATTAAGTGAGGTACAAAAAAAATTAATAGCTCCATAATTCATAAAGTTTTAAAATCGTTAAAATTAAAATTAGTATTTATTGAAATAAAATTTGACTTTCTTTTTTTTTGGAAAAAAGGCACGAAGGCCCGTTTCATATAAGAAACAGATCTGTAACTTACAAACCAGTGTTATCAAGTCTCAAGTAAGCAAGTATACCCGCAAAATCGAACAACAAGTTAAAAAACATAAACCCTTCGTTTTAAAGTCTACCAAAACACAAATAAAGAAAATAACACTTGTGCTAAGCCTCCTCTCAAGGGGCTGTGATAAGCTACTACTAGATGTGAATTTGTGCAAAATTGGGGTATCATCTTCGCTCGGCTGGAAGTCCAGCTTCTCTTCCTATGCACTGCTGTGCTGCTGCCGGCGGCTGATATACTACCATCTGCAAGTCAGTGGGCTTCCACACGCTCAAAGGAAAAGCATTAATGTCATATGGTAACCAATGAGCTTTTATAAAATTTGACTTTTATAAAATAAATTTATAACAGATCTTTCAATAAATACAAGGACCCAAAAAGTGATATTTTTTTTTTCCCACTCCGTCTCTCATTTGCCCCCGCTCCCCTCCCCTCTCCAATCTCCACTCTACATAACACCTTGCCAAGAGAGTTATAAATAAGCACCTTGAAGCAAAATAATAATAATAATATATATAAGTACCTCTCTATCTTAACCCAGTTCCTTGTGGGACTAATTGAAAAGCCGGACCGGACAAAGTTGAGAGTATATTTTGACCTCATCCCATTTGTAACAGTGCACGCCATTTCATTTTATTTTGCATACAACACCATTTTATTTTATTTCTAGTAAATGAGTATATGTTGTCTTTAATTTAATAAAACTGAAAAGTTCAGAATTTTTTTTTCATATCAGTAGCAATTATAAAGTGTTAGTAATTATTTTAAGGTGCTTTTGTCATGAACTAACCAACACGACTTCTGAATGTATTATAATGAATAAATAAATTTATTATTTTAAGGTGCTTTCCCATTAAATAAATAAATTTCAACTGGGTTTATACTTAACAAAAGTATTATAATTAATTATGATTTTATTAACATCACATACTTTAAATTTTATTTTATTTTATTTGGACCCATTTTCTTATTTTATTTAATTCTAAAAATATTTATATTTGATAAAATAATAATTATAAGTAATGTTATGTTATTATTTAATCTATTTTATTTAATTGTATTATTAATAATTTTATTAATGGAAATAATTAATTTCAATCATTTTAGAAAAAAAAAAGATTTTCTACCACTAATGTCACGGTACAATCGAACATCAATTTCAGTATATTTTCATAATCAATCCCATACATATCTGTATTCATGGGTTCCCACTTTTACAAAAGTGGATTCTCATCTCTGTCAAATCACATCCCGTTTAATAGGGAGCGAGGAGGGTATGACGAGCATCATATTAGATTTGGTTCGATATTCAGTATTTACTGTTCGATTGGCATTGAGATATGCACTCTCATTTAAAATGTACGGAACAATTTAAATTTTAATTACGGCACAAATCTTAAGTTAGATCATACAATCCATATCAGATATCCAACCAATGCCATCCCGTTCCCTTTCCAGTACTAATTTTCACTCATCAGTCATCACTATCCGATTATTCGACCAATTATACTTTCAATATTGTGGTTAATATTGAGTCTGGCTAGTATGACATCGATATTATATGACACCAACTATAAAATTGATTGGATAGAATTCAAACAACTAATTCAAACTGTTCAAACCAATTTACTTTATGAGTGATGCGTTTACATGTAAAAAATTATATTTTCTAGTTATTTTAGTATCAAATCAAGTGGTCAAAAATATTGAAAAATGAATGCATTAAAATTAACTTAAAAACTCACACATTTGACCGCTTGATTTGATACTAAATAAATTCGAAAAATTATAAATTTTGCATGTAAACGCGCAACTAGTGAAATAGATCGGTTTGAACGGTTTGGATTCATTTGAAGTCGATTCGATAGGTTTTGGAGTTCGTGTTATATAGGCTGAAATGACACTGATGTCATACTAGCCAGACTCGTTAATATTATAATAGGCCTTGACCGCCTTTATTAATAGAATATTATTTCTTATAACACAGATAAGGTGTTGTGGTGTAGTAGTCTCATGCTTATGGATTCCTCAAGAGGTCAATCGCAACCGTCTGTGATTAACAGGGGCGTAATTACATGGTAAGCCAGACTCCTTTGAAAATTTTGCATTATTTACCTTCAAAATTTTAAATTTTACAAAATTATTATTATTAACCTCCCTCATAATATAAAATTACATGACGCTTATTCATCCATCTCCCTCTATCTTAATTTCCTAATTCCGCCCCTCTTGATTAATCATCAGATGACACCTGCACCTCCTGAGTTCTGTTCTTTTTCTTTTTGTTTGTTTTTGAAACCCATTGAAAATATACAACTTTTCCGAATTCAGATCGGACGGTCCGGATCTAAACAGAAATATTCTGTGACAGAGTCGAACAGTACAAAAAAGGAGAAGGCGAAAGAGGATCTGGGCCGGATCGTTGTGCATTTGGGCCGCTGGTATGTAGAATGGGACCACGCTGTCAGATTTGATGAGACAAAGCTTAGTATTTACTATTTAGAGAAATATAAATAAATGAGTGAGTCTATGGTACTATGAATATTACGTGCATATTACGGATTGGTCTGCAATACGGATCAATATTTTTGTTTTTAAAATTTTAACGGTCGATTCGAACCGTTTAACATGGTATCTGTATAATTATGTACTAGCTTTTAGATTTTTTTTTTAAAACTAGTTTTCCATATGGGTAGAAAATCACTTAATTTGAAAATTCTGGACCATTCAAAAATAGTGATTTTTCTACTCATTAAAAAAATAGTAAAAAATAAAAAATAAATGTAAAATTTAGTTTACAAGTACACATAATCATATGAAGACTATGTTGTACGGTTTAGATCGATCATTGGAATTTTGAAGACAAAAATATTGATCTATATTACGGACCAATTCAGACTATGCATAGTACTATATCCTCACTCTAACAAAAAAATTAGATTCTGTAAAAGTTTCTTATTTCAAAATAGACAAGAATTACCAGCGAGGGAAGTAGATCGGTATTTTTTGTTGTGAAAGAAAACAAAAAAGGAGGGTATAAGATCCTACAAAATTATGATTTCATTTTCTACAAAATTTCGATATATAGATAAAATTAAAAAACATTTGTTCCGGAGCCGTGGTGAAACTAATTGATTTTTCCATTTTCAAAGTTCAAACGGTTGATCCCAACCATTAGATGTGATTTCTATAATAAAATATGCTTGAAGACCAAATTTTATATTTATGGAATTTTTTTACTATTTATTAAGTCATTTTTAAAATCACTGATTTTAATAAACAGTGAAAAATTTATGGATTATTAAAAACAATGATTTTAAAACTGGCTTAATAAATAGTTAAAAAAATTTCAAAAAATGTAAAATTTGGTCTCTAAACACATTTTATTATAGATTGAATGCTGAGCGGTTTGGATTGACTGTTTGGACTTCAAAAATATAAAAACCAAAGCATTTGTTCCACTGCTTAGGAACAAACGTTTTGATATTAGCCAACCTCTATATATATATATATATAGAGAGAGAGAGAGAGAGAGTTGGGCTATGGTGCATTGTAATGTATAGGCCCTCTATACATTGGACTGTAAACTGTTGGATTCGAAGTTCAAACAGTCGATCTAAAGAGCTCAACATGTCTCCATATTCAAATGTGCTTGGAGACCAAATTTTATATGTTTTGGAACTTTTAAAAATCACTATTTTTTAGAAATTTCTAGACCATAGAAAAACAGTAATTTTGAAAAATTCTAACAAACTAGTAAAAAAAATTACCAAAAAAATGTAAAATTTGATCTCCAACCACATTTTAATATGGATATCAAATTGAACGGTTTGGATCGGTTATTTGAAAATCAAAACTAACGATTTATAGTCATATGTACAAGAAGGGCTATACATTGCAATGCACCATAGCCCAACTATATATATATATATATATAGGAGGGATCCAATTACACCTTTTTTGGTGACACATCATGACACCGTTTTTTATATAGGTCAATTTTGCGATTTCAAAATCCAAACAGTCGATCCGAACCGTTCAACATGATCACCATATTAAAATGTACTTGGAGATCAAATTTTACATTTTTTTGAATTTTTTTACTATTTATTAAGATGGTTACAAAATCGCTGTTTTTCAATGGTCTGAAAACAACGATTTTTGTAACCATCTTAATAAATAGCAAAAAAATTCAAAAAAATGTAAAATTTGATCTCCAAGCACATTTTAATATATCCATCATGTTGAACGGTTTTGATCGACTATTTGGACTTTGAAAATGGTAGGTGTCAAAATGTGTCAAAAAAGGGTGTAATCCGATCCCTCCTCTCATATATATATATATATATATATATATATATATATATATATATAGAGAGAGAGAGAGAGAGAGAGAGAGAGAATGGCTAATATCAAAACGTTTGTTCCTGGACTCAGGAACAAACGATTCAGTTCTCCAATTTTCAAAGTTCAAATAATAAATCCAAACTGTTAGATGTTCAATCTATATTAAAATGTGCTTGGAGACCAAATTTTACATTTTTTGAAACTTTTTTACTATTTATTAAGCTGGTTTGAAAATCGCTGTTTTTATTAAATTTCTGCAACATTGAAAAATAGCGGTTTTCAAACCAGCTTAATAAATAGTAAAATTTTTTCAAAAAATATAAAATTTGGTCTCCAAGCACATTTTAATATAGATTGAACATTTAACGGTTTGGATTTGTTGTTTGAACTTTGAAAATTGGAGAACTGAATCGTTTGTTCCTGAGTCCAGGAACAAACGTTTTGATATTAACCATTCTCTCTCTCTCTCTCTATATATATATCTATATCTATATATACATATATCTCAAAATTTGAGATCTGAAGCCGTTCAATGTGATTAACGTGTCGAAATCTTATTATAAATTAAATTTTATATTTTTATTATTTTTTTAGATAGGAAGACTATTTATTGAGAACTATTCAATTTTAAACAAAAATCTACACTGATAATAATAATATCCCATGTGGACAAGTATGATACGAAAGGTGCCAATTCATAAAAAAAAAAAAAACAAATTAAGAATTGATTTAGACAAGTTCAATAACATAAGCCCATTAAATTTTATAATAAGTTATGGGACGAATACACGTCAAACAAACAGAGTAATTAACTTTATTAATTATCTGTCAAAATCTCATTAAACTTGTACTCTTTTTTATAATATTTAGACAAAAAAGATATATGCACACTAAAATTGATCTACATTTTAATTTTTTAATTTAAATAATATTTTTAATTTTATTTTGATAATATTTAGACAAAAATGCTATGCACACTAAATTGATCTACATTCTAATTTTTTAATTTAAATAATATTTTTTAAATATATGCATCATAACGTTGAATATAAATTAGATGTGCACTGAAATTATTAGGTCGAGGCAGAGAGAGAGGAATGCGTATCCTCTGAGATATCTCAAGTTTTTCGTGACCGATGTGTACAGTGCTTATTCGTGGATAGCGCGGGGAAGTATTATTTGTGCTTTGAGATTCGTACAGAACGTATTTGAACGGTTGAGATTTCCAAGAAACACTCAAAAGTTTGAGATATCTCATAGAATGTGAATGAGAGAGAGCGCGAGATGGATTAATTAGCATTTCTAAAAGGAATTTCTTAGACCAATTCTGACCTATCTCATAACCAGAATAAATATATCTCCGTATTTTTTTTCTAAGTACGGTATAGCAATAAAAAATCTTTGAAAGGACTCCTTTATGACGTACCAAATTTGTTTTTTATGAGCTGTCAACTACTTAAAATACAAAATCTAGAAATCTGATTTTGCAATGAGAACTGAAGTAAAAATTGAAATACCTCTGTTTTCAGGGACGGATTCTGAATTTTCGTCAGGGGGTAAAAAAATATCAAATCGGGTTTAAATTCATTAACTAATTGGGTACTCGATAAAAAATAATACTTTAACTTATACTTTTCAATGTTTTGACTTGTAATTTATGATACTTTGACTTATAATTCTAATTACTAATCAAAATTTAACAAATTTATTTCAATTTTAATCCTAAATTCTGCCTGAATTACAAATCAAACGTCCAGAGAGGAGTAATTTTTTTTTCAAAGAAACAAAGTCGGTCGAAACCGATAAATCTCTACTAAAACTCAAAATACAAGAGCAGCTGCCGCTGAATACAGCTGGGTCCGCCTCTGTCTGTTTCAATTAACGAGGTGGGGAAAAGGGCAAACAATTCGCTATAGTATTGTTACAACTTACAAACACATTTCTCGGGAACTTGAGCATATAAATAGACAATTATTTCTCGGAAAAATGACAAGAGGCACAACTTCTTTTATTGGATTTTTATCAATCTAAACTGGATAGGCACATGGCCTTTGACCAGAATAGTTACTCTCAAGCTGTCAAGCATAATGTGGTGATATATTAGAATTAGAATAATTCAAGCTGTAGCACGTAGGTTCCTTGGTTTGCTGAATGGAAGGGTGTTGTCCAAACGGTTTTGATAAAATCTCATCCAAAGTCTGATTTAAACTGTTCGATTTGTATCAAAATTTGTATAATGATTTAGATTTAAGGAGCAATTTAAATTTATTAAGTTTTAAATATGTTTGCATGAATCGGACGTTTAAGTTTGATTTTGGATGAGGCTTTGTCCAAAGCCCTTTGGACAAAATCCAATCCCTTGCTGAAATATTGTTCAACTCTTTGAGGTATGTTGAACATTAAATCGCTACTACAAATTATTTTTCCGAGTTGGAGCTCATGTGCTTTATGAAGCATGTTTTGTTTTATGTTCATATCTTGTTTTTAAAGTTCAATCATTTGAGTCGAATCGTTCAACGTGATAGTTATAATGAAATGTGTTTAAAAGTCAATTTATATATTTCTTAGAACAATTTTTATTATTTTTTAGATAAGATTGAAAATTGTTTTTTATAGTTCAGAATCTTTTGAATCAACGGATTTTCTATCTATCTAAAAATTAGTAAAATAATTATAAGCACATTTTAATATAAAGATCATGTTGACGTAGATTCGTTATTTAAACTTTAAAAAAATATATAAATATAAAGTAAAACATAACTCTTAGTTCATGAGGACAATAATTCAATTCTTATTTTTTCCTAAGAAAATTTATGCAACTGAATGTTGTTGTCTAAAGTTATATGCACTCTAGTGAGAAATGACATGATTGTCTACTGTACAATGTATGAAAGTTAAATGGGTTCACATCACACAAAATACTGAAATTTCAAGGACTAATTCAGTTACTTGAAATTATTGTATTGGCGCGCTATTAAAGTTCTAAAAGAAATCGTTTATTTTATTTTGCAGCGCAATTATTATATATTAATAAATTGAAGAGGTAAAATGTAGAACCTAAAAAGAAAAGAGATAATATAATATGTATTATTATATTAATTTCAAGATGTGGACCGAATTTTAAGAATGAATCACACATTCATAATAATAAAATTTGCTTCTAATTTGATGAAATTTTAGTATACAATTAGTACATTAAGCTTGTTTAGAATTTATTTTGAACAATTAGATATGGTTCACCTTTTCCAGATTAATAATTTACTTAAAATACGTTAGAGTTGAGTAGAACTTGGGTATTCTTAAGCTCACAAAGTTTCTTTATCAGCTTAACTTATAAACTATCTGATTAACTTTAAATGGTGATTTATAATCGTTAAAACCGATCGACTTATTCATAAATAATACATTTACATGCATAATTTATAAATTTTTAAATTAAATTAATATAAAGTCAAGCAATCAATAAATAATAAAAAATAAATGTACTAAAATTAACTTATAAACTACTATATATATATATATATATATATAGTGCTGGGCTTAGCTAAGCCATGGTGTAAAACGACTTGGTGCTCCACGCCTCATTATTTTCATTTTGAAAATCCAAACGACCGATCCGAACCGCTCAAGTTGTTCTCCATATTGATATGTGCTTGGAGACCAAATTTTACATTTTTTGGAATTTTTTTACTATTTATTAAGCCACTTTGAAAATCACTGATCTGGCGGTCCAGAAATTTTTACTGTTTTTTACTGTTCATAAGAATTTTCAGATTTTCAAAGTGGCTTAATAAATAGTAAAAAAATTCCAAAAAATGTAAAATTTGGTCTCCAAACACATTTCAATATGGAGAACATGTTGGAAGGTTCAAATCGACTATTTGAACTTTGAAAATGAAGATATGACGTGGAGTACCAAGTCGTTTTACTCCATGGAGTAGCCTAGTCGGACTCTATATATATATATATATATAAAGCAAAACACCAGCACTGTGATTAAAATCACATGTTCTCTAGGAGTTGTAGGTGGACCAGGACTTAAATCCCACATGAATGAGTTAGAAAACTGCGCAGAGGCCTGGGGCTCTATGCATACAGAGGCTGCATGGATGGTAATAATGGAATTTTTCTAGAAATCCATAATAAGGTTGAAATTATATAAAAAATAATAATTGATTAAAGTTGGAGATCATTAGATCAAATTATCAAACTATTTAATTTCAACAAAGAATTACTTTTTCAAATTTCAAACCTGCAATCTCTCACACGGATCACACGGAGAGCATTATTTGTTATTAGAGCAAAGACTGGTTCTTAACATTATTAAGATGGTAACTAATTTTTTTTGCATGTACCTTGTTCCTCTTTAATTCTATTTCGTTATACGTTCTGCTCGAAAAAGTGGTTACATAATTCCCAAGGTGGCACTATTCATGCCTTCATCGGTTCATCCGGAGACAGGAGGACATAAAGGTAGTATAATCTGTAAAATGAGTAGGGTTAAAATATACTACTGATTTTGTGCTCCAATCATGTTCTTCATATTTTTCTTTGTTTTTAAAGTTCGAACAATCGATCCGAACCGCTCAATATGATATTCATATTAAAATGTGATTGGAGACAAAATTGTATATTTTTTGAAATTTTTTTTACTATTTTTGTAGATAGGTATAAAATTACTGATTTGAATGGTTCAAAATCTTCTGAAAACAATGATTTTGTACATATTTAAAAAATTAGTAAATAAAATTCCAAAAAATACAAAATTTAATTTGTAAGTATATTTTAATACAAAGATCATAATAAACGGTTCAGATCGACTGTTCGGACTTTGAAAATAAAAATAAAGATGTGAAGTATGATTGAATTACAAAACCAATTATACATTTTAACCCTATACAATATAGTTATTATATAACAACAACCAGCATGTCGTATTAGGAGAACATAAATAAATAGCGACCTCTCAGCAAACAAAAATTTCAAACAATACACAGTCACATATACGATTTTGCTCCCGATTTTTATGTCATTACAATAAACAAATAAATTATATAGCATATCGGACTGTAAATTAACAAAACTAGTACGGACAACGGACGTGATGCACTGTCAGCGTCCACCTTTTATTTTCGTTGACTTAATAGAAATGTATATAAAAATGGTTCACAGTGACACCCCTAAATTTGAATTTTTTTTTTATATAAACCATAATTAAAAAAAAAAAATTACCTTTTATTTTCGTTGACTTACAGAAATGGATATAAAAATGGTTCACAGTGACACCCCTAAATTTGAATTGTTTTTATAAACCATAATTAAAAAAAATGTTTTTACGAAACCAACATAATTAGTTTTTTATTTTTACAAAAACCATAAGAACCAAAATATCATTTCGGTCCGTTATTTTTTTATTATTCCGGATTGAAGTCCGATCCTCTTTTTGGATTTTCTGTGGCGGCTCATATAAAAACTTGTGAAACCAGTACGACAAAAAATTCAAAAAGAGGACCGGACTGAAATGTCATTTCCCTTAAGAATAAAAAAAATAACGGATCGAAATGACATTTCGGTTTTTATGATTTTTGTAAAAAAAAAAATAATCATGTTGGTTTCGTAATTTTTTTTTAAATTATGGTTTATAAAAAAAAATTGCCTAAATTTGCCTAAGAACGGTTAAAACCGAAAGAAAAATAAAATAATACGGCGGTATATATAGTCACATGCCTATGAGGCTATGACTCTCTTGTCAATATCACAGCAACCGAACCAGTCTGTAGGGCTGTAAACGGATGTGGATATCCGGACTGATATCCGCTCCGAATCCGGATTTAAACGGATACGGATCCGGATAGTTATCAATTACTCATAGAAAATCCGGATTCGGATACGGATACTAATATCTAAAACGGAGTAGATATCCGGACCCATCCGAAACCCAATAATTTTTTTCGGACCCATTAGTATAAAAGAAATTCTTTTGCCTCCAAGGGAATTCGAATCCATGCCATCTCTCTAAAAAATCAAGCTACAAACCACTACACCACACTATCTTTTGTTACTACTTCTTTATTTTGTTTATATATTATATCAATGGAATTTCTTATATCTCTCGTCTTTCCAACATTAATCTCTCTATCAACTTGCAATTATTAATTTATTTTCATATTTAAATTTTATTAATTATTAATTATATCTTAAAGTTCATATAACTCAATTATTCGACAATTATTCGTCTTGTATCTGTATTCGAATCCGTATCCGTAGATTATCCGCTTTGTATCCGTATCCGTTTAAAGTGGATTTGATTTTGCATTTTGACATCCGTTTACTATCTGTATCCATATTCGTATCCGCTCTTTGAAATATGGATATGGATATGGTTTTACCACTATCCGCTCCGTTTTCACCCCTACCAGTCTGGCAATTTTAGTGTAATAATTGTAGAACATGACTGAAGTATGATTCTCCTACTGACTGGTAATTATTCCAGTTTTGATATTAACGATGTAGATTCTAATTCCATTTTTGGTTATTCTTAAATTAATGGAAACCAACAAAAGAGATAGGCATGCAAAATATGCAATTCATCAACGAGGGTGCCAGTACAATGCAGACGAAGGCTCACGAATTTGGATCCATTTTAACATAGAGACTTTTTATACACCAAATTCAATCTATTTTAATATTATAAAGTAACAGATAAGCACCAACCACCTTGTTCGATGAAGGAAACAACAAATCATAGCCAGGCTGCTCTGTCTAACGAGCAACCCAAAACATATAATAAACACGGGTCATTGGCATTTTTTAGTCAAATTGAGAAAATAAACAATAAACGAAAATATTGTAGACTTTGTTTCTTTTGGGTTAGTTATTGGTTAATAGAGTTTGAAATATTCTCCAGCCCAAAGAACTGTAGATCATCTGTGCCGCATTGGCTTTAATTCAGAAATATACATGGGTCCTTTTTGAAATGTCAATTTAAACTGGTATTGTGAAATAGAATCAGCAGTTTACAACATTAGATACCGCAAATTTTTTGATGGAAGGACCGAAACATAAAATGCACAATATGTAATAGACCGAAATTTTTAATTATAGCACTAATAAAAATAAATAAATCAAAACGGCACCAAATTTCAAAAAATTTAGATTTAGCACGGCCGCAGATTGGCTGAGCGGCCCTAGAAATGGCCGAGATTTTTATATATAAGAAAATAAATAAATAAAATATTAAAAATGAGAAATGGTTGAACAGAATTTGAAAAATGGGAAGGCCGCTATGCCATACTCCAGTCCATGGAAAAAACGGAAAAAAAAGAGAGAAAAGGACGCCATGCCAGACTCCAGCCCGTGGAAAAAACGGAAAAAAAAAAGAGAGGAAGGGACGCCATGCCAGACTCCAGCCCAAAATCTCTGTCAATTTTTTTTTCTGTTATTTTCAGTCAGAAATCCAATAATTTTGATCAGATTCAAAATTCATTTTAGAGAAAATGGCTACATGGATTTTGTGTTATTTATATCAAAATAAAGGTATGAAAGTCTAGTTTTCAGATAATCACTAGTGGAAAAACAGGAATCGGGATCGGCCTATCTGAATCGGCTATAATAAATAACCGATCCTAATAAGTATCTGGATCCGTTTACTTAACAAAACCGATCTTAAAAACTTATCAGATCGGGTTCTAACGTTAACCGATCCTAATGTCATATCTATTAGGATCGGTTGTAAATAAAAACCGATCCTGATACTATCAGAATCGGTTTTAATACACAACCGATCCTAATAAGTCAGAAATTAGGATCGGTTGTTTATAGAAAACCGATCCCAATAGTATCAGGATCGGTTCTATCTTACAACCGATCCTAATAGTTCAGAAATTAGGATCAGTTGCTTGTTAGAACCGATTCGGATACTATTGGGATCGGTTTTTACTATTAACCGATCCTAATACATGATTTACACTAGTAGATGTACATTTTTTCAGAAACTAGAAATAAATTTTTTTTTTTCATTCCATAGAAAAAACATATGAGTTATACACATTAAATGCAAAATTGGCCGATATCACATATTTCACTTGCTCTCTCTCTCTCTCCACACTCTGAATGGTTGGAATGGCGAAAAAATTCGATGTGGGTGCATGCCGTTACTGCTGCAATTGAAGTAGTACGTCCAGAGAATAACAGTGGAAAAAAAATTACTTGATTAATGGAAAGTACATGAGTTTGAAGCAAACTGAGCTCTCCAGGAAGTCGGTATGGATTGTGGCTATCTCATTTACTTCTCCAGTCTCGTTTTGAGGAGATGTAGGACTTAAAGTCTTTCCTCCCTTGGTTTTACTCTAAGACGGAGGATTCAAAGTCTTTCCTCCCTTGGTTTTACTCTAAGACGGAGGATTCAAAGTCTTTCCTCCCTTGGTTTTACTCTGAGAAGACGAAGGATTCAAAGTACTTATTTTCTCCGCTTGGCCATTTCGCCTTCGCCTTCCATGTCGTCCGAGAATAATTTCTCAATTGCAATCGTTCAGAGTGTGGAAAGAGAGAGAGAGAGAGCAAGTTTCATATGATTATTCTATGGAAATAAAAAAAAATTATATCTTTCTAGTTTCTTAAAAATATATCTACTACTTAATTCTCAAATGTTAAAAAAATTGCATAATTTATATTAGGATCAGTTGTTTCTGAAAACCGATCCAGATAGTATTAGGATCGGTTTCTTAGCTTAGAACCGATCCAGATAATTATCTGGATCGGTTCATTTAAACCGATTCAGATAATCTATATGGATTTTAGTTTAATTCATTTTAAAAAATCCTAAAAAACTATCTAGATCGGTTTATAAACTATAAACCGATCCAGATAACTATCAGAATCGGTTCTGAGCTAGAAACCGATCCTGATAGTTATCTGGATCGGTTTATAGTTGCAGAACCGATTCAGATATATTAGCAAAAATTTTGATTAAATTATCCTGTATGTGTATGCTGGTTTATAATTTATTTTAATAAATTATCTTAAAAATTATTTTAGTATAGTAGGTTATAGTATATTTGTATAAATTATCTTGTAAGTAATTTTAGTATATTATCTTCTAAATTATTTTCGTATATTATCTTAATATCTTGAGAATTACTTAGAACATGAAATAAACAAAAAATGAACCTTAAAATTTTTAACCAAAAACTAATGAAAATAATAATCTGGATCAGTTGTAGACGTAAACCGATCCTGATGGTATCAGTATCGGTTCTCATGATAAACCGATCCAGATTTGATCCAGATTTATATGCATTAAGATCGGTTTTTTTATTATGAACCGATCCAGAAACTATCAGGATCGGTTTTTAACATAGAACCGATCCTAATAGTGCATATAAGTTTAAAGTCCGATTCTTGACAGAAACTTTCTTTCTTCCTCAGTCCTCGCCTCCATTAATTATCATAGCAGCCAGCTGCGCGCTATCTCGCCATGCATTAATTCAGCTATCTAGCTCAGCTCCCTTTTCTGATCAGGTACATTAGTTAATTGGTCATCTCTTTTATCAAGTTTGCTTTTAATGGAGCTTATTGGATCCGATTTGGCTCAAAACCCTAAATCCCTAATGCTTTTAATGGAGCTTATTGCTTTTAGTGACTATGATCCCGGCTCAAAATCTAAATATAGGCCTTGATTCAGCTCTCTTATTGATTACACCCGCTTTTAAATTTGAATACCTCTCCTAATATCAAGTTTTTCTTTATATGTGGAGATTGACATATATATGCTATATATATATATATGTTAAATATATGATGAATATGCATATATTATATGCATATGTGCTATATATGAGCTATATATATTATATATGAGCTAATTTATGCTATAAATGAGCTATTATTGAGTTTCTTTTTTATTTCAAGTTTTAGAATAGCATGATATATATACATCTCTTAATTAGGTTCCGATCGATGGTTTAATTTGTAGATTGGCTATTATTGAGAGATTTGGTGCATCGATCTTCATCTCACTCGATCCGACATCCAAAAAAAAGTTGTAAGTACAACCTAAAACTCATGTTTAATTAGTTTTGTGCATGAATGTGTTTTTTTTATAAGAGTATAGATAGCTAGAGTACGTAAATGTGTATTTGTATTATGTATGTGCCTAGAGTATTGTTTTATGAGCCACAACCGCATGGTTAATGCCTTTAGGTCATGATACCCGTTCAAAATTAATCCAGTAGGGATTAATTTTGAATAGTCCCCGATTTGGGACTGCTCTTTGAATACTTTGTCTCAATTAGGAGGTGACCACGTGTTAGTCGTGTTTTAGTATCTAAGAAAATTTCGGCAGCATTTCCTTATTAGTTCCCTGACTATTCGGGGAACTAATAAGGAAATGCTGCCGAAATTTTCTTAGATACTAGAACACGACTAACACGTGGTCACTACTGAGACAAAGTATTCAAAGAGTGGGATAGGATGGTAACCGGCCCAATGTAAGCCATATTGTGAACGGAATTTAGTACACCAACCTTGTTCTTAATTAATTGTGTTTTATTATAATTGCAGATGGACCGCAGTTGGATGTACGAAGCATCACGTCTGTCGGATGAATATACGACAGGTGTCGAGGAATTTATCAGAGTTGCTATGGAAGATATGGCGAATAAGGGGAGTGCACTGATGTCGTGTCCCTGTCGTGATTGTAACAATGGTCACAAATTTTCCAACCCGAACCAAGTGAGAAACCATTTAATCCGTCGTGGATTCAAGCAAGGATATCAGTGTTGGATATGGCACGGTGAGAGTTTGCCAACCGACATAGGTACTGGTTCTGAGCATCAGGAACACCATATCGGTGGAGATGACGGGAATGATCTACGGGGATTGGAAACCCACGTAGGCACTCGTACTGAGCATCAGGAATACCATACCGAAGAAAATGATGATACGGTGGTAGATAAATGTGATAATTTTGATCAAATGTTACGTGATTTAGAAGAGGATTTTGATAATGATAAGCAGTACTGTTTATTTGAGAATTTGTACGAAGATTCTAATAAGGAACTGTATCCTGGTTGTTCTAAATTTTCAAAACTGAAAGGTGTATTAAAATTGTATAACCTTAAAGCATCTAACGGTTGGAGTGATAGAAGTTTTACTGAGTTATTACAGACTTTGAAAGAAATGCTTCCGGATGGAAACGAGATACCACCTAATGTTTATGAAGCGAAGAAAATATTATGTCCAGTGGACTTGGAAGTTCAAAGAATACACGCGTGTCCAAATGATTGTATATTATATCGAAATGAGTATAAAGATTTTCACGAGTGTCCAAAATGTGGTGCCTCACGTTACAAACCAAAGCAGTTAACCGGCGATAAAAGTGATGATTGTAAACCGAATAAGGGACCTCCGGCAAAAGCATTGTGGTACCTCCCCGTGAAACCGAGATTGAAACGCTTATTCTCAAATGCTAAAGATGCGAAACTAGTGCGTTGGCATGCCGATAACCGAAAAAAAGACGGAAAATTACGGCACCCCGCTGATTCTCCTCAGTGGAGGAATATTGATAGAGAGTTTCCCGAATTCGGACGTGACCCGAGAAATCTAAAGCTTGGGCTGAGTGCAGATGGAATAAATCCGCACAGTAGCATGAGCAGTAAGCATAGCAGTTGGCCGGTTCTGTTGTGCATTTATAATCTTCCGCCTTGGTTATGTATGAAACGCAAATACATCATGTTAACCTTGCTCATATCAGGACCCAAACAGCCCGGGAACGACATAGATGTGTATCTAGCGCCATTGATCGAGGATTTAAAAGAATTATGGCAACCCGGAGTGCAGATATTTGATGCATATAGGAAGGAGAAATTCACTTTACGGGCCATGATTTTCTGCACCATTAATGATTTTCCGGCTTATGGAAATTTGTCGGGTTACAGTGTCAAAGGAGAGAAAGCGTGCCCCGTTTGCCTGGACGATACAGTCGATCTGTGGCTACCTAATTCCTCTAAAAATGTGTACATGGGTCATCGTAGATTTCTTCCTGCCAACCACGCACACCGAAAGAGAAAGATAGAATTCAATGGAAAGACCGAGAATAACAGGGTAAAGTATCCGTTGACCGGTAAAGCTGTTTATTCGCAAGTGAAGGATATCAAAGTTCAATTTGGAAAATTTAAAAAAAAGGTGGTGAGAAAGAAAGGGGCACCGAAAATTATTTGGAAGAAGAGGTCAATATTCTGGGATCTACCGTACTGGGAGCACTTAGATGTTCGACACTGTCTCGATGTGATGCATGTGGTTAAAAATGTGTGTGACAGCATGGTTGGAACATTATTGAATATTCCGGGTAAGACTAAGGACGGTATCAATGCTCGGAAAGACATGCAATTCTTGAACATACGACCGGATCTACAACCAGCAGAGAAGGAAAGGACAAAAGGGAAATTTTGTACATATCTAAAACCCGCAATGCATACGCTGTCGAAAGAAGAGAAAAAAAGCTTATGTGGATGCCTTCATGGTGTCAAGGTTCCATCCGGGTATTCGTCAAATATTAAAAACCTAGTTTCACTGGAAGATTTAAAATTGACAGGAATGAAGTCTCACGACTGTCATGTTTTAATGACACAGCTTCTTCCCGTTGCAATTCGGGGCATATTGCCACCTCCTGTTAGGCAGACCATCACGAAGCTTTGTTTTTTCTTTAACGCTATTTGTTGCAAAGTAACTGATCCTGACACGTTAGATGCTCTGCAGAAGGAGGTTGTCGTCACTCTTTGTCATCTTGAAATGTATTTTCCACCTTCTTTTTTTGATATTATGGTTCATTTGACCGTTCACCTGGTTAGAGAAATTAAGATGTGTGGACCTGTTTTCTTGCGGTACATGTATCCGTTCGAGAGATACATGGGATTGTTAAAGGGATATGTCAGGAACCGATATCGTCCTGAGGGCAGCATTGTAAGATGTTATGCTGCCGAAGAGGTTATTGAGTTCTGTACTAATTATTTGGATGATGTCAAAGCTATCGGCATCCCTAAATCTCGGCACGAGGGTAGACTTCACGGGGTAGGCACAATCGGTGCGAAATTATTCATGCCCGATAATAAAACCATGTCACTAGCACATTTCCATGTTTTGCAACACCTCACTGACGTTCATCCTTTCTGGGACGAGCATATGACTCTCTTGCGGCGACAGAATCCTAAGAAATCCGACAAGTGGTTGATCGGCGAACACAATAGCAAGTTTCTAGAATGGTTTACACGTAGAGTCATGCAAGCTCCGAAAACAGAAAACATTAAAGAAATTATCAAATTATTGGCTCTTGGTCCAGTCCATGTCGTGAGGACCTTCCAAGGATATGACATCAACGGGTACACATTTTACACAAGAAATCAAGATTCAAAGAGTACCGTTCAAAACAGCGGAGTGACGTTAGTAGCCGTTTCGAGTGATTTTTCAGATCCTAAAGGTGCCGGACCATCGCATGCATCGATGTCATATTACGGGTTTGTTGAAGAAATTTGGGAGCTAGATTATAGAAAATTTAACATCCCGTTATTTATGTGTAAATGGGTCGATAACCGTAGGGGGGTTAAAGTCGACGACGATGGTTTTATTTTAGTGGATTTCAGTAAGGCTGGATACAAGGATGATCCATTTATACTTGCAAGACAAGCCACGCAAGTGTTCTACGTAACGGATCCGGCTGATCGTTCAAGACATGTTGTCCTCTCAGGAAAAAGACGTATCATCGGGATTGATAATGTAGAAGACGAAGAAGCGTACGATCATTTTGATGAGATACCACCGTTTTCCACTGGCATGGCATCTTTACCAACCGGTGAAGATAATGAAACAAGTCACGTGCGCAACGATCATAATGAAGGAGAATGGGTTGAAGAAGTTCCCATTGATCGACAACGATCAAAATGAAACAATTCATACCTAATTTTTATTGGTATGTTATACAAATAAAATTTTAATTGGTTTCAAAATATAAAATAAATTTAATATTCATCAATACCGATGACTTACGGATTTTATTTTTTTCCTTCAGGGATGCATTGAAACACTGGACAACGGGAAGCATGCAAGATATAATTCTTCAATATTTATGACTTTTGTAATTCATGTTAATATATAGCTCTTTTTTTGCATGTTATTTGTAATTTATTATGAGTTCTTGTTTAGTAGCTTTTTTTTTCATGTTATATGTAATTTATAAGCTTTTTTTTTTTAATTTTAAGTTTCATTTTTAGTTTATTTCATGTTATAAGTAATTTATTAGCTTAGTTTTTAAAATTTTAAGGTTCATTTTTGGTTTATTTCGTGTTCTAAGTAATTCTCAAGTTATTAAGATAATATACAAAAATAATGTAGAAGATAATATACTAATATAACTTACAAGATAATTTATAAAAATATACTATAAGCTACTATACTAAAATGAATTTTAAGATAATTTATTAAAATAATTATAAACCAGCATACACATACAGGAAAATTTATGCAAAATTTTTGGTAATTTATCTGGATCGGTTTGTAAGCTAAGAAGCGATCCAGATAACTATCAGGATCGGTTCCATAGATTATCAACCGATTCTGATAGTTATCTGGATCGGTTCATAGATTACAAACCGATCCAGATAGTGTATATGTAATTTAGTTTAATTTATTTAAAAAAACTATAAAAAACTATCTGGATCGGTTTGATCACTAGAACCGATTCAGTTTTTGTATATGTATTTTAGTTTAACTCATTTTAAAAAAAAATTTAGAAACAATTTGAATCGGTTCTCAAAAAGAACCCGATTCAGATAACTATCAGAATCGGTTTTAATCTAAGAAACCGATTCTCATAGTTATCTGGATCGGTTTCTAGTTAAGAAACCGATCCAGATAAATTAGAAAAAATTCTGAATAAATTTATCCTGTAGGTGTGTGATGTTTTATAATTTATTTTCATAAATTATCTTAAAAAATATTTTAGCATAGTAGCTTATAGTATATTTGTATAAATTATCTTGTAAGTTATTTTAGTACATGAGCTTCTAAATTATTTATGTATATAAGGTGGCAATAAATTGAGAATTACTTACAACATGAAATAAACCAAAAATGAACATTAAAATTTTAAAAAAGAAGCTAATAAATTAAGATAATATACAAAATTAATTTTTGGTTTAAAATGATGTTCAAAAATTCATTTTTGGTGTATTTCATGTTGTAAGTAATTCTCAAGTTATTAAGATAAGAGATGGGCTATATGTTGTGCTTTGCAAAGTAAAGCCATCGTTTTACATCGGCTTACTTTTTGGATTTTGAAAGTCCAAAACGTAGATCCGACCGTTCAAGTTGATCTACATATTGAAATGTGCTTGCAGACCAAATTTTACATTTTTTGGAATTTTTTTACTATTTATTAAGCCACATTGAAAATTGCTGATCACATGGTCCAGAAAAAACAGTGCAACAAAATTCTGGACCATGTGATCAGCAATTTTCAATGTGGCTTAATAAATAGTAGAAAAATTCCAAAAAATGTAAAATTTGGTCTGCAAGCACATTTCAATATGTAGATCAACTTGAACGGTCGGATCTACGTTTTGGACTTTCAAAATCCAAAAAGTAAGCCGATGTAAAACGATGGCTTTAGTTTGCAAAGCACAACATATAGCCCATCTCTTATCTTAATAACTTGAGAATTACTTACAACATGAAATACACCAAAAATGAATTTTTGAACATCATTTTAAACCAAAAATTAATTTTGTATATTATCTTAATTTATTAGCTTCTTTTTTAAAATTTTAATGTTCATTTTTGGTTTATTTCATGTTGTAAGTAATTCTCAATTTATTGCCACCTTATATGCAAAAATAATTTAGAAGCTCATGTACTAAAATAACTTACAAGATAATTTATACAAATATACTATAAGCTACTATGCTAAAATATTTTTTAAGATAATATATGAAAATAAATTATAAAACATCACACACCTACAGGATAAATTTATTCAGAATTTTTTCTAATTTATCTGGATCGGTTTCTTAACTAGAAACCGATCCAGATAACTATCAGAATCGGTTTTTTAGATTTAAACCGATTTTGATAGTTATCTGAATCGGTCTCTTGTTGAGAAACCGATTCAGATTGTTTCTAAATTTTTTTGGTTTAATTCATTTTAAATTTTTTTTAAAAACTATCTGAATCGGTTACTTAACTATAAACCGATTCAGATAAATGTCAGAATCGGTTCTGGAAGTATAACTGATCCAGCTACCTATCTGAATCGGTTCCTTTACTAGAAACCGATTCTGATTGTGTATATGTATTTGAGGTTATTTCATTTTAAAAAAAAATTAAAAAACTATCTGAATCGGTTTCTTTACTAGAAACCGATCCAGAAAAGTACCAGAATCGGTTTAATGCTAAGGAACCGATGCTGATAACTATCAGAATCGGTTTCTAGTTAAGGAACCGATTCAGATAGTTTATTTTTAAGATGCCGCCCGAGAACTTAGCTAAATTTTGAATCCCTTATTTCTCTCTTTCTCTCTTTCTCTGTTTCACTCTAGGCCTCCCTCTCCTCTTCCAAAAACCCTCTCCTCTTCCGAAAAGTAGAGAAGGAGATCGCCCTCTCCTCTGTCTAGCCACTCTAGCCGTTGAGCAACCGCGCCGACGCCCTCTCCTCTGGCTAGCCACTCTAGCCGTTGAGCAACCGCGCCGACGCCCTCTCCTCTAGCCGCTGCCCTCTCCTCCGTCGCCGCCCTAGCCGTCGAGCCGCCCTCTCTCTGATCAGACCTAGCCGCCGCCCTCTCTGATCTAACGAGGTAATTAACTCTCTTGCTCTGCTTGTTTCGATTGTTGCCATTTACTTGTGTCTTTGCCGGCCGGGTTGTTGATTTTCCCGGAAGGCATTAGTTGATTCACTTGCTTGTTAAAAAAATAGACTTCTTCTATCGGTAATTTGAGAAAAATGCAGTAATTTGTGAATTGCATGAATTGCTTGTCAATTTCTGAATATATTGGTTGCCAATTTCTGAATTGCATGAATTGCATGAATTGCATAACCTATATTTCTGAATTAGTGCATATATTGCACTAATTAGTGCATATATTAGTGCATATATTGCTTGTTAAAAAAATGAATATATTGCACTAATTAGTGCATATATTTCTGAATTGCACTAATTAGTGCATATAGTGCATATAGTGCATATATTGCATATATTGCACTAATAATTAGTGCATATATTTCTGAATTACACTAATCAGTGCATATAGTGCATATATTGCATATATTGACTAATTAGTGCATATATTGCTTCTATTAATGTAGTGCAACTATTGCTTGTTAAAAAAAATGAATATATTAGTGCATATAGTGCATATATTGCACTAATTAATTAGTGCATTTATTTCTGAATTGCATGAATTGCATAACATATATTGCTTGTTAAAAAAAAGTGCAGATATGGAAGGTGATGGTGAGCCAGCCCCGGTTAAGAAACGAGGAAGAGGGCGTAACCAAATTAAGGACAAGTTTAATGAGAAAGGCAAAAAGCTTGAAATTGACAAATTTTTCCGGCCGATTATTACTCGAGAGACAACTTGTTTTTCGACGGAATTTGGGATATTGGTACGAAAGAATGTTCCTATAAGGTACCAAAGATGGAAAGATGTTCCAGAAGAGTTCAAACTCAAAATATGGGAAACACTTAAGGTAAATAAAAGGTGTACTAATTAATTTCAAAAGCTTTCGTTTGATATTAACTAACTCTACATTGTTTTTTCTATTTGTTTGGCAGCTGGACTGGGGTATAAGGGACGAGGAAGAGGTGAAGAAATATTACTATCAGAGAATGGCAGAGCGTCACCGGAAGTGGCGAACCGATATGACTAAACTGTGGCGCGAGGGTGGGACGCCAGATTTTGCCAAAGAACATATTGAAGAAAATGACTGGGAAGTATTTGTCGCGTACCGAGAGACGGAGGAATTTGGTGTATGTTTATTTATACCGACCACCTACCTTATCTCTAATTTAAGAATTCAATTTTTTTTATAATTAAAGCCAATTGTTTCTTTTTCAAATTGCAGATTGCCAGCCGGATTGGGAAGGATAATCAGGCCCAAAACAAGTACCCGCATTTCTTAGGATCCAGAGGTTATAACGGGGAGGGTTTCCAGAATAGGCTTAGAGATGCTATGCAGGCGATTGCAAACGAGAAAGCATCTAGTGATCCGTCTTCCCAGGGTTCTTGTAGTACTGCATTGACACAAGACGATGTTATTGAGATGTCGGTTGAGCATAGGCACGTCTGCTGGAAACTAGGAAGACAGAAACTCAACGACGAGACCAAGGAACGCTATTATCCAGATACTTACGCACCGGTCATCAACAGAATTGTGAGGATTTATATATTGCCATTAATTTAATTTCAACTTTAATTTATTATGTTATAATAACATGCATGTTGTCATTTCAGGAAGAACAAGAAGCGGCTTTCAAACAAGGATTGTTGGCCGTCGCACGATATGACGATGTTCTGGGAAAATCTCTGCCAAATCCAGAACATCCTGGGAGGGTGAGAGGAGTGGGAGGCCTGGTTCCAATGACGAAAACATACGGGAGGTGCTCAACGAGGAAGACACGCACTCCCTCGAGGTCTGAAGAAGATTTTGACGCGAGAGTGGATCAAAGAGTGGAGGAGAGAGTAAGAGGACTAGAGGACAGATTACGACAAGAAATGAGACAAGAGATGAAATCTGAAATGGCAATTTTGCTTCGGCAGGCAATGGGCCAACCAGAACCGGTGTTTAGCCCAACAATTGTTCAGAGCAGCTGCCAGTCAGTCAAACCTTTGGAAGATCTTTCCGGGTTTACTGAGGTAATGCAAATTCAAATTTATTTTACATTACATGTCTTAGTTTCATACATATTATTTTATTCGAGTACAAACGTTTATTTGTACAGGAGAGGGAACTGAGCTGTAGACTCCAGGCGGATGTAGGTGGAAATATTCTTTCTGTGGCTAGAGGGACAATTCACCTTCCAGTCGTAGAAGGTGCAACAATTCACGGTGTGCCTATACCGCCCGACTATGCAAGAGTAACGGTGGATGCTATTGAGGATGCGGATTTCTTAGAACTCCCCTTACCTCTACCAAATGACGAGCACGCAGATCTTGCATCGGTCCTCGCTAGTTTCACTGCATGGCCGATGTCCATGATATTGACATGTCCAGTTGAGGTATATTGTTATTACAACTTCTTATACTTCTTAATTTGTATCTATATGATAGAGTTGTAGTTGATCCTTGATTTTATTTCAATTTATTGTGGAATTTGCAGGAACCAGGCAATGAGTTACAAGCTCCTGGAGGTGGGAAAGCAACGAGTCACATCAAGGCGTTTGATCCTATCAATTTTGACAAGCTGGGACGAACATTCAAGCAGCTGCGTGATCGGTTTTCGGAGCTAGATGGCAGTCCATTCGAAATCGATCCGCCACTTGATCTTTTCTGTTCGACAAGCTCCATACACGTTTATGCAGATGATTATGCGACCTTGCTTACACCAAAGGAGTGGCTCAGTGTACCAGTTATTCAGATCTGGATGCTGTGAGTTAATATTCGTAATAATTGCAGAATCTAGTACTTTCAATTTAATTTTAATCACCTGTATACCTTTTTTTTGCAGGCATTTGCACAAATTCATAAAGGAGGAATTTCCCGATGAGCAGATTGGTTTCATGGACCCCGGTCGAACAAATGCCATGATATTGAATGAAAATCGAGGTCGTGTACTTCAATACATAGGGACAGTGCTCAAGGAAAATCGGGACAAGCGATTGATATTCATACCTTACCATCAAGTGTTAGTGTTATATATATATTCTAATTTTATTATATTTCTTTCAATTCATACAAATTGTAGAATATGACATGCTACAAACCTAACATGCAGAGATCATTGGATATTGACCGTGCTTATGCCAAGAGAAAGTGCTTTGTACGTGTACGATTCCAATAAGAAGTTTAAAATAATGCTAATGATCACTGCTGCGATCGAGGAGTAAGTGCCTTCCTAATTTTTTTATTATTTTGTCATTTTAAATTTCACTCATAAGTACTGATTGTTCAATGTGTTCATATTTCAACAGTGTCTTCATCAAGGAAATGGGTACTCCTTTAACGGTTCATCAAGATTGCAAGGTAATACTTTCTATTGAGATATGATTATAGGGACTTAGATGCAAAAAGTTGTGAATATCTAGACATATAAGCCATTTGTAGGCTTATTAAGTTATTAACCTACATTTCAATTTTCTCAAACTTGTTATATAGTGCCCGCAACAACCGGCCGGTTGGGAATGTGCATATTATGTTATGTTGCTTATGCAAGACATAATAAAAGAACACCTCAATGATTTTCCGAACTTAACGGTATGTATGCATTTAAATATTATCCAAAAGTAATTAAGCATTGTTGCTTCACTTATAATGAAATAGACAATTAATTGTGCATGCTCTTCTATCTTTAAAAAAATGCAGGATATTCCTCCTAGACATACTATACAACGCGTGAGCGAATTTCGGAAAATGTGGGTTCAAATGTTCCTAGATGAGATAAAGCCGAGAAGAATTTAGGATGGATGTGTAAGCTTAATTTGCATGAACATGAATTTTTTGTAACAATTTTTATTTTTTGTGTGATATTTAATTTAGTATGTTGTAGTTGATAATTTAGGATGTGATTTAATTTAGTATATTGTATTTGATAATTTAGGATGTGATTTAATTTAGTATGTTGTATGCAAAAAAACAATATTTTGGCATTTGCGGCCAGCATATATGGAAGCTGGCCAATTAATTAAAAAAGTTTTTTTTTCATTTAATAAAACAACAGGATCGGTTTCTAGTTAAAAACCGATCTAGATACCTATTTTTATTTATAAAAAAAATTACAAATAACTATCAGAATCGGTTCTAAAGAGAAGAACCGAGCCTGCTATGTATCTGGATCGGTTATAGATTTTAAACCGATCCTGATTTATGGATATTAAAAAAAAAAAAAAAGTTTTAGAATCGGTTCTTAGATTCGGAACCGATTCTGATTGTTTGATATAAAAAATTCAGTAAAAAAGTATTAGAATCGGTTTAAACAACAACCGATTCAGATAGTTATCAGAATCGGTTCTTAAATTGAGAACCGATTCTGATTGTTTTATATAAAAAATGAGTTTAAAAACTATTAGAATCGGTTCCAACTAAAAACCGATTCAGATAGTTATCAGAATCGGTTCTTAGATTGAGAACCGATTCTGATTGTTTGATATAAAAAATGAGTAAAAAAACTATTAGAATCGGTTCTAATTATCAGCCGATTCAGATAGTTATCAGAATCGGTTCTTAGATTGACAACCGATTTAGAATAATGTTTATTAGAATCGGATAAAATTAAGAACCGATTCTAATAGTTTCTAGTTTAGATCGGTTATTTAGACAACCGATTCTAATAGTCACTAATCTGGATCGGTTATTTAACCGATTCAGATTATTATCGTATCAGTAACGCCTGGGTCAGGATCGGTAGTAATCCGATACTGATATGCGTATATAACCGATTCTGATACCTTATTTTCCACTAGTGAATATAATTTCTCTATACAAAAATATGACAGATTGGTACAGTTTTAGCGATTAATTGACAGAGGTCAGAAATCAGAAAAGCTGAAATTCCAGTGAGCAGTCCTATAATTTTGACCAAATTCAAAATTGAATTTAAAGAACATGGCTACATGGATTTTTGTGTTCTTTATATCAAAATAAAGGTATGAAAGTCTAGTTTTCAGATAATATAATTTCTCTATACAAAAATATTACAGATTGGTACAATTTTAGCGATTAATTAACAGAGGTCAGAATTCAGAAAAGCTGAAATTTCAGTGAGCAGTCCAATAATTCTCAGATTTGGTGCCGTTTTGGTTTTTTTTTTTTTTGTGTGCTATAATTAAAAACTTCGGTGTAATAGATGTAATTTAAACTCAAGTCTCCACAATCACAAAATGTAATTTTAACCACTAACTACAAGTAAACAAAATAAAATCAATTAAATTTCAATATACATGGTATTGCATGATATTTATTTGGACCGTCCAGTTTAGCCAAACAGCTTAAGCATGTTGCTTAATTTTAATTATAGACATGATTGACAAAAAAAATGCTGAAAACCGTACAGATTGGATAAATTTATAATTGAAAAAGGTTAGGAGCTTTTAATTTAATTTTGTGTAGTTTAAGATTCAAGTTAGTCTTTGGTCTAGTGGCAAGGTAATGTTCTCCGTGTGGAAGGTTACATGTTCAAAATTCAGAAGGACAATCTTTTGTAAATATTTAATGAGTGAGGCTATGGTGCTATGCATAGCACGGATGGCTAGTGTACTACGGCTCAATATGGTACTTTTTAAAATCCTAACGGTCGATCCGACCGTTCAATGTGATAATTATATGAATATGTACTTGCAAACTAAATTTTACATTTTTTCAAATTTTTTTACTATTTTTTTAGATAGGTAGAATTTTGATGGTCCAGAATTTTCAAAAAACGCTGATTTTTCTACCTATCTAAAAAAATAGTAAAAAAATTCGAAAAAATGTAAAATTTAGTTTGCAAGTACATATTCATATGATTATCACATTGAACGGTCGGATCGACCGTTAGGATTTTAAAAAGTACCATATTGAGCCGTAGTACACTAAGCATGTGTGCTATGCATAGCACCATAGCCTCACTCATATTTAATAATTGAGTGACTTGACCTCTATCCTTTACTCAAGCAAAAAAAACCCTGCAATAAGATAACTCAATAGTTGTTATTTTCTACTCCGGTTAATTTGTTACAGTAAAGAGATGCTCATAAGTTTGTATTGTTTTTCCTCAATAATTCATCGTGAAACAATGTTTAATTATTTATTCCAGCTCCTCTATGTGCATTCTGACCTCATGGACTTTAAGCTTTACCTAAAATCTAACAATAAAAACTGATCGGGTACGTACAACTAATGCGTACTGACAATTTTTTAAGCTCTTCTCTTATACTGGTTTTATATACTGATCTTTCTCTCATTAACAATAGATTTAATGACATAATACCAATTCAGCCATGTACAATTCCTCTAGCATTTTTTATTCCTTCTTTGTTGTTCTAGTATTTAAAGGCCACTTTGTTGCCATACTCTTCCCAGTTTAAACAAGGTTAACTCTCTCTTTCTTCTTTTTTTGAAAAACTTGGCAGTGGCTGCCAAACAACTCTCTCTTTCTTCTCTCTGTCTCTCTCTCTCTCTGAGACGAGAAGCTTCAGATTGATCGATATCTCAGGTATTTTTCAGAGTTTGAATTCCCTTTGTGTAATTCTTGTTGTGTTCTTTTCACAACTTGTTCATGCTACTATTTAAGTGCTGAAGTTGAAAGTTAGTTATTTGTACGACTTGATTGGATAGGAGTCACATGATTTAATTTATACACTAGTTCTCTTTCTTGTTACGGCATTTTCTTACTCCATTGGATCCACTATCTTATTCGCCATTTACTTTTAAGGAACATTGTGCAGAGTCTGTGAATTGCCAATTATTCTTTTTTGAAATCTGTCAGATATATAATTGTAATTAATAAGAACCAATTGTTTGGGTGATCAGGTTAATTAGTTCTAAAATCCACTGAAATGGTGAAGATCTGTTGCATCGGCGCTGGATATGTGGGCGGTCCCACAATGGCAGTCATAGCTCTGAAATGTCCAGAGGTAGAGGTTGTGGTAGTGGACATCAGTGCTGCCCGAATTGATGCATGGAACAGCGACAAGCTCCCGATCTATGAGCCTGATCTTGATGATGTGGTCAAGGCTTGCCGAGACCGCAATCTCTTCTTCAGCACAGATATCGAGAAACATGTCGCAGATTCCGAAATCCTCTTCCTTTCTGTAAACACCCCAACCAAGACCTGCGGCCTCGGCGCTGGTAAATATATTAATTTTAATTTCTTCCTAATTCATTGTCTCTTAATTACTCAATATGACAATATGCATGTATGATTTAATTTATTTCAAATCTAATGCAAACAATGCTACTACAGGAAAGGCCGCTGATCTCACCTTCTGGGAGAAAGCAGCTCGCATGATCGCCGACGTGTCCAAATCTGACAAGATTGTGGTCGAAAAATCTACAGTACCAGTAAAAACTGCAGAGGCAATCGACAAGATACTAAATCACAATAGTAACGGTGTAAAATACCAAGTCCTATCCAACCCTGAGTTCCTTTCCGAAGGAACCGCCATCGAAGATCTATTATATCCTGAAAGAGTACTAATCGGTGGAAGGGAAACACCGGAGGGACGAAAGGCTGTTCAGAAACTGAAGGAAATTTATGCGCACTGGGTCCCTGATAATTTGATCATAACAACAAATCTCTGGTCGGCTGAGTTGTCTAAGCTTGCATCCAACGCTTTTCAAGCTCAGCGTGTCTCTTCCATAAATGCCATGTCAGCACTGTGCGAGGCCACGGGTGCAAGTGTATCTGAGGTGGCATATGCAATTGGCATGGACTCGAGGATTGGACCGAAGTTCTTGAATGCAAGTGTCGGGTTTGGTGGCTCGTGCTTTCAAAAGGATATACTTAATTTGGTTTATATTTGTGAGTGCAATGGTCTTCCTGAGGTAGCAAATTACTGGAAGCAGGTAATCAAGATCAATGATTACCAGAAAAGACGGTTTCTGAACCGTGTTATCTCCTCCATGTTCAACACAGTATCAGGGAAAAAGATTGCCATTTTGGGGTTTGCATTTAAAAAAGATACTGCGGATACTAGAGAATCGGCATCGATCTATGTTTCTCAGGGTTTGTTAAGGGAGAATGCCATTATAAGCATCTACGACCCGAAAGTCACCGAGGATCAAATTCAGTATGATCTTGGCACGAACAAGTTGGATTGGGACAACCCGATCCCACTACAGCCGATGAGCCCGAATGCTACTAAGCAAATCACCATGGCGTGGGACCCGTATACAGCGACCCAGGGGGCCCATGGTGTGTGTATCTTGACCGAGTGGGAGGAGTTCAAGGACCTAGACTACCAGAGAATCTACGATGGGATGCAAAAGCCGGCTTTTATGTTTGATGGCCGCAACATGGTAGATGCGGTGAAGCTCAGAGAGATCGGGTACATTGTCTACTCAATTGGTAGGCCACTTGACCCCTGGCTAGCAGACATGCCAGAAGTAGCATAATTTATCAATTTATCGACTTCTGGTATAGAGAGAAAATTATTTCGTTCTTTTATAAACGATTATCATGCTGATACGGTGATGAAATGTGGTGTTTTTTCTTTTAATAAACAATCGTTGTGCTTATTTGGTAATTTGTTGAAATAGTCCAAGATGAAATATAAACATTGATCTTGTGTTTCTTCTTCTTCTGATTTTTTTTCTTTTTTTAACAATTTGGTCACCCTTATTAGTATGTCTTTTTTCTTTTTTTTTTTAAATCCACCCTTATTAGTATGTCAAAATCAGCAAACAGACTATGCAACCTTGAATTAAATTCTTCGCATTTCGGCATTGTATCCAATTTCTGCACCCTTTGCCACAAATAAGCGGCAAAACAAAATACTTAAATGACTAAATTGATTGAGTCTATGGTACTATGCATATCACGATTTGGTACGTAATACGGATCATTATTTTTGTTTTTGATATTCTAACAGTCGATTCAAACTGTTCAAAATGATTTTCATATAAATATGTACTTGTAGATCAAATTTTATATTTTTTAATTTTTTTTACTATTTTCCAAAATAGATAGAAAATCACTGTTTTTGAATGGTCGAAAATTTTCAGATCAAGTTATTTTCTATCTTACTTAAAAAATAGTAAAAAAAGATCCAAAAAAAATATAAAATTCGGTTTGCAAGTACATATTCATATGGGATCATGTTGAACGGTTTGGATCGACCGTTAGAATTTTGAAAACATAAATATTGATTTGTATTACAGACCAACTCATGATATGCATAGTACCATAGACTCACTCGACTAAATTTATCAATAAAAATAGTGTTGAGATATTAATATTTTTTTTTTCTGTACAACATAATGACTAATGAGTTAGGCTATGCTTCTTTGAAATGTACAGTGCCTCAATATAACAATTGTCGGATGTGCTTCTACTTTTATCTAGTATGGATGTTGACACAGATCCGACACATGCTATATCAAAACACATTAGATAGATGTACATTATAAAACACCATAGCATCACTCATTATTAATATCCCACCACTATTTTGTTGTAATGAATTTGTTACTACTATTTTAATTGTTATAGTTTATAAGAAATTAAGAATTATAGAATTTGGGTTCCCTAAAGTAACCCAATCTTTTAATTTGAATCCGGACCGTCCAATATGTGTTTGGCACGAATAATAAAGAACCCCCCCCCCCCCCCCCCCAGCCGCGGCCCACACACGGATCTGTATCATCTGCATTAACTCAAAAGGGAATCTTTTGAGTTAATGAATTTTAACCGTCTGATTTTAAACGGAACCAATCCAGCTCGTGCCTATAACATAAGGGCTCTTTAATATTAGTGCAGATCTAGTTTGCACGAATCTTAAAATAGTTTGGATGGTCGAGATCCATTAACTCGAAAGATTCCCTTTTGAGTTAATGCAGACGATACGAATTCCCCACACACCCCCTCCTGCATTACATCCCGGGCCGGTTTGGCGTGGATTCTAAACAGACGGTGCAGATACAAACTCATATATTGGGTTACTCTAGGGGATCAGGACCCAGAATTATAATGGATCAGATTGAATTTTTCATTATAATAGAACATCTAATGCTGGTTTTATTAAGACCAAAAATTTTAGCCCAACGAGACTATCCTGTGATTATATCTTCGCAGCCCATTTGCGTTTTTCTTTTCTTAGTTCCAAAGCTCCTATTTCAGATCGCCTCCTCTCTCATCGCCTCTCCTACTCGGATCCGTATCCTCCCAGGTACCTGACTCAAGCAAATTAAAACGGACGGCCCTGATTAAACCTATATGGGCCAAACTCAATCCGGTGCCTATGGAGACTGTAGGGATCTGTTTTGAGATTCGTTTCCTACACTCCTCTGATCAGATTTTCCCACTCGCATTTCATTTTTAAGGTCATCTGCTCATTGTCTCTCTCTATCATCTTTCTCTCCTCTAATTTGTCTCAATGCTTAGAGGAATTATTAATTAGACGAAGTTTCTTTTGAAGCTGCTGGCAATACCAAACTCAGCAAAAATAATTAAAAGGATTAATCTAGTGCATATTAGATTTATATCTAATAAATCTATTGTAACATTTTGTAAAATACAATTCTGAAATTTATAATCGAAAGTATTATACGAAATGCTTGAATGTGTTTTTCAATAAAATACGTACATTGTTAATTAAAGTTTTAAAACATTCATAAAATACCCTGAAACTGGAAATTGAACAAATTGTATTGTATAAGAATTTTATCAATTGAAATATTAGAAAGCAATTAAAATATTACGATGTTACATTTCATAATATGCATATGGGAAAATTTCTCATTATTAAAGTGAATTTCTATAAGGAACTTGTCAAGTATAAATAATACTTTCTAAATAGATGAGGAAATTAAAATATTCTAAATGTAATTACAGTAACATGTATTATTATAATTTATTCCACTGAAACGAATATATAATGTCAATTTCATGGTTTCAAATTATATATAATTTTTAGTCCAAAAATGTATACAAGTCTACAAGAATTTAGAAATTGAGAAATTAAGAATACAAACACATTAGAATTAGAACACGATAATAGTTTCTTTTAATTATTAATTTTTTTGGGCTGGTTTGCAAAATCTGAAAGTTTAAACGTTAATCTATTTTTAGATATTATGCGACGTTTGACCTCTCTTGACCTCTTTATATAGAAACTTCCTTTTTTTCCTTTATATTTTTCTCTCAACATGAGAAAGACTTTTCCATCTCTCTCTATTGCTGATGTGTACGTACGAAAAGTTTTTACTCTCTGAAGCAAGAGCATGGTTTTAGACTTGAGGATTGAATTCATGGTATCCCTCTTCTCCTCTCTATTTGCGTTAATGACCATATTTCTCCCTCTATGTGTTGTTATTGCTATGAGTTGTGATTTTGAATCTGTACATAACTTATTGGTATATTGTATTTTTAGTTTTTGATTTGAAAACTCAATCCATAACAATACTAGTCAGCTAGCTAGCCTCAAATAGAACTGCACCACTTTATTATTGCTCCTGTTAGCTATTGTTTTGGTCCGAATTAAGTACTTTATTGCTCATTTTTTTTCATTCAATTGATATCATGAATTCGCTATTCTGTATTTATTTTCTTTTCTTTGGATCAAGCATATTTTGAAAAATTAATTGAATTGGGTGCAGGCTTTAAGAAGCTTAATTATTACAATGGATAAGAGTTGGGTGCACCTTGATAGAAGAACTAACTGCTGGTTATGTGAAAGGAATGAAAGATTTTGTGGCATCGATCGGCTTTTGCTAACGTAGCTCAAGTAAACACAATCCGTTGCCCCTGTTGTAAATGTCGAAATGTAGTCTTTAGGGCACGTAGTGAGGTGGAGTTTCATTTGGTTAAAAATGGTATGGATGAGTCCTACAAAATTTCATTTTGGACATAGCATGGGGAGGAATATATTTCAAAACAAATGTAGATCTGGATCGTGAGAATCTTGAATGCACAAGAGATGGTGCAAATCTTAAGTCGAGGTGAAATCTAGGGTGATTGTAATTTTGAGAAGGAACCAGGGACGGATTTAGGATTTTCGTCAGGGGGCAAAAAAAATATCGAATTAGATTTAAATATCTAATTGGGTTTAAATTCATTAACCAATTGGGTACTTGATAAAAAACAATGCTTTAACTTATACTTTCCAATGCTTTGACTTGTAATTTCTAATGCTCTGACTTATAATTTTAATTACCAATCAAAATTCAACAAATTTATTTCAATTTTAACTCTAAATTTAACCCGAATTATAAATCAAACGACCAGAAGAGGCAAAAAAAAATTTAGAGGGGCAAAATCGGTCGGAATCGATAAATCTCCACTAAAACTCAAAATCCAGGGTCCGCCCCTAGGAGGAACTACCGGTCCTGAGATTGTTAATTACAAAGTTGATAGCTCCTATCATGCTTCTAAAAAAAGAGATTGTTAATTACAGCAAAGAACCAATACATAGCTGAATTTTTTTATATATTATTGAAGTGCCCGATCTTTCTTTTTTTTACTATTTTTGAAAAAAAAAATATAAACCCAATAGCCATTTTTTTGTGAAAATTCTAGAATTACCAGGTTCGCAGCGCAACCAACAGACATATTTAATCTGCATATAAATCCAGTGAAATCAATATCTGCGCAACTGATTTGGTTGTACAGATTATATATGCAAACCTGATAATTCTGATTTTTTTTCTTCCAAAAAATGGCTACTGTCTTAATTTACACAACGCATTTTGTTATTGACGATTATACTGGTGCAGCTAACAAATTGGGCTTAACTTAAATATATTCAACTATACATTAAAAATAATTATAATGTAGAAGATAAGAAAAAATATTCAACTACTAAGAAGCAAGTCACATATAGAAGTCACATATAGAAGATAAGAAAAAATATTCAACACCCACGATCGGATACTGGTAAACTACACGGATGCTGTTAATGATACCAGATATAGTAGAAAGTTCAAAGAAATACTGTTGATTACACAGTTCGTACTGTGACGAGAAAGAGGGACAAGAATATTCCGAGACTTGAACAAAGAGGTGACGGAACTGGCTCAAGAAGTCCAAGACCGGTTGAGATATATGGAGATGAAAGAATTCAGATAACATGGCAACAAGACACCAACTTTACGTTTCATATGGTCTTTTTACGTTTTTAGCCTAAAATTGTGTTTAATTTCCTTTTCATGCTTTACTTTCGAACTTTAAAAGGGCTCAAATGTTTGAGCTCCCTCTCTTTTTTTATTTCAAATGGTGGTTGTCATTCTCTTGTAACGGAACCTTAATATTAATATAAATGGGGGCTAGACCCACATTTTTATTAAAAAAAAAGGTCACATATAGAAGATGAGAAAAAAGAGAGCTACAATGATCCTATAGTGGCGTTTGGAAGTAATAATTAAAGCCTGGCCCAATTAAACCCGGCCTATTATAAAGGTGCTTCTTAGGATAAGGGAAAATATAACGTAATCAATTCATTATTGGTTTATTGGAAAGTACTAAAATTGTAAGGCACAAAATATCAAGTTTTATAACAATATTCCAGATAATTATAATTCGTTATATTATTTCAGAAATTTATTATTCATCAACTAAATCATGTTATTTTTGACAATAAAGTTACTAAACTCGTAATTTCTTCCCTAAATATTTATTGGGTACGAAATTAATGTTTAATCAATAAAATATAGGAATGTGTTGGTAAATAGTTTGGAGTGAGTCTATGATACTATGCATAGCACGAATTGGCCTGTAATAAGAAAATATTTTTGTTTTCCAAATCCTAAAGGTTAATCAAAACCGTTCAATATGATCCTCATATGAATATGTACTTGCAGACAGAATTTTATATATTTTTTAAATTTTTTATTATTTTTTAAGATAGGTAGAAAATCACTTGATCTGAAAAGTCTGGACCATTCAAAAACAGTGATATTCTACCCTATCTTGAAAAATAGTATAAAATTCAGAAAAATAAAAAATTCGGTCTGCAAGTGGAATCATGTTAAATGGTTCATATTGATTGTTAGAATTTGAAAAACAAAAATATTAATTCATATTACGGACTAATCCATACTATGCATAATATCATAGACTCACTCACAGTTTTGATACTCAAACAAATAATTAAGTCTCATTAGGTGGTGGTGAGACTCAAATATATATTATTTGTCCCACTAGTCAAGATCAATAAGGCTCGAACAATATTAGTTTGAGTCTCACCGGTCAAAAAATTTTAAGTAAAAGTTAGAGAACAAGTTATTCAACTATTTAATATCTGTAAAAAAAAAAAAATTCATCTGATTTTTGAACTTGCAATCTCTCACACAGAAAAACATTGTCTCTGTCAATAAATCAAAACTCATTCTTAATTAAACTCAATTTTAATATAGTTTGAATTCTGATCCAGTAGGATAAAAAGGACGAGAAATGAATAATACTCATTTTCAATGCTTTCAATTTTTAATTTGCAATACCTACAACTTCAATCTAGAATATATTTTTATTAATAAAAAATTTGGCCCTCCCCACGACCATCCCCTACCCCAACCAAAAAAAAAACTTAAAAGAAAGAATGAGTCTAGTAAGAAAGAAAAGATCCCGAATTTTTATTTATATTTTAACAAAAAAAAAAAACGAAATTCAAAACATGATTTTCAATTTTCGAAATTTCGAAGCGTGTCCTTAATTACCACCGTGTTGCTAGTGGTAGGAAAAAATATTTAATACCACTAGCAAGCGGTACATTTCTAAAAAAAAATTGACCGGATTTGAGTTCTAATGAATATAGTTTTTTATTAGTTTTTAAAAATAGATGAAATCTTATAATTTATATGTACTAGAAGGATCATGAAATAAAATAAATAAAATATCTTAAAATTTAGATATACTAGAAGGACCACGAAACATTTTTCAGGCCTAATTTTTTGTGATTGAAAATACTATTTTTTTGGTGTGTAGCTGAAAAAAAGAAGAAGAAATATTTGGATCCGACTTATTGACCCCGGTTGAAACTTTTGATATGGGTCGATAAAAATGTTTCGTGGTTCTTCTAGTATATTCAAATTCTAAGGTACTCCATCAATTTCTCTAGAATTGTTTTTAGGAAAAATATTTAAATATTAAAAATATAAAAGGACTTATAGAGAAATAGATGAAGTAACTTAGAATTTGAATGTACGATAAGAAGTACAAAAATGAACCGGATCCAAAGTTTGAACCGGAATCAATGTCTTGGGTCCAAACATTTTATTATTTTTCCAGCAACAATAAATCCGGCTCGAAAAATGTTTGGAATTTTGGACATTGATTCCGATCCAAATTTTGGATTTCGAGTTATTTGTCGTAGTCCTTCTAGTACATTCAAATTCTAAGGTACTCTATATATTTTATAAAAGTCATTTTATAATTTCATAATTTCATATTTTTTAAAATACTTCAAGAGAAATAAATGTTGTACCTTAGAATTTAAATGCACTATAAGGAGAACAATTTTATTAACTCATATCCAAAGTTTGAAGTAGGATCAATAACTCGGATTCAAATTTTATTTTTCAGCAACACTAAGAAGTTTTTGTTTTCAACTACAAAAAATCCGGCATGAAAAATATTTTGTGATAATTCTATTACATCTAATTAAATTTTAAAATATTTCAACAATTTTGTTTTGTAGTTTTTTTATAAATATAAATTGTGAGAAATTCTATCTATTTAAAAAAAATACAAACTTTTATATTCCTTAGAATTTAAATCCGGTCAAATTTTTTGAGAAATGTATCACTAACAATACTAGCCGTGAAGGCACGCTTCAAAATTTCGAAAGTTAGAAAGTTTTTTTTTTTGAAAAAATTGGCAGCGGCTGCCAATATGGGAAAGTTAGAAAGTTGGAGGTTATGTTTGAGATTTCGTTTTTATTAAGATACGAATAAAATTTCGGGAAAAGATCGGCTTCCAAAATTTTAGGAAGGAAACAAAATGTTCGAAAGCTTTAACTACAATTCTGACAACACTATATGCATTATTGTAAAACTTTCTTATTTCAAAAAAGAGATGGGAGCAAAGTCAGCAGTCAGCACAAAGAAATTCGTAATATTGTAAAATTTTAAAGCCTGCTAACAGTCCCCGCAGGAAATTTGCATCAAGCTCGTCCATCTACAGTGACAAAAGAATAGTTCCGATTAAATTTGACAGGGTAAAAAATTCGTAATTCAGAAATAATTAGGATATAATTCGGAAATGATTCAGTACCATAAGGAAGCAAAAAAAAAAAACCCCAAAATAAACTCCAAATTTTTTTTTTTTAAAAGTTTCGCATTTTTTTTATTCGCGAATAAAATGTATTATACGTTTTTTTTTGCATTTTATTCGGTATTTGGTTCAGAAACGACAAAAAAACGAATAAAACGTGAATAAGTCGCGAATCATGTCACTATGCGTCCATCAATTAGAAGTTTAGAACACGTCATGTTACCCTCGAGTCAACCGTGATTCTCTCATGTGCTAACTATGTACAGATTTGACACTCGAGTGATTCTGCCATGTGCTATGTACAAATTAGATAAAGAAAATAATTTGAGTTGGCAGAGAGCATGACACCGATTTTTTTTTTTCTTATCGTCTTCCGAAAAAAAAAAATTCATATTTAAGAAAAAATTTAGAATATTTATTATCTGCGCAACTAAAATGGTATGAAATTCAGTAAAATCACTAACTGTGCAGATAATATCTAAGCACCAAATTAATATTATGAAATCTAGGGAAATCAATTTCTCCGCAACCAGTTTAGGATTGCATAGATAATATCTGGTAATTCTGCAATTTTTTCAAAAAAGTGACATTTGGGTAATTTTTATTGATGGTCGAGCTGACGAGGAAATTACCCTAGCAAGTACAGAAAGGCATTCTGAAAGGAAATTTGTACTGATAACGCCACGAAAGGTTCAGAAACCCTAATGATTTATCAGTACCAATTTATCAAATATACATATATATATCTTCAATCCCATAATAGAACTTAAAGGAAACGATGAGCACAAGTAATAAATAAAGAAGAAATGATGAAGCGCCCCTGCACAGCGAGCTACGCGGCATTAAAATTTTGCCTAAATCAGAGGTAGTCCTGTAGCAAAATATATATAGAAACGACGCTTAATGCAAGATACAAGTACTACACTAAAATTAATCTAGAAGACTACAAGTCAAATCAAGCCTGCAGGATTTGCTAAGTTGTCACTCTCCTCCAGAGAAGATCGATCTGCATGCACAAAAGTTGACACGTAGCTAAGTAATTAGTTTTGCACGGACATGCATGGTATGATGTTATGTATTAAACTTATTGATTAGCCCGACAGTTATGCATAGCAATACAAAGCCATATACGGATATACCACGACCCCAGATTAATTAAGCTTGTCAATTAATGTCTTGACGAGAGTAACACATGATTATGAAATAGATAGCTTGGAACATTATAATTTAGTCTCTATGGCATCGATCCATATTCAAGTATCAAACATACACGACCAAATAAAAACAATTGATTATTAAAAGTGATCGCTCAATAAGTGCTTGGATTAAAGAATCCTTCCATCAGTTCTTTAATCTAATAAATATGACAAGGGATATGTCTGCAGTATGGTAGTCTATTTCTAAATTTTTTTTGTAGTAATATGACAAAGGGACCTGTCGGTGCATTGAATATCTGATAAGATAAATTAAAAGACCTAGCAGCTGGTTCAATACAAAAGGCTAAGAAAACCAAAGAAAGCGCGTATAGAATATTCCTGACGGTCTTGTAAATCTCCTCCATTTCATACCAGAAATGGATAAACGTTCTTCACTTCATACAAGAACGGATGGTTGGTATATGCACTCCTTATGTACGGACTTGATCTTTCTGCCTTTGCACAGTCGCAGTTTTGCACCGAATAGTAAATATTATATGTTAGCGTATGTCATCGATCAGACTTCTATAGCATGTTTCATAAAATCCCAACAATAGTATGGAGAGAGGGATAGAGAGAGGAGAAAGGAGAGGTACTACAGTTAGTTAGGAAAAAAATTCTAAAACCGTTAATTATTCAACGGTCGAGAGTTCGATTCTCCCTCATGACTTCGCAGCTTCTGCGAAGATTTAAAAAAAACAAAAAAAAAAGGAGAGAGAGAGTACCTGCAGTATCATCCTTTCCTCATGGCAGGAGGCACCATATCTCCCAACAAACCCTCATCCACCCGGCTTACAGCCCCTTCCTCCTGTACCGACATTTTCTGCTTCTCTCCATTAGTAGCTGAAGCCACCAGCTGATCACCTCTCGACAAAACACCAACTTGAGCTGACAGTGGTGCTGTTGCAGAGACGGTTATCGAAGAGCTATTACTATTAGTACTATTACTTCCATTACTATTACACGGAAGGTGCAAATTGGCAGTAGGATGATAGAGTTGATGAGGTGTGGCATATGCAATCCGTTCGGCCAATGCAGTTGCGCTGTGGAAGGGAGAGATGCCTGAGTTCATGTTAGTGCGTGGGAATGTAACGGTGTGGTGGCAGTGCTGCCCCTCGTATGTTGTTATCACTATCGACGGGTCTTGCGAGGATCTCTCAACTCGCTTTTTCACTGTGCACTTGCTGTTAGTGCATCTGTAGTAGCTCCTGTATGGAAAGGAATCAAAGGATCGATTATTACACAGAGCATGTGAGAGTTTTTCTTCATATTGTTCGAGTAATGTAGCCCTTACATAGGATATTCTGATGGGCATCGAAGTTTTCATGAAAAATATGTCTGAAATTCAAAGATGGTAATATATATGAGGAGGGATCCAATTACATCTTTTTTGATGACACATCATGACACCGTTTTTTTTATAGGTCAATTTTGCGATTTCAAAATCCAAACAGTCGATCCGAACTGTTCAACATGATCACCATATTAAAATGTGCTTGGAGATCAAATTTTACATTTTTTTGAATTTTTTTACTATTTATTAAGATGGTTACAAAATTGTTGTTTTTCAATAGTCTGAAAACAACGATTTTGTAACCATCTTAATAAATAGTTAAAAATTCAAAAAAATGTAAAATTTGATCTGCAAGCACATTTTAATACATCATGTTGAACAGTTTGGATCGACTATTTAGACTTTGAAAATGGTAGGTGTCCAAGTGTGTCACCAAAAAAGGTGTAATTGAATCCCTCCTCAATATATATAGTCTTTCTTATATTTAATATACTTAATTTTATACTAATTAAATTTTACTTGCACAAAAACCAATTTGCAAATTGCAATGACTAATTCGCAATTTAATTTTAAAGGTCAAAACATTTTCTTAATTTCTCTTCAATGCTAGTGAACAGAACTAGATACTAAACGAAAAAAACAATGTTACTAAGTAAATTTCGCTTATATTCATTTGTTTATATTTATTTACTTCACTATGTAGCTAGTTGTTGTTTTTACTTATATATATATATATATTCATACCTACAATATATTTATTTATTTATTGAAGAAGCTGGTCGATCGATGTATAGCACCATGATCTGCTTCTATAGTAGTTGTCATTTAAAACATGTCTTCTTAAACCTCGTCCTATACTCCTATGGTGATCTTTTTGCCTGATCTAAAAGTTTTAATTGACTCTTTGTATTTATGGAAGTCAGATTCCACAACAGGAACTGCCAGCAATTGGCCCATGCACATCAATGGTACCAAAGAAGATAGCATTAATTATTTTGGTTGATGTTTAATTCTATATTATTTTTGAAAGATTTTATTTTACATATAGTTGGAATGAAAACGTTATCACACATGTGCTGATGAATGTTGGAATCTAGTTTCACTTGTATTGAGTTTCTACTTGAGGAATAGGTAAGGAGTTCCACTCAAACATCTGCTCACCCAGTTCAACCCAGTTCAACCCTGAACATCTTTATTTTTTTCATTATAATTAGTCAAATATTAATAATTGTTAAGAAAGCATAATTTAATTATTAATAACGAGTACCTTAAATGGACAAATATATTTGTTAATGGTAGGACATTTAAAAATAGCGACTTTTAAAACTGTAGTAAAATAAAATGAGTTGTTTTACATAATTTACATATTTGTTACATCTAGTCAGATACCCAAGCTATTGAAAAATTTAGATCAAGCAAATGAAAATTAGAGCATCGTGTTATTGGGTCAAACGAAGTTTCCATTGAAGTCCAATACGAATCTTTGGGTATTTCTCATGAGATTTATGGACGGACGTTACATGTTTGATCATCATTACTTCTAAATAATCGTGATGATAGGACAAATCAAATCTACAACATGTTAAATCTGTCGGAATCTAACATATAACTATATTTGGTTAACAAATATATATATTACCCACAAACATATAGCAACGTACATAACAACATAATTTTCTTACTAAGATTGTGAAGTTATTAATTTTATATTATTAATGAATAATGGTCCATTTAATAATTAGCAAATTGTACTTAATATATAATTAGTTATCGATAATATATATTTTGTGAGGTATTATAATCACTGGAAATGTCCATGAACTTACTAGCTAGATGGATTTTAAAAAAGGTGGATTAATTCTGGGATTCACTCCGTACTTAATGAGAGTTTCTCTAATATTTTTTTTGTTTTTATAAATCACCGGATCGAATTCTATGTAAACATGGAAACTCTCAACCAGCCTTCAAAAGAGATTTTACATTTCAATTATTTTGAACTTGCAAGAAAATGCACGTCAGTTGAGCATATATATTATATATGTACTTCTTTTCTAAATTATTAAGAGATCAGTAAGCTTATTCCACGTTGATATAAAAAAAACTTGTGCACATATACGTTCTTTTTCTATTGAAATTCTGATTTAAACTATAAATAATGAAATATAAAGTGATCATGGTCCTCTTTACCCAGCAAAGAATACGCGTTATTTTTTTTATTGAAACTAGAGAAAGAGTGTTCTTGCACCAAACTTAGTCGTACGTCTAAAAGTTAACAAAGAAAAAGAACACAATACTGAAAGACTATCAAAACGTAAATGAGAATGAGAAAGATGTAATTATAACCTTGGAAATGGGCTATTTTTTACAGCCTTCTGACCGTACTTCCTCCATCTATAGCCATCTTCTAGATGGTCTATTTCGCTCTTGGTCATGAACGCAAACCTCGGTTGCCTTGTTCTTTTTTGCCCCTTTTTAACACTCTTTCTTCTACAATCACAAACACAAAGAAAATTGTACCTTGAATTTAGTAAGTTATTGTAAAGGCAAAAGGAGTTCAATTGATGAGAGAGAACGGCTAGCAGATACTGATGCATACATTATATTCTGTCATTATGTGATGATATATAGGACACAACACAATGTTCAATACAAAGCAACAAATTGCACCATGCCATAAGAATCAGTAGCAATAGAATGGAAGAAAGCTATAATTTCTGAACAGTATGTCCACAGAAAACTTGAGTAACATATGGATCAACTCAAAATCCAGAACAGTTACGTGTCAAAATACCAGACAAATGAAGATTCGACGCATGTTACATTGTTCCCTGTATGTTCCCAAAGACTATAAACAAACAATAAAACTGACTAGCAAAAGGTAGCGGTGAAAAAGGAATCCTTTTAAAAGAGCATGTTTTATTTGGTCATTTCCTTGGCTAAACCTTTTTTTTTTTTTTGTATTAACATGAATCCAGTTTTTCTACAAGTGAAATATGATTAATTAGACAAACAGAACAAGGCAAATATGAGAGTAAAAGGCATCTTTTTGCACTTATATGAGTGCACTTCTTTTTTTTCAAGGACAGTAGGAGTAGTGCACCTCAGACTTGAAAGAAAAATGATAAAATAAAACCATGTTTAAATTTCTTCCTTTGTTCTTTGACTTCTCTAAGTTCAATTTGCACCAATGACGCAGCAAGTAGACGTGGGCAGTGGTGGAAATAAAAAAAAAAAAAGGTCTGTGTCGCTCCAGAATGAACCAAAATAAAACAAAAGATAAAATTAAAAACATAAAAAATAATTAAAAACCGCGTAATCTGGGGTAATGATCGATGTTTATCAACACGGAATTCCCGCCGCGAAATCTAAAAAATCTGCACCTCTAAATTACCAAACTGCCCTCAACGCTTCTTTCTCTTTCACGCGTCTTGCGTATAGAATTTTTTTCTTTTCCAATAACCGTATTTCCTATTTCCATCTCACTCCTAAACTTCCGAAAATACCCCAGACACCACGCACAATTACGACTCTGCCACTATAGCGCTATAGTATCATACTACTCAATATACTCACGGTGTTTCAGGCGGCTTCTCATCGCTGGAGCTAGAGGACGCGGCCTCCCCCGATCTCGCTGACGTGTCAGGCGCCTCCACCTTAGGATCCATTAGTGCCACAGTGTCAGAGTTGTCAGGAGGATCGAACGACTCGAAATCACCCGATCCAGCAGGGTAGCTCCACTCAAGCCCACCGCTGATCCTTCCTGAGCACAGCTCGTCAAGGGACGAGATCGCTCCATCGTATCCATTGAACGGCCAGGACTCGCCGGAGATATCAGATCCGGTCGGACCTTTAGCTTCCTCCATCAGTAACCCTCTCTCGCGCTTTCTCGCGCTCGCTCTCTCTTTCTGGGATTTGATTTTTTGGTAGCTTCTCTTTCCTACTCTATTTCCTTTTCAGAGGAGAGAGGTATAGAAGGGGATTTGGAAGTCTCTTCAGATATCGCTTTCATGGGTCACTAATCTGTACTCGATAAAAGGTACGGCCTACTATTTTGTATTAGTATTTTGCACTATTATATTACGTTGATAATTTAAAATTAAAGATAAAGAAGAAAAAGGTTGACAGAGAGGGATAAACTAATGGTGGAGATCGAATACGGTCGTTACTCGTCAACCCATTATTTAGTTACATCCTCTCAAGTACTTTACGTTGAGGCTTATCAAGTGCTCTAACTAATTATTAGGTGAATAAACAAAATGGACTGTCCAGTTTTGTCTCGACAGGAGAGAAATATCAGCGATCGATTAAACAACATTTTAAACCGATAATTTAGGAGTAAAAGCGAAGTAAAACTTTGGCGTCCATTTTGAGTGCCTATTGGTCTTGACTGGGATAATTGGTGCCATTTGTTGTTGATTAAATAATAATAATAATATATAAACGATCAAATTCTGTAGATTAATATATATATATATGGTGCAGTCGCTTTACGTTGGATATCATCACATGGATGAGATTGCATATCTTATGACACCCAATAATTACATCTTAGAAAAGTTAACGATGTATATCAAGTATTCTGTCATGATTCATGAATGTTGGTGGTCTTGTTTGATTATTCTTTATAGGCTCGGTACTGTGATTAATTGTACTATACTTTTCAAAAAAAAAAAGTTTGGGATTGGTGTGATATTGGGACAAAATTAACAATCTGACCATATGTAACTTTGTGGGATTCAAATTCGCTGCTATCTTCTTTTCGTGAACAGTAACATTGTTATTTTTATTTTTCTGAATCTAACTGTCTAACTTTTTTCGAGAACGAATTCCAAAACAACCTTTTTCAAAAATTGTTCTGTACACGCATTTCAAAATAGTTGAACAATTGGATTCGAAAAATCAAAAATAGCTAAGTTATTGTTCATGCACGAGGATGGCAGGAGATTTGAATCCAACCTTTAGCTTCCTCCATCATGAAACGACCAATTTACTGACAGGAAGAAAAAGGTTGTCAATAAATTGGTCATTTCACGATGCTGTGTCTGTAGTCTCTGAACTCTAGAAGTACATATCATATTAATACATTAATGAACTTGCAGTTTGGTACATGTAAAATGTTATTCATTGGATCATTCATCATAGACAACAGTATCATACTGACAAAATTAATTTCCCATTCATGTACCATTCAATTTGGTGCACATCATAAAAAGTTTGTTCTTTCGAAAAATAGAATGTTTCTTAAAACGAGCTGTTTTCTTTAAAAAAATGACTTAAAATGTTACCAATATTTTTGTGTATATTCTGCAAAAATTGGAGCATCAGTGCCACTTTTAAGAAACAGTCTTGGTTTAGCAGTTGGACCATTTTTTTTCTTCTAAAATCCAAGTTTCGTATTTAACAAAAAAAATGTAAAATTAGGATTTTCTAACACAACATTTATGTATTAGTATATATAATAGTATGTACTTCATTCCAACACACAAAATTATTCACTGAAAGTTAATTAGATAACTTATAACAAAGAGATCATAATTTCCAAGTTCAAGTTGATATAATATAATAAAAAGTTTGTATATCTCTTCTCCATCACTCAATAGAAACTGATGTACAATCATAGAATTCGAATTTACTGTTCCGGATATTTTGTTTGTATAGCTCTTCTAGATTTTTTTTTTCTTTGAAGTTTCAAAGTTATTATTGGTAAATAAAAAAATGAATGAATTTACTGTTCCGGATATTTTGTTTTCATTCCGTCAAACGTGAACTTCAAATATGAATTTTATATAATTCAATATAAATATAAATTCTATATAAATATTAATTTATGTAAAATTCATACTTAAAGAGACAATACGGTTCGACTTGATGATGCGTTTCAGTTAAGTATATAAAGATTCAAAAGCACAAATATATCCAACTTTTGACTTCACCTCATCACACAAAAAAAAATAAGATAGATGCAGCGCAACATTTGATGCATGGAACTGTTTTTTATCTTCCTGAAATTTTATATTTCTCATATACTTCATATATGTGCCTATCTTCCTAAATTTTCATATTATATTATATACGTACACATATATGCTCTGATAGAAAATAAGAATTAAAAAAAATAGAGCGGTGGGTGGGACCAGAAAAGATGGGACCTATCAACAATCTTTTAGAAACCTAACTTATTCCCCACGAAATCCTATCGCTCTCCTTCTGAATTTTATTTACGGAACCTTTCTATTCCCTCCATTTTCTATCCTATTTCCCTTCCAGAAACCATGCATGTGACTCTTCTCTGCAACATGTTAGGTGCTTGATTTGCAACCCACAAATCATGATCACTCTCTATCACGTCGGAATATTATTACTTGGTCAAAGAAAAAGAATCCTTCCTGCCTTCTAGTTTTTATTTTATTTTTTATTTTCTGGTTTCCGGGAGAATATTTTTCATCAATTATTATTGCTAGCAGCTTCGTTAGCTATCAAATCTACAGATTGTTGGTAATGACATTGTCTTTCGCAGCGAATATTTGAATTCAAATTTAAAATACAGAGTTGTTTAGAATCTATAAATTAAATATAAAAATAAAAATCTCAATACTCTAATTAAAAGGTGGAGAAGTAGATAATTGTTCAGCGAAGTATATAATTAATCATATGTTAGAAATTAAGTAGTCTCATATTATTTTTATGTGTAATGTAACCTTCATTTATCCAGGCCTTAAGAGTACGGTTTAAAAATACTTTTATAAGGCTTAAAAAAAGATTTAATAAAAAATATATTCAAAACAAATAATCATATGTATTTTTCTATGATCTACTTTCCTAATCCATAACCTCACAAAATATAGGTTGGGGTTGGGTCATTATATATGAGTCAAGTATATGGGCAGGGCTCACTGACGATGAGATAATGCATATTATGCACTGTTAAAAAATTATGATCGATCTATGGTCTTAATAATTAATATTGGACACGTCAAGTTTATATTATATGTAATATGGCTGTTTTCATTATAGCTATATATAAAATATGCCATCCCAGTATATATATAGCTCCTGTTGAAACTAATCACAAAATTGTATATATATATATATATATATATATAGAGAGAGAGAGAGAGAGAGAGAGAGAGAGAGAGAGATAGGCTACCATGCTTTGCAAATTAAAGGGCCTCTTGTGCTTTGGGCTCCTTTTCGGATTTTCAAAATTCAAAATGTCGATCCGACCGTTCAAGTTGTTCTCCATATTGAAATGTGCTTGGAGACCAAATTTTACATTTTTTGGAAGTTTTTTACTATTTATTAAGCCACTTTGAAAATCGCTGATCCAATGGTCACAGTAGCAAAACAGTAAAAAATTCTGGACCAATGGATCAGCGATTTTCAAAGTGGCTTAATAAATAGTAAAAAAATTCCAAAAAATGTAAAATTTGGTCTCCAAGCACATTTCAATATGGAGAACAACTTGAACGGTCGGATCGACATTTTGAATTTTGAAAATCCGAAAAGGAGCCCAAAACACAAGAGGCGCTTTAATTTGCAAAGCATGGTAGCCTATCTCATATAGAGATATATATATATATAGCTAGACTAGAGATATATATAGCTAGTTATAACTCCATGTGGAAGGTCACTCATTTACTGGCAAATGCAATATCTTCTTTGTGATCAGAGATCGCAGGTTCAAAATTTGAATGAGAATTTTTTGTGGATATCAAATAGCTGGGTATTTGACCTCCAACCTTCACTAAAAAATCAATAAGAACTCCATGTATCATATTAATACAAAATTAATCATTTTCTCAATATTGGATTAAATATTGGTCCATAATTTTTTTAAATAGTTTCAAATAGTAATTAATACTCTTTATGACTTGCTGATATTAATATTTTAGGACAAAATCGTCCGGAACTAGCATCCGATAGAGAATTGTTACATATACGAAATATATATGTATATAATATTTTATTTAAAAAATTAAACGGATCAAGTTCATATTTTCTATGTATATAAAAAAAAATTTATAAGTTTGAGTTTCACACATATAGCAACACCAGGGGGCGAATCTATCCTCAATGAATGGGAGTCAATTGACCCCATTCATTTTGAATTTTTATTTATTTATAACTTATTTTAATATAGTTTAAAGTAAAATATTATAAATAGTGCGAATGGAGTAGGAAAATTTTATATGTTTGACTTCTATTAACGTTTAACCCCTATAGTTTGAAAGTCTAGCTCCGCCCCTGAGCAACTGTCTATGTTGATGCACTACTTGAGTTTGAAGCAATTTTGCGTCGGACAAAAAATCATTTGTCACATCTTTTTAGCTAGGTTGTTTGCCGACAGAGCATCTCCTAATTCTCTGTATGGGATTGGTAATTATAAGAATTGTGTCCACTTCGTAACAGCAAGTCACCAACGAAAGGATCTATAATCGAAATCCAAGCCAAATATTTATCAGCCATAAAAAATGAAAAAAAATAATTAAAAAGTACAGTACCGGTACATATGTATATAACCTCATGATAGTGATGCTGGAACGGGAACTTGATACCATAGAATAGATAAATTAATGGTCCGCATAGGCATCTTTTGCTAATTGGTACACTAACAAGTGCTTATTGTGCAAATACGTCTGCAAAATCAAACACAACGCAATTTTATTTTATTTTATCTTGTAGTGCAACAGATTTTAAAGTTATGAGAGTTAAATGTGAATGAAATTAATTATATAAAATTTGCATGCTGCAAATAAGAGTCAATTTTACAATACTCATAATATTTTATTCTAATTAACTATATATATAGGAAATTATGTATGAACACAAAAGAAAAAGAAAAAAAAAAATACAGGGTCAATTGATCCCCATATGGTGTGAGTGGATCCGCCCGGTTGTAGTGCACAGAAGAAACAACAATTTTGTATATGAATCGAAAGAGAGCCTTCTCTATCAATTATTGTAAGTAAGAAAATATTTCGAAGACAGTATCATGTATTTAACGAGATTTATTTTATATTATATATATTAAAAAAAAACCTTAAATTTGCATAGGAATTTGCTAGGAGACGTGAGTTTTAGGAAATAGTTATAGAATTTTGTTATAAATGGTTACGCAAAGGCGGATTTGGGAAGAGAGTATGGAGGAGTTTAGGCGTGAAGATGAATATGAAATTTCTCTTTTTCTTATTTTTTTCTTATTCAATTCAATTTTGTTGCTAATTTAAAGGGACATCTCCATTTAAAATGAAAAGCTATATTTGCCTAAATAATAAATTTAATCAATAAAGGAGATAAAAGAAAGAATGTTAATTTTTTATGGAAATATTAAATAGTAACATGTTATCACGGAAAAATTGCTTATTTTAAAAATTTGCATGGTTACACTAGAATTTTTCCCTAAAAATAAATGGTTGTCGAAGTTCTACCAAATTCAGCCACTACCAAGTTTTAAAAAAAAAGTTCTACCAAATTCTCATTTGAAAAACGAATTTATGTGATTTCAAAATTTTGCAGTAATTCACATGCTGCGTCTTGAAATAGAAAATGGGGTCTCTGTATTGTCGTTACAATTAATTAATATTGTAATTGGTAGCGGAAAAAGGCTCTTATTAATTTATAGGATATATGATACATCCATTTCTTAAGCGAAATGGAGACGAAATGAACATCTCCTCCGTAATTTTCTCAATTATTTATTTAAGGCTGAAGGTGTGATATGACCTAAATCATTGTACATAAATAGTTATTCCTTTCATATGATAGCGGTAGTGATAGCGATGGTGCTGCTCTGATTAGGCATATGCCACACATAATTTACTAGCTAACAGTAGTAGTTCGTAAATGCTTAATGTATGGGGGGGTGCATGTCAGGATATTTTTTATTGGTAGAAATTAATAGAAAATAAGAGAGAGAAATAGAAGGAGTACATCAGTTCTTATATTGATAGAAAGATCGGTAAAATTCTTACCGATCCAAAAACCAGTTTGTTTTTTTTCCTTTCATTTTTTCTAATAATTTTTTTTTATGAAAATAGATAGAGTTTCTTAAAATTTAGATATAATAGAAACATTATATCTATTTTTTTTTTAAACTTTTCATATTTTACTAGAATCTAATATAAGAATTCCCTCCATTTATACATCAGATTTTTTAAAAAAAAAAAACTAAGTTTGGATAAGTATAATTCGTACTGATCCAAACTTTTTTATTTTTAAGATCGGTAGAAATTCTACCGATCTTTCTACTAATATAAGAACTGATGTACTCTTTTTATTTCTCTCTCTTCTTTTCTATTAATTTCTACCAATAAAAAATTTCCTGCATGCCATGATATTTTTCAAAAACGAGGCAATATTTTTGTGGGCCCTTTTGTGATAGTTTTATTTTATGTGTTTGTTAACTGCAATAAGCAACCTTGACTTGATACTGGTATATATGGAATTTAATTTTATACAACAAACAGGGGCGGATCTAGGAATTTAATCAAGGGTAGGCACAAAAGAGGAGAAGAAGGCTGCTGGTGCGTCAAAAGGGCGGGCGAAGAGAGAAAGGACGCGATTTCTCTCCAGCGCAACGGAATAGGCCTTACTTATTATTTTTCTTTGAGCCAGGGGTAGGCACAATATTGAACCAGGGGTAGGCACAGGAGCAAATATATACTGGGTTCAAAAAAAAATTCAATTTCAGGGTATAATATTGCCTACCCCTGGGCCTTTATAGGTCCGCCACTGACAACAAAGGTAGTACATCAAGTGTATAGGTTCATGTATAATAATACCCCAACCTAAAATTTTAAAGAAGATTTTACATCATATACCCTTTCAAGCATCACATATCAGAATGGTTCTTCCATAAATGCAAATATTTTAAGCGATGTTAGACTTATTGCGGTTATTCAATTAAATTAATTAAATCAATTAATTTTTAAAAGGGACAACAATCATATTAATTATTTTTCTTTTGCCATGATATTTAGTTTTTTTTTTTTAAGGTTCCGTGCTTACATAATATATAACATGTAAGCAAATATTCCAAAAAGAATATAGTTTGTAGAACTGGTCGTGTTTTACTTAACTTTTTTAGAATTTATATTACAGATTTAAGTGTCATATTAATCAAATTTCATTCTATATCGTTTTTTTTTTATTAAAAGCTCCAGTACACCGAAGCATCTTTTAGATGTTATTTTCAAAAATTGAACATGCGTCTCTTTTGAGAGATGAGGAGAGACTGCAGGCTCGTGCCACTACACTAAGCCGGCAGTTAAATTTTATTCTATATCTAATTATATAAAATTAAAGTTTACAAATTTGTAGATCGTGTTAGACGAATTGTTTCAATTGATCAGGTTGCACTTACATCCTATAACAGTCTGGCTCATTTTTTAAATTTCAAAATTTTCGTTTTTGTCTCCCGCAGTTTTAATTTGTATCAAATAATTAATTACGCAATTGACACTTTGTTAGCAGTGGATGAAGTTTACGTCATCATGTGTTCGATAAATTGACACTTAGTTTTAGAATGTTTGCAGCGATGGGTCAAAATAATGGGATATAGGAATTTAATCCAATTGCATTTTTTTTTTAATATGAGAAATATCATTTAAAAGTTTCAAGAAACAAAAATTTTATACTTTTAAAATGTGCAGAAATTCTTCGGTTAAATAGTTCCAATATATAAATATTTTCGTCTAAGCAAATCCAATCAGCCCAGTTCACAATTAGGAATTTAAGAAAAATGGCTTTTACCAAATTAATACCTCCTCAAATTTTATCAAAACACACTAAATTGAAAATTAAAAAAATGGCAAGGTAAGAAATATTATTAAAATTTAGTAAGCAGAACAATGTGCAGAGCTCCAAGGTAAGAAAGTGAAAAATACAGCAATAATGAAAAGAGGAACAATCATTGAAAGGAAATAATAAATTAAAAATCCATATGAGGTCATAAGAAATTAATAATGATGAGAATTCAAATTCCACTATTCCCTTTTAAATTCTGAAAGCGCCTTTCCATTTTTCTTTCAATTCAATAATTAAATAGGAGTAACTCAAATATGTTTCCAATTTAAAATAGAGATTGCAATCCCTTTTAAAGGCCGAAGGGGACATCCTATCAAATTATTCACGTCTGTTCTTCTGTGGCGGTAACTAATATGCTACAATATAGAATATTAAAATGCAAATATTAAAGTTGTTGACTATACTAAATATGTGAAATATTTTGACGAGTTGTTACATAAGCTTATTTAAAACAGAGCACAAAATGACACAATATAGAGCATCTAACGACAAAAAAAATTATAGCCTTCTGTACAGAGGAAGAGAGAACAGAAAAAAAAAAAAAAAAAAAATGTGAGAGGTTTCTAATTAATTGAAAATTTCCTTTGTTCCCTTGTCTATGCCTAAATTTTTTTTTTTAAAAAAAAAAAAGGAATTTCATGTACACCCTACAAAAACCTCAAAATTAAGTATTTTCCCCTCTAAAATTTATAATATCATATTTAATCTTCTAAATTTTCAAAACATAGAAATTTATCCAATTTATTGTGTTTTCTATTAATACTTATTTTAAATTTATAATGTACTCATTTACATTTTATTAGTGTGTGTGGCATGTTTAAGAGAAATGTCTAGTCTTCTATTTAGTTGGTTTTCGAGATTCAAACAGTTCATTTCTCCAATTGAAAATTTCCTTTGTTTCCTTATCTATGTCTAATTTATATTTAAACAAAAAAAAAAAGACTGCAAGTACTGTCTCAGAAGAAACACCAATAGCATGTAACCACTGATCTGGCTGTTCACACCCAAATATCTCAAAGGCCAATTAAATGCATTAGGGGTTTCAAAATAGTTTTGAACGATTTCTTTCAAGTGAAGTATGCTAATAGAATTTTTACCTTTTTTTTGTCTTTTTGAAGCGCTGGACATAAGCAAGATTCTCTTTATCTTTAGGTGGGTTTGATATAACCCATTTGGTGTTACTTGGAACTTGTTCACATGGGGAAGGTTTTACCTACTTATGTATATATGTTTTTTGGAATTTTTAAAGCTATAACTAGTCTACTCCAATACTCACATTATATAGCGCTTTTGGTCATAATTGCAATAGGTCAAATAAATAAATACCCAAATGTTATGGCAGAACTTTAGGGTTCCTGGAATTTTATATGAACCTAGCTTCAAAAGCACACAAAAGTAGAGTATTCTGGCTTCGTGGCAACTGGTTTTGTGGGTCCCAGTTGCTGTGTAAGTTGGGTTGGCTGGTTGAAGCGGTAACAGAATGTCATGGTGATCCCTGTCTCAGTCTTAGATGGAATCAGAAGCTTTATCCTTCAAAGGAGGAGAAAAAAATAGATCAAAATGAATGCAAGAAAATCAACAAAATTCAGCAGGCTTCTTAATATTTGAATTATTTGTACTGGTAACATATGGATACATGATTGATGATCCACTTATTTTAACTAATACACATGTATAAGCTTAATTTCAATTCAAGTACGTACTGCTGCTGGTAATATATGGATACATGATTGATGATCCACTTATTTTAACTAATACATGATTCATGTATGCCCCACCAAGGTCGTCAGGTAGTTAACAATCTAAATTCCTGATGATAAAAAAAAAAAAACTTTGCTACTTTTGTGGGTTGTTTTGTGGGGTGGTATTTCATATGTACTGAATAACGGAGTAAGATTAAAAGATCTAAAAGAAGGAATAGAAATCTATGTTCCTTGAAACATGCAAAGTAGAGTAGAACTAAGATGTTCTTATTAAGCTCACCAAATCTCTTTGTGAGCTTAACTCAATAACCTATCAGATTGACTTCAAACGATACATCCAAACCGTTGAAACCGTTCGACTTCACGAGTGATGCATTTACATGTCAAATTTATAATTTTTCGAACTAGTTTATATAAAGTCAAACAGTCAAAAAATGTTGAAAAATGAACTCATTAAAATTAACTTATAAATCATTTTTTTTTTACCGCTTGACTTCATACTTAATTAGTTCAAAAATTTAAAAATTTGACATGTAAACGCATCACTAATGAAGTAGATCGGTTTCAACGGTTTAGATGTATTGTTTGAAGTCAATCCGATAGGTTTTTGAGTTAAGCTCACAAAAAGACTCGGTGAGCTTAAGAACACCTTAGTTCTACTCTGCAAAGTAATATGTATATCTTTGCATAATGCCCTTTTATATAATTTGCAACCCCTCACCAAGTAATTTCCAAAAATAAATTATCATATATGATCTAACTCATTTACAGAGCATCAGGTAGTACGGTATAAAGGAAAGTTTTCATTGACCTCATGCTGTATCACAACAGCATGAGAAATAATGAAATATCATGAATACCCCTCTAAAAGAAGATTGAAAATCATCCTAATTTCCTCAAGGCAGTTCCGGCACTGTTTGTTTGACGGAATCATTTGTTGAATTAAATTACCAGAGAATCATTTCTCCTTCATTCATTCAGCTTGGGTATCATTTAGTGTTTATGAGGGAGGGAGGTAGTACCTAGATATATTCTTATAAGATTAATAGTTTATACATGACATTCATAGTTCTTTTGGGAAATTAATAATATTTTGTTGTCTTGTAGGGTGTGACATGTCAGTGAGAATTCCAAATTTTAAGATTTTGAAGGTGAATCCGAAGACTCCCACTTAAAAAAAATACAAGATTTAATAGTATCGGATTGTCACAAGTAGAAAAAACTAGCTTGGTTCCTCATTAAAATAAGTACTTTCTAGTAATTGTATCCCTCGTTGAACCTTCTCTCGGCACTCGAAATCTTTTGAAACAACTAAAAGTCGGTCCGGCCATATCCTTCATTTTCTTTCACGTGGTGTGTGGTTGTGAACTAAAGCTAAAGAGGTCTAAATTGATTATTTCAACTTAAGTCGGTCTAAATTATTCATGTTTGGTTGAGTTCTAAAGTTAAATACTGACTTAAGATTTTTCTTGTTGGGTTAGAGTTGGTAGAGGACTAAAGTCTTGGAAGCCTAAGTTAGTTAATTATTAATATTAATATATTAATTATATAACTATAATATATTATAATATTATAATAATTATTTAATATATTAACAATAAGATATTAATTATATAATTATATATTAATAATAAGATACTAATTATGTAATATTAATATATTAATAATAACTATAATATATTATAATATTATTATAATTATTATTTAATATATTAACAATATAAGATATTAATTATATAATTATTTTTAATAATAATTGTTAAGAATAAGATACTAATTATATAATATTATATATTAATAATAACTATAATATATTATAATATTATTATAATAATTATTTAATATATTAACAATATAAGATATTAATTATATAATTATATAATAATAATAATTAGTAAGAATAAGATACTAATTATATAATATTAATATATTAATAATAACTATAATATTATTATAAAAATTATTTATTATATTAACAATATAACATATTAATTATATAATTATATATTAATAATAATTATTGATAAAAATATACTAATAATATAATATTATTATAATAATTATTTTATATTAACAATATAAGATATACTAATAATTATTATTAACAATAACATACTAATTATATACTAATAATATATTATTATAATCATCCAAGTTAGGCCATGACATGCAATAAATTTAAACCACCATGTGAAGTGGTTTAATTTAGGCCGGCCTAGAGATCGGCTTATTCCATCTTAGTCCGGCTCAATTAATGCTCATTTAGTGGAATAACCAAGGACTAAATTTCTTATTCCACCCTTTAAGCCACAACCAAACATGGGGTCAAGGATTGACAGTTCTTAATTGTATATTCCAAAAATGCCTCCTAGGAACTCACCTGCCCAAACTTAGGGTCTGGCACAAACTGTATCAGAGGGAAAGAGGGAGTACAGTTTACAATTATTCAAAAAAAAAAATTGCATCTATTTTAGAGAAACAGCCTGTACCTCAGCAGTACTAAACATAATTGTGTGGTGGTATCTAAATATGACCGGCACAATTCAGTACAAAAAAAAAAAACATGCTCAATTATTGTCCCGTACCATGTTGTCCATAACTAGAACAGTGCCCACAAATAAGTAACTGTTGTGCCCTCTTATCTCATTAAATGCTGTTTTGCCTTTGCAATTTTTGTTCAAACTGATAATTTGATGAGAAAAAAATACTTTGGTTAAATACCCAGCAATTTCATCTGCTCTTGCTCCAGAGAGGAAGTTCTCTTCACCAACTTCTCTTATTTCTACATGTGAATACTGATAAAGACTCTCATTTATTGCAAACTTCATTTTGGAACAGTATAATTTAGTTGCAGCTTTGGGATTTCACACCTCATGGTTACATGGAACTGATCAAAGTCTAAGTAGGTACATATTGGCACAGAAAGACCTGGAACTGGTGTATTGCTGTACCAGTACAGTGAGTACCAGGTAGGTCCTGGGTATTTTCCGTTTTAATTCCCATTTCACCCCTGATGTTTTATTTTTTTTTTTCAGATTCCGAGTGGACGCTGGCAACATGGATGAGGTGCAGCAGCCGAGGGCAAAATGGTCATATTTCTTAAAGGTATTAATCATTTAATCTAAAATGTTAATAAAACAAAGTTACAGCAGAGGCCTAATTTTACTCCTATCTGGTGAAGCCATCGAAGTTAACAGAGATAAGCTTCAGTTATGAATTTAAGTCTCTACGGTAATCTTATTGGTGAAGCCATCCAAATTTAACAGAAAATTACGGTATTGAGCATATGGAGTTATGGACCTATAAAATGATCCATGGCTCTGGTTCATGGTTTTTTTGCTATCCAACCAGATAAGGCTGTCAATGGATATCATACTCCGATGGCAGGTATAAAACCCTAAAAACATATTTGCCTTTGGATTCCGAAACTACATTCAATAAATTATTGTATCCGCATTTTCAGTCTACAAAGTACTTTCTCCGCTATTTCTGAAACCAACATTTTTCTAGACAATCTAATTTAGCACATTGCACACAGTATACAGCGTCCAATTAGCAACTAAAACCTAGAACCACAATTGTGACTACGCATTCTTGACTCAAAATTTTATGCTTACTGCAACTATCTTTTTTTTTTTTTGGGAAAACTTAGCATAGGCTGCTAGAGTATACTTACTGCAACTATCTCTGATCGCATGTAGCTAAAAGCACCTAGATGCTAACTTCGCAGAATGGTTGCAATAATTCCAGGGACATGCATGGCTGTATGCGGCCACCAATCACAATGTTATAATGCAACTAGGGGCTCGACAAAGTTTTACAACTTTATTCTGACTCAAAACTGCTAATGGAATTTTTTTTTTAAAACCGAACACAAGGAGAATTGGCGTCTTCAGGCAGATTCAATAAAAACCCACTCATGCAAGCACTAATTATCTACTAATTATCTTACTTTGATCTTGTTGACATGGGAAAGGCTTTATCTACTAATTATGTAAATTGTTTTCAGTAAATTAGCCTACTCATGGAAGCACTCGCATATAGCACTGTTAACCATAATTGCACTTTAATAGCCACATGTTATGGCAAACTCTTAGGGCTAATTGCAGTTTATAAGGACCTAACTTCAAATGCACACAAAGATTAGGTACTGGAGTGTTCTGGCTTTGTAACGCCTGGTTAGGGGCCCAGCAGCCGTGTGGGTTGGCTGGTATTAATAATTTCCAAGATGTTATGGTAATCCTTGGTTGAGATGGAAATGAAAGTCTAGTCCTACAAAGGAGGACACCAGAAAAAGGGACAAATATGAATACAAGAACAATAGCAGAACTTGCAATGCTCTAAAGCTTCATAATATATTATTAGCTGCTAATGATAATATATGGATACATGATCCACTTATTTGAACACACACCTATATAAGCTTAATTTTAAGTACAGCTAATGGTAATATATGGATCCATGATCCATTTATTTTAATTAATAATATAAGCCTACTAATTTTCCCGCATTACTAAGCAAGCAAACTCTCTCCAACTCATGAACAAGATAGAAAAGGAATAGCAGATGCATTTCCTACATCTATTATAGTTCCAACTTTTTATGGTAGAATAACAGGCTTGATATCCCATATATCTCTTGCATATTCATGAATTGTGCGGTCACTGCTAAATTTGGCAGAGAAGGCGGTGTTTAATATTGACATTTTCGTCCATTTCTGAAAGAAAAAGAAAACCATTAATTTGGCGGAGTGCCAATTGAAGGTTGATGAAACAAAAATTAAATTAATTTGGTAAAACCAGAAATTAAAAGGGGGTGTGTAAGCCGCTCCAGGGTCACTAATCAGCTAACAAGTTCTGATTATCCAAGGAGTATCCCAATTCAAATAACAGATATTTATAAAACTTAAAAAAGAGAAGGAAAAAAACATTCATGCATTCAACCTCAAAAATCAATATCATGTATGCCACTGCAAAGAAGGAATGTCAATAGTACCCCTCAAATAAAATAGAAAATACTACCTGCAACCCTCTGAAACTAAGCACGCGTGATTGGTTTACACACTTGTGCATACATAAACAGACAGAACTGAGGATTAAGTTTTGAGCATGGTGCATGCACCACCACAACACAAGACCTGACCCCCTAAAAAGGGGGAAAATCATCTTTTCTTTTTTTGGAAGTTGCCTATCCCTAATTTTAATACAGAGAAACAGCAAGGATTGAGGGTAGTTTTGGCATTATTTGAAGAAAAGGGGAATGAAAAGGCACAAATTTTGTTCTTTTAAAGAAAAATATAAAACATCACGAGTCCCTCTCGTTGAAAAAATTTGCCCAGAGAAAACCCTTACTAATTTAGAGGGAGAGTATGAACTGAGGAGGCAATCTCGATACCTTATTGAGTATTTGGGGAACAAAGGGCCTAGTTATTCTTATAACATTATCCGTGAAATTTTTATTATTTTCTTTTGGGCAAACAATAATATCCTGCTGTTTTGTATGGGGTACCATCTCTTTGCTATTTTCATGCTCAGCAGCATATATTTGAGACCGCCCTTTAAAAAGGAACAAGATTTCATATTTGGGTTATTTCCACAAGTTACAGAAATTGACTTACTTTCTGGTCACGGTAGGCCTCATCAACCTTCACTTGGCACTCAATGTAACTAGGGAAATCCTTTCCAACAAGGAAATAGTCAGCCCGGCCATATCCTTCATTTCCTTCTAAGGAGCCCATCAGTTCATCATAATTGAAAATACCAAAAGCACCACTACGAACAAACTTCTTAACCTCTTCAAACCTCGGGTCTGGAACAAACTGTATGGGAGATAGAGAAAGGAGGTATGATGAATAACTATTAAACATTTTTCTCTATTCTAAAGCAGTGGCTGACAAGCCTACAATATGCACGCATGGCGGTATGCCTAGCTATGACTGGCCCAATCATGTACAAAACAGAAAAATACTGGTTTGTGTGGTTTACATTAAGAAAATGGGAAAAAACATCAACATCATGACCATCCCAATTAGGTTGTAAACTTGTAATAATACTATGCCAAGAGTACCAAAATATAAGCAACTACTACATACCATTTTAATTCACTGATATTAAAAAAAATGCAGAATATATGGTAGTAAGATACCTTTCCCTTAGCCCTTTCTTTCCTTAAGTCAGCAATCTCCTCGGCTCTTGCTCCAAAGAGGAAGAAGTTTTCTTCGCCAACTTCTTCTCTGATTTCAACATTGGCCCCGTCTAGTGTACCGATTAAGGCACATCCATTCATAGAAAATTTCATGTTACTGGTGCCGCTTGCTTCCATACCAGCCGTACTAACCCACAATCACAGAAGTTATCAATAAGTTATATTACAAGAAACAACAAAGAAAACAGCCTGCTCTAAATTTACCAGTGCTTTGGTGCCTATCCACAGAAAACTCTTTTATCTTTTTCAATGAAATTGGTGGGATTTATCCCACTTTTTATCCAAAAAAAAAATTTACTGTATTATGATAAATAGGGGCATTTTGATTACTGGAAATGTTAAAAGATAAGTACCTGATATGCTGGGAGAGTTCACTAGCAGGGATTAGCAGCTCTGCAACACTGACATTATAATCTGGCACAAATACCACCTACAGCAAAAATATTAAAACAAACAAAATTGACAAGTCTAGAGTGAATTTTTCAGAATAGTAATAACAGATTGTATAAGAATTTTTGTAAATAATAGTACCTTCAACAAATCTCCAATCTCAGGATCATGATTAATGGTAGATGCAACATCAGTTATAAACTTCACAATTCTCTTGGCCTGAACATAAGTGGCGAATGCTTTGCCCCCAAACATACAAACCCTAGGGACAAAGCTCTTTAGCCTCTCTTCTTCTGTCATTTCTTTCATCTTCTTATATCGGTACACTATTCCCAATATATTTAATAGTTGCCGCTTGTACTCATGTATCCTCTTGACCTGAGACAGACAAAAATTTCTAAGAGAAAGAGTTCATCATCATCCAAGTTAATTCAAGTTCTTCTTTTAATGTCCACCATTGAGAACGGCATATTCATACTTACAAGCCTGAATATATGGAATAATTTTGCTTGATGACTTGGCTTCAAATTATGCGGACTTATGGGAAATCTGTCAAAACTTAAGTTTCTGAAGGGAGCATATATGTTGCATATCGCCTTTCTTGAAGTGTAACAACTTCAAAATTAAAACCAATGCTACTTAGGGGTATATATAATATATTGTGCCACTAGGAAAAAATCTTCCAAGTGTTTAGATTTAAGGAAGGACCTGGATATCAAACATTGCATCTGGACTGACGATATATCCAGTTCTCTCTTTGATCAGGGATGCAACCTTTATTTTGTTTCTTCTTTTAGCCTCCCTCCATTCCTCTTGCAATTCCTCATTCTCAGCGAACTGTCAGAAAAAAATGTCAGAGAAAGTAACATGGGGAGTTTTCCTGCTTTTTGTTTCTAAATTGAGGGTCTAAACAAAGATTAAGGCTTAGCTGCAGTCCTTAAGTGGGGGTGCCATACACAGAGAGTAGTGAGAGAGGCATCACCTGTTCAAGTTGAGAAAGCTTCTCTGTGTTAAGGACCCAATCATCAGTTCCAATCCATTTTGTTATGATATCACTCAGCCCAGGATTACAAAACTTGATCCAGCGTCTTGGTGTAACCCCATTTGTCTTATTCTGAAACTTTTCAGGCCACATCTGCCAAAAGAAAGGAATTGTCAAAAAATTTCAACTCCATTCCTCTTGAACCATAAAAGAAAGTAAATAAACTGAAGCAGCCCAAAAGGTCAAAGACCCAACAGGCATCTCATTCATGGCCTAGTGAATTGTTAGAGAAAGTAACTAACGTTTCCAAAAATTAAAAAAATTGCTTTCTACATTTGGTATTATATGATCACAAGGAGAATCTAAAAATGCTGGTCATACTAACTAAACATCAAACTAGGTGCCACATTGGTCATACTTGGTTCACTAGTGTATAGCTTTGTACAGACCTGGTAAAAGCTATTGAAAACTTCATCTTTCACAATCTCGCTATGAATAGCAGCAACACCATTAACCGCATGTCCACCTACAACACACAAATTGGCCATCCGCACCAATTTTGGCTTTTCTGGGTCAGATTTTAAAAACACCTCTTCTTCTTCTTCTTCTTCCTCCTCTTCTATTTCTTCAACTGCTTCATCCTTTTTGGTTATAACTTCTTCTGTTAGTGTCACAGTTGAGGATTCAGGTTCTTCATTTGGAGGCTGGCCAGAGGGCTCCACTATCTCCGTCAATGATATTTTTTTAGATTTTAGAGTAGACTTTTGCTCCTTTGGCTTAACAAATTGTTGCGCAATGGAGGGGAGGAGATCGACATTATCTAATATTCTCATTTCTTTAAGCTTCTTCTCTAGGATATCAAGATCAACTTTGCCATATTGTGCTATTATAGTGTTGACAAGCTGCAAGAGATTGAGAGTGAGAGAGAGAGAGCGAGAGCTCTAGGGGGGTTGATAAGCATGAATAAGATTACAGGTACAAGCACACTTTGGCTGCCCTACCATTGTAAAGTAGCAAGTTTCGGGTTTCTAGCTTTGTGATTCTTTGGAACTGATCAAAATTAATCAAGTACATATTAGCACAGAAAGACATGGAACCAATATCCAAATCCAAATAAACCTAAATAAGGATCAATGGTATCTAATCAAATGGTGGTACTGAGTCTTCTGGTATGCACAGTTAGAGAACTGGTACAGAACTCAATGGCAACAATTAAGAAGGTACCTGCTCATCAATCATTTCTATGATTTCAACGTGACGAGGAAGTAACTTTTGCATAATATCAAGACTCCACTTCTCCAGTGCTTCTGGAAGAACTGTGTGATTGGTGTATGCTACCGTTCTGAAAAAAATTTAGGGTTATCAGTGTTATAAACAGAAGGGCCTTCAGATAATCTTTCTGTTGAATGATGAACTACAGCAAGTACCAAACCACTTTGAGCTCTAACATCAATACACTCTGAGCAGGACACAATAAGCTTAAACTAACCCATTACACTGCATAATAGTGAGGTCAAAAGCAGCACACACCTCTGAGTAATTTTCCAGGAATCGTCCCAGCTCAAACCCTTGACATCCATGAGAATGCGCATCAGTTCAGGGATGCAAAGTGTGGGATGTGTATCATTCATCTGCACTGCCACTTTTGCAGGAAAGTCCTCCCAATTTACAGAATTTCCAGATCGCCTCTCGAAGCGAGCTATTATGTCTTGAAGAGAGGCCGAACAGAGAGTGTATTGTTGCTTCAGACGCAGGATCTTACCCTCCAGTGATTCATCTCCAGGGTAGAGTACGTAGCATATCTGAGGGAAGGAGAGACAAGCATTCTTTAAGCTATTTCAGTAAAAGCAATTTGAACAAGATGTAATGGCAATGAAGCTCCATCAATGTAATAGATTAAGAGACAAGGGTTTTGCTATAAGATGTAGAAATTATTTGAACTGGCGTGGCACCAATAAGCCAGCCAGTATTTCTATATCTACTACATATCAATTTAATCAAATTCAATTTCTTATTTGATTGCAGTTGTGATGTTATATTGCTTGCTGAACTGAGGCCATTTGCAATTAAAAAAATCTGAGGCTATTTGGAAAGCTCTATTTGCACTTAAGCATTTAAAATTTGTCCGAAGGATATAGAAAAAGATTAAAAAAATGCACATACAGCATTATACCACAGAGTTGGTAATTTATGCCAAATAAAAATTGCTTCCCTCCAAAACTAATATAAATCAAAGAAAAACCTTTTCAGCATTTTGATGGGCTTCACTAGCCTTAGAATGCTCTCCAGCATTAAATGCAGACAGATCAAAATCTTGCGAGGGAAGAGTTGTGGACCAAAGCCTGAGATTAATAGTAGTCTTTGTCTTATATCCAGGTATTGGCACATCATAGGCATCAGCCTTGATATTCTCTCCACCAATCCAGTGCTTCTTCCCATCTGAACCAACCACAACCTTACCATAGAATTTCACTGGGTAGGACACGTCATTCCTTGCAATTTCCCAAGGACTTCCCATCTGCAACAAGATTAACAAAACTGACAACTTAAACAAGATTAAACCAAGAGTATGCCGGTGGATACAATATTAATTGGGTCTGCTGCTGGTTTTGTTGAGACCATAAGTTTGTTTCTGTTTTTCTCTTCTCAGCCTTTTTGGTGTCTTAAAATAAGTTTCAGGTAAGGTAAAGTTGCTTGATTGAAGCCCAAATATCAACTACAAAACAAAAGGAACAAACATAACCTATATTCAATTGTTGGTATGGGAATTTATCAGTCCTATAATATGGTATTCATGTTTATATACAAAATTTTAAATTATTTTATGAATAATTTGAAAACATGGATGTTCATCACCTTCTTATTATTTAACAAACTAAATATGTGTGCACGCACATTTTTCAAGTACATTAAAGAGTATTATTGATAAATGAAGTGACAGTAATTACAGAGAAAAGAAAGTAAAAAGTTTAATTATGAAACATTTCTGGGCAAGAAGCAGACTTTCCAACTTCTGTAAAGTCCATTACAAAACTTCAGGGGCCAAAGCGATAGAAATCCAACTACCAAAAGAAAGTTTGGTTCTACCTTGTGAATTCAACCAAACTGTAGGCATCACATCCATTTATAAGGTTGAGTATAGGAGTGGGATTTTTATGAGCCAGGAGGGGAGCATCAGATGACTAGGCATGTTTTACTGTGTGGATGCACATATGCATTTACAGCTGTATTAGTGGAACTATAAGTTCTGATTAAAGTATTTGAATAGCCCAGGTAGCATGTCTGGTGTGTATCATTGAGTGCCACATGTCAAACATATCAGATATTCTTACAGCATAGTTTTTGGTATCTGAGCAAAACAGAAGATGGCTCAATCCAGCTTCAAATTGTACCAGTGACAAGTGTGTGCCGGTACAAGTAGGTAAGTGTTGGTAAGCCTTGCATTTAAATTTTTTTTTCATTTGAAACAAGCTATGAATGTCACTATTTGATACCCGCACCTTTTAAATTCACTGAGCCAACCGTTTTGCCCAACTGGTGCTTGAACCTGCAACCTCCCTTTTGGGAGAATTCTACTCAACCACCTGAGCTACCAATGGTGGGTTTAGTACTATTTCTGCTTACTGGACCTGACATACTTAGCTAGTAAAAGCAAACTTCAAATAATAATAGTGTCTCAAAACAGAAAGGCAAAAGTATACAATAACTTGAAACAATTAAAAAATCACCTCTAGCCAGTTTTCTGCAGCCTCTTCTTGGCCATCTTTGGTGATGTACTGTTTGAAAAGACCGTACTTGTATCTGAGGCCATATCCCCATGCAGGATAATTTAGGGTAGCCATAGAATCCAAAAAGCATGAGGCTAGTCGACCTAGGCCTCCATTTCCAAGCGCAGCATCTGGCTCCTATGTGTTAAAAACTCAAATTTCATTATTTTTTTCTTCTTTTACACCTGATTGAGCAGTAAATATTGATGTTCAGGCCATGAAACACGAGAAGAAGACATGTTTTACCAGGTGAATAATTTACCAGTATGCATTGGTAAAACCTGAATTTGAGTTTCTCATCCTCAATTGGTACCAGTCGCTTCTGTGCCATAACAGTTTTGTGGTACAATAATTATTGATATAGTCACAAGTTCCTTTTACCTGACTAGCAACACTCTCTAGGGTATATCCAAGCTGCTTCAAGGCCTCAGCATACTTGCCAGTTAGCTCAAGATTACCAATTGCATTTAACAAAGCTCTTCCCTGTATTGAATGAAGATGAAAAGTAACTTTAATAAAACCAAAAAAAAAAAATAAATAACACAGTCGTCGCTTACTTAATTCTAAGAAGAAAAATTAACTGAACCTGAAGAAATTCCATGGAGAGATAGTATGCTTGTTTCATATTTTCCTTGTCATAATGATCATAAGTTGCATTCCAGTTGATTATGAGCGCATCGCGTACACTTTCTGCAGTTGCACGATAGGCCTTGGGGAGAGCGAAATTCTCAGGAGAGAATGAAGGAGTGAACTCAGCATGGAACTTGATACTAGATGCAATTGAAGAAGGGTCATACACAGAAGGCGAATTTGAAACACCTGCATAACAATTAATTATGTATCAAAGTCTTTTGGCAAAACAAATCGCATCTAAGATTTTGATATATACACACCAGTCAAGCACACTACCATGTGTTATCTAACACTGGTAATGCTTAATGCATGAACCACAAGCGAGAAGAGTAGGTTGAATTTAAGCTCTCATGGTACCTACCATTTTGTACCTGGTATCTGGGACAGGTTGGGTTGCCAGCCAAACTCCACTGATGCATCATAAAGTGCAGTAGGTCGGGTTATATGTAAAAATCTGGCGCCAAACCAGTTGGGTTAATTTTATTTTAATACTATGCGGCATCAAATGGGCCCTACCAGAGGCATTAACAATATGTCAGCAAGTGGGTTGAGGCGGGTACAAATGCTGGCGGATCCAGCATACCGTACCACTGTATCAGGCCACAATCCGGTCGGATCCAGATGGCTGAGTGAACAATTCATAGGAATATCATTTTTTCTAATTCAGATCAAAGACGGAGCAACAATTTACAACATGTGGCAAATTTTAGATAAAAGAACCCAATTCTGAACATAATTGAAGATGGGTAATAGATACAAGCTACATAGTCGCTGACCATTGTCTGAGACAGTTTCTTTGATGTCTGGATCACTTGCTACGCGCGTAACTGGCGACAGATGAGGAGCGCGCCTTGATGTACCAATTTTGGTAAAGAAGAGATGGTGTGACGAGCTTGCGAAGCACTTCGAGCGCCAATCGCAAGATCTGGAGATGGAGCTTAAGCGAGATATGCCGACGGAGCTGGTGGTGGCAAATGGCGACGAAGTAGGGGTTGCCATGGATAGCGAGAGGAGTTGCTGAGAGGAACGGAGGAGTGGTATGAGAAGCAATGAAATATCTCTCGGGGTGTATGATGACTGATGATACGTTTGTTTGTTTCTGAAAAAATAAGATTATAAAAAACGTGAACATTTCCCTCTCTTTTTTTAGAGATGTGTTACGGATCCCCAGTCCCTACCAACTCAAGGTCCTCTGCTAATGGGTCCCGTATTGCACATTTTGCATGTGAAAAAAAATACCATTTCATGATGATTGATATAAATAACAGTCAAGTCAGTAAATTTATCGTCTTGATATTAACTAAAAATTATATTATCACGGTGAAAAATATGTCAATAAATAGAGTTTTTTAATTTGTTCATGGAACAATGTGTTTGTTCCTTTCTTTATTTGTTAAATATTTGTAATTTTCTTTTTTTATAGATTGTACCGTGCTTTTGAGTTTTTATGTATACATATGTTAGAATACACTTAAAATAATAGCTATTATTATTTACATAGCAGAGAAGTAATTTTTAATGATGAAATTGAATATCTTGCATATAAGAAAAAACTGTATTATATTTTTTATCTTCAATAGTGATTTTTTGTTTCATTTACTAATAAAGTAAACCAATGAGAATATCCTTTTTTAAAGTACAAAGAATAATTATTACATTTCTCAGGTTTAATTTTTGTCATACAATATATATTATCACAATATGTATGTAAAATTGAGACAGAATAAAATATTTTATTTTATTTGCTTATAAAGCCAATAGACCTGGTGTCAAGGTTCTTAGTTGGGAGATTTTGAGCATTATCGATCTGGTGATGTAAAACATTTATGCTTTTTTCTTTACTTGACAAGTTTTCGCTCTCTTTTTATAATTAGGTTCACGAATGCTGGTGCGGCAGCAACGGTACTACGGTCCCCTTTATTTGTGCAAAATGTTCAAGATTTCGTGTATCTCCCGTGGTGCGATTAACTGTGCAGCAATCCAGATATAGAGCTTTTATTTGATGTTGGATGACAGGATGTCTCAATCGATCATGACTCCAATTTAAATTTACCATATTTGTTTAATAGTCTTTGAAAATTACAATACAGATTTGAATATCAAAGTTTCTTGATATGCACAGTAGAATACGAAAATCTATTTAAGTTGCATGCTATGTTTTTAAAGATAATTTTAATAGAATAGATCATTATGCCTTCGATATTTTTTTGCACAAGGTACTTAAGAGATCACAACAAACGTACAAAAAAAAAGTTATTATTGTATGTTTCTAACTCGTTCGGTGATAAAAAAATTTTGCTAAAATTAGGTGAATATTTTTTATTTTTAATTCAAAGATAAGCTCATGACAATTATATCTTTTAGTGTGCTATTAGGATAAGCATGTATTGTACATAATCATTTATCGAGAAAAATTAAAGTAAAAGCGACTAGCAATATCACCAGATATTTGTAGATGATAACTAGAGGTGTCATCGGGTTAGGTAGGATATGGATATTATTATATTTGGATTCTAACTCTAAAAGTGTTTGAATCTGAATTTTGATTCATATACTTATTGGTTTTAAATTGGATCGGGTCTGGATCTAGATATCTATCTATCCGTAGATATTTCGGATTCAGTCTTTTAGTTCCGGATAGAAAATTATTCATGACTTGTTTGTAGATTATTGGATCTGGAGTGAGTCCTGATCCAGAGCGGGTACATATCACAACTCACAAGCATTTGAGAAATTCTTTACGTTTAAATATAATTATAATTTCTTAAACATCTCACATAATATATCATTATAATATAAATTAAAGAGGAGGGTTCAAATGCCTCCATTTTTCATGCCTCCACCATGCCTCCATTTTTAAAAACTTTAATAACTCAAAATTTAAAACTTAAAAGTCAAAATAAAACCGTTGGATATGATCTACATCATTTTATCTATGCACGTATAAAAAATTATGACATTTCAATTTTGTTTTGGTTGTCATCAAGAACTTGTAAAAAATATACTAATGTGGATAATTTCTATACGTTGATTTTTCAACTTATTGATTCACATAAAAACAAAATTAAAATGTGATAATTTTTTATGAGCACATAAATAAAATGATGTAGATCATATCCAACGGTTTTATTTTGACTTTTAAGTTTTAAATTTTGAGTTATTAAAGTTTTTAAAAGTGGAGGCATGATGGAGGCATGAAAAATGGAGGCATTTGAACCCTCCTCTAAATTAAAAGATGCTCCAAAATATTGAAAGAGATATAATTTTTAGAAGAGTGAGGCTATGGTGCTATGCATAGCACGGATGGCTAGTGTACTACGGCTCAATATGGTACTTTTTAAAATCCTAACGGTCGATCCGACCGTTCAATGTGATAACCATATGAATATGTACTTGCAAACTAAATTTTATATTTTTTCGAATTTTTTTACTATTTTTTCAGATAGGTAGAATTTTGATGGTCCAGAATTTTCAAAAAACACTGATTTTTCTACCTATCTGAAAAAATAGTAAAAAAATTCGAAAAAATATAAAATTTGGTTTGCAAGTACATATTCATATGAATATCACATTGAACGGTCGGATCGACTGTTAGGATTTTAAAAAGTACCATATTGAGCCGTAGTACACTAGCCATTGGTGCTATGCATAGCACCATAGCCTCACTCTTTTTAGAATGTAAAACATTGGAGATGGTGATTGCCTTTTCTATAGTTCCAAAAATCCATGAATGAAATATTAATACCAATTTATTTCAATCAGCGAAGAGAGCAATAAATTTCAATAATTTGTGCATAAAAGATAGATATATGGTAGACAAAGAGATAAAAAAAAAAATAGCTTCGAAAATTTATAGGCAAAAGGTGAGCATGACATTTGATTTCAATTATCTGTGCAAAGAGAGCAATAAATTTCATTTAAGAAATCAATAGGTAAAATGTGAGTGGCGTGTTATTTGATTTAAAATAAATGAAAGAATTAATTATTAATCGAGATATGATATATATTATGATTTGTTTATTGCAAAAATACTACAAATGATTTTCTTTTCATAGTTATTAATATATATTTTTATATTAAATAATTATAAAGAAATAGTATTATCATTTTATTGGGTATTTATACGGATATCGGGTCGGGTTCGGTTATGGATCGGACAATTAAATCAAACCCATATTCTATCCATTACAGTGTCGGTTTCGGTTCGGATTTGGATCAGATATTAAATTATTAACTTTGTAACGGTATCTATAATTTAACCGGTTATTTTTTTTAAACCATATCATATCCAAATTAATCGGATACGAGTTGGATCCCAGTAATCAAATATAAGTAGCACCTCTAATGATAATATAAATATGTTAAAGTTCAGCAAACATTGTTTGCTAGCGGGCAATAAATAAATCACAAGACAGTTATATTATTTTCCCAAAATATGAAAATTTTAATATTTGTTATGGTTTGATAACTTCTTTACGCGTAGAAAGAAAAAATAAATTTCTACCAACATATCAAATATTTTGTCATTCATCACGTATGATAATTCTATTAAAGTTGAGTAAATATATATATATATATCTATTAACAATATATATTTATTTTTAGTCATGATAATTGTGTTTATAAGAACGAAACAATTTGACTATTGAAGCCAATTCTTGCAAATCATAAGAATGTACTAATTAATTACTACGTGAACTGTGAAAGGTACAAATCATAAGAAAGTTTTGTAGAAAGATAAATAAATTAGCTCGTAAGACATATAATAGTTTCAAGCTGTCAATATAAAGTTTTCAAATTACAATAAGTTTATTATTTATATATACGTCAATGAATATATCTATTACATGTCAATGTATGTGAGAAATATTTCCCTGAAATTTATAGAAATAACGGCCTAAAGAACAAAATTAATTATTTTTTGCATATATATTATATAATTTTAAGGACTAATCATGGACAAAAGAAAAACAATTTATCTATTTTCGATACTACTTTCAGCATTAATTAATGTTTCATCTTGAATTTTCAACCATACTACATCACCCGACATTTTTAATTATACCCAAAGTTAATTACAGATTAATAAAAATACCTAGACCCATTAACTTTTTTTAAAACTATCCAAACCGGCCATTAAATGGCCGGTCCCCTGATTTTATTTTTTATTTTTTTATTTTTAAAGACAAATAACTAAAATGCTGAAATATAACACTAAAAAATCGAATTTTTTTTTAAATATGTGTCAAATTAATTTTTTGATAGCATATTTATACTAAAATACGCTAAATTACTTGAAATTATGTTAATTTATGCTGAATTACAATAAATTACAATAATTATGTATAATTCTGCTAAAATACGGACTGTTTCTTGTTTGAACATACAAAACGAAAGATACTCAATATTAGAATGCTGGTTATTGTCAAATTAAATTCATTAGCCGCATGCGAATACTAAACATCATATCAGTAATTTTGATACAAATTCTGAGTTTTATTATGCTGCATACGATACTGTCACTAGCCGCAAACGAGTCGTTGTGTGTCTACCGATGATAAAAAACTTTAACTCAATTTTTGAGGGCGCCATTGCCCCCGTCTTGTCCCAAGCTTTCCGAATTGGGGTTGTACGTGCAAATCCGAGTTTTCTAGTCAAAGTTATGGCCGTTTAAAGTTTTTTAAAAAACAACGATGTTTTCATGCAAAAACACCGATGATGCACCAATGTTTTATGCACGACTTGTTGACGGCAGACGTGCATCAATGTATCATTACAAAAACATCAGCGACACACCGATGTTTTTTCATTAGTCTTAGCATTGGCATAAGTAGAGTAAGGAGGAAAAAACATAATCCTTAAATATCTTTGTCTATCATGACCAGAGTGAAAGAAAAAATAAAAATAAACTCTGGACTTATCATCACCGCTATAGATATGATTTTAAGATATGATATCCCTGGGCGAAAATTGTTGCTGTCAGAGCTTGAAATAGGTGACACCCAATTTTGACTTGGCATTTTGTTAGCAAACAAAAGTTGTTGAAGTAATATTGTCACTTAGCAACAAAAAAAAAATATTAGAGCCCGGACAAAAGAAAAAGCATCACGGCAAAGGATTTTTTTTTTTTTTGTCCGCTGATTTCAGACCGTTGTTTTATGTAATGTCTAGGATTTTTTTTTTCAAAACCGCTGGACGTGATTGTTTGTAACGTTCAGAATTGTAATTAATTAGGTAATTACAATTTTCTAAACTGGTCGTGATAGTCTATAACGTCCAAAAACATTATAGACCATCATGTATTTCCTATATGTCGAATTTCCACAAAACAAAAACCTTCCTCATTACCAATATTTTTTTATTTATATTCCTATTAATAAAAATTTCGGGGCTTTTAATGATAAAAAAAATGGGAGAGATAGCAGAGAGAAAAAAAAAAAAAACAGAGAGACGGTAGATTTAATATATTAACGGAGCGCTCCGTTACGGCCAACATTTTGCGCATTTGCGCGAATTTTCTGTGACACTCAAATTTATTTGTTTAAAATAAACAAATACAATAAATATCATGCATAAATACAGCGAGAATGCATTACAATACGATTGTGTGTTTGCTCATATTTGTAATCAAATTTAAGCCCTATTTTATATCGTCTCATCATCAGAACGAAAAGATGAAGTTCTGAAGATGAAGTTGAATTTTATGAATTACGAAATAAAGAACATTAAATGAAATTTTACTTACGAAAATTAGAAATTATATATGACAAAAATATGAAAAAGTAAGTGAGTTGGCATTCCTAGCACCTAAGTAACATAAGTTTTGAGTTTGAATCTGAACCGTTAAATTATTTTGACACGAATATTAAAGGAATTATGTGCATCTCATCTCGGATCGAATTGGTTTGTATTTGATCGGACAGTCTAAAACTAAACTCAAAATTTGAATTACTTCGGAGTATCCAGACTCGCCTAAAGTGGGAGAGTTCATACCATAAGGTCATTAAAAAAAATAACAAATTTGTCCTTCCTAAATATCCTTCAATCAGAGAACTCATATCACCTTAAGAGCATACAGGGGCGGACCTATGAAGGCCAGGGGTAGGCAAGTGCCTATCCTGGATTTAATTTTTTTTTTAGACCCAGTGTATTTTTATTCCTGTGCCTACCCCTGGTCTAATACTGTGCCTACCCCTGGCTCAGAATAATAGATTTGCTGCTCTAATTTATTCATTGGCCAAGTCCACTGCTTCGATTAATTCATTGTGCCTACCCCTGATCAAACTCCTGTGTCCGCCCCTGAGAGCATATGCAACAGGAGCTTCTTTCCGATTTCTAATTCTAGTTTATAATTTATAATTCAATTTGCGGGATGTATGAGAGTTTCTAAATAAGAAAGATTATTTATCAAGAAATTACTTTCTAATGAACACACTGGCGGAAAAAAAACCTATTCGTTGTCGCACTCTCTCTCTCTTCCTTCGTAAACCAACCAAAAAAAGCAGAAAAAATATTTTCCGTAAATTACTAAATAGTTGTAAGAAACTTTTAATTAATTTTTGAGATGGAGATATCTAAGGATTGAAGAATTCATATCACCTAAGGTAACTCAAAATTTGAGTTTAAATCTGGATAATGCAGTATGTTTTAGCACGATTATTAAAGAGACGTGTATCATATTGAGTCTGTGTCCCCTCAAAGACCTGAGGTGTAATTTAAAAAAAAAATAGACGGTCCAGATTGATCCTAGCCCACCTCATTCAGCCACTTGTCTCTAAAACCTTGCCTCTGTTAACGCTCTTTGTTTGCCCAAGTGGGAAATGGGATTCGTAGTTCAATGGGCCTATTTTGCGAGAAGGGCTGGAATGTGTTTTCTTCAATGTTGCTTATTCAACTGCGCTTCGTTTCGGTTGTTAACTTGTCATGTTTGTAAAAAAATGGCTGATTCTTCGATTCTGACCCTGTAATTTAAAACGGATGCCAAATGAGATATACATAAAAAACATTTCAATGACGTCGGTAGAAAAATGCAGTGTGCAAATTTTTAGGAAAAATAAAATGATCCCTACATTTTCAAAAACCCCTACGTTTTGAAACTAAACAAATATCCTCTTATGCTTTCTAAATAGTGGTAAATACTTTCTTCCGTTTCAATTTTTTACTAAATAAATATCCTTTTTTTTATTAATTCCCCTTTTTATTAACATTCAAACATAATCCCCTCTTTATTCCAAAAAAATCTCTGTTATTAGTATTCAATACTATTTAGTTATTACATTAATAATAGCACTATTATTATAATGCAACTTGTTGCCTCAAATCGGGCTTATGTCTAGTCATCATGTAGTGTTGCTTTTGCGAAACCATTTAAACCATTTAATTTTGCATGACCTCACACATGAAGAACATTACGAAGTTGTAAGTCTACATATATCCGATACCAATTTTCGCCACTCTAATTGACTTATTGGTACTTGCAACTACTTACAAAATAAAAGGGGATATTTGTTTAGTTTAAAAAAGCGGAATATTTGAGACTCGGTTGCGAATGTTAGAGGTTTTTATATTTTTTTTGTTGAAATGAAGGTCAAACTTTTAAATTTCATATTCTCTTTATTACAACAAAAGATTTTTTTTCTCTATTTGAGTTTTGAACTCATGACTTATCACATAGAAATCATGTGTCTTTGTCACGAGACTAAATGCTAATCTGAAGATTTTTATACTTGTTTTTAAATTTTAGCTTAATGAGGGTCATGGTGATCGAGGCCCAAGAATCAATCAAATTTTAACAATAATATGACATATATGAAGTAGGAGTCGAGGACCCGATTTTTTTATTAATACCCTACAAAAAAAATAAAATATCAAATCTGCTCTCCATTTTTTTTTTTAACTACTCTAACCGCCCCATGGGGGGTGGTCCACTGTCTCTTAAAAAAAAAAAAAAACCGCCCTCCTGTGGGGGGGGGGGGTTGGTTTTTTTTTTTTTTTTTGAGATTTTGAGAGACAATATGAAGAGCAAGATGCTGAAATTTAACAATAAAAATTCGAATTTTGTTTTTAATATTTGTTAGATTACTTCTTTTGATGTATAATTAGCATATTTATACTAAAATACGCTAAATTACGGTAAACTATGCAAATTTCGCTAATTATAATGAAATACACTAAATTACGCAAAATTATACTAAATTAGGCCGATTTTGTTATAAAATTGAGAATTTGATTACATGATTCCTTGTTAAATTTGTTAATAAGCATAGAATCCATTGGGACTTATGCACATGTATCCAATCCATTGGGACTTAAACATCGATGTTTCGTTAGCCTTAGCATTAGCAATTAAGCAGGGTAGTGCTGAAAAAATATCAGTGCGTTTGTAATGAAACATCGATGCACTTCTGCCGTCGACAAGCCGTGCATCATCGGTGTTTTTGTACGAAAGCATCGTTGTTTTTAAAAAAAATTTAAACGGCCATAACTTTGGCTAGGAAACTCGGATTTGCGCGTATGACCCCAATTCGGAAAGCTTGGGACGAGACGGGGGCAGCGCCCTCGGGGTCACCCATAGGGGGGCAACAGAATCAGAATTGCAAAAAAACGTCGTTTAGTGCCTCAAAAATTGAGTTAAAGTATTTTATCATCGGTAGACACACAACGACCCGTTTGCGGCTAGTGACAGTGTCGTATGCAGCTTGATAAAAGTCAAAACTTGTATCAAAATTACCGATCTGATGTTTAGTGTTCGCATGCGGCTAGTGAATTTAATTTGACAATAACCAGCATCCTAATATTGAGTATCTTTCATTTTGTATGTTCAAACAAGAAACAGTCAGTGTGATATGAAAAAATTCCAATTATATTCAATTTGATTTGACAAGAATCAATATCCCAAATCTAGTTCCTTTCTAGATATGCTAATAAGCGTAATTTAACATAATTTCAAGTAATTTAGCGTATTTTAATATAAATATGCTAATTATACATCAAAAGAAGTAATCTAACAAATATTAAAAATAAAATTCGAATTTTTATTGTTAAATTTCAGCATCTTGCTTTTCATATTGTCTCTCAAAATCTCAAAATCTAAAAAAAAAAAAAATCAAACCGCCCCACTGTAGGGCGGTTCATGTTAGTGTTGTGATCTAGAAGCCAATCATAGGATGATTGTTTTCTAAGTTTTGTTTATGTAATTGAATGATTTGTTTATCATTTTGTTCCTTGAGTATTTCATTACTTATAGATCATTCAAGTTGAGGACTTGGAATTGTGGAACTCTATAAAAGAGTTAATAAATACTCTAAAAGTGTCCCTAGTCTTGGTAATTAACAAGGAACATTAAATTACCGGTATAAGATTAGCATTTGGATTAGATGATGATTATGTTCTGCAGATCATATGACAAGGGGTTGTCAATCTAATCAAATGGATACCTGATGGAGATCAGGGATTGGACGTGACCAAAATAAAACATTTAATATGGATTGTGTTTGTGTCATTAATGTTTTATTAGTGTCTGGAATTCTAAGGTATGAGATAATTGTTTCTCTCACATGAGAATACATATTCGTGGGTATTATCCAACACTGTCAGTAACTGACAGTCATACAGATTCTATCTCAGTAGGTGTCTCTCATGTGGAGAGATAGTAATTATCAAGAATACCAATGTCCCTCATGTAAATGAGTGATGATATCACTGGGCCCCTTGATGAAATAATACAAGTATGTGCACATATGATTAAGGAGTTAATCATAATTACTGAATTATTTCGGAATCAAGAAACGAGTAGATTTGCAAGGATGACACGTTCCTACCTTGGATCTATTCATGATATCATGAGACATGGAATTGACACGAGGCAATTGTTGCTAAGGGATCGTGATACAGTATGGTACTTATCATCTGTGTCATTTGGGTAACTACAATGCATATTGCTAGGTGCCGCTTGTAGTTTATGGAATCAAAAGGAGTTTCAGATTCCATTGCCATGTGACATAGATCCCACAGGGTCACACCAATAAGAAATGAATTAGAAATGCTCCTTAATTTATTTGACATGTATGACATGACAAATAAATTGGTTTCTCCATCAAACCATGAGAAATATAATTATTTGAGATAATTATATATGATACTACAATTAATTAAATTAATTGTATTTGATTATTGCAAACAAGAAAAAATAGAACTTGGCCCAATAAACAAAGTCTAATGGATGTTGTTAATTATGGCCCATGTTTATTTTATGAATTGTTTCCTTAATTAAAAAAGTTCACCCAAAATAGTTTACCACGTTTTCTGATAATTGCTGCGCAGCATTTCTTATTTTGGCCATATCTCTTTCATAATAAATCCGTTTTTAACATTCTATATATTTCTGGAAAGGTAAAAGAAATATCTAGAACTTTGCCTCTCTGGAGGAAAGCCAAATTAGAAACAGATCATGGTCAAAAACGCGATAGAACGTGGTGGTTAATTTGAACCGCCATGTTCTGTGACTGCTGCGCATGTTTCGTATTTGGACCATAACTCTCTCATACAATGTCCGTTTTGGGCGTATAATATATGGATGGAAAGGTAAAAGAAAGATCTATAACTTCTCCTTCTGTGACAGAATCTAATTCGAATTAGATCGTGGTCAAAAACGTGGTAGAACGTGGGGTTAACTTTGGAAACAGAATTCACATTCCTTGTTTTGCTATATATATTCTCCCTCTCATTCATTTTGAATAGAATTCGTTTTTTGAGAGTTGAAGTTCTGTCAAAGCTCTCTCTCTCTTGTTTTTCCTCTCATGTGTTGAGAACCCACAAACCCTAAAAGTTCAAGATCTAGTTCTCTTGGAGGATAGGGATTAAGGAGCAACCAAGTTAGTACTCTCTAGCAAGAGGAAACTTTGGTTTCTAATTAATTTCTTGGTGGATACCGTGGAGGACTTCTACTTTGGAGTCTCATCTTGGTGCAAGGCGTTCTAAGTCACGCACACATCAACCACCAAGGCGCTGCAATGCATCAACCACCATTAGCATCAACAAGAAGGTGGAGGCTACAACTCTACATCTCAAGGACCTTCATTTCTTGTTAGAGACAAGAAACTAAAGGTATGATGCTTATTGATTTGGAAATAGATCTTGGTTTGATTTCAGTCACACATGATGATCTCTTTTGGTACTTTTCTTGTCAAAATTTTGAAATTCCGCTGCCTTAAGTACCATAAGAACCCAACAGTTCAGTATGCATAGGTGACCGCCCCCCGTGGGGCGGTTTGGTTGGCAAAGTGGACCGCCCCCCATGGGGTGGTTAGGGTAGTTTTTTTTTTTAAAAAAACGAGGACAGATTTGATATATATTTTGTATATTTTTTAGGGTATTAATAAAAAAACCGGGTCGAGTACTAATAGTCTAATATGTAATATCACATTATGAGGAAAATATATTAGTTTGGCCTCCTCTATTAGCTATACATCATTAATTTTAAATAAATAAGTTGTTCCATAAAGATGTGTAATGTAATTAAGAATGCTAATGGATTAAGCTTGCGCATAACTTGTCTGTCAAAACATCACGTCTAACTTGCCTGGTCCAACTAGATGGACCTCAAAATAAATGTTCGGCCCATTCGTGGGTATTTCCTCCGTATATGCGTCTGTCTGTTCATGCCCATGGGATGATGCGTTAGAGAGAAATAAGGGAAGAGTTCAATCGCAGGTTGTATTTTTTTTTTGTAAATAAGGTTATAGTACAATTCATGTTTTTCAGAAAATAAGTCCAATAGACTGTCTGCATGTTACATTCTAAATTTTGTAATTGACCTGGTCTGTCTCTAGGTCCAGCTTTACCTAACATATTACAGTGTCGGATTGAACGGGTGGAGCTTCGAGCTGGGTTAGAGGTGTCAATGATACCCTTTTAACCGTTTACCCGACCCGTACCGTATTTGATAAGGCGGTAAGGTTTTTATTTTGTTAGCTTATCAAGTATGGATATGGGTAAGGATTTTTTTCGTCAGCTAAAGGGTAAGGGTACGGGTAAACTATTTCGTACCCGTTATCATATAGGTAATTATATAAAATAAAATTATATGATAATGTTTGAGTAGTAATTAGTGATGGTGAAACTTATTTGTGTGTGATATTTCATGTGATAATATTTAAGTAATAATTAGTGATGTATTTTTGTTATTTAGTGTATGTTTTTTTATAAGAAAAACACAATATAATTAGTAATTCCAACTTAGATCACAACCAAACACCATCTATCTGTACTATACTTAAATTAAATTATTAAATTTTGCCGAATTATTTCCGGATCAATCAAATATTTAATATCAGATTTAACAAACTTTTTCTCTTTAAATATCACAGTGGGACCTGAAAGATCAAAAACGAAAAGGTATCTCTGAACCTATGGAAGGCCAATAATATTACATTTTTCATGGCTCGTTCATGTTTCACGTTTTTTTCTTTATTTTTAAAATTCAAATAATTGATCCGAACTAATTAACATGATCTTCATATTAAAATATGTTTAGAAACTAAATTTTATATTTTTAAATCTTTTACTATTTTTATAGATAAGTACAAAATTATTATTTTTGAATGATTCAGAATTTATAAAAAAAAGTTGTGTACTTATTTAAGAAAATAATAAATATTTTTTAAAAAACATAAAATTTGATCTTCTAATAGTCTAACATATTTCGATACAGAGATGATGTTGAAGAACTCAATCGATTATTTGAAATTTAAAAGTAAAAATAAGTATAAGACGCTAATATTAATTACGTTCCTAATTACTCTGTCGTAGCCTCGCAGGCTTCCCACTACAAGTTTTAATATTAATTTTCCCACGTCTGATCTGATCCAGTGATTCTCTGTAGACTGTCTCCCATTTGCTCCTTGTCCCCTCTCTCTCCCTCTCCAGAAATAAATCTTCTGTTATTTCAAAGGAATAACAGCAATCTGTTATTCCGATCCCGAACCGTTCAAATTTTTCAATTTGCGAATTTTAGCAAAGAAATTTTTTCATGCGCGAATCTTAACCAAGATAAACGGTTGGGATCGTAATAATAGCTACCTGTTATTCCTTTCGAATAACAGCAGATTTATTTCATCCATCTTCTTCCCATCTCATACACATCAGTCGAACGATCTTCTTCCCATCTCCACATCAATCCTCCCCAAAAATGGCTTCTTCTCACCACCATCACCAGCACACGCACCAACAAACTCACCACACTCACCAAATTAACTCCTGCAACTGTACTTCCTGTTGCACTCCCTGCTGTAACTCTAACTCCTGCAACTCGCTTCCACCTCCGCCTCCGCCTCCACCTCCGCCTGCTAACCCAGCAGACCAGCTCCTCCAAGCCCTAGCCACGTCGCTCCTCCTTCAATCGCAGCCCCAACCCCATCCTCAATTCCAAACCCCTATTTCATCCTCTATTCCTCCTATTCCACCTCCCGTTCCCTTTTTCTATTCCCCCGAACACCTCGCCCCTAATCAATACCAGTGCACATTTCCCCACAAAACCCATCAACCACCTTCTCATAAATCAAATGAGCCTCTTGCCTCTCTCTTCGATCGGGTAGCAGCTCTCGAGTCATCGCTTTTCTCAAATCCAAACGCAAAAGCTATCCCGGTTCCATCTCAAAAACCCAGTTTTTGTACTAATCATGAAACCTATCCTAAAACCTCCTCGAATAAGCCTCGTGCGTCAATGAAAGATTTGGCGGCACGAACCATACAAGTGCATTTCAGGCAATACCTGGTGCGGCGATCTCAGATTTTGAGAGACTTGAAGCGACTAGCAGTGATGAAATGTCACGTGGGAGCTCTCAGGTCGGCTGTTTCACACAGAACTGACATTGACCCGAAGAAGGTCTCAGATCAGGCGGCTGATATGCTTCTCCAACTTGATTTCATAAAGGTTAGTTAGAAAACGGTTTATTACACATTTGCCATCAAAAGATTGTGATTTTATAGTTACTGTGCTGATTTCATAAGTTTATTGGTAGTTACTTTGAGCTAAGTCTAGTTAAATGTCCTCTATTGTTTCAGTGTAACATTTAACAAGATATGATATACCATACAGGTTTTGACTGTAGGAAAAACCATACCAGATTGAACAGCAGAACTGATTCTCTTATGTTTTTGGGACCCAGAGAGAGAGATGTGGTAACCTATTGGCATATATAGATTAATGTTTCCTTGTTATTTAGAAAAAATAGAGCAGTACTCTAATATGGTATGGTCTTATGTAGAGTGCTGATCCAATGATATATGAAGGAAAGAGAGCAATTGAAAAGGAATTGGTACGCATTATAGAATTTGTAGACAAGATTATTTTAAGAGAACAAGAGATCATTTTAAAAGAAACAAATGGGAAAGAAGGAGAAGATGAAGAAGAAGAAGAAGAAGAAGAAGAAGAAGAAGATTCTACTGAAGAAGAAAAAAGGCCGAAGAAAAAAGTGAGCTTCAAGGAGAGCGGCCAGAGATCCAAGTATCACAACAGCGAACATGAATTATTTAAAGAAGTCTTTGAAGGACACAGTGGTGAATCTTTTCAAATTCCAAAAGGGATTTTTGAGCTCGGAGACGAGCTAGAATTTGATAAAATGGAGAGGTATTCAGGAAGAAAGGTTGGGAAAAGGGGAGGTGGCTCATCAGCTCCAGTGGCTGCACAAAATGAAGCGAGATTTGATGAAAGGAGATAAAATTGAAGTGTTTATTCCTTTTAGTTTGTACCGCATTTTATTTTTGCTTTTAGTAGGTTGGCTGTTAGATGGTATCTGTGAGGTCTGCTAGTGGAAATTGAGGAGTATATTGTTTCTGGTGTGCGTGAATTTGATGTTTTCTTTTAGTATTTCATGTATTGCTCACAATAACTAACTAATTTGTTTTATGCTTTTGATTAGTGGTGTTAATTAAGCCTTCTTAATACGGGTTCAGAATATATTGCATTATTATGCAAAATACGGTTATGCTTTCTCTTACTTTTCTACTGTGAATTTTGTGCTGAGTTCCTGATCTCTAAACTTGTAAAAGCACTTATTGGATGTACCAATCTGATACTTCAATTATGAATATGCTTTGGTTTACCAAACCCAAAAGAAACAGCCATATGAAAATTGATTTAATCCCTGATTCATGCAATCTTATCTGACAGAAAAATGTCATAACGTACTGGTAATAAAATATGCAAACGCCACAAACTGAACTGCACACGCATCACACATCTGTTTTTTTATTTATAAGAACATAGGTCCACTGATAGTTTCACAATCATGCATATATAAAATACTTAAAAACCACCAACACTCTACCCTATCTCATATGTACAGATGAACATTTTACAAAAACAATAAATAAAACACTACACAAGACAATACAAAACCCGAACAGACTCAACCAAGAAGCTTCTGAGATTGAGCTAGAAGCTTAAAATATCTACAATGTTTGTAGTTCTTCAATTTCTTCACTCTTAACTGGAGTCCAGGTAGGTTGCTTAGTTTCTCTCTTCCATTTTGTAAAGAAACCGAGCATATAACCCAACAACAATGCAGCCATGATCACACTGCCGGCTTTGATATAGGTACTTAATCTCGGCTCAACAACCACCTCCTTTCCCTTCTTTAAAGTAGCATTCACCATACTATTTACAGTGCTGTTATTGTAGTTACTATTATCCAAATATAGGTCGGAGAATATTTCGACCATGTCATGCACCATACCATCATGGTTCCCTACATATTCCATTCTAAGTTTCTCCTTGGTAGCTACAAGCCTTGTGTACCCAAACTCGCCTCCTCGGTACATTGACCATAATGGTTGTGGGAAAATGGGTTCGACTTGGTGATCTGGTCGCGGCTCCCAAATGGGTTGCCAATCTTGACCCCCCATACCAATGACCATATGCACTGGAACACCAGCATATCTAAAGCTCGATGAAACATTGAGACATTGAAAATTCTTCAATGGACAAAATCTCTCATATCTGTGCACATGGCCCCACAATGCAAGTGTGACCTTATATTGTACCAAAAGGGGCTCTAAACTCTGCAACATTTTCTCTCGCAGAGCAGCATCTCTTACCTCATTACTGGTGGTATACATCGGGCGGTGACCTTGCATAACTATGAAAGGGGTTTTCTCTCTATTAACTCTCTCTAAATCAGATTTTATAAAATTATACTGATCACTCCCTTGTTCAAAGTTTGTTTCAGTAGAGATGTAAACAAAATGGACAACTCCACTGTCAAATGAATAGTATAGATTTTTAGTTGCTGGAGCTGAAGTTCCAGTAGATACAGATGAGTTCCCTGGCATATGAAATTTCAAACTATATGGAATTCCACACTCACCCCCACCATCTTTGTTATATGAACTGTAAGACCACCAAGGTTTCCAAGGCTGGTTCGGCCAGTCATACTCATGGTTCCCTATACAAACGTGGTATGGTGTTGATGCAGCTATTGGTTCGATCTGGTTAAAAAATTCATCCCAGATCCAGGAAAAACCGCGTGCATAGCTGATGTCACCGATATGAGATATAAATGCTGCTTTGTTTTCTAGGGCTTTGAGGTCACGAAGGATCCATTTGACAGTTAACTGGCTCTCATCTTGTGTGCGGATGAAGGTACGGTATGGGGTGTATGTACCCATGTCACCAAAGAGAATTGCAAAGGTTTCATTTGATTGGCTCTCTCGAGAGATGAAGCTGTATGTGGAACTCCAGCCAGTTTTGTCACTACCAACCTACAAAATTAAGTTCCTTATTTTGAGATGGGGAAAATGTAGTATAATACAGGGCCAATTGTAAGTTTCATTTATCAGTAGGCTTTTCTTTTCCGGTTCCATGGGAACTCATGCTTAGATTATGTAATAATTCTGAACCTGATAACTTGAGTGTGGGTGTCTGGTATGGACAAGTGTTGTCCCAGTAGACGGGGGAGCCTATGTACACTATTGATAACCAGAATATGATAGCTAATAGGTGAAAATGCAGCTTGGTATTTTAGCTACCAAGACATATAGTTGGTACCAGTACCAATTACACAACTAATAAGCAGACCTTAGATGAGTGTCCATATAATCTTCTACACGGAAGGGTACAAAAAAAAAGGAACTTCTTTCTTATACTAAATAGTTACCTTGTAGTAATACCTCTTTCCATTCTCTAATCCCTTCATGACGCCATCATGTATAAAACCAGGATCTCTCCATCCAATACTATGATTAGCTGGTTTGTCACACATATGAGCCTGTTCGTACCGGTTCACCTCTGTACCAGTTGTCTGGTTCAATGTCTCCTCATCCAACCCGTACCTGTCATTGTTTCAATTCTGTATCAGTTTATTGTTGCATATTTCCAACCTCTTAGAAGAGCTTTTCAATTTTCATGCATATTATTTCCAACATTCTGGTGAAGTTTAGTCAAGAAGTTCAATTGGCATTGTGAATGCAAATACTAATTGCATTTTGCCTATTCCTGAAAAGCAGGATCTAACTTCTTGTGAACAACTTAGTTTATTCCAACTTCTACAGAGAGCCTGATCATTCAGTGAAAAAAAATCCAATAATTTGCAAGTAATGATACTTGAAATCTACCTCAAGCTATATCTAAGGAAGATTTGGGCATCTGACAAACTCCTCTCTAATTCTTAACCCTTAATTCAGATTTAACATGCCCCTAACCAAAAATTCACTTAACCAGATAACAAATCACATTCCAAATAGCTAATCATGCTTATGGTCTATTTAATTAATCTCAGTATAATATAATTGCAACATTACCTCACAACATTTTCCTTTCCATCAGCCGTGATAAACATAACCCGCATCTCGTCTACCTTATCAGTAAAGGACAGATGGATCTGCTCCGGCCCCAGACCTGATGCGAACCCAATTTCCTCTGAAACCGCAAGCCTGTGCTTGGTCTGAGGTAGCGGGTTTCCATCATGGTCTTGATGCTTATAATTGACCTCGTCATAGGTCCATCTGAAAATCCGAAATACATAATTGGACCGGATATTTACTAATGGGAGCTCAACGGATCCATAACCGGACTGCCACGTAGCGGATGAATTGAGAAAGACATAGCCTATGAAGTGCTTGTCACGGGAGCTTGGTGGGGAGTAGATACCGACCCAATCGAGTTCGGACGGGGATTCGACTCCTGACCATTGGATACGAACTATGCGGTTGGCCCGGGTTAGGGTTTTGGGGGAGACGGAAAGGGAGACTTGGGAGGAGAGAGAAGGGGAGATGAGAGAGAGGGAGAGCGTTAGGAGAAGCAAAGCTTCCAGGGAAACCATTGGAAGCACTGGCACGAGTCCGGTGGTGGGATACTTGGTATATGCGAATCAAAACCGCGACATATGAGAATTAGTTACTGTAGCTGATATTGACACTCTGATCGCCGACATTTTTATTTATACCCAAAGTTAATTACGGATTAATAAAATTATGCAGACCACCAACTTTTATTAAAAATACCTTATGGCCGGTATCTATTTAAAAGAGAAACCGGTCCTGATTTAATTTTTTTTTTTAAAGACAAATAGTTAAAATGCTAAAATATAATATTAAAAAATTAAATTTTTTTTTAATATTTGTCAAATTACATTTTTATAGCATATTTATACTAAAATATGCTAAATTACTTGAAATTATGTTAATTTATGCTGATTTACACTAAATTACTTGAAATTATGTTTATTTTTTTTTATTTTTTTAAGAGACAAATAGCTAAAATGCTGAAATATAACACTAAAAAATTGAATTGTTTTTTTAAATATTTGATAGATTACATTTTTGATTAATTAGCATATTTATACTAAAATACGCTAAATTACTTGAAATTATGTTAATTTATGTTGAATTACACTAAATTACGCTGAATTACAATAATTATGTAGAATTATGCTAGAATACACTAAATTATGCTAAATTACGTATGAATAGGGATGATATCTTTACTAAGAAGGCGAAAAAACGACGACGAAACTTCAAACAGCTATAAAACAGCACTCGAGTGTCCGATTTCAGCAAATGACCACTTTTCGAAAAGCTTGCAAAAATACGCATGCGTTAGTACTTTTTTTTTAGATTTTGAAATTCAGAATCACCAAAAAAAAAAGGGAAGAGTCTCAAAAATTCAGTTGAAGTTTCTGATTAAGATTTTCATTTCTATTGTTCAATCTACGTAGCTCAGTAAATTAGTTATATAATGAACTTGTAGAATACCAATTTTTATTATTTTCGGAATTTTTTTGCTATTTTTTATGATTTATGAAAGATGGCACAAAATCGCCCCTATTCATATGTAATTTAGCGTAATTTACTGTATTTTAGCATAATTCTACATAATTATTGTAATTTAGCGTAATCTAGTGTAAATCAGCATAAATTAACATAATTTCAAGTAATTTAGCGTATTTTAGTATGAATATGCTATCAAAAAAGTAATTTAACAAATATTTAAAAAAATCGATTTTTTAGTGTTATATTTCAGCATTCAGCTATTTGTCTCTTAAAAAAAAATTAAATTAGAGGGCCGGTCATTTAATGGCCGGTTTTCCTTTTTAATAAAAAACAAAAAAATGTAAGAGACCGTCCATTAAATGACTGGTTTGGGTATTTTTAATAAAAGTTGACGGGTCTGGATAATTTTATTAATCTGTAATTAACTTTGGGTATAAATAAAAATGTCAGCTCTGATCGCGAATTGTTATGTAATCGAACGGGACCTACGTTTTTTTTTTTTTTTTTTTTTCAATTATGGGTTCTTTCTTAGTTGCTTCGGCCCGTACATTTCTTCCCATTTTGTTCCGATTGTTTTTTAATATCCAACATTAGATATAAATTAACTGATATGACCATTATTCTGGAAAAAATTTAAAAATGCACAGTATATAATTTTTTTTATCGGTCCGGCCAAAGTTTCGATGGCCTGGTATTTTTTTTTTTCTGTGAAATAGTATATAATTTAACATTTTGATTGTGTGATCTCTTTGGTAGACTGCAATGCAATTTTGAACGGGTAATTGATTTAATAGGAAAAACAACTCTGAATGAAGGTTAATTTAACGTAGAGGGATCCAATTATACCCTTTTTTTTGACACATTTTGACATTGTTTTTTTATAGGTTAATTTTGCGATTTCAAAATCCAAATAGTCGATCCAAACCGTTCAACATGATGGATATATTAAAATGTGCTTGGAGATCAAATTTTGCATTTTTTTGAATTTTTTTACTATTTATTAAGATGGTTAAAAAATCGTTGTTTTTCAATGGTCTGAAAACAACGATTTTGTAACCATCTTAATAAATAGTATAAAAAAAATTCAAAAAAATGTAAAATTTGATCTCCAAGCACATTTTAATATATCCATCATGTTGAACGGTTTGGATCAACTATTTGGACTTTGAAAATGGTAGGTGTCAAAGTGTGTCATAAAAAAGGGTGTAATCCGATCCCTCCTCTTTAACGTAATTGATTTAGTATAATTTAGTTTATTTTAGTATAATTAACATAGTTTAGTTTATTTTAGTATAATTTAGTTTATTTTAGTATAATTAGCATAATTTAGTATAATGTGGCATAATTTAGCAGTATAATTTAGTACAATTTAGTTTATTTTAGTATAATTAGCTAAATTTAGTATAATTTAGTATATTTTAGTATATTTAGCATAATTTAGTATATTTTAGTATAATTTAGTATAATTTAGTATAATTAGCATAATTTAGTTTATTTTAGTATAATATAGTATAATTAGCATAATTTAATTTATTTTAGTATAATTTAGTATAATTAGCATAATTTAGTACATTTTAGTATAATATAGTATAATTAGCATAATTTAGTTTATTTTAGTATAATTTAGTATAATGTAGCATAATTTAGCATAATTTAGTTTAATTTTAAAATCCTATTAATGCAGAATATGTTAAATTAACCTTCATTCAGAGTTGTTTTTCTTATTAAATCAATTATTCGTCCAAAATTGCATTGCAGTCTGAGATCACACAATCAAAATGTTAAATTATATACTATTTCACAGAAAAAATACTAGGCCGCTGAAACTTTGGCCAACCAGATAAAAAAATTACATACTATTTCTCAAAAAAAAAAAAAACAGGCCGCCTGGGCATTTTTAAATTTTTTTTTAAAATGATGGTCATATCTGTAATTTATATTTAATGTTGGATATTAAAAAAAAATCGGCATTTTGTTAAATCAAAAGATAAATTGTTTGATGTCTGAGTTGACTAATTTTATAAACAGAGTTTATACGCAAATTAATTCATTAAATATGCAATCAGTATTTCACAATGCTAGCTCGATGGGCATCAAACCATTTCATCAGTTTATTTTTAAACGGTTATTGACGATAACTTTATCTGAATAAACGACTCACCCCGTAAATAACTCCTATCTTTTATCAAGTCTTTTTTTTTTTTTTTAAACTGAGATGGGCATCAAACCGTTTTATTAGTTAAACGATGGCTAAAAATTAATCTGAATAAACCGACTCACCCCGTAAATAACTCCTATCTTTTATCAAATTTTTTTTTTTTATTTTTAACTGAGATGGGCATCACAAACCGTTTTATTAGTTAAACGATGGCTAAAATTAATCTGAATAAACCGAGGCATCCTCTAAATAACTTATATCAAGCTTTAAAAAGCCAAGATTTTAAATAGGCTATAGTTCAGCTATAGCTTTTTTGGACCTTAAAAACTAGAACGCTATCAACCGCTTTCTTTTTATCAAAGTTCTAGATGGCTAGTTATAGCTGCACAATAGATGTGCTATAGCATAATCAAACCTTAAAAACAATGACGCAATAATCGCTATTTATAATCTTTAAAAAAACTGAATAAGCAAGTATGCATTACTGCAATATGTAAATGTGTATTAGTGTGATATTCAAGTGTATTTTAAGAAATCTGAAATAATAAACAAATCAGCTCTGGCATTATAAACGTTCCCAAAGATGAAAGAAAAAGGTTAAAACAAGTACACATCCATTTTCAACAAAATTGTAAGCAAGAATATGCATAGGGTATCTTATTGGAAGTTCCAGTGCTCATCCTTGTTTTGGTACAATTAAAGAAGCAGCACAGTTGTCCTATCACAAATTTCAATCTCCAATCTTCAGATTTGCAGCAAGAAGAAGCTGCAAAGTAAAAAAGAGTAACTTCAATTAAACAAGCCAAATAACTTAAATAAAGCATAAATAAAAGATGCTGCTGTCTGCTAACATGACATAGATGGGTTTGATATGCTCAAAAAAAAAAAAAAAAAAAAAAGGCAAGTAGCAAAATTTTCAGGGTCAATATTGTTTAATTTGTTGGAAAATAAAGGAAAATGGAGAAAAGTAGACCATTATTTCTTCGCATTGTTTTCTCCAAATTTTTGCTGAAAAACGCTAGGAAATATAGATCCTAGAAAAGATTTCTTACATTTTCTTGGATTCCCTCTTTTACCCATACATCAAAGTATCAAACAGATCCAAGGTAATTATCATCAACTAACATAATTTAATCAACCCGGATTAATCATTGAAATAAGGTGCTCTACAAGTTTCCCAAGATAATTCCCAATTATAAGGTTGTGAAAACAATCAGTTAGTACTCCAGTAAGGGGCAACCTAGGAGGTACATGCCTATCTCAGACTCCATTTATTGCTCATAACCTTAGTGAGGAGTCGCAACAATATACACAAAGTCTAATAAGATGTGCAAGTGTAGCTAATTCAGTAGTAAGAAAGAAATTTGAAATGAACATATTGATGACCACAGAAACAGTACCAGTACACCGATACATCTACATAAATATATTTGGCAAAACACCGACAATGAAATTACCCAATTGGTGCCTAAAGTACCATAAACTTTCCATCTTTTCTGAAATTTGAAATTTCTGGTTTTGGTCCGGGACATTCCAATTTCTACATTCTGACCTTAACTCCCATGTCCTAATGGTCTCATTTTATCAAAAATGGGCAGTGCTCCAAGTCGCAGAAATGGGACTAACCATTTTTTGACAACAAGTCAGCCCATTATCATAATTCATTTCACACTGGCACATTAATGTTTGACCTAAAAAATGATGGCAGTGGCCAAGATAACACACATAGAACATTCAGGTACCAAAGTGAGAACTTTAACAAATTTCAAGAAAAACAGGAAATGGGTGATACTCTTTGGAACATTTTTTGGGATTATATTCAGTGTACAGAAATCTGTATAATCCATAGTACTCAGATACGGAAAGTTTAAAATTTAATATCACTTCCAAGTTAACAGGATTTTTCATGAATTATAGAATAACAAGTCCCAATTGTTAAGTGATATGCTGGAAACTTCAACTTCCTGCCATATTAAGGAGTATGCCTCTGAGATGTTCAGTTTCTATGAATTTTGCACTGTGGATTAAGTACAGTCTCAACATCCAATATTTTATGTTGGTGATTGGTATTGATAACCTCTGCTTGGCCTCAACTTCATAACAACAATCCCACAAGGCCACAATATGAAATTTGAAATCGACTTTGGTACATACGCACAGAGATTTTTTTAGGTCCTCAAAAAGGAACATATTTCAATACCTTAAGAAGATGTATATTCATTTAGGTCTTCAGAGCTGCTTGATTTCCATGATACTCTTGACCTTCGGAGCATAGAGTGAATAAACCACCACCTGCCTCTTCGCAACCTCGAGCTGAGCCTTCCCGTCGGAGAAAGAGGATGCGAGCAAAGACGGATCCGAGAGAGACTTGTTCTCTCTGAAAGCGTCGAGGGAGCGCCGTTTGACGTACTCCCTTAAGTTGTAATCGTTGAACTTGGAGGCGGTGCGGAGGAGAGACCGGAGGAGGGAGAGAATCTCCGCTCTAGACGGTGGCGCCGCCATAGCTGTCGCCGCTGCGCTTGCCATCTAGAACTGACAGGAGAAGCGCGATATCAGAATTCTCTGGAGCCTGGAGATGCGTGACTTGGTTTAACAAAGATCAGTAGTTGCGGGTCTCTGGGCCGAGTAGAACTCTCGGCCCATGTTCATGTTCTTCAGTAAACTTTTTTACTTTAATTAATTAAAAATCTCTTTCTCATTTTTTGCAATAGTGAGTGCGTATCCTCTGAGATATCTCAACTTTTGCGTGACCGACGTGTACGATTTCTATTCGGGTATAGCGTGGGGGCCAGTAATATTTGTGCTTTGAGATATGTGTATAACGCATTTGAACGGTTGATATATTCTGAAGAAACACTCAAAGTTTGAGATATCTCAGAGGATGCGAATTTCACCTGAGTGTGCTTCTACAAACAATTATGTAAATATCAGGGCTAATTTGCAAAAAATTTGAAGTCTAAAATCCGACAGCACCGTTCATCGACCAGACTACCGGTTAACTGGACCCCTCGGAAGTTGCGAGCACGAAATTTGCCTTGGTGAACTGGACAGCGCAAAGGTGTACTCCTGGAGCGAGAGAAATGGGATCGAAGGGAGAAGGTAAAGGAGAAGAAATGGAGGGGATAGCATCCATAGCACTACTTCCGAGCGGATCCATTTCTGGCCATTTTATCCGCCTCCCTGACTCCACCTGCTACGGCCTCCACGGCACTGGTACCTTCCCATGATTTTCACTAGCTCATACACTTTTACAATGGTAACTTAAATGGTTTGTATTGTCTTATTGTTAGAGTTTGAGAATCGGTAAAAAAAACTAGTTGTTTTAACGTTTTTTTATGTTTTAAGCAAGATATTTACCGTTTAGTGTTTCTGAATTATTAGAAATATCTTGCGAGAGGGAATGCAGCCGGGGAGAGGATTACCGCTTGATTAAGCTCTCAATCATAGATTATTCTGTAAGACTAAGACTAATTTTGCCATGTCTCTTGTTGTATATATTATATTCTTCTATTGTGCAGTTTGAAATTTTGGAAAACTTCTGATGTTTAGCTCTGTCTGTCTTTTTAATGTTGCATGTCACTAGAGCAAGAGAGAGAGGGTAGTGGTGGTCGAGTGCAAGGGGCATGATGCTGCTCGGTTACAAAATGTCGATCATGTGCATGGGTTAGTCTCTTTTGACTCCTTATATGTAACTAAACTTGTTGAATTTTTAATTTTAGAACAAACTTTGACTTAAAGAGTTCTTTGTGCTCTCTGAACCAATTTAGCCTGTTCCTTTAGTATCTACCAGATGCATTTGTTTTGCAGTTTTAGAAGGATGTTTCAACTTAAGGAAACTTATCTCGACTTTCAGTACTGTTTTGGTCCAACTGAAGAATTTTTTTAATGCTAGAAACATATTATTTAGTCCAAAATTTGGTTTAAACCTTTTGTTGGCCTAAATCCTTACACCTCAGTTACATCTTTTAACTTCAATATTGCCAAACTAGTGCCATGATCATGTTATCCTCAAAATGCTTCCCTTGCTGTTCACACTTGAGGTGTAATATTTGTTTGATGTATGGATGGTAATATTTATGGAGAACTGTACCAGTATTATGTGATGATTAAAAATATTGAAATCTACAGGTGGGAGGAGGATGTAGTTGGGATGGTTGAAGACAAACATGGAAAAAACCAAATTATTTTAGTAAATTTTGAGTGCGAGACTCTGAAAGCTGAAGATGCGGCCGAAGAACACATCAGAAAATTTATGCCCAATTTATCTGGTCTTGATGCTGTTGGTACGTCTATTATGTCTTTCTATCTTTCTCTGTGGTGAAAGAGTGATTGGATGTGGCCGAAAACATAACCTGTTGGTCATCAAGCCAATAAAGGTTTCAAGTCATATATGTCAATGTTTTGGCATGATCTTGCATCATCATCTAGTGGCAATCTCTGATCTACTTCAAAAATGTGGGAGAAATGCTTGTAGGATGTTGCCACTTTTGCAGTTGTCATTTCTAGGATTAAATAAAAGATAGGGTAGTGTCTTGGTTTCTTCATTTTCATAAAGCATAAGAAAATCAAAAGATTTTTATATGCTGTCATATTTGTGCCTATTTCAACGAGTCTCATTGAAAAATCTACTGTCAGAACCTCTTGTGATAGGAAACAAAAATCTGAAGTTTGGTGTTTTTCCTATGATTGTGGTGTATTCCTGATAAGTAATTTGCTTCAAATTGCAGTGAATATTGGGAAGATGAGTATTTCAGGCATCAGCTTCAATGAAGGAGATGATGAATCCACTGATAAAAAATGAAAGATAAAAGAGTGTTATTTATTTTAGGAAGCTTGTTTTGAGAGAGAGAGAGAGATCATTTTCAAAGGGAGAGATATTAGAGAGGGTTTGTTTATGTTTATGTATGTCCGTTTTAGTATGTGCAGAGAGGGCATAGAGCCATAGACTGAGGTTCAATGCTGTAAATCATTTTCATCTCTTTATTAGTACAACACTTGGCAGCCCCTGCTTGCTTGCCTCCTGAATTAGATAGGGTTTGAACCTTGTCCATTGCCTCCTGCTTGCTTGTTTGTCGTGCTCCATATTTTTGCTTAGGCTAATAAAATAGTTGGTAATTTTCTGTTCAAGATTGAAGGCTATGCTAGAAAATGTTATGCTTAACCTCTATGTCCAAGATTTCGAAGACAAAATATGCTTGTCAATTATTCCTGTAAAGAATTTATTGTTGACAAACTCTCTGTCCTTAAAATCACTGTAATTTTCGTTGGCAAACTACCAGTTTCACAACGAATGGGCATTTTTGGGCCCTAAAGTGGAAACGGTACCAATCAGTGCATTTAGAAAACTTATTTGCAACATAACTCTGTTGTTTCTTTTTATTAAGTTTTCATAACGCCTCATACACGGCGAGCCTGGCCCAGCCCCTCAATATAATTGAAGAGAAACTTTTTAAACAGAAACAACAGAATTATGTGCAAATAACCCCTTTTGTTTGGATGGAGAGTAAAAGAAGGGAATCGAAAGATTTTATTTTTTCTCAAATCGTATTTGGTTAACAAAATTATGTCGGAAATAAAGAATATAGAAAGAAAAAAGTTTAATCTTTTAAGATTATAAATTTATAATCAATAGAATCGATTTTCCTCCTGATTTAAAGTATCATGAATGATGGAAAAAAAATTATTACATATATAATTCTCTCCATATTATTTTATAACAAATCTACAACAATCACCGAATTTCTTATTATACTTCTGAATTTTATATAACAAAATAAAAAATAAAACAAAAATATATATTTTTTCTCATTAATCATCCAAACATAAAAAAAAAAATTAAAAAAATTAATCTCCTTAACCTTCCATTTCATCCCCTCATGTTCTTTGCCTCCTCTTCTACTCTCCATCCAAACAAGGCGCAAGTAAATTCCGAAATTTTTATTAACAGAAATTAAAAAATTAAAATATCGATATTGAAGAACAGTTTCGTCAGATTTCGAAAAATAACAATTCCGTTGTTTTTGGTAACGTCCAGAGGCCGTTATGAAGAATAACGGCCCGATTAGCGGTTAATTACGCACCACCAAATCCAAACAAGTCACGGCTTAAAAAAAAACAGGCCGTTATGGACATTCACGGCCAGGGAAAGAGGAAAAAAAAAAAAAAAGCCAGGCCGTTATTGTCTATAACGGCCAGGAAAAAAAAATAAAAAAAAATAACGGCCAGGAAATTACACGTGAAAGCTGGGTACTTACTGAAGAAGGCAAAACTTACATGGAAAAGGGATCGCCAGAGGCGCTATTCTTCTCAGCCATATCACCCGAGGGCATCTATAGGAATAATCTAAAGGTGGTAATCCCTCGTTATTGCATCATAAAACTTTGTGAAAGCACAAATTTTTAATTGCTGGCTGATTTTCTTCTCATTTTTAGTTTAGGAGAAATTGGGTTCTGAAGTTTTTGACATTGGGAGCAAGGCGGCAGCCAAAAATAAGTGGATTGCTTTTGAGAAGGATCTGGTCAAGAGAAAGGTAGAATCTTCTCCTATCCCGATGAAAATCAATTGATCTGTAAATTTTAATTTTTTTTTATCTGTTGAGGTTGAGAATGTACAAGATGAGGTAAAGAACCAGCTTGGGCGAATTAACAGTGGAGAGAGGTACTTCCTGACTTGAGATTTAATCTAATATTCTATAAATTTTTTTTTTTTTTCCTGGCCGTTATAGACAATAACGGCCTGACTTTTTTTTTTTTTTTTCCTCTTCCCCTGGCCGTGAATGTCCATAACGGCCTGTTTTTTTTTAAGCCGTGACTTGTTTGGATTTGGGGGTGCATATTTAACCGCTAATCGGGCCGTTATTCTTCATAACGGCCTCTGGACGTTACCAAAAACAACGGAATTATTATTTTTCGAAATCTGACGAAACTGTTCTTCAATATCGATATTTTAATTTTTTAATTTCTGTTAATAAAAATTTCGGAAGTAAATTCAATCCATCACTACGAGTCTACTGCGAAAAATAAGACGATTAACACCGACTTGAGAAAGAAGCAGCTCAAAAAATTTGCGAGGGAACGAGAGAGAGAGAACCATGGCGATGGAGATAGACGATCCCAAGCCAGAAGACCTCTTTCGCGCAGCCGAGAAGGGAGACGCGTCACTCTTCCAGAACCTACCAGAAGATTCTCTCGCTCGCGCACTATCCCTGAGAAATGAGGACGGTCGATGTCTTCTCCACGTCGCCTCCTCCTTTGGCCACCCTAAGGTTACCTCTCTCGCTCTCAGTCATATCCTTCCCTTTTGCTTATTCTCTCCTGATATTTTCTCCAATTTTGAGAACCTTGCATCTGTGCCCTTCAATTTTTAAATTTTAAACTTGTTTCCTCCTCATCCCTGTTTTAAGTGTTGAGTGTCTGGATTTATCTCTTTCAAAATTAAGTCACTATAGTCATACTGCACATGTAATTCAAACCAGATAAGATAGTAAATACTACAATAAGCTTGAAAAGGAATAATTTGTAACATTTTTCAGTATTAATATGAATGGATCCTGAATGATTTGTTATGATTATTTTTGTTTTAATTGATTTTTCTTCATTAAGAAAAGATCATTATATGCCTTAAACAATCATCTATCTTGGTAGTATATCTGTACGCCTTGAGCTGTATCTTCTATCAATCAACCAAACTAACATGAAAAAAAAAATTTCCTCTTATTCGTATGTATTTAACACCAACGAGACTATATGATGCGATCATTCTCTGATTTTGCAAAAATGCGCATTAGAAATGAGGTTGATCTAGCCAGGGTACAAACTGCTTTATATGAATTGAATGTGTATTAGATCGAATATTCGAGTAATATTATAGTCGTGAAATATCCAGGCCTGTTTTGTCAACTTAAAAACAAATATGCTTTGTTCTGTGATTCTGCATTGTACTTTTTTTTTTATTAATAGGCAAATAACAGCTAGGGAGTTGGGGAAACTCATGCAATCCCTTCTACATGTACATTTGATCAATTTAAACTGTTATAGCCGGTACTGTTATTTCTAATAGGTAGTAAGTGTGCTCTCAGCTGCTGATCCTTCAGTGAATGGGGTCAACGCCACCGATGAAGAGGGATGGGCACCAATTCATTCTGCTGCGAGCATTGGAAATCTGGAGATCATGCAAATTTTGCTCGAGAGAGGTGTGCTGATAAAATCTCATATTACATTGCAAGTGAGGTATTTTGTAGAAATTCTTCTGTCAGATCATAATTTTCTAATTCTCTACAACTATAACTGTCTTTATAACAGGGGCTGATATCAACTTGGCCAATGATGGTGGTCGGACTGCTCTTCACTATGCAGCTAGCAAGGGGTGGCTAAAAATAGCTGAAATTCTCACTTCACATGGTGCAAAAATCAATAAGAAAGACAAGGTAAATATTGGACTGCATTTGGGTACCCTATCTGACTGGCATTGTACCAGGTAAACATTTTTTAATAGGATGGGATGCTAAGCTCCCAATGGAGCCTTGGTTAAACCTCAATTGCTCTCCAATACATTGCAATATCAAAAATTGGTTCTGAATCTGATTGGTATTTGGTTTGAATGCTTGATAATTCTAACATTAGGGGGGGTTCTTTTCTTTTTTGTTTTTTTTTAGGTTGGGTGCACTCCACTTCATAGAGCAGCAAGTACTGGAAACTCAGAATTATGTGAGCTCCTTATTGAGGAAGGGGCAGAGGTAGATGCTATAGACAAAGCAGGACAAACACCACTCATGCATGCTGTTATATGTGAAAACCACCAGGTACATTTGTAAATATTTTCTGGTTTAGGTTGGTTTTGATAGGAAAAGTAAAAAAAGTCTAATAGATATTTACTTCTCCTTGGTACGTGGCATCACAGTACCAGTTTTGAGATGAATTGATCAACATTTTGTTGAAGAGAATGCATATATTGAGAGCTGACTTTACTGACGTCAAAAATTTGAAAATTTGAAAACTAAAATCATAGATGTATTTTTCATTATTAAATTAAATAGGTTGTGTATCTAATTTTATGTATATTAGAATCATTTGGTCAAATGATCAGATACAAATAAAAACTGGAAAGTAAATTTTAAAATCATTTGAGAATGATCATTCATTTTCTCAAATGCACCAAATTTGATGCACAATATCAGCAATTATAGTTTTTAAAATCTGATTACCCATATGTCGATTGTCATGATTGTCAAATAAATTGGTTTGTTAGTATAACCTATCGCTTTATCAAATTAAAGGTATTGATGAAACAAGAGCAAAATTGTAATTATCTCGTGTTCTATTTTTGGAACTGTGATATATAACAGGTGGCCCTTCTGCTGATACGGCATGGAGCTGATGTAGATGTAGAGGACAAAGAGGGGTATACTGTGCTAGGCCGAGCATCTAACGACTTTAGGCCTTCTCTAATAGATGCTGCGAAGGCCATGGTTGAAGGTTAGGTTTTAGGCTGTATCAAAGAAAATATATAGACTAGTTTTAGAACTCGTACCATTGGAACTTGAATCAAATTGATGTAATTTCATTACTAGTTTTGTTTGTGTAATCGTCAATTACTCTGTACTGAATCATCAGTAAAAATGCAATGTTTTGATTGGATGATTTACTTGATTGATATGAGAGGCCATGGCGGCTTTCAAAGTTTACCTGTGATCGTAAAAAGTAAACATGGTGAATATTATATTTTAGATGCTTTTATAAATTCAAATATGTCTAAAATTAGTGATACCGATCAAAACTGACAGAAGGTATTCGATCGGAATAAAAAATCATGAACACATGACATCCAACTGCTGTGGGATGTAATTACTTCTTTTTTTCCTTGAAATGCCCGTGTAGGCTTTTAGATTGCAAATCAGAATATTGTAGTGATACATATTACATGCATAAATCAGGGATTTGAAAACAAAGGTAGGTATATCCTACATAAACTACTATACCTAGCCGAATTTTCCATATTGTGGGCCTGAATTCCCTCTGCATATACATGACCTGCAATTACAAAATGCATATATGCAATGGTCAGGTGCAACAGTGCAGGGAAAGGTTGGACACGTATGAATAATTAAAAAATTTCTTATATGCATATTGTATGATTGGTATTAGAAAGTCTGGACCGAAATTTTTATAAAGGGTATCATTGTGGTGGAATTTCGAAATGTAGGTAGAACGGATTGGTTTATTCCGTCCCACTAACTCATTCCCGTTTGGTTTAACCACCGGTAATCAAATTAACCGAACAGGAAAATACCACGGACGGTATAGATCGTCCCGTCCAAGGAGCGAAAGAAAAAAAAAAAGTTCACGGACGGATTAATCCGTCCCGTTCGAGACTCTGCAAAATTAAATTCACGGACATGGTTTTACAACAGTGAGTCCAGGGAGATCTGATACAAGCAATTGGATCACTGGAGATCAGATTACAAGCAATTGGATTCACTGCAGATCATATTACAATTGGAGATCAGATTACAAAACGCACTGAAGATCTGATATCCAGGTAAAGCACTGGAGATGTATAAATTTTATACTATACATAACATCCGCCGAATTTCAACCACTTCAATTTTATAGTTTTTTCTGCTCCAGGGACGGGACAATCCATAACGTCCCCACTTTTTCTTTTTTCGTGGTCTGACAAGATCGAATTTACCGTCCTAGTTTTTTCCTGTAATTTGATTAGCGGGGCCGAGGTGGATTAGGAACCAATAACCGGATGGGTTAAAATTTTACGTCCCATGAGACGGGATAAACCAAGCCGTTCTATCTATATATAGAACTTCTGCCAAAATAATCCCCTTAAACGATATTTTTTTTATTTTGATTTCGATTAATAAAAATTTCGGAAGTCCGGACACGTATGAATAATTTAAAAAATCCATATTGCGTGGGGATTTTAAAAGAAACGAACAGAGAGGTCCTGTTTATGGATTTGTTAGGGTGCTGTTTGCAAAGGTTTGAAAGTTTAGTTAATTCAGCTTGCGGCTTTGCGGGATTTTAAAAATAATCAGGAGGGAACTGGGGTTTTGTCGAATGGTTTTTCTGGCATCAACTTTTACCAGCTCTATTCATGACCTCTGAGTTCTGATGAGCATGTCGTGCTTTTGAACCCATTCCTTTTTAAATATGTTGACGGCAGAATCCTGCTTCGCTTCTATTATAAGAAAAGGAAAGTTATGTACAAGGATAAGATAGCGACCTCATTAAATGAGGGACCCGAATTTTCTCCTTGTCTGTAGTTACTTCGAGTTGGGAGTTACCAGGGTTTGATACTTTGATTGAATATCACTATATCAGTATTTCACCTTTAGGAAAAAAAAAAGGGAAAAGTAAAACCTATCAAAAGTCACAAAACAACTAATTTTCACGCTCCCATGTGATTCCAGCTCGGTTCCACGTTCTCTCCTGTCTTCACATAATTCACTCAAAAACGTAGCATTAAATGTTTTAAATCAGTTATTTAAAATCCTTTTTTTTTAGATAATAGGCATACGAAATTCCATAGTAAAAGTTATATAATAATTTAATCTCCTATTTTTCTTGACGGCGACTATTGTGAGTAGCTGAATGATTCTTTAGTCGCAGAACAGAACATGAGGAATCATAATGATATAAAGGAGCAAAGGAATTTATTTTTACAGGTTAAATAGACCGTGTATTCAATGATAATCAATTTTGAAATCTGTATTGCCGACGAATTACGGAATTAGTGATTAAGCAATTTTTATAAATGCACCAAACTTAATGCATGACCGTATAATATTTAGAAAAAATATGTGTTACTTTTAATTTTTTTTATTTTGATAAATATTTTATCAGTTGTTACGGTTGTCCATATATTCCTTCTGTTTTTAAATTGTCATTATTTATGCCGTGGATATTTGTAATTGTCGTTAGTAATGACATAATCATCCTCTTGTACAGGGGCTGGACTCAGGATTTTCGTCAGAGGAGGCAAAAAAATATCGAATCGGATTTAAATATCTAATTAGGTTTAAATCTATTAACCAATTGGATACTCAATAAAAAACAATGCTTTAACTTATACTTTCCAATACTTTGACTTGTAATTTTTAATGCTCTGACTTATAATTCTAATTACCAATCAAAATTCAACAAATTTATTTCAATTTTAACTCTAAATTTAACCCGAATTACAAATCAAACGTCCAGAGAGAGACAAAAAAATTCCAAAGAAGGACAAAGTCAATTGAAACTGATAAATCTTCACTGAAACTCAAAATCCAGGAGACAGCTGCCCTCCCTTGAAATACTTTGGGTCCGCCGCTGCTCTTGTATATCCGAGACCTAGTTCTTAATTGTTGACATAAATAACTTGTGATAATAAAATTATTAACATGACGTGCTCTGTTTCTCTATCTCCATTTCATTATTAAGCACGTTGGGTGTCCGATCCGCCAACGGTTATGATTGAAAGATGAAATTTTGAATTTAATCTCAACCCTCCAATTACATAATCTGTCTTCTTTTTATTAAATGCATCTTTTATATGTGTAGAAGTTTAAATTTAGTTAAAATAAGACTCGCCACATGTATAGCCACACTAAATGTTACAATTAAATTTAAGCCGACTCAATCTTTTAGAAAAAAATTTATGCATAAAATATGTTTCCTTATTTCTCCTACACCGAATTGTGCAGACAATAAAGATATATTTCCTTATTCTCCTTATTCAATTGAGCATAATGGAAATCGATAAATTTTTTCCTTAAACGGAGATATCTCCTTGTTTGTTTCTATACAAATCTGTGGAATGAAAAAATTTCCACTCCCTAACAGTTGTTGGTTTGCTCTCTCTCTTCCCCTCCTCTTCTGTTCTCGTGATCCTCCCCTCCTCTGCGAAATTGTGATGTATAATGTCCAAAAGATATTTGTGAAATTTAGATGCAGTTACCTTTTGAACAATGCATTTTCTGATTCATTTGGATTTGGGCTTCGAAGAAGAGAGAGAGCAAAATTTCAAATTTCTCAATATTATTTTATTGCATTTTCTGATTCATTTTCTGATTTGCATTTTCTGATTCATTTTCTGCGAAATTGTGATGTATAAATTCCATCTTTTTCGATTGCTACCAATTTTCTTATTGCGTTATAAGTTTTGATAAATAAAATCTCTAAGGTTTGATAAATTAATTTCATCTTTTAAATTTATTTTTAGGACTTTACATTATAAGTTAGCAGTAATTTTTTTGTTCTCTTATAATACGTCCCGTTGCAACGCACGGGCACGATACTAGTAATGTATTATGCTTCCAGCATGACCATTTCAGGGATGTGGGTATAAAAATGGACCAGGCTAATTCTTTCATTTTTCTTTTTTCAAACCATGCTGTATAAGCCTAGTAATAACAATCAACTAATTGCAAATTATGATTTTATTTCCTTGACCACATGTATTGTGACAGTAAGAGGCCGCAGAAAATCCTCATACCGGCACAGCAGCCCTAGAAGAAGGAATGAAATCTGCTGTTATTCCAATGGAAAAGCAGGGCCTGCTTATCCGATTCTAAGCTTTCAAATTTTTTGATTCGCGTATCTCGATAAATAAACTTTTTTCATGCACGAATCTCAATGAATTTGATTCGTATCCTAGAAGAACAGTCTAGAACTCGAGGGCTGGGGAGCAATAATAAGCACTTGCTCTGAAGATTGAGAAAGAAAAATACAACAAAAAATATACCAAAATTCTTCACATTTAGCATCATCAATCACAAGTATTCTAAAGGCACTCATATCTCCAAACACACTAAAAATCACACAAATCAAAACACTAAAACCAAAATAAATCCTGATCGATCACGGAAATTCTCAGAACAGCCAGAAGAAAATGACCAGCCCAAAGAACCCAGCAATGGAACCTACTAACCTAGATCCAACGACGGAGAATGCATCCGACTTGTTGGCCTTTGGCGGGGGAGACGGTGGTGGTAGAGCCTGTGCTTTGATGGCCAATTTCATGCCACCGTAACAGTACCCATAACTGCAGATGAAATAGTAATGCTTGGTATGGTTGAGTTGAAATGCATAGCTGCGGCCCTTGCTGTAGTTTGATATGGCATTCGAGGCGTCACACTTGTTGTACCCGACTTCGTCAACTTGTACCACATCAGCCTGTCCAGACTGGTAGTAGAACACTGCACAATTTCAATTTTATATAAGAAAATGCTAGATTCTGAGATGTTTAACTGAACGAGCTTTATATAGGTAAAGATTAAATATTTAGGAGGGATTTGAATGCTGAAGAGGTGATGAAAATAAAAGAGTTTTAGTGGTGTTCCACATTATATTGCTCCTCTTCTTAGTAGGTGAGATAAGACAAGTTGGAACCTTATTATTTTCCCAAATATAAAACTTAGTTCGCAACCTGAATGATAGCGACTAAGTGGATTTTAGAAGGATATAGACATGAGCAAAATAAAGAGAAAAAATTAATATGAATGCAGATCAGAGCAAAAGGTTACAGAAATATTTAGTATAAAATCGTTATGTATGGACTCTTTAACTCTTAAAAAAATCCCTTCCAAGCAAACGCAATCAGCAAGTCTCCGATAAAATCTCCAAATTACAATTTCCAGCCAAAGATTTGCTTTGTCCGAGTTAAAATTAAAATCCTTTTAGTGAATGCTCACGCATGAGTAGAAAATTTCAGTCAGTCAGAAGGAAAATAAACGATACATTCACTGCAACAACTATCTAGAAAATAATAAAAAAAAATGTTTATAATTATGTATACATACCAATCCAGTCGCCAACATAGAATGGCCTGTGCTTCTCCTCCCAGATTGTGTAGTTGACATTAGGGTTCCATCCATGCTCGTCTCCTACTGTGAACTTGTTCGCCGTTGCCAAAGCCACGGCATGGATCAAAAAGAGTAACGCAACGAGTTCTCTTCTTGCCATTTGTTTTTTTTTTTTTCTCTTTTCGGAATAATTTCTGTGGATTTGGAGAATGTGGAATGGTGATTGGAGGTGGAGTGCTCTCCTTTTCTCACTCACTCTTTGTGTGGATTTGGGTTAAAGATGGGGGAGAGAAGGCGGTGATTTTGTCAGATGACAGGCCAGACGAGGCACATGGGAAGGGGGTGAGGTGACATGGTGATCTTCTGTTGTTACAACAACACAACTGAATGTGTAAGGAATAAGAGTATCTACATTTCAACAACTCAAATAAATTTTCAAATAATTGTTAATTATTTTTTAAAAATTAAAGTCTCTAAAGTTTCTAACCCTCACATTCTTAAAATTAATTTTAGAATTTTTATTAAGCCACGTCAGCAGCAAATTAGAAAATGAGAAATAATTTGAGTCAATCATTTAATCAGCATGGAGTTTATAAACAGTTTCTTAATAAAAAAAATTTACTATATAGTTTCTAAATAAGAAACTCTCACACATCTCTAAAACTGGATTATAAACTGCCACATCGGATTAAAAACTCTAATAGTACCAGAGATGTAGATGCTCTAATACTATGGATTTTGTAGTGTTGTTTTTTTTAAACTCGAGTGTTTCGTCTTAAATCGGTTATTGATAGAAAGAATGATTATAAATATTGATTTACATTATTAGCATATTACTTATCAAATACAATGATATTTTAAAATCACTATTTTTTTCTAAAGAAAAACTATCAAACTCAAGCATAATTTTTCATTGAGAGACGAAGATAATTATGATTCGTGTTAGACCTACATTTCAATATTAACTAAAAATTTGTATGATTCGTGTTAGACGAAGAAAATTATGATTCGTGTTAACGAAGATAGGTACGATTAGTATATAATTTTTTAATAAATTTTTTGTAAAGATCGAGCAGACAAAAAAAAATTGAACTACTTTTTATGAATACCATAATATTTTCATACAATTTACAAATTTCTTAAAGTAATATATCTCATAGATTAACCGGACATGATATTAATTTTCAACATGAATATGAAGTTTAATCTTCATAAAAATAATTAAAGACTAGAACACAAATAATAATTATCAAGTTTTCATTTAAGAGAATACAAATTTGTAGAAAACCAAAATCCATCTGCATAAAGCTTTTCTAAAGCAAACATTAGTACATTACTACACAGTGACAGATGAATTATTTGAATTTGGTTTGGCAGAATCAAAAATTTGTAATTCGAGAATAATTCGGAATTATCCGGACTGGAAATCTCAGTCCCACAAGGAAGCAAAAAAAAATTGGAAAAAATTTGAGAAAAATTCATAAAATCTGCAAATAATCCGGTCAAAGTTCGGTCAACCGAATAATTCGGCGTTCGGTTCGCCATCACCAAAAAACGAATTATTCGTGAATAATTTACGAATCTTGTGACTTTGCATCACTACTGTGTTGCTACTTCAAAATTGGCAACGGATGCTACTATAAAGAAGTTGCCACAGGAGACCGCTCCAGATACAGCCAGGATGCGGGGCCCAGCCCACTTAAATCGGAGAACAGAAGACCGTTGTCGCCTTGTCGGGACTCGGGACCCGGGAATGAGTGACCTTTCTTTTTAATTAATTAGTAATTACGGACACTTTTTCACACTTTTCAACTTTTGACCAATCCCCGAATCAGATCCAGATTTTGCACCGATCAACTAACAGGCCTACAATTTATAAGCCCAGTATATTGGGCCGACTCGTAAAAAAAATATAACTTTTGAGGTATTATTCATTATTCTTGTATCATGACCCAATAGACTGACTGATTGCCTAGTTATAAAAAATAGTACACGCCCGTTCAGCTCAACTAGGCCCGTTTTCTTTTAGCACCATTTTGCTCTGCACTCGGGAAAATTTGGTGTGTGTGTGGGTGTGGATAGGATGATGCAGATAATACAAATTAAAACGAATGCCTTGGATTTATCGATGTTGAAAAAATGAAATAAAAGTAAAAAAAATACACGTTTGAGATTTTACAGAGCTCTCCCCCCATTCTGACTGTTATTTCAATTTTGATTCCTGTCTTGTGTAGCGTTGGCAAATGGCAATTTTATCTAATCAGCTAGCAATAAATGTGATTGATGAATAAAATACAAAGTAGGATGGGCACTGGTTGCTGACAAAGAAGTCAATGATTTTGTTGTACGAATCAAATTGCGCCTAATAACATTGTTCTTGGCATCCAAAGCATGAGGAATTCGTATTTTCTGCATTAACGGAAGGTGCGTTAATAGATCTGGACCGTCCGATTGAGATCCGCACTAATATTAAAGGACTTCATGTGTCATAGGCGTGGACCGGATTGGCTCCGATCCTGATCTGATGGCCGAGATGCATTAAACTCAAAAGATGCTCTTTTGAGACTCTTTATGGGAAAATCTTTAAAAAGTAGTTATGAAATGGACCTTGTAGAAATAAATAATTCATAATTGAGGAGGGTTGTTTGCGAATAATTTCTAAATCAAGTTAATATGGTTAGGTAGAAAGAGGGAAGGGAGTGATGACTATAGATAAGAGATAAAAATAGTGGAGCAACTTAAACAAAGAGTTCCAGCGAAGCTTTGGCCAGTGATTGTGCAAAACTTTTTCAACGGTTTGATCCTAAGGCATTTAATTAATTCACGCTGGAGAATTTAATTACCATGGTATAGGCGCATATCTAGTTGACCTATAACTAGTCAAGAAAAAAAAAAATTTGTTGATCGCTTTCGTTATATTAAATCTGTACATGATTTTTATTTAAAAATAATTTTAGATTGCATCTAATTTTTCTGGTACATTCAACTTGTATAATCTATATTTAAAGAATATTATCTAAATCTACAAATTAAATTTTTAATTATTTATACAGGACGCATATCAAATTTGAGTGCATTTGAAATTTAATTGATTATTCATCGTAATGTTTTTAAAAATCCACTGTTAAAAAGTAAATTGTTTGAGGGAGTCTAGATATCTTCCGATTTTTTTTAAAACCCTCAATTAAAAAAAATAACAAAAATGCCCTAAGTTTTTTTTATTTTGAAAACTACCCAACCGCTACATAGCGGGGCGGTTCTCTTATAAAGTGGATTGCCAAATATTCTCAACCGGTCATTTTTTGACCGGTTCTAATTTTAATCCCGGCCGGCTATTTTTTGGCCGGTTTGGACATTTTTAAAAATACCCAGCTAAGTTGGGTATAATTAATAATTTGTAACTAATTTTGGATATTAATAAAAATGTCGGCGTGTGTAATATTCGTAAAAATTAATCGAACTTCCACTAGCAAAATCAAAGATTCAGTGAGTTGTGAAAAGCTGTGCAGAAAGATTAACTGAAATCTGATTGATTTATTATCTCAAATAGAAGTATACAAAATTCGGAATTGGTAAAGTGAATACAATGTAAGATTTTCCTCTCACATCTTAAAAAAAAATTCTCTGAGATTTCCACAAGTTACAAGTGGTTGGTGTAGAGTTATTTGATCTGAAGAAGCAAAAATCATTTGCAAATCGCCTGAAATGTCACACCATGAGCGCGACATAAAACACAAAAAATGAAAAGATTAATAATAATAAAGGAGGCGCTCTAGAAGTACGACCATAACTCCAGCCGTCTGATATTTTGAAGATGTGGGAACGACGACCGGGATCAGACGGCTGAGAGTGTGCTTCATTTCTACGTGTTGAGCCGCGGGAGAATCAGAAAGACCTGATATGATATCCACTAAAACCTATCACGTGATATGAGAGTATGCGACATTGATAGATGGGGGGAGTGAGAAGAAAAAATTCTCCCCCTCCCGTGCTTTGTCGTACTCTTGGTTCTCTGCATCTCTTTCCGTATGTCAATCTGTGTAGCTTCATAAGAGATGAGAATACAGAACAGAAGTTACAGAACTACATATATGGCCATGTTTGGTTGTGGAGTAAGAGGTGGAGTAAACCCCTTACTCCACACTTAGGTAGCCAAACGAGAAGTAAAAGAAGAGGAGTAAGGTGGAGTAAGCGGTGAGTTAATCCGGAGTAAGTTACTCCACCACTTCAGGTGGATTAACTTACTCCACACTTACTCCACCTGTAGGGCCCACTATCATAGGAAGATGCTCAGTTTCCAACACTTTACTCCTCTAGGCGGATTAATTTAAGCTATGAGTTATACTACCAAACAAGGTGTAAAATATATGGAGTAAGATGGAGTAAGTCATTTAATCCTCATTAACTTTACTCCACAACCAAACATGACCATAAGGTATTAATATTTTAGGAGGCGGCAAGCACCATTTGCTCCATTGATCTACGGTAGACATTTGAGTGAATAATTTTTAAAAGCAAGCTTTGATTGAAGATACAAAAGGCATTAATATTTTAGGAGATGTATGACGTGTCATTATCAGTCCACAACAGTGTTGTAAATAACAGTATGCGGTCATCGGATGGACATAGTACCGTCAAGCGATTAATTGGGAATAATCGAGAATAATCGGTTATAATCGGAAATAATCGGTAGATTAGTCGGAAAAATCCATGACGATTTAGTCATCGCCAACGACTAATCGGCCTAAACAGATATTTTTTACAACACTGGTCCACAACGACGACGAGTGGTATTCCAATAGAGAGGATGAGCCAAACGATAGAGTATTGAATAGTAATATTGAAAAAGTTTTTAGATGTGGAAAATGATTTTTGAGTTTTTAGATGTGGAATAATCGGGAATAATCAGTTATAATCGGAAATACTTATCTATATAACTTAGGGTTTTAAATAGCGCGCTATAGCTCCCCTGTAGCGTTTTCGGACCATAAAAGCTATGGCGCTATAGCAACGCAATATGGCAATAGCGTTATTTTTTTAGATGTTCCGCTGTGACGCGATAAACGCTATTTAAAACTTTAATATAACTTTACTATTAATATTTTCTAAACATTATATCAAATATCCTCAATCTAAAATACCTTCCTAAACAGCTCACCCCAAATATTTCCTAAACATTCTACTATTTCCAATATTATACACCATAAGTTTAAGTTCTATAAATATGTCTCTATTTTGCTTTATTCTTTGCGGACTTGTTCGGTTGAGATGAAAAGTATGATTGATTAGAACAGAGCTTCTATTTCAGCCATATAAGAGTGAAATTTAGTACAATTTTGAAAAGTGAAAATAAACCCATAGTATATTAAAAAGAGTAAAGCTAAGGTGCTCTTAAGTGTACCGTACTCCTAAATGTAGGCCGTTGGATTTCTTTAAAAGTCGTGTAGATTCTTTAAAAGGCGTGGTAGCACGACTTTTAAAGAAATCCAACGGCCTACATTTAGGAGTACGGTACACTTAAGAGCACCTTAGCTTTACTCTATTAAAAAATAATACTCTAGCAAAATATATGGAAAAGGTTCCTAAGTTTTATGAACAGTATATATGGAATAACTGTTGCAAATCTTGAAAATTATTGGATAAGAACAATATGAATATAATTATGATATTACTCAAAAATTAAGAGATGGACTAGGGTGAGCCGTGGATTAAAACAAGTTTTTACTCCATGCAAAATTTTTATTTTGAAAATCCAAACAATTGATCCGAACCGCTCAACATGATCTCCATATTGAAATGTGCTTGGAGACCAAATTTTATATTTTTTGGAATTTTTTTACTATTTATTAAGCCACTTTGAAAATCGCTGATCCGGGTGAACAGTAAAAAACAGTAAAAAATTGTCCAGTGGATCAGCGATTTTCAAAGTGGCTTAATAAATAATAAAATAATTCCAAAAAATGTAAAATTTGGTCTCCAAGCACATTTCAATATGGATATCATGTTGAGCTGTTCAAATCGATTGTTTGGATTTTCAAAATGGAAATTTTTTGCGTGGAGTAAAAACTTGTTTTACTCCACGGCTCACCCTAGTCCATCTCCAAAAATTAAATATTACCTTGTCAAAATCTATAATCCATCATGGACCTTGACAGTATCTGAACCAAAGAGGATTTCTGGCGGACTTGATTGAGACAGGGAAAGATCCGTAATATTATATTGAGAAGGGGGGTAACTGTGAAAATGCAATCCAAGATTCTGTGGTCACTGGTTCAAAGGTTCTCATAGTAATTGGGTGAATTGGATAAATGGATTTCTCGCGAGAAATTCACGTTGTCATATATTTTTTTAAACATTTTTTAGTTATGCCACTCGAGGAGAACAAAATGAACAGTGTATGTATGCTAGTGCCTAGTAGCCCAGAATATTTTGGGAAATATCGTCTTCATATGCTAATTTCCCGTGAACAGTGTATGCATGCTAATTTGTCGTGAGACGGTATATTATGTATCCTCTCAGGTACCTGACTCGAACAAATTGCAAACGGATGCCAAAGTTAATTAGGTGCCTATAGAAAATTAGAAACTATAAAGGTCTGTTTTGAGATCCGTGTCAAGTTAAAAATAACTAATCTGGACCGTTCGTTAGTAATTTGCTTGAGTCAGGTACCTGGGTGATCCGAATTCGTATATTTTCGCTTGTAACGACTCGAAATGTAAAGTCATGTTTGGATGATAAATAAATAAATAAAACAAAAGAAAAATATATAGATAAGAATATAAGATCCATGCACTAATACACGAAAAAAATATATCCAAGGTTGAGCTTAATTTTTTTCCACGTGTCATCTCTTGCTCATTCTCTCTTTATAATCTATCAATTTTGTTTTCGTCTTCTGACAAGTACATTTGTTTGATCTTTTCGTTTGATTTAATTATAAATTATATTATGACAGGTGCATTTTGTTTGATATTTTATTGTATTTAATTGTAAAGTATTTTTTTACCATCACATAGAAACTTTTACTTATTACAATTTATATTATTTTCAAAATTTTATTGTACGTTAATTATTAGATTTTTATTATTATAACTGATAAGAAAATTAGGAGGGTTCAAATGTCTTTTTTTGTTTCCATTATATCTTCATTTTTTAATTTTCTAATAACAAAATTTTAATGTGATCTATATTATTTTCTTTACATGTACATAAAAAGCTGATCACTTTTCGGTTTTATTTTTATATGAACTAATAAGTTGAAAATCAACATTTAGAATTTATCCATATCAATGTTATTTTGCAAGCTATTGACACCGATCAATACAAAGTAGAAATGTCGTAATCTTGTATAGTGCATAGAGAAAATAATATAGATCAAACTCACGATTTTATTTTGATATTTGAGTTTTAAATTTGAAGCTATAAAAGTTTAAAATGCATATAGAGACACAAAATATAGGTATTTAAACCCTCTTATAAGAACATTAGTAATAACTATTAATAAAAAAAGATAACATGATAACAACTTTTTCAAAATAATACATTTTCTTATGAATATCTTTCAAATCGGAATTTCTCACAATTATTCTCACGTTGTTACTGAATACTCGTTTCAATACATTTTTATAATAATTCTATGAATATGGACTCTCATAAATTAATATGTGAATTTATGAACTCATTAAATCTCATCCCCACAATTTCATGACAACCAAATATGCCCTGGTTTTTCAATTCAACATTGGAGGAAAAAAAACAATCATATAAATAATATATATTAGGACAGAGATCGTTGCGTTATTATTTTTTTATTTTACGAATCATAAGTACCTCGGTTATTTGGTGAGTTAAACTCGGACATTAAAAATAAAAATAAAAAGAGAGAGAGAGAGAGAGAGAGAGAACACTTGCATAGAAGTCCTGTTAAGAAAAGGAATTTATATACCTTTAAAGGCTGGAAAAAATGCAGGACAGGGAAGAGATCTCACCGAATATGTGTATCAGTTTCAGCTAGGGCTGTTAATGATCCGAGTTGGAGTATGCTCGTGCTCGGTTCATTAAGTTAATGAGTGAGTCAATTTGAGTGGAAAAGACAATGTCGAATTGACAATTGTGCTTGTGCTCAACTCGTTAAATGCTCGAGTTGACTCGTACTCGTTAAGCGTCTCATTAAGAAATCAAGTTTGTAGGTAATTTTGAATTTTGTTTCGAGTATTTTTTTTTTTAACTAGACAAACTAATACCTAATTCCTCCAATAAAAATATTGGCATATTGACATGCCGAGTTGTACAATCAAACTCGAGCATCAAAAATTACCAGTTAATTAATTTCAATAGTGTGTTATAGGTACCCACATAAAACAAAATATTTGCATACTGTTCTGAATTTGTTTCCCAAACCAATCTGTGCCTAAATTTCCTCCGTCCTTTTTTGCACATATAGATATGCAGCGGGTTGAGAATAAATAGCACCGAGCATAGTAACATGGTACATGAATAATTCGTGTATAATTTATTTTTCTGACGTTTTCAAACCGAACATTGAATAAAACGCAAAAAAAAAACGTATTATATGTTTTATTCGTGAATAAAACGCGAATAAAACGTAAATATATTTTTTGGATTTTTGCTTCATTATGGTACTGAATCATTTCTGAATTATTCCCAAATTATGAATTTTTGACCCCGCCGAATCGAACTCGAACTATTCATTTGTCACTATGGTACTGAGCAGGCGAGTACTAGAGCAGAGACAAATAAACAGTAAAGACTACATACCTTATGCCACTGCGGATCCATAAGGGAAATCGCCGAGAACAACACGGGGTGGGGACCACGTCAGTCCTGACTCCTGACGACTGGAGAAACGAACAGATTTTTGTCTGTATGAAATTCCGTTGATCGGTCGCCCAATTACCTACGGGTTTTTCTGAAAAAAAAAAAGTCGGTCGCCCAACTGAATTAGGATGCCCTGAAGCAATACAAATTTGGGTTTGGATCCGGACCGTTCGATTTGCTCTGCCAACGACTATTAAATGGACCCGTGCATTCAAACTCGGACCGAATTGGCTTGACCTCTGATCGGACGGTCCAAATCATAACTAAAAAATTGTGTTACTTTAGGGATACTGGACCCACGATCAACTTCCCTAGCTTTCTCCTCATTTCTCTGTCCTGTTCCTGTTTAATATCCAGTGCAGTCAATTGTGCAGCAGATTTATACAAGAGCTAACACGACCCACTACTAGTTATATTTCGTATCTACGCTACACAAGATCTCACCCAAAAGCGCCCATTCTCTTTTACTTTTTCTCTACTGGAAAGGGGTACAGGGATATTCTCTAATGACCATAACTAGGTAACTAGCAATGAACCAAATCCTACCCGTTAGTTGCTCAAGAAGCATTGACGTGGATCTGTTTTGTTTAATAATTCGGTTAGGTGAGCTATAGACTTAATACATATGATGATGATGATGGCTTCACCTCTATAAATGGAGAAGCGCATGCTTTCGCAAAAAAACATTAGAAAATAAATGAATGTCGGAATTTAGGGGAGCCTTTATTCTTATTTATTATTTCAAAATTGCTAATTTCATTGGTTCTGATTTGTGATTAAAATCAGTTCTGGAACTATTTTTTAGCCTAAATCTGACGTATTAAGCCATCCAAGGAAGTCTTAATCATGTCATAATGTATCAGTAATTTGTCCGAACAATTAAACATGATCTCCGTATGAAATATACTTGTAGTCAGAATTTACATTTTTTTTATTTTTTTATTTTTAAATAAGTAGAAAATTACTATTTTTAGATGGTCCATAATTTTCAAATCTAGTGATTTTCTATCTATCAAAAAGAAAATAAAAAAGTTAAAAAAACATAAAATATGGTTCGCGATGACATTTTTTTTAAGGTTAGTTGCTTTAATGCCTACTAACAATTTGATTGATAAAAAACGTATTTACAACGAGTCAAGTGACTTTAATTTCTAGATCTACTCTTTTATTTTCACAAAATGCTCTAAAATTATTTTAATCACCCGTTAAATTCCTAGATCTACTCTAGTCATAACGCAAGTTTGATCAACTCTAGATCTAGAAATTTACAGGTGACTAGGGTTTGCTCACTTTTATTTATTTTTTTCCTTTTTGCTTCGCTGGAGCCCTTCATCTTTTCCGCAATTACATTTTTATACGAAGATCATATTAAACGGTTCAAATTGACTATTTGAACTTTAAAAACAAAAATTTTAATTCATAACGCAAATCGCTACATAATATGCACATTATTATAAACCAGTGGCGAGGCTAGGATTTGAGCCAGGGGCCCGCAAAAATCGGGTTCGAGTTTGAATAAATTAACGGGTTCGGGTTCAGGTTTGAATGTAGGGAAAAATCTGGAACTGTGCTGGTATTTTGCTAGTTTTTTCATATTTCAAAGGCTGAACTTTAGAAAATCATAAAAAATGTATAGGAAATGCTATGAATGTAAAATTTGGGTCTAAGTTGTGTGTTTTTGGGTCCTCTATCTACTTGTTCAATCGGATTTTTGATTTGGATTTTGAGTCAAATTGTACTGACTGATTTGTGACAACAGGTCTTTTGATTACTTTTGGTACTTATGCTGTACCAGTAAGGCTTTCAATTGATTTAAACTTGAGTTTTAGTGCTGGTACCGACATGAAATAGGCTGGTTTAGCTTGGTAATACATTATTTACAAGACCAGGTGTAGGCAAAACGAAAATCCAGGAGTAGACAAACCAAAACTAAAACCTAGTCCAAAACAAAAAAAAAATTCCAGGGGTAGGCAAGTGCCTACCCCTGGCCCCATGTGGCCTCGCCTCTGTTATAAACCTCACTTCTCACTGCGCATGAAACAGATCAGACAACAAAATCTGTATCTCTTTAGATACCGTAACTCCATTACAAGAAAAGAACGGTCCATATTTAATATCAGCCGGATTAAAAAAAATTTGGTGTCTATTGCAGACATAAAGAGTTTGTTTAAGATTTGTATCATAATTGAAGAACGATCTGGATTTAATAATCGTACATACGAATAAATCAGTTTAAAACATGTTAGGATAAACTTGACTCGCTTACAAGCGATACAGACAACCTAACGTACTATTCGGACAAATCTATCAGGGGCGAACCCAGGTAGTCCCGTGGAACAAATACTTCAGTTTTTACATTTTCAAAGGCCAAACGTCGATCCAAACCGTTCAATATTCAATCTATTACAAAATGTGCCTGGAGACCAAATTTTACATTTTTGAATTTTTTTTACTATTTATTGAGTCAATTTAAAATCATTGTTTTCAATGATTTAGAAATTTTTAACTGATTATTAAAATCAACGATTTTAAAACTGGCTTAATAAATAGTAAAAAAAATTCCAAAAAAATGTAAAATTTGGTTTCCAAGCACATTTTAATATAGAGATCACATTTAACGGTTTGGATCAACCGTTTGGACTTTGAAAATAAAAAAAGTAATTGGTTGCACCACAACTCCAGAACAAACGTTTTGATATTGCCAACATATATATATATATATATATAAAGAGAATGGCTAATATCAAAACGTTTGTTCCTGGACTCAGGAACAAACGATTCAGTTCTCCAATTTCCAAAGTTCAAACAACAAATCCAAACCGTTAGATGTTCAATTTATATTAAAATGTGCTTGGAGACCAAATTTTACATTTTTTGAAATTTTTTTACTATTTATTAAGCTGGTTTGAAAACCGCTGTTTTTCAATGCTGCAGAAATTTAATAAAAACAGCGATTTTCAAACCAGCTTAATAAATAGTAAAAAATTCCAAAAAATGTAAAATTTGGTCTCCAAACACATTTTCATATAGATTGAACATCTAACAGTTTGGATTTGTTGTTTGAACTTTGGAAATTGGAGAACTGAATCGTTTGTTCCTGAGTCCAGGAACAAACGTTTTGATATTAGCCATTCTCTATATATAAATATAAATATATATATAGAGTCCGGCAAGCGTCCAAACGTTTGGATAAATGTTTATATCCAACCAAGTCATTTTTGCGATTTCAAAGTCCAAACAGTTGATCTGAAGCGCTCAACATGTTCTTCATATTAAAATGTTCTTGGAAACTAAATTTTACATTTTTGGAAATTTTTTGCTATCTTTTTTAGAATTTTGTAAAATCCCTATTTTGATATGGAAAAAAAAAATTCATCAAAACAACTATTTTCAAAAATTCTAAAAAAATAGCAAAAAAATTTCAAAAAAATCTAAAATTTTGTTTCCAAGCACATTTTAATATGGAAACCATGTTAAGTGCTTCAGATCGACTTTTGAGACTTTGAAATTGTAAAAATAACTTATTTGAATATAGATCTCTATCCAAACGTTTGGACGCTAGCCGGACTCTCTCTCTCTCTATATATTATTTTTTACCAAAACTTTTTTAGATTCTTTGGTCGCTTAATTTTTCAATTATTGTTTCCTGAGTGTAAATTAAGATTATCTCTTTTTATCCTGCTTTTGCTCAAAATCTTAATTATTATCATGCTCTTAAGACATTTCAAGTTCTCAGCCCTTGAATTAAACCTTCTTGACCTCTATTTAGAATTAAGAGAACCAAACATGAGTTTTTTAACACGAATTAAAATTTAATTCATTTACAAAAGAATGTGAAATGCCATAACATCTTTTATCGCTAACAACTTTACCTGCTTTCGACAATAATTTAGTAAAATCACGTTCACACAGTCACAGGATGAAAGAAAATATAGGATGCATGTGTGTGTGTGTGTGTGTTTGCGTGTGATGTATATAATGGAATCGTATACCACAGAAAATCACAGTTATCCTTAATAGGTTAGGAAAGATAATCATTCCTTCACAGTAACAGTAATTGCATTTATCTGTTTATCTGTATAAAAAACGGGCGTGAACTGAAGCAGTGTGCCCCGTGGGCCATGGCATGCTCCTCCCATTTCCGTAATTTATCTCAATATTTGTGGCATTTCAATTCCCCAGTCGGCTTTCTGTATCCTCCGTTACTTACCACATGGGTCCCACACTGCCCACCATATCAGCATTTTTGGAATTAATTCATCTCCAGTTTATTAAATGACATCTGCCTCCATTTGCAGACTTTTCAGCCAAGGTACTAACTATGATCCAAAGCGACATTAACCAGAATTAAAATTTAAAGTAGCATTGCGTGTTTAAAATGATATCGTTATTAAAATTTGACAATTATAATTTAACTTATATTTTGAGCATATTGTATACATAAAAAAGAAGATGAAGTTCGATTAAACTTCCATCATTTCTTGAATGATTTAGAATTTTTAATGACTGCATATTTTTTATATATTAATTGACACTCAATTTTTATGAATTATTTAAAGTATATAATCAATTTATAAGACTAGCAACATGTCTATATTTCTTTTCCTTTTAAAAAAAATCAGCTTAAACTGAAAAACATTTGTAACATTATCAAGTTAATTGATAGTCAATGAATCTAAATCCTATAATTATGTATACATTGTTTAATTACAAGATAAGATATTGCAATTAATGCAAAGTTTCTAAATAAAGAAAAGTCCAAATTTAAGGTGCATGCAATTTATTGTGCGAGTCCGTGCAACAATTGGATTTGGTTTGATCTTTTATTTATTTTATTTGAGATTTGGTTTGAGTTGACTAGGGCTTCTCATTTCAGTATTGACTGGAGAAGAGTGAACTCACGTTGGATCAAACAAAGATTACGGGTGCCCAATAATTATTGTTTGCTGAATATAAAAACTAGGTACTTGGTACCAAGAGTTCATAATATAATGGCTTTTATTCTGTTGCCACGGGTACCACTAAGGGTACCAAATTATTGCATCCTCAATTATCACAAATACTTATATGCTAGTTTTAATCTTAATTATATAAGTTCGAAGAATAAAAACGTAGACATCGGTATATCTTAACTGTCAACGATTTATCTTAACCGTCAAAATTTGAACCGCTCTTGGCGGCAACAAAAGGCGGTTTTTAATTGATTTAAACTTGCCACAAACACACTAACTGTAACAAAAAGAACGTATGAATATTTTTTAACCACGTATGAGTTTGAGAAAAAAATATAGACTAAATCTTAACTTGAACTATCAAAATCTTACGGGTTCGATAATTAAAAGTTGGGCCATATTTCAGTCTTAACATGAGATACGTAACAGTATGAATAAAAATTATGTTATAAACATAATCTAATAATTTTGTCCAAAAAATATACGTTTGTTAGAGAAAAATAATCAACGTACAATAACACTTTGTTTGGATGGAGAGTAGAGGAAGAGAGGGAATGGAAAGAAAAGAAAACTTTCCGTTGAATCGTGTTTGGTTGATAAAATTATGTTGGAGGCGAAAGATATAGGAGGTGAAAGGTTTAACGTTGTATCATTGTAATCAATAGAATATGTTTTGGGGTGTAACGGATGAAAATAAATTTTGTTGCAAATGTTTAAAAAAAAAATAGCACAAATGCTCAACTCTATATTTTACCTATATATTTCTCATACAAGTTTTTTTTGTCACAAACTTACAACAGTTACCGAATTTCTTATCAACCTTCTAAATTTTAATTAACTAAACAAGAAATAAGACAGAAATAAAAGTTAAATTTATTTTCTCTTATTAATTATCCAAACACAAAGATGTAAATATGTTAATTTTTCTTTCTATTTCATTCCATTCCCTTCTATTCTTCACCTCCTCTTCCTTCCTCCACTCTCCATCCAAACAAGGTGTAAGGAACCCAAGCCAAGCATATTGATACACGAAACTACGTAAAAAGAACCAGAAAAGATGCCGGTTTTGTAGATTTGAAGCCTCCTAGACCCTAGTACTGTCCTCGTGGTATATGTGGGTGTGTTTTGCTCATTCCCTTTCTCTCTCCTGTAGCCTCTTATTATTACCAATTTCCTTTCCAAAGGCGAAGCGGAGATATTCTCTCTCAAGTCTCAACTCAATAAAGCCCCAAAACAACTACAAAGAAAATAAAATTCATTTTCTTACACCAAAATCCCTTAAAAAGACAAGCAGCAAAGAAAAAAGGAGAGGAAACTCGAAAAAATAAAATATTAAACAAAGAAGAGAGAATAAAAGACCAGATGTTGACAAATTTCCTGTCACTGCTCTTAGAAGGTCGTTTGTTCCTGTGAGAACTGCCCCTCTCTTCTCTCTCCCAAGTTCTATCTCCCTTTCTCTCTCTATCTGGCCCCCATCAGATCGAAATCTCTCAGTCTAAAATCTCGGTATTCTTCCAATGGCTGTTGAGATACAACAAACCGCTGTTTTAGCTTTTTGATCCCTTTCCTTTCCTCATTTCTGAAACCTTCTTTTCTATTGTTTACCGGTTGAATACAGCTCTTGCCATTATATATCGGGGGTGACTGCGGGGTTTATGGTAGTGGGGAAAGTCGAGATCCTTTTGTCTCCTTTGTATTTTTATTTTCGGTGTTGTTTTTTTACTAATTCTCTCTCAATGGGTTAAGCTTTGAGGTCCAACCAAGTCTTTTCCAAGCTCTCATGCAGAACTCGTTGAATTAAGGTAATTTCTCCTTTTTTAAGTTTCCTGTAGATTAGTTTTATTGTTTGTTTGATTGGATTCAGAAGGATCTTCCAATTTTTTTTTTTCTGGGTTTATGGAGGTTGAGATTGTGTTATTTGGTAGAATTCTGGTGTTTTGCATTTGAGATTTCATGGTTTATAGAAAAGTTTTGGATTTTCTCGCTTTTATTCGTATTGAATTCATGCCAGTGCTGAGAATTGTTCCAACTTTCTGCCCTTTTTTAAGGGCTTAATATTTTATATAGTATTATATTTGCTACATTAAGGTTTTAGATTAGATTAATTTTTAAACACTTGGCATGAATTTTTTGAGTTCATGTCAAGTGTGATATTTCTGGGAATTTAGCTTTTGGGAAGGGCGTTAATCTAAATTTGTTTTTCAACTTGACTATTTTCTTAGAAAAATTCTATATTTGAGGTGAAAAGGCTTTTAAACCTTAAGAGACTGATGGCCTGTCTTGCATAAATTTGCCATTTTCTACATTTGGAAACGCTTAGATTGTTTTAGTTGTGCATAATTCTCTCAAAATATTTTTTTCGATTAGGTACTTATTTAATTATCTGATTTATTTGGTGACCTTACAGTAAAAGATCTTACTTCCAATCTGAATTTTTGAGAATAAGCATGACATATGAAGTCAAATACTTTGTTTCAATTGGTACCCAAAATGCCGCTACAATACCTTTAGGGTTTCTCTTGTTTCTTATCAATTGGATTCCCAGCAAGTCAACTTGTTGTGTTTTATATTGAGTTGTGTTAAATGATGCTTTCTAAAATTTTCCTTGGTTTTTCATTGCATGGCAGGTTTTCTTAGTGACTGGAGAACCTCATTTTATCTTAAGATAAACTACTCGAGTAAAAGGGGGATTGAGCGTGACCTAGATTCTTACATAATCTTCCTTTTAGCATGCTGAACAGCGCGTAGAAACAAGTTTGTAAAGGGCATTTTCCTTGTTGATATGGTAATTGGCTTGTCATCATGGCACTTACACAAATTTCATTTGCTTCTTCTCTTTTTTCTCTTGCATAATTTCAGATTAAAAGATGCATAAATTTCTGTATTAGGTACATTCTGTGTAGAAATGGAGTCTGCATGTGAAATGTCACGTACTGTAACAGACACCTGTATAGATAACAAGGCAGTATTTAAGTGACAAGACAAAGATGTAGTCTAGACTTTACAGTTGATTTATCATTGGAATGCATAATATTAACAATCTGTGCTATTATTTGATATACGTTTCGTAATTTATAGCCATGCATGGAGTTTATGACTGCTATACGTAAAACTGTAAGCTGCATGCATGTAACACTTGTATGATGCACATTTAATTCTTATAGTTACAAAATTTACATGGACTTAGTCGCTTGGCTGATTTACAAAAATGCCCTTTACAAACTAATTTTCACTTTTTAACCAAAGTTTGCCGAAGTACTTCCATCCCCACTGTTTCTGTGTTGGCAAGCATCTAGCTGCTATTTTTTTGTTTGTTTTGTTGTTATTAAGTTCTAGTTGTCCAATCGAGCATACTCGTAAAATTGAACTTATCGGTGAAGCTAGTTCTACCAGTATTGGTGATGTATATTAAAAAAAAAGCCTACTCAAACATCTATACACGATGTGCTTTTTTCTGTAGAGAAGAAGTTAAATGGGGAGTAGAGCAGATAGCGAGGGCTACGTACCACCTGCAACTTATGGAATGGCGGGGCCAATGATGCATCTGTGTTACGATGAGAGAGGAGACCTTTTGCATGGTTATTCAGACCATGAAAAGGAGATGCTCAAGAGAATTATTCTCGAGCATGAAGTTGTTTTCAGAGGCCAGGTGGAGTAAAACTCTGCTCTTGCCTATCTATTTCGAAAAGAAAAAAAGAAGAAAAGAATATTGGGGCAATTTACTCGTAAAGCCTCAATATATCTTTCATAGCATACACAAAAGAAATATTATTGCTACCTCTCTCTTCGCCATTTTCATAAGTTGCCCAAATATAGACCTCATTAAGTCATCGTTGCTCTTTATGGCCGTGGAGATCGGAGTAATTTGGGCATTTATTGAAAAGAAATTTAGGAATGTAGCATATGTGGATATTTCAGCCTATTATAGGGTCTATATGTGAATTCTTATTCAGTGGTGACGTGCCTTTCTGTTCAAGTCGAAAGTGAACAGCAATATAGAAGGTTTTAAATGGTTTATGTGAACACATTTATTTTTGAATAAAAACAGATTCATATTCGCATATAAAATTTGCGCAACATGGATATTCCTTTGAGATGTTATTCTTTCGAATGATGCATTAACAAATTAAATATATTGAACTTCTTAGTTTGTATTGTTCACTTTTCAGGTGCATGAACTTCATAGGCTGTGGAGAGTACAGAGGGATTTAATGTTGGAGTACGAAAGGAATCCATTGCAAAGGAATTCTTCTTCATCTCCAGTTCCTACTAATCAGCACAGCACCAACGAAAACAATTCTGTATTTGATTCCAACCAGAACAGACCCAATTTCGAGTTCGTCAGAGAAGGGAGTGCACAATCTTCCGCAAACATTGTTCCCGCTAAAAAGCCCATGTTTGACCTTCGGCTTCCAGCAAGTGATTACATTGAAAATGGAAATGGATTGGAAAGTGGATTTGGATTAGGAAATAACACTGCTTCTTGCTTTGGTAAAGGCGGTGTGTTTAGTTCAGCTAATGGGGCAGGCACTAGTGGAAGTGAGAGGAATTTGGTAGCTGACCTGAATGAACCTGTTGAGGTGATAACGGGTTTGGACTTCTTAGGTGTGAATAGGGACCCAGTTTGGCATAGACGAGTTGACGAAGGATCTAGTTCGGGTTTGTTCAGTGGAAATAGGAAAATAGCTAATGAAGATTGGTCCCTTGAGAAAGAAAAAGGTATGCATTTTCCTACCTATTACAAGTGTACTGGCAGTATATCCATACAAGGTTTTTACTATTACATCTCAAACTTTCTTATTTGTTCTTTTTTCCACTGTATTGGTGCTTAGTTGCATGGTTGATATTAGTGTGAGATTATTTTGACAAACAACTCGGTATAAATCCTGCAATATCAATTCGTTTTTTGCATGTTAGCTTGTATTTAGTATCCATGTGTAAATAGTTATTCACATCTACTATTTGTTCATGTAGTTAGTATGTTTGCAATTTTATTGAGGTGGATTTATTGTTTCTCAAACACTACTAATTATATCAATTTAATTCTTCAGGCGGTAATTCGTCAGGAGTAAACTTCTTTAACCCAGATAGGAGCCACCCTAATTTCACCTCCAGTAATTCACCAGGCGTAAACTTTTTCACTACCTACAGAAGCCACCAAAACCTTTTCAAAGACCAGCATGCCATTGCGCCTCAACTATTTGGCCAAAAGCTAACCTTCAGTTCTGACACCTCTCAAGCTCAATCAACCCATATATTTAGCTCTAATAACAGTAGTAATAATAATTATTTGGTGGCTCCCACTTCTTTCCCTGTTCTTGATTCAAGCCCCCATTATAACATCTTAAACAAAAATAAAGGCCTCATGGCGGGTTCTATTCATCCCCTAAGCCCATTCTTTAATAATGGTTCTGGTACTGCTATAAGAGGTACAGGTGACAATTCTGGATATTTTTTGAATGCGCCTCGTAATTTGGTACTAGGGAGTTCTGGAGGCCAGTCATTCGACTTATCAAAATCGAATTGCGAGAAGAAATTCGCTCTGGATACCAGTATGGATTTGAATGAACCTATTCCAGAAGGAAATCGAGAAATTAAAGGCATTAAATTATTTGGATCTAATTGTGGGGGCTTGGTTTCCGAGGCCGATTGGAAGAAAAATGAAATAAATTTAAATAACACTGCAAATGAAGATGAGCTTTCTCGGAAGGCCTCCAGTTCTGCAAGTGTAGTTGCAGGTGAACCTAATAGCTGCAATATGAAGTTACTTGGGTTTCCCTTGTTTGGCAATTCTTCTTCAAACAACAAGTCTGCACTACATGCCAATGAATCAAGTAAGAGTGAAAGAAGGGTTGATTATGAGCATGTGGGACCTGCCAAACGGGCATTTATTGACCTTAATGAGGATCTACCGTTAGAGAATGACCCCAATTCTCTAAAGGAAAGAAATGAAGGTAAAATTACTCGATATGTGATTGATTTGGAAATGCCAGCCTCTCAGTTTGAGGAAGCCGACGTTGGTATGCAACATGAAATTGAGATCGAAAGAGAAAGCAGGCTCGATTCGTCAGATACAGAAGCGGCTAATACTATAGTTGCCATTTCACAACTTAAAATAAACCCAACACCATCATTCCATCAACCCGATGCACTCGTATGGTTTGCAGATCTTGCTGTATCTGGTTGTGACAAACGGGGCTCTGAACCTGAGTCCGATAGTGAAGATCTTTTCGAATCCATGACCCTTAAACTAGAGGAGGTTAAGTCTGACGATCGTTTTGGAACTGGCAATTTCTGCGAGAAAAAATTCGAAGGAGAGAGCAGCAGCGTAGCAGGCGAAACAGGGTACACTTCATTGCTTTTTACCCGGGGCAGGCGGGGCCCAGCCAGAAAGAGGCGTCAGAGGAGGGATTTCCAGAGGGATGTGTTGCCTACCATAGCTTCTCTCTCTAGAGTTGAGGTTACAGAAGATCTGCAGATGATCGGTGGTCTGATGAGAGCATGCGGACAGGAGTTTGACTCCATTCTGACAAGGCGGGTTGGCCGGGGTACCTCCAATGCAAAAGGGAAGAGGCAACAAAGAAGCCCTCAAATGAATTCACCTCTGAGGACACCTCAGGTGAAACAGCCAGATAAACACCTCCCTCAGACATCCTCGTCGAAAGGAAACCTACCTCAGTCAAACCCACTTCTAAGAACTCCACCTCAGGCGAACACATTACAGAACCCTTGTGTTAACCCACCACAAAAGATTCCAAAGGGGAGCAACCCACAGAGGAACCCTCCAGTAATGAACCAGCAGTCTGGAGTCCCTCTGGTGAACCAGCCTCATGGAGGGCCTGTGATGGGCCCACCACAGAAGGTCTCGCTTGAGAACCAGCAGCAAAGAACCCTCCAGCCAAACAGGCCACAGAAGATCACACTGGTGAACCATGCGCACAGGTTCACACTCTTTAACCCGAGGCAGAAAGCTGTTCCAATGAACTTGTCACAGAACATTCATGGAGGCACTGAGGTGGCCCATTCAGACATGGTCCTTATAGCTAATCAGATGCAGAGAAGCGAGCAAAATAACCAGCCACAGAGAAGTGTGTACATGGGCCAATCACACACAAGTGTGCAGGCGATTCCGCTGCAGACAGTTAACCAAAGTTCTGACATGGAAGGTGAAGGTCTGAGTGTTATTGGGTGGGGCCGGACGACAGCAAGAAGGAACCGGAGACCAAGGGGCTTGCCACTGGCTCCTCAACAGCAGCAGCCAGGGAATAATAACCGCTCGTGCCTTTAAATTGAGGTGATTTTAAAACTTTTTTAGAGGGGGTATTTTATAAAGAGGGTATACTTTGGTTTAATTGGATTGTGGGGCCGGGTGTGTGTGTGAGTGTGGTGGGGGTTGATTAATTGGGTTGGCTGTAAAGTGGCGCTGGAAATTTGACCGCTCGTTTTAATTTTTTGTATATCAGGTAATAAGTGAACCTTTTTTCTTTCTTATTTTATCCTTTCATAGACAAAAACAAAGCAGTTTCAGTTTAATTAGAGAACAATGGAACATAGTTTGTAGATATTAAGGAGTGTCTCTGCTTGTTGTGATGCGTGTATATTGTTTTGGTGGTTTTGGGTTTATGAGTATATGGCTGGCCCTGTTCCAAATATACCATTGTATATTGGCTGGTGCTGAAATTTCAGACCTTGAGAAATAAGGCGGTGAAAGTTCGGTGAAATTGTATTTTTACAAGGTCGCAGTTTCTCTGGAATTCTTTAAGCCTAGCAAGTTGTACATTGTGCAGGAAAGTGATAGATACTCTGGGTTGGAACCCATTGTTAGCTGATACCATTTGCTCATCTCATACAAAATGCTTCAGGGTTTGAGGCATGGTGCTCTGAGGTAAATTTTATCAGTATTTCAATCTTTTCAATTAGAAATGTTTAAACATGCTTAGTTCTGTTTGCATGTGCCCAGAGTATGACAGAAGTGACCTCATGCAGTCGTGAGAACTTAAGCCGGATTTAATCAAAATTTGAAGTACAACATTGTGTATTTGTTCTTTACAAGTATTTTTGGTTCTACTTTGAAAAGTTGGTATAGACTGGTAGGTACATGTACGCCAGGAATATAGTTGAAATAGACAACACAGCTGCACGAGTCCATATCCTCTACAAGTACTTGCTCACTACCTGAGCATAGAGATACTTGCATGGATGTGCAGCAGTGCGTCGTGCTATGGGGGAGAGGCTGAGCATTATCCCAATCAATATATTTACTATTTTGCTTTAGTATCGGAGTTGCTGCGCTCAAATTATCCTGGGCAGATTCATGCCTTGGATTTACACTTGTGTATAGGAGGTTTTGAGAGGTTTGCAAACACGAATCCCGAAGCATACCGCCGGAACAAATACCTTGCACTGAAAATTACAGTACAGCAAGGGTGTTTGAAATACAGTAACAGCTACGTACCCTCTCATCCATCAATGCGCAACTCCCTTTTACTTATAGTAAATTTCAAATATCCAGCACTTTCTTTCTTTCGTAAGGGCCCATTTAGTATATAATTCTTCCATTTTGTTATCATCACAGGTACGATTATGCTTGGATAGCAAGTGACCTTATATTTATCTTTTATTGTTTGTTTGTCATGTGCGCATGGGAAGTCCATTTCATATATGATCTAGTAGGTGCAAAGATTCTAGTGCTAGTGCATGTTGGTGTTAGCGCACGTCGTAAAGGGATGACCAATATATATATATATTTTACATTACTTAATAAAATACCGCCCCGATGTGTTTGCACTATCTTTTGTTTTGTTAAACACTTTAATTACAAACAGGTTTAATTGCTTACAAAATATTTTCTATACACATTCGTAAATATATTACTTGGTGTAATAATCTTCTGCAAAACTGATTTTGCCAACTAAATTATAGCAAAGAGTTTAATCTGCTACTAATCAACCTACTTTAAAAGTAGAAAAAAAATTATAAGGTCAATATTTCAAATAATGTCCTGCTAGTATGTGCCTACAAAACATAAAACATAAAACATAAAACGTAAAATTAGTATATGTGTAGTATATGACCATAATAAACATGAGATTTGCTTTGAATTGGATATGATGCGAAAGCTGGAATCATTTATAAGTCAATTATTACAATGCATGGGTTTTTTCGGTTTCTTTCTTGATTACCAAATAACAATTAAGAAAAAAAAAATGTAATGACTAACAAATGGTCGTCAACGTACATGGGTGGATCCAGGATTTTCGTCGGAGAGGGGGGGAGGGAATATCAAATCGGGTTTAAATACCTAATAGGATTTAAATCCATTAACCAATTGGGTACTCGATAAAAAATAATGTTTTAACTTATACTTTTCAATACTTTGATTTATAATTTCTGATGCTCTGACTTATAATTCTAATTACCAATCAAAATTCAACATATTTATTTCAATTTTAACCTTAAATTTAATCCGAATTACAAATCAAATGTCCAGAGGGGAGAAAAAAAATTTCAGTGGAGACTGATAAATCTCCACTAACCCCTTTGAAACACTCTGGGTCCGCCCCTTGTCAACGTAGAGGAGCACACAATCAAATGAGGACCGGAAATGGCAGATTGGCAGCTGCAGAAATATTGGAGGGGCAAAATTGTCCGTAATTTTAGAATCTCAGAATTGTCGTGTTAATATCAAACTGCCGCTGTGTGCTACAGGGGACAAGGATATAAAGGGAAGATCACACGCTCTTATTCTCAGAAACTGTGTGGGCTGAAATAAATAGTTTTACTTTAGATTTGGCAGGAGATTGGTGCATTTATATCCCAACGGGATTGCATTTAATGGAATTTAATTCCACCGTGATGTGATCAATGCGAATGGTTCTACAAATAACAATTTCAAAAGGACGTACAAGAACATCAGCATCGAGCAGTTATTACAGAAATTAACTAAGGGAATGCAGATCATGTATACAGAAATTAACTTGGGAAAAGGCTTTTTTGTCGCCCAGTAAAAACTAGCAAAGGATTTTTGTTGTTGTTGTTGTTGATAAAGTGGAAATTACCCACCAATTTCATTAGAAATAAAAGCTACTCACAGATGCTGGCTAGTAAGGAATTACTTCGTTCTTTTTATGGTTTTGTTCGGCTGACATGGAATTTAATGAGATGGAATTCGACAGAAATATCGGCTAAATAGAAGAAATGACGTTCCCTCTCTCCAATTTTGATCCTTCAATAAAATTCATTATAATTGCAGTCCAGCTTTTTTTTTTTCACTCAGATTAAAATCCCATATGTTCTCATGAGAAGCTGGCCAACCGGTAGGCTCTTAACTCACATAGATCAATCGGACATAAGTTCATTTCTTTTGAAGACGACATGTAAATCTGACATAGGATAATTGTGATGAGAAAATTGATCCCTTTACTGTCAAAAAAAGAAAGAAAATGATCGCTTAACACTTAACTTAGACTAGTATTGTGTCCGTATGTTACAACGGAGATATTATAAGAAAAAAAATAATCTTATATAAAATGACATATTTTCATAGAAAAAAATAGATTAAATAACAAATAACATTACTAAATGACATATTAAACAATATCTACAGGTAAATAACATTTCTTAAATGACATACATATTTTTTATCTTTCTGACATATTTTTATACAAATGGACATATTAAATGACAAATAACATTTCTTAAATAATATAAAAAAATGGAAAGAAATGAAGGCATGACCAATCAATTATCAATCAATCTAAAAGTTCCTTAAATAGCATTTAAGAAATGAAAAGAAATGACGACCAATCAGAAAGATGATACAATTTATATGTGACGAGTACATGTCTAAATAAATTTAGACTTCTACACGTAAAAAAACATAAAAAAGATACATAGAATCAAAAGAAGACAGACTATTTGATTGAATGGCTGATATTCGATTCAAAATTTCATCTTTTAATCACAATTGTTGGCGAATCAGAACATCTACGTACTTAATATAAAAATAGACATACCTAACAAATTTCTATGTTTCCATACCCCGTCCCCTTCCAATAGTCTTTATTTCTTTTCACTCAAATGACCCTACAAAATATTACTCTTCTCATATTATTTTTCCACAGGAGAATTTCTTTTTCAGGAGTCTCTAATGGTGGCACCAAACTCGAGTCTATGGATTTATTTTAAAAAAATAATAATTATGAGAAATCTCTTAGCCCAAATACGACCATTTTTTTTAACTATAACAAAAAATAAAAAAAAAAATCAAACATAATATCAGATTGCAAAAATCTCAGAAAATGCCACTGCCGTAGACATGAGTGAGGCTATGGTACTTCGGCTAGTGTACTACGGCTCAATATGGTACTTTTTAAAATCTTAACGGTCGATCCGAACCGTTCAATGTGATATCCATATGAATATGTACTTGCAAACTAAATTTTATATTTTTTCGAATTTTTTTACTATTTTTTTAGATAGGTAGAATTTTCAATGTTTTATACAAATTATGGACCATCAAAATTCTACCTATATAAAAAAATAGTAAAAAAATTCGAAAAAATATAAAATTTAGTTTGCAAGTACATATTCATATGGATATCACATTGAACGGTTCGGATTGACCGTTAGGATTTTAAAAAGTACCATATTGAGCCGTAGTACACTAGCCATAGTACACTAGCCGAAGTACTATAGCCTATTAGCCTCACTCCGTAGACATTATCTAGCAGTATGTTTAAGCTTTTACCACTGACACAGCGAAAATTCAAAAAACTGGGAAGAGGCAGAACTTCTCTCTGCTCAACGTTGATTGGTGGCCCCTTCCTTTACTAGATTCTTGAACACTCTGAGGATGGATTTGTGTATAACCACTCCTTTTTATTTGATTTTTATCTTTTATTTCTGGTTTGGTAAATTTCTTATGTAGTCTTGCATATCAATTAGTCCTGTTGGCTTTAAAGAAATTAAGATTTTTTTTTATAAGATAGGGGTCTAGCCACTAACTTACGAAGAAATTATGAAAGTTAATGGTAGATGGTAATTCTCATATTCGCAAGAATTAAAATGAGAATTTCTTATCTTTGCATTGGTACATAATAGTCGGTATAAAATATGTTGAATCATTGGATGAAGTTGAGATAAATTTAGAAAACTGATTAGTGTGTGTTTTTACTGTAAATTAAAATAACAATAAAATTTTAGCGTTTGTTGATTGTTTCTGATATCTTATTTTCTTATTGCAATATGCATAAACATACATAATATTAAATGCAGAATTAATAAAGACATGTTTTTTTTTTTTTACTAAAAAAAATTATAATTATTTGCTATTGATTAGTTTTGTTTAGACAATAGGTCATTATTAATATCATTTGTTTTAAATAAGAGATATTAAAATGAAGAATCAAGTGACAAATACATGATATATCATGCAAAATTTCATATTAATAATGATATATCATGCAAAATTCAATTTTCCAAAAACTCCATTTTGTACATGCTTCTAAACATAATTTTACTAAAAGACAGTGCTTTACATAATTTTGTAATGCTATTTAAGAAATTAATTTTATTAAAAAAATATCTCATTATTTGAATACGAAACAAATTTTGTTAAAAAAACTTCGAATTTCCAATCTAATTCAGCAGATTCTCACTTATTTGTTTGATTCCATGATCAACTTGTTAATTTCACTTACGGTTCTGAAATTTGAACTTTGGTTGAGAGTCCACAATTTTCAACAACCCACAACCTAAATTTTTGTTTTTTTAAGCGGATCTTGTGTGCAACCGATAGCGCTCGCGTGAATTGTAAATAAATAAGTTCGCTACTTCGCTCTGCTTTCGCTCTTTATTTTTCTATTTTGTTGAAAAACTGTATCACTGAGTTCGTTATTGATACGTCGACGCAGAGAGAAAAAAGAAAAAAAGAAAAGAAAAACACTATGCTCCTCACAGAAAATAAAAACAGCAAACGACTGCTCTTCTGACCTCCACTGCTTGGTTGCTACTCCGTTACTCGGAGAAATGAAAAAATAATCAGTGGGCACCTCCTCCACTAATCGTTGCTCGCCTCCACTAGGTTCTAGCTCAACTTGTTATCTGGCCTGAGCTACTAACAAGCTAGATTACTAATAGCTCGGTTACTACCGAGTAGACTGTTAGCGATCGAGTCAGAGACGAGTCACAAACGATCCACGAGTTACGATTTTTTTTTTTGCAGCCCCAGGAGAAAGTGACCTGCTATTCAACCATCTACGGCCAGCAAGCAATCTTGTACGTACCAAACCCAGTCTGGATCTCAAATCAAACCAGATCCGAATTGGCTCCGATGCAACCCGACCCGCAAGACACGGCATTATCCCAAAGACCAAGCTCGACTCGCTCTTACACTTTCAGTTTCAGAATTCAGATAACGCTTTTAAAGCCGCGAACTCAACAGAGGCGCACACACTCTCTCGCTTCAGCAGTTGGACAGCCTCCATTTTTATTTTTCCTATCATTTCAATGGCGGAAGCAATTGGCGCCAGATTTACTCGAGCAGTTCCCGCTTCAATCTCAAAGCCCAGACTCCTCAATTTCTCTAACCAATTCCCCACTTCTCCTTCGTCAATTTCACTGGCTCGTTTCTGTCCAAAGAAGGGAACTCGGCTCAAAACCAGCTGCGCTATTGCTGAGACGGCCCAGACTGATAAATCAAAGCTCGAGGAACAAGTGATGAGCATAGATAATTTGCACCGGTTCTTCGACCTCAATATTGGCAAGTGGAATGGTTCTTTCTATGTTAGTCTCCTTTCTCCCGCTCAATTTTATTCGATAAAAAAGGAAAGTATAAGTTATTGGTCTCCTGATTTGTTCTTGTTTTTGGTTTTGTTTTTTTTCGAAATTGACTGTCGTTCAATTTCAGCAATTCGATGCAAAAGGGAATTTGCTGCAGAATGTGAGCACAAAGCTGTCAGTTAGCTCATATGGAGAGGATGAGCTTATCAGCCTCATTCAAACGTATGACTTTCTTACCCTTTCTCTTATTATAGGACAGTTTTAGTGAATGGCAGCGCCTCTTGTCTAAACAGTGCGATTAAACATTTCTGGACAGTACACAGTGATATAATACATAATCAATTAACATCTATTGACAATGGACTAGTAATCAAGCAAAACAAGTTCCAAAAATTGATGTGTTTATAGCTATACAGATAGCTTTACATATGGAATTTTATGCAAAGTTAAGTATTATTTTAAATGAATCATTGGCCGTAAATTTAGACAACTAAAAATTCAAATTCGTTCAATGGATGGTGAAACATGCATTGAATCTAAATTATTGTATTTCAGATATAGAATTCATTTAGAATGATCAAATAGTCAATGGATTCTAACCATAGTAATAGTAATTCATTTCTTTTGTTGCAATATTTTTTTTTTTTGAAAAATAGGCTTGTAAGCCCTTCCATTATATAAAAAGAAAACAATACAAAGTTCAGAACCAGAGACAACCGAAAAGTAAACTACCCAAATAAAACCCAAAGCCTTTCGAGGTCTCAGCAGCACACCCGACTTCCTTAATCAGACACTGTACTTCGAGGCAGAGCAAGAAGCAGTATCTAGATTTCTGTCTTTTTAGGTGTTTCATCATTGACCTTTTTTGTTGCAATATAAATTTATATCATTTTATTTATTTAATTTTCTGTAGGTTGTACATAAAGCAACCTCCATCCAGTACATCAATAACTGATCAAGAAGAAGAGCCTGACTGGACAGAGTACAAAATCAAAGAGACCAACATGTTCACTGTAGATAAATACCAACAGGTGCTATTGACATTTCAATCTCTATTTGTTTCCCTTCAATGCTTCTTTTTTCTCAGTGCTAATGATCTCTGTTGTTTAGAGCACAGATTGGATTCTTTCCAAAACAGAAAGCATTCTCTCTCAGGTACCAAACAGCTGGTATGTTAGAGACAGTGCTTCGAGCCGGAGTACTTGGTGAAGACGATACAGGTGAAGAAAATCCCAGGTACGTACTACCTTTGTCTCAGCAACTCTTTGTATTTACCAGTAACAAGCATAGCTGGTATGGGATCAATCCAGCTTATGGTACCAGACAATCTTCAGTTGGTTCAGCATGAATCAGTACGTGATATTACTGAAATATCACTGTTATGATGAAGTAATATGTTATTTTACCATATACGAAAAATAAGAACATTGATTAGGGAACAATAAAAAAATGGAGGGTGAATCAAGCGAAATGAACTGAAGTAAATTCTAGGTTTTTGTGATGTCAACTCAGGAAACATTGTCATACTGGTTGAGTGGTTGTTATCAACTCAGAAACCAAAATATCGGATTCTTGGTTTGGTTTTATTTCAATTTGAGTAATGTCCTACAGACAATAACAAAAAGTCATGGCTTGAAGCTATAACCTCAGCAGCATGTTAAAATTGGTCTGGGACATTTAGGGTCTGCTCCCGAATTCTATTGGGAGGTGACAAGAAGGAATATGAGGGAAGGGATGATATGGAAATGTGAGAGAGGAGCTTGTACCTTGCTCCTGAGTTTTAAAGCATGGATGGAGGTTAACCCCCCCCCCCCCCCCCCCCCCCCCCCCTTAATTTACTCAGTGAAGTACTCACGAGCAAGGTTACAAGTTTTCTATCTGTTCCTTTTCCCCCCCCTTAATTTACTCAGTGAAGTACTCACGAGCAAGGTTACAAGTTTTCTATCTGTTCTTTTTCCCTTCTCCTCTCGCTCATTCCCATCCTCTGGAGCAGTACCTTTTCTGTCCCTTCACCAAAAAAAGCAGGTATCTTCTGATAGTTGCAAGAATGTTCCATCATCATTCTTTTGTTATAGTTAGTTATTATTTGAAAAAACAAGAGCTCACAAGTTAAATCCTCTATATTTCTTATATAGAAATTTGAAAATACCGTCAAAGATGCCATCAGTTGTTTGTGAGAACTGCCTTTATTCTCTGAATAAAGATAGGAGAATCAGGGCATTTCACATATTGGATCCAAAAGGTGTCGTTGAGATGTTTCTCCTTTTCATTGAAGATCGAGGCAATGAAGCACCACTGGTTTCTTCCCTTTCTGACTTTCAGGTCTTTCTGTAAACTCTACAATTCATCAAATTTAGTTTCTTAGAATTTGTAACTCATTAATAATAACAAATTTGATGGGTGAAAGTGGAAATTGGAATTTCTATATATTTCTCAATTAACAATTCTGTACAAATATATAGAGAAAAGGAAAATCTAAAACATGAAACAACTATAACCTAATTACATTCCTAATTACAGCTATGCTCTAATTACTATAATTTCTTTCCTTTAACTATTCTTGGATGTTGGCTTCTATTGACAAAAAGAACTCCAAAGAGACATGCACACAACAAAACAAATTTGGAGGAAATGGTTGCCGATACTTCAACACTGACATAAGCCATTTCTAACTATAAGCTAAAATTCATGTAAATTTGTGAAAATGGCAGGAAAGCTCAGATAGATTATCTCCGTTTCTGGGGAGATGGAAGGGGCACTCAGTAACAAAAAGGAGTGGAGTCTATGGTGCAACGATTGCTGAAGCAGATACTGTTACTCTTCTTGATGTGGATGCCGATGGTAAATTGATTCAGGTATTTATTCTTATTGTTTCCTTGTACCAGTAATTGTGGGAGCACCGTAGCACAACCCCATGCTAGTTCTATTCTGCTATAGATACTAACCTGTACACTAAACCTTTATCTCTTCGTTGGAGTCGTATAAGCTGGTAGCAAATACTCTCTCTTCTTGAAATGGTATCAATGTTAAATTTGTTCAAGTGTGAGCTTGACCAGTGCATTTTGGTACAGAACCTAACCTGCACAGTACAAACTCATAAATTATAGTCCTTGCTATTTGTACAAAAAGGCTACCATCCTAGCACCAGATTTAACTAGATTTGGAACAGAAATTTGAGTATCTGACTGCTGATCCTCGAAAAGAGTATGAACAGAGCTGGACCTGACTGAATTCAGTATTGTCATCCTATATTGGGCTCTTTGCTATCAGCAATGAAAATATGGAGAGAGTGGAGAGATGCCGAGTATTACAAATATTAATCCAAGATAATATTTTGTTTGTAGGATATTAAGTCTACAGGGAAAGGTAGCACGGCAACAAGCAATGTGCCCTGGACGGGATCTATAACTGATAATTTAGTTACCTTTGATGGAGGTTATAATATGACGTTATTGCCTGGGGGAATGTATATGGGATGCCCCTCTGATGTCAGCAAGAATGTGGCTGAGTCACAGTCATTCCACCTTGAGTTTTGTTGGCTGGAGTCACCTGACAGGCGTCAGAGGCTGGTACGCACCTATGACTGGCATGGGCTTGCCGTCTCATCAACGTACTTTTATGAGGTCAAGGTTTGAGATGAATAGCAGTGAAGTGTAATGGTGTTCTTTGCAAATTTTATGAGGTTAACGTACTTGATAATTTTCTTATACAAACGATGGAAAGATTATTTTTACAACCTTCTCTTAAACAGGATTCTTTGCAAAATTTAAGTTTTTCCATGCAGTTGATTACTGCATTGTGTATAAGTGGTGTGAACATAGCATATGCATATGCGATAGAATAAGTTTGACACTTCTATATGAATAAATGTCGGGAAAATATTCCAAAACATTCGAATTACATTTAGTTTCAATTCTCAAGAGGCAAAACTTTTTTTTTTTTTGGTTGCCAATCCTAGTTTGAACAAGTGACCAAAACATATTTTTCTGAAATTTGTTTGAATTGTATTTTTTTTTTCTATTTATCTGACAGTTTAGACCACTTTTGCAGTTATTTTTTGAGAAAACAACCATTATTGCAGTTATCAATACGATTAGGAGCATTTTTGTTGCTGTGTTGGTTTCTTTCCTTGTTTTGCGAAGATGTTTGATCTGGGCAGGGATTTTTTTAACAGTAATTGATAGTTTCACATGTCTCAGTTGTCTAAAATGTAATTTGAGTTTTTAACATGCTTGAATAGTGTAAAGAATGTATAAAAGCGTAATATCACTCCATAGCAAAGTGTAAAAACATATATAACGCTAATTCAACTTGGTCTCGGTCCTAGGGGACAAAAAGTATGGCTTATAAGTTACAAGTGAGGTTAAATTAACTAGTTAGTTTTTAATGCATAAGCAGTAAATTAATCATGAAAAAAAAAACGTTTCTTCTTTTCTAATAATTGTAAGATTGTAAAAAAAATACTAGTTTCTAATAATTACCGACAACAATTTATAGTTTTTTAATACATAAGGACCTAAATTAATTATAAAAAAAATACTAGTTTTTTTTCTTTTTCCAAATCTTACATTTTTCACTTTCTTGTAAAGAGTTTCCAAACTTGGTGACAGTTTCCAAGCTTTTTTTTTTCTGATGCGACGATCGCTTTCGCAATGTGTGCACTTGATTTCTTGTTTAATGAGGAGTATGACGTACTTACAAATATACAAATGCTAATTTAAATAAAAGTTGAAGTCTTTGAATTTTTTACTAAAATAAGCTTGAGAAGTTATGACTTATGAGTTTTAGGTATAACTTAATCCAACATCCCGCTCTTCTATTGGTGGAGAAATCCAGAGTCAAATGTCGATCCACAATTTTTTTTCCTTTTGTAATTAAAATTGATACTATAATTAAAATTGTTTAAATCACTGCCAACTATTCGAAAGGAGTCTAATTATATTTTAGTCCCGTGTTATATATGTTAGTTTAAAAAAAAGTTGATACTGGGACATTAATACTAATAGAAAATGTGACTTCTGACAAATACTATTTTTAGTTGTCAATCTAGACTTGGTCAAAAATATTATACAAGTATTGGTTGATATTAAACTATGATCAAGCCTTTAGCCTACTATTCTTAATAAAATATTAAATTAGAAGTATTCTTTTTCCGTAATATCATGATCCACATTATTTTCGTCGTTTTCAATGTCCAAGTAGCTGATCAAAACCACTCAACATGATTTTCAGATTAAAATGTGCTTAGAGATCAAATTTTATATTTTTTTAGATAAATATAAAATCATTGTTTTCGGAATATTTTGGACCATCCAAAACAGTGATTGTGTACCTATCTAAAAAAAATATAAAATTTGGTCTCCAAGCACATTTTTATACGAAAATCATGTTGAGCAGTATTGATCAGCTGCTTGGATTTAAAAACGGAGAAAATAATATGGAGCATGATTGGATCACAAAATCAATAGTGTATTTTAACCCTACTCTTATTTATCATTATCTTTGTTTCAATTTTCAAGACTACTATTTGGATTGTGTATACTTCTAACCTTAATAACTACAACTAAATTAAACAAATTGATAGGGTTAGAAGAAAATTTCTTTGGCAAGGCAACTCAAAAAAGAAAAAATACATTCTATTAGACTGGTACACTTCCTGCCTTGCAAAACAATTTGGGAGATTAGGGATTTTAGATCTTAGATTAATGAATATTTCATTATTACTTAAATGGTGGTGGAAACTATTTTTTTTTGCTTATTCTAGTACTTGGAAAACATTAATTTTGCACAAATATGATTCACCCAATTCTAGTAGAATATGTTCACCTTTTTGGAATTCTCTTCTTAAATTAGAACAAATAGGCTCTATTAGTGTTACATACTCTCCAGGGATATACTCTCAAGTGAAATTTTGGTCAGACATTTGGTACCAAAATTGTTCCCTTGCGACTAGATATTATACTTTGTTTACCAAATGTATTACTAAACACATTCTTTTAGCTGATGTAGTGAATTCTCAAGGTAGCAGGGTTAAATTTAGGGTTACATTGGTAGGGATGGATCTTTATGAATGGACTGAGATACTAGCTATTCTTAGCTCTACTTCCTTTACACTTCCACATGATCAAGTATCTTGGAGATGGGAACATTCATGGAGTTTTCTACACATTCTATATATCGAATATTGAATAATGGAGGAATACACTCCTCAAGTGCTATGATATGGTGGCAATTACCAGTACCACCAAAAATAAGAATATTTATGTGGTTAATTGAGCATAATAAAATTTTGACTAAAGATAATTTGTTGTCCAAAGGCTGGAATAATAACCCTATCTGTTTTTTCTGCCCAGAACACGAATCGGTAGACCACCTATTTTTACATTGTCCTCTCGCACAAAAAATCTGGTTTTGGCTTGGCAAATCTCAATTGGTAATGCCTCAGTGGCATACTTGGCATGATATTTTTAGCCATGCTTTGCTATTAAATTTCTTTGATCGAATAAGGTTGCTAATCATATTAAGTGCAGTTTGTTGGTGTATATGGAAACATAGAAATGAAGTTTGTTTCAATCAATGTGTGCCCAATACTGCTAGATCTTTGATTTTGCTTATTAAATCTATTTGTTTGTATTGGACAGGTAGCATGTCTCAGCGGGTGAAGACGGCAATGGGGGGAATGGTTGCCGGTATGTGAAGATGCCATACCTTTGGCTCAGTTTTTGCCATTGGAGATGGTACTGTATGAAGCTCCAGGAGGAGAAGAAAGGCCAGATGAGGGTGGCGCCACCTCCTCAGTGCATCCATAGCTATTTCATGATTTTACGAAATCAATTTTGCCCTTTAGTGATACTTAACCTTAGCCCTTTGTTAAGCGGCTTAGTTTTAGCTAATCTTACTTTCTTTTGACTTTTAGCTGTTAATACTTTATGGTTATGCTTTGAACTATATCTTGGTTTGGTGATCTGTGCTATGTAGAGATCATTAAGAACTCCAAGGGATGATGTAATTATATATATTTCAGAAATGAAATGGGCTAAATGCCTTTTAAAAAAAAATAATAATAACTACAACTAATTAAGTCTCGATATGTTGCAACAAAACACAACAAAACTTAAGTAATTAATAATAATAAAAATAATCAAATAAGGTACAAAATATTAGATAATAAAATAGGTAAGAGTTAGAATAAGATTATAGGGGATTTAATGTATAAGAGTGGAGGTTAAAGCTTGAACGGCGAAAATACAACAACAAAGTAGGCACTTTTCGCGACAGGACTTCGTCGCGAAAAGTACCGTCGCAATAGAAAAAACACGTTTATGACGGTACTCCGTCGCGAAAAGTCACTTTTTATCCTCACGAAAAGTGACTATCTTTTGTAGTAATTATATCACATCTAAAACAGTTGATTAAGATATTCTTTTTTACGTGTGAAGTTTGCATGTTTAAAAATCAGTTTATGTTATCGAAAAAAAAAATAAGACCTGAAATCTAATCTGATGCTAAAAAATTGTGAGCAATTAAGGATGCTAATGAATGCACTTTGAACAGTTGATTAGATGATTCATATCTACTATGAATATTTAGCTTTTAAAATTCTTAAAAGATTGTTCGTTTTAGGGAGTAAAAATTATGGAGAAGGATTGACGGCTCCTCTTAACAAACTTCATTACGAATGGAATGATTGTGTGTGTGTGTGTGTGTAATTAATTAGCAGCTTTGATTAGGATTTAGGAGGCCATTTGTTTGGCCTCCACTAACATCGCAAGGGGCCTTATGTGAAAACGCTAAACAGAGAATTAAGGAGTTGACCCCTCTTTAAATTATTTTGGGGAACTTACTCTGCATTTTTTGCTATTTGGATATCTCCATTTCTACCAGAGAGACCTGAATTAAGCATTCGATTGATAGTTGGGTAGGCTCAAACATGACGTCATGGTTTGTCACCCATGCTTGCGACATGATGGGAATTAGTTGTACAATGATGCAGGAAAAATAAATATACAAAAAAAAAATATTACGCGAAATGAGTCGCGTCTAACTAAAGCTACTCACGATGTGCTAATTAAATTATGTAATTAGGCGATGTTAATTTATTAATTGGAGATCAAACATGCATGTTACTTACCGGAATGAGAGTAGGTCCGATGCCCATCGGACCTACCTTGGTTCGATGGGTGTCATGACCATCCGATCTGCATCAAGATTCGTGTGTTATGCATCAAAATCCGTGTAAGACTATCAATTTCCGTGCATCAAGAATGAGGTGAATAACTTTTACGTAAATAATTGTCTTCCCAATCAAATCTCTCAAATGTACCCGCACCATTAATACCTGTGAGCATAGTAACAAATGAATAATTCGGATTCGGTTCGGCAGGGTCAAAAATTCGTGATTCGGGAATAATTCGGGTATAATTCGGAAATAATTCGAAATTACAGTACGAGACCTCAGTGCATATTTAATTAATTACCGATGATTTACTATAAGATATACTGCTAGAACTTGCCACAGAAGATCAATAACATAGTAAAAAATATATTAAAATAAAATGGGGAAATGAGCTCATTGCCACAGAAGATCAATAACATAGTAAAAAATATATTAAAATGAAATGGGGAAATGAGCTCAAGTCACATGGAGTGCCTGGCAGCCTGGGGAAACTGCGCAGTTCGCACAGCCGCACAGTACCGCGATAATTTTTTTTTTTATAAAAAAAGTGAGAAAAACGCGTATTATTCGTAAAATTCGCGTTTTATTCGGTCAAAGGTTCGGTCAACGAATAATACGTCATTCGGTTCGGAAACACCCCAAAAACGTTTTATTCGCGAATTAAACGCGAATAAATCGCGAATATTGTCACTGTGCCTGTGAGGGACCATACACATTTTTAGAGGTGATTTTTTTTTCTCTGTTCAATCTCGTTCATATTTCTGACGATCTGTGAGAAATTTTGTGAATCTAAAATCACGAACATCTTCTACGCAATTTTCTTTTTCAAATGAGATCCATGATGATGTACTTTCGGGTTCGTCATCACGCAAGTATTTATACCTCGTCGTGCAAGTATTTATACTTATACTTGCAAGTATTTTTTACATATGCCACTGGATTTCGTCTGAAAGTATTAATATCAAGTATTGCAGGTATTTATACCTATGCACTTAAGTATTTACATTTATGAGATCAACTATTTTTGTTAGAGGAAGGTTAATGCGGGGACGATTGGGAAATGTTGATGCAAGGATACGGGGTCCCCACTATTTCATTAGAGAGAGATTGACACGGGGACGATTGAAAGACTAGAAAAGAGATGATCATAACAAGTTACGCATCAAAGTATTAATATATGATTTTTTAAGTATTAATATATTATCTTTTAAATATTTATATCTATGAAAATTAAAGCGGAGACGAGTGGAGAGAACTAGAAAACAAGAGACTATATAATTAGTGTGAACCATATTACATCGTTCCTCTAATATTATTGCGGAAATTTTGATTGTACTGAAATGTGGAGACTAAATTTGTGTTCGTTAGTAACGTCGTTTGTTTACAATACCCATTAAAAGATTGCGTGCATGAGTGTGCATCACAATTAATAGCTGATATTTTCTTGTCTTATATTATTAAACTTTGGTGCTTTATGTACACTTTTTATGCTTTACCATATCGTAAGAATTAGTAAGTATATTTTTATCCATGTAAACAGCGTTTTCCTAGAAACTACAAAAGGTATATATAAAAAATATTTTATGTCTCTTCCAATACAAAAATTGCAAGAACAAGTTATTGTTACTTGATCCAACTGCTTGGGACACTTGCGCTAACAAAAGCCATGCAAGTAACTAGAAAACGAGAGATGGGGTTTAAGATGTGCCAACAATGTGGTTTTGTTCCTCAAATTTATTCCTTATTTATTTTTGAAAAAAAAATCTCACATTAAAAAATATACGCCCCAGTCCCCACTCTAATCTCTATTACCAAATTTATTACACAAGTTACTTATAGTGGGACCTTGCAAAAGTTTTTATCCTCTTCAGATGGAAGTGGGGATCATTCGATGTCTGATTAGAGTCGTTTGATATTCATATCATGATTCATGCATATTTGATTTACATGAATTCTAAAGTTGTTCGCATGTATCTTGATGTCGATTGAATAGCTCGAACTAGACATCGGACCGAATTCGATAATCTGATTCCCACCCGATGAGCCACCCACCCACTTTAATATTATGATCGAAAATTGCGGAGGAGAAAACAAAAAAATGATTTGGAAAATTATGGAACTCCTAAGAAGTAGACGAGAATTCACTCAAGAGGTATATTTACATATTTGTCCTTCTTCTCCTCTGTCTTGGTTGGACGTGAAGAAAATTGTGGGACCTCTGACCATGTAAACATGTTGCTTTCATTTCATCTATTAATATCAACTTTAGTTAGGTTTAGTTGTAATTAGATGATAAACTAGAATAATTTCATGGACCTTTTCAAAAAAATATCAAATGAATTCTTATAATTTGTTAGTGATGTATCCTAATCAACAATGTTTAATTCTAAACTAGTCCTATTCAATTTTTTTTTATTAAATTGAATTCTTATCTGATATTAATGCTGATCGAGTGCAAATTTTATAGAGAGATTTAGGATCTCTTTGGCATGAGTTTCAACATTTTTGCTTCCATTCAATCTATACTGATCAATTTATCTCTGCACACAGAAAGAGAAATTAATAAAGTCCTACAAAATCTTGTATTTGACAAATGAAGTAGTAGTGGTTTGATTACTTTAAGGTAGTTTAATGCACTAAATAAATGTGCTTTAAAGTGTCTTAATGTGAAATAAAATTAAAGTACTTTTTAGGAGTAGAACAAGGGTGTTCTTAACCTCACCAAGTTATTTGGTCAGTTTAATTTCTAATTAATCTATCCGATTGACTTCAAATGACCAATCAAAGATGTTGGAATCGATCCTTAATGAGTGTTGCGTTTATATGTCAAATTTATGAATTTTCAAAATAATTTAGTATAAAATCAAAGAGTCGGTTTCAACAATGTAAACACATCACTTGTGAAGTAAGTCGGTTTCAATAATTTAGATTCACATGTAAAGTCATTTTGATAGGTTTAAAGTTAAGTTCACCAAAGACACAATATATAAAAATAATTTGATTTTTTTCAATAATACGTAATTTACTAATTTATATCTCTTCTCTTATTAAGCATGTAGATGTCCTGATCCGCCAACGATTATGATTAAAAGATGAAATTTCATATTAAATATCAGCCCTCCGATCAAATAGTCTGACTTTTTTAAATTCATGCATCTTTTTGATATTTTTTTACGTGTAGAAATCTAAATTTATTTAGATGCATACTCGTTGACGCCTCTCTAGCGCTCTCTATCTCACAAAATCTATGCTTCCTCCTCTTTCTCCAATTTTTCTAAAACTTTCCTAAAACCCCTTATTTATTTGATGTTCATATACTCAATTTTATGATTGGTCATGATTTATTTCAATTTTTTAAATATCATTTTAAAAAAATGGATTGATAGATAATTGGTTGGTCATGCCTTCATTTCTTTCCAATTGATTTTAATAAATTCATAAATATTGTTAAATATTTTTTATATTAATTTATTTTTTATAAAAATATATCATTTTATATGAAAAAATTCTCTTATGATATGTCCCACAACGACATGTACAATACTAATAATTAATTAGTATCTAATATTAATATTTTAAAGTAATTTAATACTGAATACTTCATTAAATCTTTATTTTGTCAAAAAAACAGAATATCAATTCAACCGCTACGTGGGCAAAATTCTCCAGACATGCCTAAACTTCCCCAAACTTGGGAGTGATGAGAAAAGCGCCATTTCAATTCCCTGCCGACTTACCTCTTTCAAACAAAACATCAAACCATACGCTTCAATTAATTTCTTGGTCTTTGCCCTTTGGTCATCGTTGTGATATTTATTTATTCTCTTTAATTAAGTACAACTTCCCTTTTTTAAAAGGGAATAAAAATAAGAGGATCTAGAGCATAGACTTTCTTTCTCCTTGCAGTTTGCATCCAATCACCTCCCTACTCTCTGTTAATGGAGCACGGCAACCATGGAGGCATGAGAGATCATAGCAATTTCAGTGACTTCGAGCAAGTTCCGTTCATGGAGCTACTGTACAGTCCACCTTCTGTGGATGACGTGGAGCATCATCATAATTCATTTGGCTCTTCTTGGGGTCCTCCTGTAAGTCCAGTTACATATAATGTTTTTTGAAGGTCAGTGAGAATTAAGGCTCACCAACTGTTTCATGGATAAAAGAAAAGTTTTGTACAACGCCTCTATTCATCCTGTAATTTAACCTAACCTAATCTATTATTCTTAGAACAAGAGATCTTAGCATTGAGAAGTTTGTTTCTTTATACCTTGTTTGGAACTTTGGATTTAATCTTCCATATTATTATCGTTGCTGCTAGCTTAATACATGTTGTGGGCTCATTTGTTGTTGTTGTTGTTGGTGGTGGTGGTGGTAATGGTGATGCTGCTGTTGCTGTTGCTATTGTTGTAGTTTAAATGTTTAAAATTAAAAATAAAATGAAGATAAGAGATCATCTAAGTTTACTGCTTGAAGAATAGAAGAGAGGGATCATCCGATTTCTATTTCTTGAACCTTTTTTTTTCATATGATTACTTTGAAACTAAAATAAAAGTATCTTATGCAGCATGTGAATTTATCATACCGTGTTTCTTCCTGAGAAACAATGAGTTTCTTTTGCTTTTCAGCATTCTTTTATCTGTTTTCATTCAACTAAATTTTGATTTCTCAATTTGTTCAATGATCCATTGCAGGCCAGTAACTATAACTTCTCTCACCAAAAATCCTCTCTTAATCAATTCATATATCCAATTCCAATTCCAAGTTCCTATGCAGCCTGTAATTACACCCCGCTAAACCATCTGTCTTCGATCCCATCCCCAGATCAAAACCAATTCAATTTTGAGGCCAAATTAAATTTATCCCCAGTTGAAAACCTCACCGTTGAAAAACCAGCAGACGATGGATACAACTGGCGCAAGTACGGCCAAAAACAACTAAAAGATGGTAAGTATCCAAAAAGTTACTACAAGTGTACCAGTCCAAGTTGCCCCGTAAAAAAGACAATTGAACGCTCGTCTGAGGGGAATATAACGGATATTACTTATCAAGGCCAGCACAACCACGGTGCAGTGCGTCAAATTGAAAGCTGTGAGGATGGAGAAGAAATTGTTGTTAGCAAATCTGATCAAGAGAGGATGTTAGGTTCAGTTGACAGTGATGGATTGGGTAACAGCGAAGTGATCATAGACAGTGCTGATAGTGAGATAGACAAACATTCTAAGGTAAAACTATGTTGTTTCAGAATTGTATTTATATTTATTTCATTTTACAAAGATCTCCGGGAGGCATTCTTAATCATGTCGACATTTTTATATATTTTTTTTTACTAAATTTTTTAAGGATGATAGTAGTGGATCAAGTTCTTCTGGTAGTAAGAAAAAAGAACCAAAGATAATATTTGAGGCGCGTAGTGAAGTTGATCTTATTGATGATGGTTTTCGCTGGCGCAAATATGGCCAAAAATCTGTCAAAGGGAACCCCCATCCTAGGTACAATTATATATTTCCTGTTGTTATATATATATATATATCAACTTGTAACTTTCTTTCGTGTTGGTCGAACAAATTATATCTGTTTTATGTATCTTGTAGGAGTTACTACAAATGCACTCATTTGCACTGTAATGTGCGCAAGCAAATCGAGAGAGCCTCAAGGGATCCAAAAATAGTATTAACAACATATGAGGGAAAACATACGCATGACCCACCGCCGTCTGCTAGGGCTATCGGTTCGCATGATAAGATTCAACCGATAGTTTCACATTATGAGGCAACCATGGTTTCTGAGAAAACAACTAATCGCTTGATGAATGATGCTAGAGAACACGCTATGGATCTTCATGCTAAACAAGAAGCCTTTTTTGTTACTTAGTCACTTTTTTGGTTGATAATTGGTGAACTACTCATTTCAACTGATAAATATCTGGACTGCTCATCTTTTCTTTGGTGTGGATTTGACTGGGAAATCTTCAGAAGAGAAGGCAAATATACAAAATAAGAAAAAAAAGAAGATAATGAGTGAACTAGACTAGTGAAAAAGAAGTGTTTTTGGAGAGGTTTTTGTAAATAGTGAGGTCTTCATTCTTTTGTCTATTTTTTTGTAATTTCATTTATTTGGTTATAATTACCCAGAGTGCTAAACTAAAGGTGGTTGTGAGGAACTTGTTAATATTTGTGGGATGGATTTGTTCATATTATTTTCATAGAGAGCTCTGCTAATCTACTTTAAAGCTTTTGAAAAATGAATTTGTAAATAATATGGCTGTAAAGATTGGAAATGTTAATTATATAGGCGAATGTGCACAAGTTTGTTTGGTTGGAATTAGCATTCATTCCAGGTTTACCAAACTACGGAGATGTGAAACCTATTCAGGAATGAATGTTCACCTGCTTACCAAATTAGAATTTTCATAGACAAATTAATTACTAGTCCCAGTTCATATATAAAAGTATCTACATCCCAGCAACTCAAATGAATTTCTAAATAGCTGTTAACATCTTTTAAAAATTAAGGTCTCTAAAATTTTTAACTCTCACATTTCTAAAATTAATTTTAGAGTTTCTATTAAGTCACGTCAGCAACAAATTAAAATGCAGAAATAATTTGAGCTAATTATTTGGTCAGCATGGAGTTTATAAACAGTTTTTTAATAAGAAACTTTACTGCATAATTTCTAAATAAGAAACTCTCCCACATTCCTAAAATTGAATTAGAAACTGCCACATCAGATTAGAAACTCTAATAGTACCAGGGATCGATGTAGATGCTCTAAGCATATAACATTCACATCATTTTAGTGCATACGAACTAGCTTGTACATTTCCATAATTCCATCCACAGTTCTCAGCATTTTTGAAAATAGAAACTGCACACATCCACTTTTGTATTTTTGGTTTTGCACCTTAAATCCAACCACATTGCATATAAAAAGTAAGGGCATGTTCGGTTGTCACGGGATGAGATTTGATGGAAATGAGAACCCACTATTCATGAATTTACGGGAACTCATAAATATGAGTGTATACAGGAATGTGTTGAAATGAATGTTCGGTTGTATCATGAGATTAGTTGTGGAAAATTATATTTTTATTTCTAAAATACTTGATATTACTTAATTATCCTTATTAATAAAAGAATTATTATAATTAAATAACGTTGATTAAAGAACATAACAATACCTATTAATTATTATTTCACAAAATACAAATATTTATTTTTTATAATTAAATAAACTGTATTTAATGAGATGGATGAAACTAATGAAACGGATGAAAATGAGTTTTAAAAAATAAATAATTGTAAAGTATAGAAATACTTATTATCAATACTAATTTTCTGAATAATTTATAATAAAATGTAGAAAAATAAATAGAAATAGAAAATTATTATGATTTTTTTTATAAAGATATTAAAATAATAACAAAAATCATTATGATTTTCGATAACTAAAAATATTCGTTTATAATTAGAAAATTAAATTAAGTCGTTTATAATTAGAAAATTAAATTAAGTAAGAAGATATGATGGTAATAATTTGTAAACAGTTAAAAAACAGAGATTCCCTGACAAAAATGTTTTTGATATATATGTTTAATGAGAAGAGATCAAATTACACCTTTTTTGGTGACACACGTTGACACCTACCATTTTCAAAGTCTAAATAGTCGATCCAAACCGTTCAACATAATGGATATATTAAAATGTGCTTGAAAATCAAATTTTACATTTTTTTGAATTTTTTACTATTTATTAAGATGGTTACAAAATTGTTGTTTTCAGACCATTGAAAAACAACAATTTTGTAACCATCTCAATAAATAGTAAAAAAAATTCAAAAAAATGTAAAATTTAATCTCCAAACACATTTTAGTATGGTGATCATGTTGAACTATTCGGATCAACTGTTTGGATTTTGAAATCGCAAAATTAACTTATAAAAAAGACAGTGTCATGATGTGTCACCAAAAAAGGTGTAATTGGATCCCTCCTCATGTTTAATAGCAATTGGTACCATCACATAATTAATAGCAATTTGTAAAAGTAAATTGAAAGTCAACGTACCATCATATAATTAATCAATTGGTAATTTATTTTTGTATGAGTTAATTACATTAATATTGTTCAATGGAGAGAGAAACCTAAAGTAATAACATGTGGAAAAAAAATAATGCAGTCTGATCAAATTTTTTTTTTTCCCACCAAATGACAAAGAGATGGGAACAATAGTGAGAATAAATTTCAATCCCATCTCAAAAAAAATTTGTAACCGAACGGGGTGCAGGAAATAGTTTTTACCGGATTCAAAATCTAGAAAATTCCCTTCGAATGATTGCAGCCGAACAGACTCTAAGGCATGTTCGGCTGCTATTGTGTTCGTGGGAACAAAAAATTCACTCAAAGTGAATATTTTTTTTCTACACGCGCACAGTATTTCGGTCATTCAAATTGGACCTGAACCCAAGTCCATTCCCGTTCCCACCTAGCAGCCGATCAAGCCCTAACTGAATTGAATCTGACAAGACCCCAGGCTCCCCAGCCATAGAACCAAATAGTTTCTCATGAATACTTTGTATTTGACCAGTGACTTGTAACTGGATATGTGAAAATAAAATCTGGAAAAGAGAACTTGAACTCTGCATTGATATAAATGCTTCTGTTCATGGGACAAACGGCCAAAAAAGCGGGTCTGAAGCGGGTCTGAGCAATTATTGAACAGCACGTTGAACATTTCATTTCTTGTCCAATAAACAGCCCGTCCAAGCAGCCCGTTTGAACGACTCTATAGTTATCCTCTCACTTGTTTGAGTCGCCTCTCACCGATCTTCGCTTCCGGAAAAAATGGTACAGCGGAGCCGACTCTGTCACGTAACGGCACGGTTATGGCACAGCACGCGTGTTGACTACGTGTCGTGATTATTTTTTGAAAATTTAATACGGCACGTCACACAAAAAATCTAATTATAACACATGGTCACGTGATTATATCTTTAATCAAATGGTGAATCTTGAATAACTAACTTAAATTATGAAAAAAAATAGTTAAACATGTTTGGTTACGGCACGTTTGGACACGATGTAACTCACGTGGCGTGACTATTCGTATGTCTAACCATCTATTAATATTTTGGTCATAACACAGTACAAAACCAAAATCACAACGTATTAATCACACGAAGACACATTTTTTCCACTCTTGCACCACTCATCCCACCTTTCCAAGTGCCTCTCTCCGAGACGACCTTGGCACCGACCCTCTCCATTCTTGGTAAGCGCTTCCTTTCTCGCTCTCCCTTGTTCTCTCTGATTCGGTTCAATTACTTATCAATTTTTAAGGAGTCAAACTGGACTTGACTTCCTGACAAAAAAAATTTAGTGTGCTTGATTATATTGTCCCCAGGAGAAGCAAAAAAAAATAGTGTGCTTGATTATATTCCCCGTCAAATCATTGGACTTTTCATTTTATGATGAATATTTGCTGATTATTTTTTTTCTGGATAGCATTTCTTTTATATTAAGTTGTTTGAATTTTATTTAAGATTTTTTTTTTTTGCAAAAAAGCAACAAATCTGCAAAAAAAAAAAAAAAACTTTTAATTGATGTTGGCCTTGGGTGGGAATTTTTTATTGGTAGAAATTAATGAAAAAGAAGTGAGGGAAATAGAAAGAGTACATGAGTTATAATATTAGTAGAAAGACCGGTAAAATTCTTACCGGTCTAAAAAATCAAAAAGTTTGGACCGGTAGGAATTCTACCGGTCTAAACTTAGTTTTTCTTTTTTTTTTAAATCTGATGTATAGATGGAGAGAATTCTGATATTAGATTTTTAGTAAAAATATGAATTTTTTTTCAAAAAATAGATATAATATTTCTATTATATCTAAATTTTAAGATATTCTATCTATTTTTATAAAACAAATTATATTTTTTACTAGAAAAAGTGAAAGGAACAAAAACTTTTAGACCGGTAAGAATTTTACCGGTCTTTCTACCCATATCACAACTCATGTACTCTTTCTATTTCCCTCACTTCTTTTTCATTAATTTCTACCAATAAAAAATTCCCGCCTTGGGTATCCTAGGAAGGGCGAAATCAACATTGAGAACATGATTGGGTGAAATTTTAAGATGTGACATAATTTTCTAATTATTTTGAAAATAAAGAATATTTCTACAAATTTTTTAGCAAAGGTATACTTGCACAAGCAAAAACAGTATTATGTCTTTTGTTTGAGACTTTGAGTATACACACAGATAGGGCTGCACAAAAAATTCGTAGTTCGTAATTCGATTCGAGTTTGATTCAAAAAAGTTCGTAAAAAATTCGATTCGAAATTGAGTTCGTCGAAATTATGTCAAATCAAATTTAGTTCGAAATTAATTCAAACCAAACTCAAACTGGACCTAGTTCGTTCGAAATAGGTTCGCAAATCAAATTTAGTTCGAAATTAACTCAAACGTGAACCATTAATTTCTGCTAATAACTTATGTTCACTGATGAAAATATAAGCCGTCCAGTCCATAATTGCTTTGAATTCTGACTTCTGAAACAGAAAGTCCAGTCCAATTACAAGCTCAAATAAAAAAATTCAACAACAAAGCCCAAAAGCCCAAAAGCCCAAAAGCCCAAAATAAAAAAATTAAAAAAAACCAGCCATAACCCGTAATCGTTGGTTGCGAACTTTTGGTATTCTCACTGTTGGTTGCGATTTGCGAACAAAACCAGCAATAAAAAACCTAGCTGACTTTTCTTCTCTGTTGGTTGCGAACTTGCGATACCAAAGTCTAAATCCTAGAGTTTCCCTCTGTTGGCTACTTGGCTGCGATACCAAAACAGGACTGGCCGTGAGGCGAGGCAAGGCGACCCTCGTTGATCTCTGCTTTGTTGGTTGATTATTGGGACCGGCTGTGAGGCGAGGCGACCCTTTTTACCGGCCGTTTCTCTTTGCCCTTCTTGTGATTTGCTCCTCTCTCGGGTAATTAAAAAGCACACCATTTTTATTGTTGTTTGTTTTATAGATCAAATAGCATTAACTTCTCAGCGCTATGCCGCTATCCAGTTTAATTTTTTTCCTTAAAGATGGCACTTTGGTGATTGCTCTATACTTCTATTGATATATAAATTGTACTTTGAATACATTGGAGTGCTTGAGTTTATATTTAAATTGTATTTCTATTGATATTTGGATTTTATTTAAATTGTACTTTGAATACTTGAGTTTTTATTGAAGTGCTGTAATTCCGCACTATGGCTCAGTCATAAGTCATAACTCGTAAGTCGTAACAAAGTTCGTAAAGGTTTGAAATTTAGTTCGTAAAAAATTCGGTTCGAAATTGAGTTCGTTCGAAATTAATTCAAACCAAACCTAGTTCAAAATTAATTCAAACCAAACTCAAACTGGAGATAAGTTCGATTCGGTTCGGTTCGTTTGCAGCCCTACACACAGAGCAAGAATTGATTGCAGCCCAATTAAGCATGTGTTTTTGCAACAATAATTATAATTTATGATTCTTACATGCAAGTGCTAATATACAGTTTTCTCTTAGATCGGGCAGTATTTTGATGTTTGCTTAAGTAGGTTTTAATTACCTTAATCAATTACACAATTTCTCTGGACTTTGAATCTGAGGTGGCAATCCTTGATTTAGTTAGAAAATAATATATACAGTAGCTTGGTAGACCTCATTATATTCCCTTTCTTTTTATTTCTTTCTGTTTTTGTTCTTTTAATTAAGGTTTAGGCCCAGGCTTAACTTTGACAGGGAAATGAAATTATGAGAAAAAAAAAGTGCCAATTGGTTCTCAACCAGCATATTTTGATTATTGAAATTTAAACATTTGTTTCTGGTTTTGAATTCTACGTCTTAGCTGACAGATGATGTACTATTTATCTTACTATTCATGATAATTTGGTCAATATACTTTATTATTCAATCAAAATGTTTGAGTCTGCAATGTTTATGTTTTATGGTTCAATATAGTTGGACGGGCTTTTCTGAACTGCATGCGAATTGGACGGGATTTTCTGAACTGATCTTAAGATGAATGGGCTGAGTTTGAATCGGGCTCAATATTGAACATGAATTGGACGGGTACGCTTCTTAAATCCAGGCCGAGTTTGAACGGACTTTACAGACTTCATAAATTGAGACGGGCCGAGTTTGGACTCAAACCCGCTCATTAGCAGGCCTACACTAAACCCTAACAAGGCTAACAGCCAACTCCCCTTCCCACTTCTCAGTTCCCGCCTTCCTTCCCCTCAATCACTCTTCTGCTCAATCCATCTATTCCCGCCTTTCTTCTCTCTCTCTCCTTCTTCACTCAATCCGGTCGTAAATGGGGAAACAACCGAAAACACCCGAACCCGAGAGAAGAACAACCCGATCCGCCGCTTCCATATCTCGTGCGCCTACCCCATCAAAGCCCTCCGCTCCACCAAAAACCCCGGAGCTCTCCAGTTCTCTCCGCCATCTCCTCTCAGGTCTCCCTGGTAGAAAGTCCCAGATCCTAGACCTAATCCGCCTCATTGGACCTTTGAATTCCCCCAGCCTGCCTCTCCTCTTGTACGGAAACGCCTCTACTGGTAAAACCAGCACGGTTCTGAAAGTCCTAGAGCATCTGAACCGTCCATTTGTTTACGTCAGCTGTAGATCCTGCCACAACCCGAGAATCCTTTTTGAAACGGTGCTTAGCCAGTTGGGGTCAAACCACAAACAGTGCAAGAAGATGCCAGATTTTTTGAATTATCTGAGAGAAGCATTGGCGGAGAGAAATAAAGAGATGGTATTCTTGGTATTTGATAGTATCGAGTTAGTGCGATCATGGGATACTGGATCGAAAGTGCTTTCTCTTTTGCTAACTCTGTATGATAAACTTCAAAATGATGGGGCAGGTTTGCTTTATATCAGTCGATCCACACCTGATGCTTATCTGTTGAGATTTGGTTCGTTCCAACCAATTGACTTGTGCTTCCCTGATTACACTTTTGAGGAGATTCATAGTATTCTTATGAGAAATCAGGCCAACCCAAAACTGTATTCTTCATTTTTAAGGTAAAAGGCATGCTATGTTAGCATTTTTAATCAAAGTTTTTGGATTTTCTGCTCGATTTGTTTGCAAATAAAAAACAGTACGTTTCTGTATTCTTTGCACTTAGCATCCAGATTGCTTGGGTTTGCAACTGACAGCTAATACTGTCTCAGATAGTTACCATTTACACCCAACTGATAGATTAGGGTAATGGTAAAAAGTATCCCTTTAATACTGATGACAATTGTGAACTTAGTTATAATCTCAAATGGAGCTGAAATGGGGCAAACCAGATTTATTGCTGCATTTCAATCTCTATAAACTGGTTATTAAGAGATTTGGTTGAGACAGCAACTGGAGTTGAGGGCCTTTCAGTACTTTATCCTTGTTTTTGACAGTTGGGTGTTATTTGCGAGTGTCATAAAAAAAATTTGGGTGCTAATTACAAATTTTGGACACCACTCATTAAATACAAGAAAAGGAAAGGTGGGAGTTATCTGCTAACACATTAAATTTTTGTGTTTAATTTGTAAAAGAAAATTATCTTTTCAAGACACTAATTTGGGTTCTTTTATCATTTTATTTTTTAATTCTTAGTGTTGTTCTGAAACCCTTCACTCGAGTGACCAGACGGATTGATGAGCTGGCATCGGCACTTGATCCCTTGTACAAGAAATATTGCGAACCATTGACTGATTCAACCATCACACCTGATGAGGCCATGAAGAGAAGGTTATTTGATTATGTTCAGCCCCATTTGATTGCTGCTTTAAATCAGACATTTACAATTCCACCAAGGGCTTTGAAAGATAAGAGCAGTATAAAGAGGCAAGGAAGTGGAATTGGGAATGCAACTGGTTTGAGAGAATTGGATTTTCACATGTCAGTTTCTGCCAAGTATCTCCTTATATCAGCATTTTTGGCTTCAAGAAATCCAGCAACGCTTGATGCAGCATTATTCGATTCAACTGGGGGATGTGATGGTCGAAAACGCAAGAGAAAGTATGAAATTTTTCTCTCTTTTGTGCTATTTTGCATACTAGCACCTGCCTGAAAAAAAAAGGAGTTAACAAAGGAGAAGTATGTTTTTCCCCCCAATACTTGTGCTATTGACATATACTGTCATCAGGACAATTCAGGCATTACTTCTGTTGAACTGTATATCAACTACTTTCTTTTGTAACTCATCTGAATTCTTATTGTACAAGTTAATGTGATGTTTGTTCTAAAAATTAACATCCTATGAGGTACATAGCATACCAAGCTGTTTTCTTACCAGAATAATTTTCTTTTTTGGTTTTCTGTGTTCTAGTAGTTTACAGCTGCCAAATCGTTGATATATCATTAAAATCAGCAAGAACCTAAAATATTAATATAGGGGTGATAATTAGATGACATTGAGATTTCTCTTAAACTTTTGTAATTGTAAAACAACCAAGTGTTCTAAGATGGTAAAACATGGTCTTCTTTTCTTAATTAGGAGCTCTCAATCATCAATAAATAAGAATAATACAAAGGCCGAAGAGATGCTGACAAAGGGACCCGGTACATTTCCACTGGAGAGGCTCCTAGCCATATTTCAGTGCATAACCTCTGTCTTAGAAGAAGATTCATCTCTGAATGAAGAAAAAGCCCTAGAAAACGGTATCGGGTTGATGTCAGATGTGTTATTGCAACTTTCTACACTGTGCAATTCAAATTTCCTCTGTAAGAGTGGAAATTGTCCCTTAGAGGGGTCAGTGCGGTACCGGTCTATGATCGATGAAGATATGGCCTTGAAGGTGAATTTTTTATAATTATCATATGGTACTTGTCAATGTCTGGTACTTGCTTATCCTACAAAAAAAAAAAAATCTGGTGCTGACATGCACAATACCAGTGAATTATCGATATTATGGATTCCTGTTGCTGGAGTTGACATGCTGAAATGCATGCATTTTACCTTTTTGAATTGCTGTTCCTTTTAGGCTGATTTTTTTTTTTTTTATTCAAAAAATGTGGCAGGTTGCAAGGAGCGTCAACTTTCCTTTGTCAAACTATGTTTATAGAAGATAGCCTTTTGATTAATGAAGAGTCAATGTCCTTTCATCTGTACAATGTATTACCCCTTTACACTGCTCCAGAAATTGAATAGAAGGGGAAGGGGCATGAAGGGAAGGGGATGGTAAGGAGGGGAAGAATTTAAATGTAGTCACTTGTTCCACAAGTGTATAAAGTGGGAAGGGAAGATTGTGGGTAACACTTGGTTTTAACATATATTTTATTTAAATGTGACAATTTTGCCCTTACATGAGTGGGCAGATTATCTTCTTAACTGAATGTAGGAGCTGTGTAATTAAATGGATTTTTCCTTTTGTTTGTTAATTGTGTGACTTTACTTAATTTGGATGCGGGGAGCATGTGATGTGTAATGAATATGTCATAGAGTTGGTTTTGTATATCAAGTAGGTAATAATTATAGGGGGGCTGTATACGAAAATTGATAAGTGAGGCACAAAGTGTTGTCTCCTATAATTGAAATCAAGTGAGGCATCCCAAAATGAATTTTTTATCTTACGTGATTTTTTACATGTAAATAATAATTTCTGAAATTAAGTGGTACCGTATCATATTGGTACATTGGTACCAGCACATTTGCATCATGGGCTGACTCCGTCAATAACACAAAACCTACTCTTTAATAAGAGTGGTACTTAACTGGTACCAGGCTACCAGCCCAATCAACACTGTTTGCAATTCACAGTTTTATTCAGTATTTGAAAACATCAAACTACTGAACTGAAATTGAGTTGGTCAGGACAGCAACAGCCTTCATTAAGTACTCATTACCACCACAGATGCAAAGCTTAATACACCACATGCAAATTTTCAATTTTTGCCCATAATTTACTCGATTTTTTTAGATTATTTTCGCAAACTGCATAAAATTCAGCACCCATTGTCATATGAGAATGCAAACTGAGATTAGGTGTAGTAAATTAGAACTTTCAACCATGTAACTTGAACTGATAAACAAAAATTCAACCAATGCCCCAACCAATACAGTCATGAAAACCAAAAATAGCATAATATAACTTGAGTAGAACTAGGGTGTGATGTACTCACCAAACTCTTTGGTGAGCACAACTCTATATAAACTATCGGATTCACTTCAAACGAGATTAATCCAACGGTTGAAACCGATATACTTTACGAGTGATGCATGTACATGCAAAATTTTGAATTTTTTGAATTCATTTAGTCTCAAGTCAAGTGGTCAAAATTGATGAAAAATGAATGATCCAAAATGAAGTTGTTTTAATGCATTCAAAAAATTCTCAATTTTGACCACTTGATTTGAGACTAAATAAATTCAAAAAATTCAAAATTTTGCATGTACGCTTATCACTCGTAAAGTACATCGGTTTCAACGGTTGGATTAATCTCGTTTGAAGTGAATCCGATAGTTTATGTAGAGTTGTGCTCACCAAAGAATTTGGTGAGCACATCACACCCTAGTTCTACTCATATAACTTTATTAGAAAACATATTCATTCCAAGTATGCAAGAGTTACAAAAGCATATTCAAGTCAAATATTCAAGTCATTCCTAACTGAAACCTTCATGTTTTGATGCAAAGGGGGGAGATATGACAGACAAAAATACAAATCTTTCAGGCACAATCCTTCTTTTTAATGGTTTCATCATGTTCACTAATTTTTTTTAATTTGCAAAGTACATATGTTATACTATGAGTACTCACGAATGACAAGTACTGAAGTACAACAATTGAAGATTGAGAATTAGAATACACTGAATAAATTGTTTCTAAATAATTTACAAACAATTGCATGAGCATTTCTACTGTAAATTCAAAAAGAAGTCTTATTCATACACCTTCAAAACAAACAAAACAACTGAATATACGCAGAAAAAAAAAATTATAAAGAATAGGAAAAGGACCCATTATGTGATCATATCATATGTGGCGATCACGAATGTGTGTGAGATGCATCGACTTTGAAAAATTAGGAGGAAAGGGAGCATTTGCATGATGTCGCAAGGAACACCTTAGGAACAAGAACCAGCTCCTCATCTCCCTTGATCTAAAGGAGGGGGAATCTGGGTCCCGGATCTATCGTTGAAACTATCAAAACCCGTTAACCCGCTTTTTTGAGAAGTTGTTTTCTTTAAAGGCATGTCCATTGCACCACCACTTCCTGAGCTCTCTGCTACAGGAGTAGAAGCCACTTGCAGTTGCAGGGCTGATTCCAGCTTCCATAAAACATCTCCCATTGTTGGTCGGTCGACCCCATAGTCTGCTAAACATTTTTCAGCAGCATCTACAAACTTAATTAGTGAGTCTGGATTAATTGTACCTGCTATATTAGGGTCAATGATTTTTTCCAATTGTCCCTTTCGTTTCCATTGTAGGGCCCACTCAGCTAGATTGACCTGGTCTCTTGGTAAGGCGGGGTTTATCGCTGGTCTAGCGCAAAGAATTTCGAAAAGCACAACCCCAAATGAATACACATCGGATTTGTCTGTCAACTGTTGACGCCGAAAATACTCTGGGTCGAGGTATCCAAAACTACCTTTCACAGCTGTGCTGACGTGTGTTTGCTCGAGTGAGGGCGCAGTCTTCGATAGACCAAAATCTGACACCTTGGCCACCAAGTTCTCATCCAATAATATATTTGTAGTTTTGATGTCGCGATGGATAATTCCTTGAGCTGCACCGGTGTGTAGGTAGTGGAGACCCTTGGCAGCCCCAATGCAGATCTCAAGCCTCTTGTTCCAGTTGAGCAGTGGCATGCCGGTCTCACCCCCTCCATTACCAACATATAGGTGGTCCCGAACGGTTCCCTTCGACATGTACTCGTACACCAATATCATCTCATTCTTCTCATCACAGCATCCGATAAGTGACACAAGATGTCGGTGCCTAAGCTTTGATAGCAATTCAATTTCTGTCAGAAACTCATGCATACCTTGGTCAGATGAAGAATTTCCTCTTTTTATAGCCAATTTGGTGCCATCCTCTAATTCACCTAGGTACACCTTACCGAAACCGCCTACTCCAATCACCGCCTTTTCATCAAAGTTTTTAGTAGCCTTTTGAATTTCAGAAAATGCGAAGACTCGACTGACCGCATATGTCCCAGACATAAAGATTCCAGAAAACCCGTTTTTACTCTGGCCGGACCCAAACCGGCTTCTGGAGCTCTTGCTGTACCCACTTAAGAAACTAGATGTTGACTGGTTTGCATTAAGTGGCATGAGCCAAGACGAAAAGCTGCTTTTCCTCTCCCATCCTGGCTTTTCGCACCTTCTTCTACAGAACATCATAAACACTAGGGCCATCGCAACAGCTGCCATAGCCAATCCGATGGCAGATATTATAATTTTTGTCTTACTGTTATTCTTTGGCTTGGCAGCGTAGAACCCATCTAAACTATTAGCTAGGTTACTTATCTTCATCATCTCTAGCCCATTTAGTATTGCATTTGGGTCTCCGGAACTTGTCGAGGTGGGACCAACTTGCACCAGGATGGTGGAGTTGCTGATACTGGAGGAATCTAGCACGAAGTCTCGGTAGTAGGTAACAGCGAGACCCATGGTTAGACTGGATAGGTCAAGGTTTGACACCCCCATAAGACCATTTAGGTACACATTAAAGTAGAGGTTATTTAATGCCTTACTCACAATGTCGCAAAAGTGTAGCCGTATTAGGTATGAGAAGCCTGGCTCTGCTGGTATCTTCCAGGAAATGTTGAATCGGGCATTGGATGTGTTTGATTGTGCCATCTGTTGTGCAGACGAATACACAGTTGGTGGAGCAATCAATGGGCTCATTGAGCCATCATCTGGGTACTTGATTGTGTTCACCGGGACCCATGCGGCGACGGCCGCTTCAGGAAGCGTCAAAAATGTCGTGTCGGGTTGCCAAAACCGGTATAGTGTGTCATTTGCAGGCGTAATCAAGGGCCCACCCATGTTCAACCGGTACACGACTTGCAAGGCATTGTCCGACAGGTCAATCTGGTTATTTGTGGTGGTTCCTGCTGTGGTGGTGGTGTTTGGTACAAGGTTTGGTGGTGCCGATACGACCTCAATTGCATTCACAAAGGCAACCGAACCTTTTAATGGAGAGAATGAGAGCTTCATGGTGTTGCTTTGGGTTGTGATTAGATATTCTTTAATTACCGGTGACGGTGGTATCGCAGGTAACGAAAATCCATGGAGAAGCACAACTGAATCAGCATTGACCGAAAAGGTGGCTGAGGAGAGGTTATAGTTTGAATTTGGTAGAGGGAAGAAATGTAGACGTACCCAATGCCGACCAGGTTGTGCAAGATAGAAACTATAGGTGGATTGGTCCGTAAATACTCGTGCAGATACGTATATGGGTGCGAGGGGCCCGGTTGAGGCGTGAGGTGGGTTGTCAGCTGAGATTTTTATATTGGTCGAGGTAGATAAGTATGAAGCAGTATCTGGGTCGGAACGAAAGGTACGCCCGTCGTCTAATTGTGTCGCGCCCGGTGCCCCACAGCTGATCATGTATACATCTCTTGGCTCGAATTTAACACTCGGTGGAGGAATGGCATAGGTTATTGTGGATATATGAAGGAGAAAGAGTGCTAGATAGGAGATATATTGTTTTAAAACGGAGGAAGTTAACAAACCTCCAGCCATGGTGACCTTTGAGTATGTTTGAAGAGATTATTTGCAGGTGAGAGTTTTACATGGGTTTTTTTTCTCTCTTTTGTTTTGGGTTTCGAAAAGCACTTGAAGTAAAGAGGGAAGATGAAACAAAATGATCATATTTCTGTTTCTTCTAAGCGGTTTTGGCTTTGTTCCCCAAGTTGTAGTTGGTTGCACGTCGACAAAATAAATAAAGAGAAAGTGCAAGAATGTCTCCGCCGCTTGACCCTCTTGGCTACTTGTTTTATCAGATTTATCTCAAATTCTCAATTCATATATAATTCAAAACCGATATGTGATTACAAAAGATACTGTCCTTGGTACTACCTTGGATAAATAACAAGAATATACACCATTTTTTTTTTGCATTAATATACACCAGTTCAAACCAGCACATCCGTGGACCCCTTACAGAAGTCGATGACTGATGGACCCGGTCCATGAAGATGAGTGGAATGCATGCAAGGAATAGGCCTGCAGACGTGGCTGTCATGTATTCTGTTTTTCCTTTTTTTCTTTTTGTTTTCTTCTTTCTTTTATAGTTTTATCTTCACAACAGAAAACTGACAGCTAGCTTGCTTGGGTCCCGCCAGCAGAGCAAGGAGAGGACACCCACAATGCCTAATTTGTAATTATAATATTGTTAATATCACCCAAGGATTTTTTTTATTAATTAATCAGCTTTGTTGATTTGTAAGTTGACCACGATTTTTATTTTTATTTCTGGACTGGAATTAAATCCTCTGATTTGGCCGTCTTAGATTCTTAAAATGAGAAATTATCACCTACATGTTTGGTCTGTCACTTCCCTTTTTTCTTATTTTCTTATGCTTTATATCGTAACTACCGTATAAGACTAAGGCTTTGATGAATCAATATCCGCTGTCATTGTTGTGATCTTCTTTGAAATCTCGTAAGACCACATTGTGTGGATTCACATCGATGGTGAAGATGTTGGAAAATTTTGAGGATATAATGACATGTTCAGGGTTGTTTTGTGTAGGGCTTAGTGTTAATTATGCAGATTTGTTTCGTCAAGTTTGAAGTAGTATGTGAAGAAAAGACGAGACATAAATTAGCCTTTATTTTTATTTTTATTTTTATTTTTTCTTAATTGATTTGCTTAATTTAATCATTGCATCTCAAATTATATATTACCTTTATTTATTCTTGTATAAGAAATATTCTAGACTCATGACAACTCATACAAAATATTTATATATGTTCACATCATATTCATATTCTTATTCTTATGTTTATCTTTATCCTAAATATTATACAAACTCTCCAAAATATTCTTTTGAATATTTTGATATACGTTTTTAGGTTTCAAAATATTTCCTAACAACCTTTGAAATCTTAAATCTTGGCTAATAAAATAAAATCTTACATCAATATAATTGCTCCTTTCATACTCCGCTTCATCGTGAAAAATCACCTACATCCTGTCTGGTGCAGGATTCACTTTTTCATGTTAAAGTTCACTATTTTTTGTACGTTAATATTCGTGTATGCACGCAATATGAGACTCAGATGTTGTTCGAACGAGTGATGTCATTATCTGTTTACAAATAGGAACGGAAATTAAAGGATGATTAAAAAAGTGACCAACACTTTTTTGCACTAGTACTTAAAAATCGGATTTATTAATTCTCTTTTCTTACAACCTTTTTATTTACTGTTTTTGCTATTCACTTTTTTTGTAGAGCACATGAAATAGGACCTGCTTTTCAGATAAAAAAAAAAAAAATGTTCCAGAAGCGGAGGCAATAAGTAGTTCAGAACACAGATTAGGCCCATTTTAACTTTCTCCTCTGAGCAAATAAGGTGCAACTTCAGCCCATTGTATTGCTTCCACACTTTTGATCTTTCAAAACCTCTAGGCTCGGTCTCGCAATCCCCACTAAGCCCAGAGTTTCAAAACCACTAGGCTCTGGGCCAAGATGTGGGGCGAATATTTATTTATGTTAACGAAACACATTAACAAGGGAGTAGGGTTAAAATGCACCATTGTTTTTGTGCTCTAATCATGTTTCATGTTTTTTTTCCGTTTTCAAAGTTTGAACAATGAATCCGAACCACTCAATATGATCTTCATATTAAAATGTGCTTGGAGACAAAATTTTATATTTTTTGAAATTTGTTTACTATTTTTTTAGATAGGTACAAAATCACTGTTTTGGATGGTCCAGAATCTTATGAAAACAGTGAGTTTGTACATATCTAAAAAATTAGTAAAAAAATTTTCAAAAAATATAAAATTTGGTCTCCAAGCACATCTTAATACAAAGATCATATTGAACGGTTCAGATCGATTGTTCGAACTTTGAAAACGGAGAAAAAAATATGGAGTATGATTGGAGCACAAAAGAAATGGTGCATTTTAACCCTACTCTTAATAAGGATCGTATTTGATAATATAAAAATATAGATAAGAATTTTTTTCATCAACATATCAAATAAGAGAATGGCTAAGAAAAAAAGTTGTTAGCTCGGTAAATAAAGATATGGATAAAGGCTATTTCTGTTAGCTCAACAGATGAGGTATGGATCAGAGTTATTTCATTGATCGACAGATACATTTTCGTTATCTTAACATATGATGTTAATATACTATGTGAATGATTCGGTTAAAATAATATATTTATTTATTAAAATTTTGACAAGTTATCAATTTATTTAATCATTATTAATTAATTATTAATTATTTATTGATATTATCAAGTACGAGTAAACATGTAAAGCTAATTTTTAACCGTTAAAGGGACCATTAGGGGCGGACTCAAATTATGTTAGGAGTGGGCAACTGTTCTATTTTGAATTTTTAAAAACAACTTTTGGAATTGAATTTTGAGCTCTTGCTCCATTCTGCAAAATTAATTGTCCTACATTGTTAAGAGCATGATTTGAAAATCGATTGATTACGAGTTGACTCGGTCAATTCAGATCGGAATCGGTCGATGCAGGTTCGATTTTTACCCAAGATACGTGTCTGAGCGAAATTCATGTGAAAACTCGACAGAATCAGTCCTAAATCGTATAATCGGCTGAATTTTGTATGAAAATCTATGATTCAAGGAGCGGTTTTGTAAACATAATTGTAAACATAATGAAATAATAAAACGGGGAGACGAATTCGACATGTGATATTAAAGCTGGAAAAAGTTATTCAATTAAATGGGACTCAACAGACCTTTTTCTTATTTATTATGTACATTTCCTTAAATTTTAATATATACGTTTCAATTAAAAGTTTGAATTTACTTTTTATTTATTTAATTAAAGCATTTTGTTCACTAGTTTCCAAACATTATTTTACTAAAAGACAGTGTTTTACATAACTTTGTAATGTTATTTAACAAATTAATTTTATATAGGCAAGGGGAGTCCTCCTGGGCAGTATACTTGGGAGTCCTCCTGGGCAGTATATAGGCAAGGGGCTACAGAAGCAAAACGGGTGTGGGCGACAAGGTTTATGGCGGTGCTATGGGGCATATGGAAGCAAAGGAATGCGGTCATTTTTCAGCAACAGGAAAAGCCACCCTGGATGTTAGCGCAGGAAATTGTAGAAGAGGTCGAACTATGGCTCAAATGCTGTAGGAGGACCTGTGGTGTAATACCTAGGGAGACATAGTGAACTTGTGATGTAAGGGCTGTAGTTTATGGCGTTGTAATCAAATCTAATTTATGTACATCTGGTAGCCACTACCTGGATTTCAAAAAAAAAAAAAACAAAAAAAAAATTAAAAAAATATCTTATTCTTTGAATACAAAACAAATTTGTTAAAAGAAATCCGAATTTCGGATTCAATTCAGCGACTCTTACTTATCTGTCTAATTCCATGATCAACTTGTTAATTCCGCTTATGGTTTTGAAATTTGAACTCTGGTTGAGAGCCCACAATTTTTAGCAACCCACAACTCAATTTTTTTTTTTTTGTTAAGCGGGTCTTGTGTGCAGCCGATAGCATTCGCGTGGATTGGAAATAAATTTCACTGAGTTCGCTACTTCGCTCTGTATTTTTCTATTTTGTTGAAAAACTGTATCACTGAGTTCGTTACTGATACGTCGACGTAGAGAAAAAAAGAAAAAGCAAAAACACTTTGATTCTCAGATAAAATAAAAACAGCAAGCGATATGATATACGCAAGGCTAAATTCTAGATCTGCCTCTCTAATATAATATACGCAAGGCTAAATTTATACAAATACGGGTACCGAAAAATATGTCCATTCTATTGGCGTTGTATACACTGACATATGTTATTTTCAAAACAAACTATATTGATCTAAAATTTCAAATTCACAGTTAAAAATTGCAAGAATAGTTCAATTTGGTAGTCACTGCCAAGCATTAAAAAAAATTGCAATAATGTAAATTGTAATTTTTTTTATTTAAAAAAAAATCATCTATGCTGTTACAATAACACGTAGATGTTTTAAATAAAAAAAATCATGATAAGTAAACTTTATACTGCCGTATGTTTCGAGGAAAACGTGAATCGGATTAATGGACATATTTATCTAATTAACAAGTTTGTATGACCGTTTATATTAAATTTGTTGATCTAAAAATAATAATTTCGTTGTCCAGATAAAGTTTGCTCACAGCTCGCCAATATCAAATGCTGATAATACGAGCAAAAGATTATTCTGCAAATATAAACCCTAACTTTTGTTAAATTTGTACTGCATGTAAAAGAAAATAACCAACTACTGAGAATATTAATTAACCGTTAATTTATTATTAAATATGAATTTATACAGAAAAACCCGAAATAATCAGATACTAAAAGTGTCAGTAATTGGCACTGATGAATAACAATTAGGGGTGAAAAACGGAGCGAATACGGAGCGGATAGTGGTCAAATCATATCCACATCCATTTTAATTTTTCGGATATGGATACGGATCGGATATCAACCGGATAATGATACGGATACGGATCGAATCGGATATTTATTAAAATAATATTAAAAAAATATCAAAGTTCATAATATTTATCTAATTTTAACGGTGAATAACAATATCTTCATAATATATATTAAAATAGAGGAGGGTTCAAATGCCTCTATTTTTAAAAACTTTAATAACTCAAAATTTAAAATTTAAAAATTAAAATAAAACCGTTAGATGTGATCTATGTTATTTTCTCTATATGCTCATAAAAAATTATTACATTTTAATTTTATTTTTATGTGAATCAATAAGTGGAAAAATCAACGTCTATAAATTATCCACATTAGTACGTTTTTTACAAGCTCTTGATGACAACCAAAACAAAATTGAAATGTCATAATTTTTTATACGTGCATAGATAAAATGATGTAGATCATATCCAACGGTTTTATTTTGACTTTTAAGTTTTAAATTTTGAGTTATTAAGGTTTTAAAAATAGATGCATAGTGAAGGCACAAAAAATGGAGGCATTTGAACCCTCCTCATTAAAATATATGATATATTCGGATACAGACAGTTGAAACGTAAAACCTTATCAGTATCCATATCCACACGGATATTCGAATATCGGATATCCAAATCTAATTTTTGAAATACGGGTCAAATACAGACCGTTTTCACCCCTAATAACAATCCGTCAATTTTAATAAAAGCAACATAATTAAGGGGTTTATTCAAAGAATAGGGAAATAAATCTGCTGTTATTTCGAAGGAATAACAGGACTTTGTTATTTCGATCCCAACTGTTGATCTTTGTTGAGATTCGAACATAGAATTTTGTTTGTTGAAATTTGCCTATGAAAAACTTTGAACAGTTAAAATAGTAACAGAGTCATGTGATCACTTTGGAATAACAGCAGGTTGATATCTAAAGAATAGACAATCCAGGTTACTCTGTCTGGAAGGACATGCACGCTCGGAGAGACTTGACTTGAGATAATAAACTACAACTACAAGACATGGGATTGAGACTTTTGGTTCTTTCTTGGTCGGGTTTGTGTTTGGTGAGCCCGTGACACTAGAAAATTATGGAAGCCTCTTCTCATCGTGTTTCCCTAAAGATTTTTGGTAGTTAAAATCTTCCATCGTATCTTCCAAGGAATAGTCATTGCTTTTTCCATGACAACATTTTATTAGTTCTAGTTGATGTTTATTAGTTTGATCATTGACTGTTTAAACTAGACTATGATTTTTTCGTCCCCTAATGACCTAATCCGAACCTCAAATGTGAATTTTTTTTATGGTGCTTGTCTTATTTCCTGGATTTTGGTCTAATCTTCACATATTTTTCCAAAATGAATAATAAAAAATTGCGGAATAAATATCGAAAGAAGATGGCTACATTACATTAATCCAGTGTTATTATATGCTTAATTATTCTTTATTCTTTAATTTATTGTTCGTAAAACTATTAGAATCGTACCTTTTAATGAACAATCGACGCATGATTTAATAATACCATGTTTGCAACAGAGCAAAACATAATAAAAAAGAAAAATCATAACGATGCATGTTGGTATGAGTTTAAATCCATCTCAGGGTTCCCGAAAAGCTTATTTGTACATTAAATTTTATACACATGCCTTTTAATGCGAAAGAAAATATCTTCATTCTTAAATTAGACATGGTTCTAACTAAGAAATATATTTGTACTGTATCAAACATGAGATGCAGACTAATTACTCCAGCAAAGTGTTTTCTTTTTGTCTGAAAAGTTATTATACATCATAATTTATTATCTTCAAAAAGACAGCCATTTTACCGTGGATAGTCTGGTTGTAAATGTCATATATAGGCTCGAAAATTTATAAATTATAAGATAGCCATTATGTGTCTAATTTTGAATTCCCATTTGAATGCGTTAGAGTATTTACATTATAGTAACTAAAATGAGTTTCTAAATAACTGTTAACTATTTTTTAGAAATTAAAGTTTTTATAGTTTCTAACTCTCATATTTCTGAAATTAATTTTAGAGTTTCTATTAAGCCACGTCATCAATAAATTAAAAAAGAGAAATAATTTGATTCAATCATTTGATTAACATGGAGTTTATAAACAGTTTCTTAATAAGAAACTTTACTGTATAGTTTCTAAATAAAAAATTCTTCCACGTTCCTGAAACTGAATTAGAAACTGCCACATCATATTAGAAACTCTAATAATATCAGTGATGTAGATGCTCTTACAAATTTATGACCGAAATTTTTATTAATATCTAAATAAATTTCAAATTTTGCACCCATTTTCAACTTATTTTTATATTTGCCAAAACCGGAGAATTATTTTCCGGATCCAGCGTCTCTTTCCAGAATAATTCTCCGGATTCAGAGGATCTCTTTTCGGAAAATTATTTTCCGAATTTGAGCAGTTTTCGAAATGTTTATAAAACATTTAATTTTTTTTATATTAATAAAAATTTCGGAATTTATAATTTAAGGTAATTATGATTGGATACATATTTGACGAGGAGTGAGGCTATGGTGCTATGCATAGCACCAATGGCTAGTGTACTACGGCTCAATATGGTACTTTTTAAAATCCTAACGGTCGATCCGACCGTTCAATGTGATATCCATATGAATATGTACTTGCAAACTAAATTTTATATTTTTTTGAATTTTTTTACTATTTTTTTAGATAGGTAGAAAAATCAGTGTTTTTTGAAAATTCTGGACCATCAAAATTCTACCTATCTGAAAAAATAGTAAAAAAATTCGAAAAAATATAAAATTTAGTTTGCAAGTACATATTCATATGGTTATCACATTGAACGGTCGGATCGACCGTTAGAATTTTAAAAAGTACCATATTGAGCCGTAGTACACTAGCCATCCGTGCTATGCATAGCACCATAGCCTCACTCTTTGACGAGAATGAAAATCATTACACAGGCGCTACAGAGTTATCCCTCTGTATCCGTTCCTTCTCCAAAGTTCAACCCAAGGCCGACGCGCCTTTTATTTTCAGTAGAGGAATTTATGTTTATTTCAATGAAAGGTCAGATATTTAATTGGGAAGAGGAAGTATCCATTCTGAACTGGTACACTTTGGCTCTGGAAACTGGATAAAGAGACAAACTCAGCAATTAATTAAAGCAAGCAAAGCGATGAGGTAATCTACAGTTAATCCGCATAAGACAACTCTGGCACGGTTTTGCCTCGGTAGGGCTCGTTTGGCGGTTTTTTGACCGGAGTCGCGCCTAACCCTATGTAAGCGGTTTCAAACCCGCCATGACAACAGAACCCGAGACGAGGAGAGAGAAGACCCTGACTGGAAAGCTGGACCCGTTATGACTCATTAAATACGGTCCGTGCCTAGAGTCCGGATCTCCTTAAAGTAACCCAATCTTTAGGTTTTGGATCGAGACCGTCCGATTCGAATTCGTCGCTCAGGATCGTCTCGGGATTTGAATTCGTCGTAGGAATGTGCGTCACTTTGAGAATGAATTTTCGCGAATTCGAATCGGACGGTCCCAATCTAAAACCCAAAAGTTAGGTTACTTCACTGGATCCGAATTCCCGTGCTTGGGGGTTCTATGTTGTTTGTACCAGTGTTGTAAAAAACGGCCTTAACGGCCCATTAAACGTTCGTTTAATCGTTAATGACAGTCAAACCGTTACGAATACACTAATCGGAAGTCTATTAACGGATTTTTTCTGATTAATAAGCTGATTATTTTGTTTATCCCCGTTTAATCGTCCGTTTATTCTAGTTTATTCTCATTTATTTTCAGTTATTCCAGTAAATATTCATTTTCATATTGTTTTTTCCTGTGACTGTGTGCGATAATAAGTTTCATAATAGATAAATTATCTATTGTAGTTTTATTTGTATTTAGATATACATGTAATATTTTTTATATATATTTTTTCTTCTTATTTATTTTAAAGATTAATTCTTCAATCCACTTGTGCACTAATATCGATCAACAATTTTCTAAAATTGTATTTACATTTTTATTTAAATATGACTCAAAATTCACAATATCACATAGAGTAGGTCAAATGCCTATCGGACCTACTTTGGTTTGATAGGTTAAATCACCGTTCGATCTACATTAAGATGCGTACGCTCTGCTTTATAATATGTATTGTCTTCTTCTTATTTTCGTGCGCCAAATCTTAACAAAGATCGGACGATCTTAAAACTTAGACTAAAAAATTGATCCATGCTCATCCGACTTAGTCGGTTCTCCATTTATATAGGTTGTATTCATTGGAGTAAGCTTTTTTTTTTAAAACACAATTTCGATCTATACGACTATACATTAAATTTTGGACCACATATGCTACTCACAACGAATCTCCACCGTCCGATTGGTCCACTCCGGACGAGGCGATTCCAAGGAAACCAGAACAAACGTCTCTCTCAAGAAAAGTAAACAAAACAAAAACAAAGGTCAAGCAAACCGTACAGTGACAACCATTAAAATATTTTATATACAACCTTGAAAAAGACCCACCTCTTACTCTCTCTCTCTCTCTCTCGGTGGTTTAGCTCTTAATAACTCTCTTCTCTGCTCGTGTGAAAGAAAAAGGCGCTGTCATTGCATCTTTGACGCGAGTTAACACTGCTCTCTCCTACCGCACCTTTAATTTCTCTACCCCACACTTTCTGTTTATCTTTTACAAGTTGGTTCAGTTCTGTTCTCCTTTTCCATGGATGACAAAGGGGTTGTACAAGGAGAGGAGAGTTGTAGTTACTTGGACATGTTGAAGTGTGGAATGGGAGAAGGAACCGAAGAGGAGATTCTAGGGATTTCTTCTAGATTTCTAGGGTTTGGTGGTTTTTACGAACCAGTAGGGTTGCCTATGATGTATCATGGAGTTAGTGCTACCGGTAACAGTACCAGTACCACTGTGCAACAGATGTCCAGTGAGAGCTCCTCGATGTCATCTCTCTCTTCTTCTCCTACCTCCACTGCTGCCACTAATTCAATGATAAGCAATAGTTCTAGCTCTAGACAACAAAAGGTGACCTTTTTTAATTTTAATTTTTTTTGTAAACAGTGGGTTATTCCCCTGATTTCTGTTTAGTTTAAGATCAAATGCACCAATTTGATCAACCTTCCAGCGTTTCGCAGGTTGATTTTGGTTGAAAACTTGAAATATGCAATTACCATTATTTTTTTTTTGTTGACAAAGCTTTATTTGTTTTTCTGAATTGGATTGTGGTCACGGTTACTTGTTTTTTTTTTCAGGATTTAAACTTTTAAGAAAATTAAGCTTTGTATGAGAGAAGTGGAAATTATTGAAGATGTAACTTGCATGCGTATAGCTCTCTTGATTCTGAAATTGGGTTGTGATTGCATGTTTAGATTCTACACAATTGATAGCGTTTATATAATATTAAAGTTTTTTTCTTGTTTCATGATTAGAGTGTTTAATAAAGTAGAGATAAATGTAGAGATGTCAACCCATGCACAAAGTTGCTATTTCACAAGTATGCTTGCTTCTGTGCTCATTATCTTAGATAAATTAATGTAAATTGTAGCAGAAAAAACAAGAGAATGGAGGAAGAAAAGCAGGAGCAACTAGTGGAGGTAATAATAAAAAAGCAAAGACTGGAAGTGGGGTTTCTCAAGGTGGTACAATCAAGGTGGGGTTTATGTCTCAATTATCCCCTCATTTATTTAATTATCTCCACAGTAAACAATTCAGTTCATTAACAGTATATTTGATGTGTGTTTTGTTTAATTATTATTAGGTAAGAAAGGAGAAATTGGGGGAGCGAATCATGGCGCTGCAGCAGCTCGTTTCTCCTTTTGGAAAGGTAAAATTACAACACTGTTACCAAAATCTTCTCCCATTTAATACCAAAGCTCTCTGTCCTATAATATCTGTAGAGTTTGACTCTTTATTTATTACTCAATCAATGGGGATGATACTTTTTGTTAATTAACCGAGTCTTTTTCTAGTAGAAAATATCCTAGTAAAAATATTATTTAAATAATTTTGAATAAAGAATTCATGAGTTTAGACAAGCTAATGAATATGAATATAACAATCAATCATACTTCATGCATGCTTTTATCCATGCAAATCCTTTTTTTTTTAAATTTCTTGTTAAATTTTGTGATGTATATTGCAACAGTAGTGATATTTTGTTTTTACCTATATAGCAACTGCGCCTGTCTTTTTAAACTGGTGAGATAGCAGTTGCGCATGTTTTTAATTGGTGGGAAATAATTTTGACTTTGACCGTGAAAAAATTACAAAAATGTATGCAGTCTGACACGGCCTCAGTTCTGCATGAAGCTCTTGGCTATATCCGCTTTTTACATGACCAGGTTCAGGTAAACCCTCTCTCTCTCTCCGAATCCAAACAAATCGCTCTCCTCTCACGCATCTCCGTAATTCTGTAATTAAATAGACTTATCTATGTTTCTTCCAGGTCCTCAGCTCGCCGTACCTGCAACGCCTGCCATCTTCTACAACTTTACAAGTATAGCGCTCTCTCTCTCTCTCTCTGTCTATCTTTCTCTTTCTAGAATAGTTTTGTAAAATGTGTGATGTGTTCATATCTCTGGCAATATCTTTTTCTTCTGTTTGACAGGAGGGAGCGAGAAGTGATTTGAGGAGTAGAGGCCTCTGCCTAGTCCCGGTCTCATGCACCGAGCACGTGACAAATGCTAACGGCGCTGACTTGTGGTCCCCATCCGTCGGGAAGACCAATCATCCTTCTTTCTCCTCCAATCACTAAAGGCAACAATTTGCGCTGTGCGAAATTGTGTTGGATTCTCTCTGTTGGAACCTTTTTTAACTCGAGAGAAGGTTTCATAAAATTGTTATTATGTACTTTAACAGTCCGAATAGGTAAGGAGAAAAGTTGATGCAAAGCTAGCGCTAAGCTATATCTATTTGGGGCCTTGGGGAATGGGGAAGGAGTAAAGGGTAGATTTATTGATTTGTATCAGTCCCTGAAAGGTTGCGTCAAATAGTTTGTATCCTTGTGGCATTCTTTTTTTTTTTGGAACATGCTTTTGCATAATTAATTCTGGGGCTGTTTGGTATTTAATTGCATTGGTAGGCTAGAAGAGGCTAACTTGGTTTTGCCAAACAAATGAAGCAATCAAGTAAACGACTAAATTTTTTAAAGGGCGGTAGGACCATATGTTTGTGACTCGTGGGGAAGAGAGGAATGGACGGGGCACCGTACTGTTGTTGTGTGACTCGATGACAATGTGGGTCCCACATTGGTGTAGAAAATATTTCAACTATGGCTTCCCGTGCGGTTATTGCAATGTCCCTTTTGCCAATTTTTTTATTATTACTCTAAAAAAAAAAAACAAATCTAACCTCAGTTTTTTTTTTCTTTTTAAAGTAATCTAACCGCCCAGGGGCGGGGTGGTCAGTTTTTCCAACCAACTGCCCCAATGGGACGGTCCACTACCTAAAAAATATATATATATATATATCAAACCGCTCCACTGTGAGGCGGTTCAGTATTTTTTTTTTTTAATTTTTGAGAAAGATCTCAAGGCAAACCTACATAATAAATGCAAGAAATAACATTAGCAACAATTAAAATGGTTGAAATATCAAAATTACAAGGGAACTAGAGGAGTATATAATAGTATATTTTTTAGTAAGCATACTTAATAGTATATGAGTCAATTATTTCAAACTTCCAAAATGCATTGTTTTAAATTTTTGAGAGACGAACTTGCTAGTGACAAAAATATTATTCTTCAAATGGAAAATCATAGGTTTAAAAATATGTTTGATGTGTTCAAAGTGCAATAAATTTTCTAAAGTAATATAACTCGTTTATGAGTAGAACTAGGGTGCTCCTAAGCTCACCAAGCCCTTCGTGAGCGCGACTCTAAAACCTATCGAATTGACTTCAAACGACATTTTCAAACCGTTAGATGTTCAATCTATATTAAAATGTGCTTGGAGACCAAATTTTACATTTTTTGGAATTTTTTTACTATTTATTAAGATGGTTTGAAAATCGCTGTTTTTATTAAAATTCTGCACCATTGGAAAACAGCGATTTTCAAACCATCTTAATAAATAGTAAACAAATTCCAAAAAATGTAAAATTTGGTCTCCAAGCACATTTTAATATAGATTGAACATCTAACGGTTTGAAAATGTCGTTTGAAGTCAATTCGATAGGTTTTCGAGTTGCGCTCACGGAAGGGCTTGGTGAGCTTAGGAGCACCCTAGTTCTACTCCTCGTTTATAATTATTATGCAGAGACTCTCATATAGTTAGTTGTGTTATTCTTCATTATACGAAGTTTTAACATTTTGAAAAAATATTTATGTTTTAAATTCACAACATGCAATTTTTTTTAATAGAAATTATATTATTTTAAAATTCAAACTTGTTTTCAATAAATATCTTCATTTGGGGTCACTTAAAATGGAAAGGCAGTAGGTCTCTTTTGATTAAAGTGAAAAGACTTCCTGGCAGGGCCAGCTTTGTAATATCAATTTTCTGAGGCCACTAGGCTTAAATGCCCATGCAGCTTCATATCTCCAAGCTGGTTTGAATAGTTGCTATTCTAACTTGTAGAGAATTTAGAAAGAAAATGGTTAAAACACCTTGTACGTTTTACATCATTTATTTTCATTTTCAAAATTCAAAATGTCGATCTGATAAGTTCAACATGATTTCAAAATTTAAATGTGCTCGGAGATCAAATTTTGTATCTTTTTAAACTTCTTTACTATTTTTTAGATAGATACACATAAATAATGATTTTCTACATATCTAAAAAATAGTTAACAATTTAAAAAATATATAAATTTTTGTCTCAAAACATATTTTAATATAGAGATCAAGTTGAACAATTCAGATCGACTTTTTAAACTTTAAAAATAGAAAAAGAATGTCAGACACGATGAGACATTAAAGACATGATGTATTTGAATTCTCCTAATTCCTAATTTAGACATGATACTGCATATTAATATCGGAGTATTTTATTTGCTTCTGCCGATGATACAAATAACATATATAGTAGATATATATTAAGGACTGTTTTTTCTCAAAATTAATTGTGAGATCTTTCTCAAAATCTAAAAAAAAAATTAGTGGACCGCCCCACAGTGGGGCGATTTGGTGAACTCTTTTTTTTTTAGGCAGTGGACCGCCCCGCGCGGGGGGGGGGGGGGGGCGGTTGGTTGGAAAAGCTGACTGCCCCACCCCTGGGCGGTTAGGTTACTTTAAAAAAAAAAAAATTTGAGGTTAGATTTGTTTTTTTTTTTTTTCTGAGGGTATTCATAAAAAAATCGGTCCCTTTTGTTTTTATCTTTGACGGACGAAATAAAATATAGATCAAAGGCGAATATAGAAAAATGACGGTTCATCATCGTGTTTATCATCTGATAACCTCTCTCTCTCTCTCTCTCTCTCTCTCTGTGGGATTTAACATAATCTGATAACAAAATAGATTATTATGGATGATGCAATTAAGCAACAAAATTACAATGTTAGATGCACGGCCATCCCTCATAAGTCATAAGTGATCCAAATTGTAAGATGCGTGATAATCTTATATTACTATAGACTCAGAAAGGTATTATTAATTATTGCCGTAGATTTGTTCTTGAAAAACAATAAATATTGTAATTTGTAAGGTGACAACCTGAATTCACAAAAAAATTGAATTCGAATGCGGATTCAAATAAGAATGGATAATATATATACCATCCGTTTGCATGTATACGCGAACAAAAGGTTTTTCACAAGAGTGAGGCTATGGTGCTGTGCATAGCACCAATGGCTAGTGTACTACGGCTCAATATGGTACTTTTTAAAATCCTAACGGTCAATCCGACCGTTCAATGTGATATCCATATGAATATGTACTTGCAAACTAAATTTTATATTTTTTGAATTTTTTTACTATTTTTTCAGATAGGTAGAAAAATCAGTGTTTTTTGAAATTTCTGGACCATCAAAATTCTACCTATCTGAAAAAATAGTAAAAAAATTTGAAAAAATATAAAATTTAGTTTGCAAGTACATATTCATATGGTTATCACATTGAACGGTCGGATCGACCGTTAGGATTTTAAAAAGTACCATATTGAGCCGTAGTACACTAGCCATCCGTGCTATGCATAGCACCATAGCCTCACTCTTTTAACAATTTCCTATGTATGGCGTGGGAAGCAATCTCTTTGGAGGGTTCCGGAGAAGGAGACATAACTCGATTCTTTTGTTAATTCTATTCTTTGTTCATATTTTCCGCATTGATTGGGGAGATTGAATGCAAATTAAATACGATAATATCATTATGCAACTTGTTTCCTGTTTACTCGTTATTGAAAGCGACATATTTGAGCAAGAAAATCAAGATTCTGCCATTTTTAAAACGGGTCAATAATCGAGCTCGAGCCCGGGTCCCTACTCTATTGTTATTTTTCATAAACAAATGTAGGTGACACATTTCATGAAAGAAGCGGTACTTTATTGACGGAGCGTAAACAGTCTGTTTGCCCAAGTTATGTATATTCTATCATCTATGGTTAGATTAGACAGCGATTCGTAATAGCTACGATGCTATAACCCAAATGCTGTCACTCTAAATTGTTAATATACGGGTTAACTGACAAAACCTAGCTGTCTATATAGATGACAACGGTTCTTATACCAGTCGGCAAGATTTCGGTGGTGCTGACAAAAATAATTATTGTTAAAAATATGACATGCTTAAATAACACATTAAAGACATGTCCATGTCGTGTGATAAATTCGAGATTTTTAATAATAATTTGACGAGGTGTAAAATTCATAATTCGAATATATACGAAACTAGTTTGTTAATTTATAATACAAATAATATATGAAATTATTTAAATTTGTATGAAAATTAAAATATTATGAATTTTATAATAATAATGGATAATGTCGTATTATTTTTATAATTCGTGAAATTTTAAAATATTGAAAAGGAATAATTCAGGGGTGCACTTAGGAAAACGGAACGGTATGGGAGGAATTTGAGCTTTCCCAATAATAAATTAAGCTTCTGTCTTGAGAATTCATATATGAAATTAAAAGGGCATCTATTAGGGGTGAAAACGGAGCGAATACGGAGCTAAAACTGTATTCATATCTTTTTTTTATTTTTTTTGAATATGGATATAAATTGGATATTAGCCGGATACAGATACAGATACGGATCGGATCGGATATTTATTAAAATAATATTAAAAAATATCAAAGTTCATAATATTTATTTAATTTTAATGGTGAATAACAATATTTTTTCATAATATGTATTAAAATATATGATATATATCTACTATTCGGATACGGATAATTGAAACGTAAAACCATATCAGTATCCATATCCACACGGATATTCGGATATCGGATATCCACATCTAATTTTTCTAATACGGATCGAATATGGATCAGAAATTATCCATACCGTTTTCACCCCTAGCATCTATTCATCTTTAACTAGCGTACTACCAGTCGGAGATATTGACAAAAAAAAAAAGTGAGGGGCATAGCGCAGATCTGTACTGCAAATTAATATTTTTGTTTTCAAAGTTCAAATAATCGATTTGAATCGCTCATCATGATTTTCATATAAAATATATCATACTAAATTTTATATCTTTTAGTAACTATTTACTATTTTTCTAAATAAATTAAAAATCACAACTTTTGAATGGTTTACAATGTTTAGACCGAGTGATTTTCTATTTATCTAAAAACTTAGTAAAACAAAAATTCCAAAAAATATAAAATTTGATCTAGAAATATATTTTCACAGTGAAATTACGTTGAACGGTTAAAATTATTGTTTAACTTTGAAAACTAAAATATCAATCCATAGTACACATCAGTGTTGTAAATAACGTTATGCGCTCGTCGGACGGCCAGGGTATCGCCAAGCGATTAATCGGAAATAATCGGGAATAATCGGCTATAATAAAAAAAAATTAGTCGATCAATCAGGAAATTCCTTAATAGTTTGGTCACCGTCAATAACTAATCTGCCGATTAATCAGACTAAACGAACGTTTTTTACAACACTGATACACATTTACCTGCGCTATGCACAGTACCGTAGCCTCCCTCAGAAAATATTTCCAGTTCATCACATTCAATCCACTTTTTATACGCTGGATGATCTTGGCATGATGCCTCCCTAACGATCAATCCGGAGTGCTGTTTTCTTTTCTAATCACTTCTGAAAAGAAAGATGATGCTTTTCTCTTTTCTTAAGAGTTAAGATATGCAGCACTCATGGAAGAATGAGCTATTAATATTCTCTTAATTCTCCTTTAAAATTACCCGAGTAATATGTTTTTGAGCACGCAGACCAAGATAAAAGTCTTCTTTGTGGAACTGGTAGATTTGTCTAATAATAAAAATATTCTTTTGGTGGAAGAGGAACTTATAGAAAGATATATTCTGATGATGACTGCTTTTAAATGAGGATCACGATAATTGACAAACTAATCAAAATTTAAAGAATAAATTGTACAAATATTTTCTGTGGTTTATATATGTTCTTTATTAGATTTGGTACAATTCGTTCTGTCGCCGATCAAGCGTTAATAAAATAAAATTGTTAATTTTTCAAATTGTTGAATGAATGATCGATTAATTTTCAAATTGTATAAGTTTGATACACGATTTATTTAAGCGATATATAACACATCTATAGTTCATTAATTTTCTTTATAACCTTATTTATTGCGGTATTAAATAAGCTCTTTGTAAATAAAACATGTCTCAATTTTGTACGATAACTTATGCAAGTACATTTCGCTGTGATGGGCGAAATATTTGTTAACGACTTATTGTTATTAATTAAATTCACATAGATGAATACAGTCGAACTGTGTGAGAATCGACACAAAATATCATTGTGGATTTCAATTTTCTTCTTTTTCCCTCTCTCTCATCCTCCCTCCCACTTACAATTCATTCTCCTCCCTTTTCCTTTCTATTTAGAAAATCCCATTGATTCAGAAAACATGAAAACACGAAAATCCTGTCCATACAGCATGTTATTGCATCTTTAAACAATATACAAAAAAAAAACAGTTTTATTGATCCAGAAAACCAAAAAACATAATGTTACAGAAAAATAGAAAACAAAGGATATGGGGACACATAGCAAAATTTGGAGGGGAAGCTGTTTCATTTCATAGTCTGATAGAAATATATATAGCAAACTACTAAAAGAATTCATGGAAAAATGATGGAAAAGAATTCCTTATTCCAGTTTTTTTTTTTCCGTTTGCTTCTAGGCCGAGTATTCTTCTCTGATCAATCGGTGCGTGTGTTGTACGAACAGCAACTGAATGAGAGGTGCAGCCTTAAACGAGAGATTGTTGAACTTCTCAATACATAGAGATGTATGTAGAATTCTTTATTTTTCTCCCTCTCAATTATCTTCTCTTTCAATTATTATCGTTTTTTCTTAAACTTTGAGATGAGGACATGACCAGAATCTCCTTTTCAAACTCATATATATATATATATCTCACTAGAGCGATTTTTTCAGTTTAAAAATTATATATCAATGCAGAAATTGTTTGTACAGTTTCCCTCTCGGATTTTTTTTAACTTTATTTTTACGAAAAAAAAAAAACGAGCCTCTATTTCTTTCCCTAGTTCTATCATTGAGTAGCAGTTGAGAGAGGAGAAAGAAGAAAAGAGGAGAAGGGGGTTACTGACAGGGAGGAGGAGGGAAGAAAGGAGAGGGAAATATTGGAGCTACAAGAACATTTTGTTAATAATTTTAGAAGGGGAGTATTTTATTTGATGGTTTTGAAATCAAGAGTATTTTGTAAAATTTTCCATTTTTGTCAGATAGTAAGATTGAGTTTAGCAAAAACAAATGTTTGTTAAATATTCTAATAATATTACTCGCATTGAAAATAAATTCATAAAACCGGAATAATTTCACAAAAAATAAAAAATAGAATTTTAAATTTATTATTTATTAAGTTAGATATACGTTGTTGATCAAATTCGATGTAATATAAACAATGACTGGTCATCCATTGAATTTTTTAAAATAAACCGGTTCAGTTTTATTATTAGAATATAATAAATTTCAAATTATACTAAATTTGATACATGACTTAATTTAACTACGAAGAACATATCCGCAGTTTAAACTTTTTGCTGAAATAAACATTTTCTCGGTTAATTGGTGAACAAGTTTGGCTATGAATATATTTTATCTATTTTTTTAAGATATAACTTTAAAAATACTCTTACTTGTTATTAGTTATGAAGGGTAAGAAAACCACATCAACGTCTCCAAATTTAGTTTCAAGTTTCAAACTACTGTTCTTGGTGTCCAACCTCCAAAGCAATACACTTTAGGTATAATAAGGGACGTGGATCCAAGACTTTGATCAGAAGGAGGTACAAAATATTGACAGGGTATAATTTTTTTCTCCTACGAATCAGAACAAAGTAGTGGATAGGGATACAAAATATTGACAAGTCACGGCACAACCGGATATGTCACGGCACGACATGGTTCCGTCATGGATATGTCTAGTATCATGACCATCTTTCGAAAATTTAGCACGACAAGGCACATCACGCAAAAGATTTGGTCACAACATAACACATGGTCACGTGTAATTAGGACCGTTAGATCTTGATCGAATGGTGAATCCTAAATAAACTACCCTAAATTATGAAAAAAAATAGTTAAACGTGACCAAACATAACCGGTCACGTTTGGACACATTACGTGTGATCACAACGTGATTAACGTGTTCTGATCATTCACGTGCCATGACCATCCTTCCAAATTTGGTCATGGTACGGCACGACACGTGATCTAACTCACGGTACATATTTATATCCTTAGTAGTTGACATCTTTTTTCTCCTAACGAATCAACCATTCTTCTAAGTGGAGTAGCAAATCAAATTGTATTTTTTTTCTTTTTTTTATGCAAATCAGTCTGGACTGACTTTTTTTTCTACACAGTTTTCTTCTATTAGACTGTGAATTAAATCCAGGGATAGACATTATATAAAAAAAAATTCGAATCCAAAGATAGACACTTGTCTACTCCTGACTCCATTTGAGTCCGCCAGTGGGTATAATGCCTAGACAAGTTAGCTAATTTGGTTCATCACATGGATGTTGTAGATATAGGTCAAAATAATATTGAGTCGCATCAAATTTTATGCACGGTGGTATAGCTGGATGGTTAAGAAGATATTAGTATCGCGTTTGTGTGTTGCAACGGAGACTTATTATAAGAGAATAAAAAAATTTCATTCAAAATAATGTATTTTTATAAAAATAAATTAAACTAAATAAGAAATAACATTTCTAAATGACATATTAAATGACATATACATGTAATAATATTCCTTAAATAACATATTTCATTATAAACATACGCATATTTTGATCATTTTGACATATTTTCATACAAATGACATATTAAATGATAAATAACATTTCTTAAATGATATTAAAAAAAGGAAAGAAATGAAGACATGGTTAATAAATTATCAATCAATAAAAAAAAAATCCTTAAATGACATTTAAAAATGAAAAGAAATCAGGACCAATTAAAAAGATGATACAATTTATATGTGACAAGTATGTTTTTAACTAAATTTAAATTTTTATGCGTAAAAAAACATAAAAGAGATGTATAGAATCAAAAGAAGACAAAATATTTGATTAAAGGGCTTATATTCAATCTGAAATATCATCTTTTAATTATAGCTATTAATAAATCAGAACATCTATGTATTTAATATAGAATGGAGATGTAATGATTAAGAGTATATGTAAATCTAACATTTATTTATTATGATGGTTTTCGACCCGTGTCCCCCGGCCTACGAAATCGGCCTTTTGAATACATAACCCATCTACATTCTTCTTATTCCGACATTTTTATTAATACCCCAAGTTAATTAAAGATTATTAAGAATACCCACGGTTCCGGAAAATTTTTAAAAATGCCCATACCGGCCATTTAATGGCCGGTACCGAATAAAATGCCCAACCGGCCATTTAATGGCCGGTACCTAATTAAACCCCAAACCGGCCATTTAATGGCCGGTACCGAATAAATCTCCCAACCGGCCATTAAATGGCCGGTACTGAATTTTTTTTTTTTTTTTTTTTTTTTTTTTTTTTTTTTTTAGAAAGATAGCTAAAATACTGAAATCTAAAAAATCGAATTGTTTTGTTAAATATTTGTTAGAAAATATGTTACGAATAGAGCCGATTTTGTGCTAAAATACGGTAAATTACAATAATTATGCTAAAATACAGTAAATTTACTAAAATGCTGAAATTACAATAATTATGTAGAATTATGCTAAAATACGGTAATTTACTGAGCTACGTATATTGAAGAATAGAAATGAAAATTTTAATCGGAAATGATGCAATATGGGCCTGTGCATGCTTCATGAAAATGAGCGTAACTTTTGATCCGTCCGTCGGATCGGGCTGAAATTTTGACAGGAACTCCACAGCCCAAAACTCGATCCGAAACCATCTACGATTAGTTTCGCCCATTTGCGGGCTCAGATTCGCGATCCGAGTCTTCCTTCATGGACTTTTGAATATTTCTTTATAATTTCAGAGTTTTTAGGGTCTTTGATGTATCTTTTATATATATTTTCTGTATCTTTTATATATATTTTCTATTTTATATATATTTTCTGTTTTGGGTAAAAATAAAAATCTCGGATTTTGCATATTTTAGCACAAAATCGGTCCTATTCATAGTGTATTTTAGTATGAATATGCTATGAAAAAAGAAATCTAACAAATATTTAACAAAACAATTCGATTTTTTAGTGTTAGATTTCAGTATTTTAGCTATTTTTCTAAAAAAAAAAAAAAAAAAAAAAATAAATAAAAAAAAAATATTCAGTACCGGCCATTTAATGGCCGGTTGGGAGATTTATTCGGTACCGGCTATTAAATGGCCGGTTTGGGGTTTAATTAGGTACCGGCCATTAAATGGCCGGTTGGACATTTTATTCGGTACCGGCCATTAAATGGCCGGTATGGGCATTTTTAAAAATTTTCCGGAACCGTGGGTATTCTTAATAATCTTTAATTAACTTGGGGTATTAATAAAAATGTCGGTTCTTATTCGAAGGCCCATACAACTCAATCCCAAAAATCCACGACGGAAAACCCTGGTTTTCCCATTCCGTAAAATCCAGCCGGTTATCCTCAATAATGCGGGAACCTCATTTTAGATCGGACGGATCAAGATGCGTGAAAGGTTGGGACCCTCGGTGAAAACTGAAAAAAGTACGCTCAAGTTTTCCCAGCGTTGTCTAGGATTGGCCAACCGGATTTTACAATTTATAGATGGGTGGAGGGATCTTGATCTTATTTTTACGCTCCTGTTGTTCTCTCCCGTTCTCCATTAGAGGGAACTAAAACTGAGAAACCCTCTACTGCGTGCCGCAAACAGAATTTCTCTTGCAATTTCGGCCGTTCGACATGTCGAAGTCGACTATCACCTCCGCCGAGCTCAACTTCCTCATCTTTCGGTACCTCCAGGAATCAGGTCTGGGGGCCCCCTCCTGCTCTTGCTCTTGAAAATTTGTTTTCGTCCTTTTTTCTTTGGTTCTTTTTTTTTTTAATTCTGTTTTTTTGTCTTGAGTATGGGTAAAAAAAAAACCTAAAGCCCATTTGGGGTTAAGAGGTCCTGGTGAAAAATAAAATGCGGTTCTCTTAATTAGCACTTAAAACCTGATTTGGGATTAGATGTTTTTGGGGAAACATAAACGAGGTTTTTATTAATTACCAATTAAAATCTAATTGGGGTCAAAATCCTTGGTAAAAACCCTAAAATGTGGTTTTGTTAATTAGCATTTAAACCCTAATTGGGACTAGAGTTCTTGGTGAAAAACCCTAAAATGCAGTTTAGTTATAGCACTTATTTGTGGTGTTATATATAATTTTTTGTGGCTTCCCTTTTCTTTTGGAATTCTAGGTTTCACTCATTCGGCATTCTCAATGGGGTACGAAGCGGGGGTCAATAATAGCGAAATCAATGGGAATTTGGTGCCACCTGGTGCGCTTATCACTATTGTCCAGAAAGGGCTACAGTACATTGAAATGGAAGCTAACTTAAGCGATGTAAGTCATGTAAACCTTAATTTAGCTATTGGCTGGGAAATTTGTTAGGAAATTGGCAGGAATTGCTTGTAGCTTGTCAGGTACAATATATTTTGTGTATAGAATAAGCTATCATAATTTTGTCTCGGAAGATGTTTGGAGAAAGGAAAATAAACCACAAGCTCTTTTTTTCTATTGCAAGTAACGATTGCTAGTATACCAAAGATGACCAAATAGTAGCTGAGAATCTTTATTGCTGCAATTTTGCTTAGCCCACCTCCTCCTTTTACTCCCTAACTAAACTGAATTTATCTGTATATTTTTAAGGGAGAACTTGAAGTAGAAGAGGATTATTCTCTTTTACAACCCCTGGAACTAATCTCAAAGGATGTGGGTGAGCTACAGGAGATCATAAAGAAGAGAAAGAGAGACAAGGTGGAAGGTGAGAGGGAAAAAGAGAAGGGGAAGGGAAAAGAAGGCGTTGGGGAGCATGAAAGACATGCTGGGGGCGAGAAGGAGAGAGATAAGCATGAGAGAGAAAGAGATCATGTAAAGGAGAGGGACAAGGCGAGGGAGAGGGAGGAGAGAGAGAAAGAGAAGGAGAAGGAAAAGGAGAAGGATAAGGAGAAGGAGAAAGAGAAGGAGAAGGAGAAGGAAAAAGAGAAGGAGAAGGAGAAGGAGAAGCAGCATTTGGATCGTGCTGAGAAGGCAAGACCGAGTGAAGACAAATCTGGTGGAGGTAAAAACACATATACATGCTCATCAACTCCTTACCATTCCTGTGCTAAGTAGGTCTTAAAAATCAACAAGTACGAACTTACGTAAATAACACTTTATTGAAATGAAGCAGGAATTATGTCAGTAAATGCACATAGACTACACAGTATTGTAGTCCCATTCAATTAAACACCTGGTTTTCTGATTCAATACTGAATGGAATAGCAATGCTTTGTTGCATATAATAACTCAGGGGACTAAAGATGACAAACCTGGCACACCAAAATTTAAGCACCTTTGCTGCTTATGAGCCACAAAATTTTAAGGCTTGGTGTGCAGAACATAAAACTGCATATTCTTAAAATACTAAACCCGCCTTTTTTATTGAACTCTGATAGTTAGTTATATTTGAAATTGATTCTTCTCCACTAGGCAAGTCAAAAAAGAAGCGTCGTTTCTTTCTTGGTACCGACTCTGCAGGTATGTCTTGGTAGCTAGTCAGGCCACCTTTAGTGCTCTCCTTGCTTTCGTGTCTGCTAATACAAAAGCAAATGCATGTAAACGAATGACTTAAATTTCAGGTGTTGAACCAATGGATGCTACTCTGACACCTTATGAGATCTTAAATTCGGAAGTGACCATCCTGGAAGGTCACAGCTCCGAGGTACTATAATTTACGTTTTTTTTGTTACCTAATCATTTTTCTTCTTGACAAGTGACAACTAATGAGAGGGGCAATTTAAAATTTTTGCTGCTAAATGTCAAAGTTTGTTCCATATACTGCAAAATTTACATGTGTACCTATAATACATATCATGCATACTCCAAATGAGTGCACTAATATCCTGTTTTCCCCTCTCACCTCATTACTTGGAATGAGACCCAACGTAAACCTGTAAACTATTTTCTTGTTGTTTGTCTCTAAGCAACATTTGTATAAAAGGAAAAAGGGAAACAAAAAAAAAAGTGAGGGAAGGGTATAGGGAGATATTGCTCATTTTGAGGGACACGCATGAAATTATTTCCCAAATAACACCATGTGCTTAATTTTGACATTTTATGTCTTCACCTGTTCAGGTTTTTGCTTGTGCATGGAGCCCAACTGGTTCCCTCTTAGCATCAGGGTGGGTACTGAGTTTTCCCATTGAAAAACTGTGCTTTTTTTTTAATTTCTTTTTGTTGATTTTTTGGCTGTCTAATTTTTTTGAAATGTTCTGATAATGTTATGGTGACATGTAGGTCGGGAGACTCTACAGCTAGAATATGGACAATACCTGAAGGCCCGTGTGGGGTCCAGATGCAGGCCTTGCCTCTCCATTCTCATGTGCTAAAGCATTTCAAGGGGCGTGTCAATGAGAAGAGCAAGGATGTCACTACCCTTGATTGGAATGTAATTGTTGCTCTTTCTCCCTATCCTTTTTCTATTCTCTTTTTGTTTCTCCATTTATACATGAAGGGGTGAAAACTGAGTAGTTAGTAGTAAAATCATATCCATATATGTATTTTGTTTATGTTTTTGAATACCTTACTGATATTAAACAAATGACAACAGCCTAATATCTGCACTAACGCTTTATATGGGTATGGTATTTAATGAACTGAATAATAAACACTGTACAGTTACAAGATGCTGATTTTACAAAATTTTATATATTTTTTGTAAATAAGTTATTTATTAACCAAGTTTCTTAAATTCTAGCTAACCTCTTTATGGATTAGACAAAATTTGAGGGAAAATACATAATTAAATGCACATTTTGATTTATCAAACTATTATGTCAATAATGCAACTACCTTCATTTTGATTAAGCATGCACAGATATTAATTTTAATTGAAGAAGATTATGATCAATGAATGTTGCTTGTCAATCTGAGAGTATCCATATCAGTACCACTTTTGAAACACACTGTTCATAACGCTATATTACTTGGGACTCTTAGGATATGATTATACAGATATCTGTATACATGTTTTTGCATTTGGAGGATTATACTATTTATTTATGTGATATCTTTATATTTTAATCATATCTGATTGGTATCTAATTATCTATGTCCAAATCAGCATCAGATTATCAATATCTGCATCTGCATGGATATTGATGCAGATAACTTGGATAGGTCTGCTCCCTTTACAACCTGTCTATATGAAATCTCAGAAGCTATAATGTGTGTTAATGTCACGTGTTACCATAGGTTGAAGGCACTTTGCTTGCTACTGGTTCATATGATGGCCAAGCTCGAATTTGGGGCAGGGATGGTAAGTTATGGAGCTTCTTTTCTCAATATTTGTTCACTCATTTCAAAGATATTCCTTTTTCTGTCATCTCTGTAGTCATTTTGTTTATTTCGTAACTCCAAAATAAAAAGTTGCATCATTGGAATCCAAAAGAATATTTCTTAAACTGAGAAGATCAAAGAAATTGTCTGTGATCCACTTAAATGAAAAGAACTTCGGTTTTGGAATTCGTAACACAATATAGAGTGTTCTTCAAAAGATATTCCTTCTGTCACCATCGCTCTAGTCATCTTTTATTTGGTAATTCCAAAATTCAAAGTTACATCCACTGAATTTTACCTAAACAAATATTTTTGAAACTGATAAGATTGCAGATATTGCTGCTATTCACATAGAAGAAAAAGATCTTCTGGTTTTGGAACTTCTAAATAAAATATTTACTGCTCTCTGATTGGTATGCTAAAGGCTTGAAAAAGAATTAGTGCAAACTTGTTTTCGCTAACTTATCAAAAAAATAATTAAGACTAAAATTACAAAATGAGCAGGAGAATTGAAGAATACTCTGGTAAAGCACAAGGGACCGATATTCTCCCTGAAATGGAACAAAAAGGGTGATCTCCTTCTGAGTGGAAGTGTTGACAAGACTGCCATAGTGTGGGATACCAGGACGTGGGAGTGCAGGCAACAGTTTGAATTTCATTCAGGTATTTACTCAGCAAAGCCACAATATATACTTATACACCCTTGCAAAAGTGTGATAATAACCTCAGAGAAAAAAAAGCATTGGGATATTGCCTAAACAAGTACCTTCAATTGATTAATATTATGTTGAGAGCAATAAAGAAAATGGAGAAAGCTGTGTTGCATTGGATATTTCTCATGCAGGGTTTCTGATATTTTAATTAATTTGCTCGAGTTTTGATTATTGCTTGCAATATTTGATATGTGAATTGCTCCTGGCCGTCTTAAATATTCTATCTGATTTGCATTATTGTTATGATCTTTCATTTTGCAGCTCCTGCACTAGATGTTGATTGGAGGAACAACAATACATTTGCAACTTGCTCAACTGATCACATGATATATGTGTGCAAGGTTGGAGAAACTCGACCTATCAAGGCCTTTTATGGTCACCAGGTTTGTTTTTCCATTTGACTGTCATGTTTAATTAGTTAATCTAGGGCGAGACTAATTCTTCTTAAATCACTATGTGAAATTTTACAATTAATTTGTGTAATTTTTTGTATTCAGGGTGAAGTAAATGCTATCAAGTGGGACCCAACCGGCAATCTGTTGGCTTCATGCTCAGATGATGGCACAGCGAAGGTACTGTTATTATCATCATTCTTAGGTTACCCCTAGAATTCTTTGTGTTCTTTTGGTTTTAGTTTTTTCTATTTGTGTAAACTTATCAAGCCCCTGTGTCAATGCAGATATGGAGCTTGAAGCAGGACAAGTGTCTGTATGATTTCAAGGAGCATATCAAGGTGTGTTGAGTATAGTTATTTTACAGGTTTCAAAATAAATAAATAAGAGAATAGTTATTTTACTTTGTGCCATAATGCTTCTTTAGTTGGAGCTATAAGATAGACAAGTCTGTAACCAATGAATATCTTATCCCAGGAAATATACACTATAAGATGGAGCCCCACAGGCATGGGCGCAAGCAATCCTAATCAACAGTTGATTTTGGCCAGGCAAGTTTAATTGTTATTTAGTACTATTAATAACCTTTTCCCACTTGACCTCTTTTTTTAGCTAATGATTGTGTGTTGCACAACTTATTTTCAGTGCTTCCTTTGATTCGACCATTAAGCTGTGGGACATAGATCAAGGGCGCCTTCTCCATAGCTTGGCTGGCCACAAGTAATATACACAATTTACTATATCAATTCCGTAAACATTATCAGATGATCTCTTATCAGTATTTGTCATTAACTCGTTATTCAATTGTAGGCAACCGGTGTATTCTGTTGCCTTTAGCCCTAATGGAGAGTACCTGGCAAGTGGATCCCTTGATCAGTGCCTCCATATATGGTCAGTGAGAGATGGGAAGGTTTTGAGGACATACAGAGGTGGTGGTGGCATTTTCGAAGTTTGCTGGAACAAAGAGGGCGATAAGCTTGCTGCTTGTTTCTCTAACAACACAGTTTGTGTGATGGATTTCAAGAAGTGAGCCTGATGCATTGTGCTATGGCAATATGTTCGATTGATTGAAAGCATTAACCTGTGAGTTGTGTTGGTAGCATTGTAGTTATTGTGGTGGTAGCTAGAAGTCTCTGGTTAGATGTTGTTGTAAATATTCATTTTTAGTATAGCTGACCGTAGGTAGGTAGCTATTGTCTGTTTTATCCTGGATCATATTGACTATATTGCCTTTTAAGGAGTCTTGAATTGTGAAAAATGTCATGTGCAGAAAGATGCTTGTTGCTGAAACTCTTTGGTTTATTGAACTGGTTGTTTTGGGAGGGATACCCTTTTTCTCTTCTACCACCAAATATTACACCTAAGACCATGTAATTTTATTCGGTTTAGTTTATAACATCTATTGACAGCATTTAAAACAATTTTTTATTGGCAAAGAACTAATTTTTACGGCTATTAATAGCTATCTTTAACTTTTAGGCTTATTTTTCAAAAGAGGGTTTAAATGTCTCGTGTCTTTCATGTCTTATTGTACTTGTACCTTGTATGTTTTATTTTCATTTTCAAAGTTCAAATAGTTAATCCGAACTATCAACATGATATTCATATTAAAATTTAAAATATGCTTGGAGACCAAATTTTATATTTCTTTAGAAATATTTTACTATTATTTTAGATAGGTACAAACGGGTGATTTTAGATGGTTTAGAAATAGTAATTTTGTATCTATCTAAAAAAATAGAATTTTCTAAAAAATATAAAATTTGGTCTTTAAAAGAGAGATCATGCTAATTAGCTTGAATTGACTGTTTGGGCTTTAAAAATGAAGATAAAGTGTACGAGGCACAACAAGACGTGAATGTGAGCCATTTAAACCCTCTTATTCAAAATTCCCACAAATACACATTTTTCTAAATAGAAACAAATACTTGTCTAAATTAAAATGAACACTTATTGTTTCTAATTATCAAAACCAAAACTCATAACTCGAATTATTCTAAGATTAATTTGTAATTTTCTAAGTTTATTTTTCAATTTTGCTAATTTTTTTAAGTAAAGGTTGAAGGTCAAGAATTTTGCTAATTTAGAATTTTAAATATTTTTGGTAATACGCGTACTCTGAATTTGTATTCAATTTCTTTCTTAATAAAAAAATCTTGAGATTTTGAAATAAATAGTTCACATTAATATATTAATTAGTTGGTACTGGGCAAATAATTAAAATAATATTATAAATGATGATTTTTGCAATCATTCTAATTTTATGAAGTTGGTAAGTCTTAATGATATCTAAGATTACTTAAATTAGTTAAAAGTTCAGATAATTTGTTAGAGAGATTACTTGATAATGATTATTTTGACAATCTTGACAATGACCTTATAAAAATAATAAATAATATTTAAAAATGGAAAAGTAAAATTATAGGAATGTTATTAGACATAAATAGAGTAAGGCTAGCGTATGCTAGGCTCACCAAACCCTTTTGGTGAGCTTAACCCCAGCACGGTTCGATCTGTTTTAGATACGTGCTATCTCAAATTTTAATTTAGCGCTAAAACCAGATGCAGACGGAAAATTTTAAAGTGGCTCCTCCGTTATCTTCATTTTTGTCCTTTGGAATTCCCTTCCCGATCTTTTCATATTTCATTCCTAATATGTTCATATTCCCTTCCTGATCTCTCTTCCTCTCCCTCTCTCTCTCCCTCTGCCTATCCCTGCACCGTGCCTCCCTCCTTTTGTAAGTTCTTAACCTTCATTTCCAACTAGAAATTTATAATCATTCAAAACAAATTCATAAGCACCTATCTAAAGTATCTAAAGTATTCATAAGCACCTATCTGAAGATTTGGTCAGATTGGTCATTTAAGCTTTGGCATGTTTTTATTTTTATTTTTGCATTATGAAAGTTAGTTTTGTGCTACTGTAATTTGACTAGATTTTATTTGCTTAATGTGTGGGTTTAAATATTGTTGTTTCATTTCATCTTAGTACAAACTAGTAAAAATTGAAACTGATCCTGTTGATAAAGTGAAATTTTTTTTACTGAAAAACAGTCATAACAATTACTGAAAAAGGAGGGGCGAATCTGAAAAACAGTCACAACAATTACTGGCAAAGTGTGACTTAATGCTATTGAGAAATGCATGTTTAAGAGATCAATAGTCTTTTATTTTGGATCTCATCAATTTTTCATTGTATTCCTGAGAACTTCTTGTTTTGGAATTCCTAGTTGTGCCAGTTGGTACCAGCTACACTCAAGTCTCAATTACTATCTCTTAGCTATATGCACAATATATATTTCATTCAGAGAGAAAAATCATTAAGTTGGTTTGAATTTAACTGGTATTGAGCTTCTTTTTTATGGCTGAACTAATTTATTATTTATCTAGAATGGTACTGTTTTGTACCTTGATTGGTATTGTTCTATAGTTTGACAATGTATGAGCTATTTGAACTGTGTGCTATTGTGTAGCTTCATCTTTGTATATCCAATTTAATTGAGCATCTCCTGAATTTGTGCAAACTAGATGCTTTAACAAACTTAATAAATTGTTTCATGCCTAGAATCAATGCTTTAGACATTAAAAAAAAAAAAAACTAACATTTGTTGGCCTAGCATACATTAAAAAAACACATACACGAATATGAAATATAAGCTGCCACGATAAATAAAATTTAGGAAATTAAATTGATACAGTAAATAAAATTTAGGAAATGAAAGAAACATACATGGATAGTATATATATGTGTGTGATGCCACAATAACATTAAAAATTGAGATTTCATTACAGTGAAAGTGTCCCATAAATGCTCATGTACTTCCATGCTACTATCATACATTCAAGCTATGACGTACATCGTTAAGTTCTCCAAAAAAACACATACAAATAACATTCATACAATAAAATATAAGCCAAAGAATTATTTATCCAAGCGTATCCAGCATTAGCTGCCATCTATCCACTATTCATGGGCCTTCTGGTTCTTCAGTGCCATGTATCCTCTCTAGTACTGGCATGTGGCTGCCTACGAGATTAGGAAGCCTTCGAACGTCAGCTAATATGCTCTTAAATGTCTTCAAAGTAGCGAACTAACCTAGCATCTATTGCAACCAGAATTAGAAAAAAAAGAGCAAATATAACTAAGCTCTAGGGCATTTGGTCAAATTTAGACCAGCACACTTCACCTTAATTATTTCATTGAATAGGTGAATTTAATCAATTAAGCTGCAGTTTAAATGCTAAATCAAATCAGGTCTTCACCATATTTAATTAAACCAACTAATTTTCTTAATCATAAACCCCATAAAGAATCTCAATTGAAACTAAATTTGACCCATTCAATGAAACTAGATTTGGATTTTGAAAAATATCAATAGAGAGGTACAAATGATGTTGCGTGTATTACCAAGAAATCGGTGGGAAGAGTCATTGCCATGTGAGCAGGTCCAAGAGACCTCTACGGTTTTGCTTTGCCAACCGATCCAGACGGAGGCAGCGACAAGTGTGCACAGATAAGGGCTGCGAAGATGAGGCAAACTAAAGGAGAGGAGGCGGGGATCCAGGAGGTGGAGGGGAGGCGGGGCACAAGGAGAAGAGGAGAAGCCCAAGTAGAGGGAGTGAGGGAGAAGGAGAGAGATTAGGAATGGAATATGAAGAGATCGGGAAGGGAATTCTAAAGGACAAAAATGACAATAATGGAGGAGCCACTTAAAAATTTTCTGTCTGCATCTGGTTTCAGCGCTAAATTGAAATCAGAGATAGCACGAATCTAAAACAGATCGGACGGTGATGGGTTAAGCTCACCAGAAAGGTTTGGTGAGCCTAGCATACGCTAGCCTTACTCGACATAAATATTCCAACAGTTAAATTTCACGCAATTCAAGTATTGTTTAATAGTACATGAAGAATTTTTAATTCAAACCATCAAAATCTCATGTTACTTGATGTACGGTAAAACATACATCAACTCTCATTTTCATAGACAAGATATTTAGATAATATAGATTATATTTATAATGTTGAATTTTAAATGTCAGTTTTATATTTAAAAATTATCAAGATTGTCATAAAAAAAATGTTCAAATGATTATCTTCTATTTATTAAATGACGTTCAATAGGCTGATTTCTTTGAAAAATGTCACCTAGCAAACAGAGCCGATCAAATACTGCCGGGCTTTCAGAAAAAAAGAAGAAGAAGCAAACAGACAGCCGGAAACGTCGAGATGAAAATAATCTAGATCCGTTCCCTACTAAATAATCCGAACCCACGACCCGCAAATAAACAACATTGGAAGTTCGAACGACAGCACGATATTCCTAGTTGAATCTTGGGATAAGGCAAGAGAACAAGCACCTGCACTGAGCCTCTGAGGCTCTGAGCAAAACAAACCATGTCTCATGCTCTCTTCTCCGCTGCTACCGCAATAACCACCACCGCCCCTTTCACCTCTACCAGCTCCCCCCATCTCTCAAACCCGGCCAAGCTTACCGGCTCCTCTCTGAATGTACCACTGCGCGGCGCCTCTTGGAGATCCACGCCGCCGTACTCCGGTCGGGGATCGACCACCGCACTATCGTCAACTTCAGGCTCCAGAAATTGTACGCTTCTTTCGGTTGTCTCGAGAAAACTCTGATTCTCTTCAGACAAACCCCGGATCCCAATGTTTTCTTCTGGACGAATGCAATTCACGCCCATGCTTGCCAGGGCATCCGTTTTACCGCCCTTTTGCTTTTCGTTGAGATGCTCTCCTCCGACGCTACACCAAATGGTTTGTATCTTACATAGAATATATATTAGTTGGATATTTTAGTTATACGATATAATTTCTTCATGTTCATGTTTCTTGTTAGGTTTTACACTCTCCTCTGCACTTAAAGCCTGTCGCCTGTACCTAGGCAAGGCTGTACATGGCTATGCAATTAAGCAATCTCTCCACAAGGGGCCTTATGTTGCCACTGCCCTCCTTGACATGTATGCACGTGGAGGTGATGTAGAGGCTGCACGCTTTCTGTTTGATAAAATGCCGGAGCAACGTATTGTCTCTGTAACAGCAATGATCACGTGTTATGCTAAACAAGGTGACCTTGTTCAAGCACGTCATCTTTTTGACTCAACATCTGAGAAAGATCCTGTATGTTGGAATGCTATGATGGATGGGTATACACAGTATGGGAAACCAAATGAGGCAGTTATCTTGTTTCGTCAGATGCTAAAGTTGAATACTAGGCCTAATGTAGTGACAATTGTAATAGTTTTATCAGCGATAGCACAACTCGGCTGTGCCAGTTCAGGAAAATGGGTGCATTCTTTTATCAAAAATAAACATAACCGCATTGAGCTGAATAGCAGAGTAGGCACTGCTCTGATTGACATGTATTACAAATGCGGGAATTTAGAGGATGCTTGTTTGGTATTCAATGAAATCAAGGAGAAAGACATAGTTGTTTGGAATTCAATGATTGCTGGGTATGCAATGCATGGGCAGAGCCAAAAGGCACTTGAGTTGTTTGATATGTTGCGCTTCAATGGTCTTTGGCCTACTTATATCACATTTATCGGGGTCTTGAATGCTTGCAGCCATGCAGGATTAGTCGAACAGGGGCGTCGATTCTTTCATTTAATGGAGAAAGAGTATCAAATGGAACCCAAAATTGAGCATTATGGTTGTATGGTTGATCTATTAGGGCGTGCAGGGCTCATTGAAGAGGCTTATGATCTAATTCAAGACATGAAGAAAATTGAGCCAGACGCTGTTATGTGGAACTCCCTTCTCTCTTCTTGCCGACTACACAATAATATGTCGCTGGGCGAGCAAATTGCAAACCACGTAGTTAGCAAGGGAATTGCCAATTCTGGTACCTATGTCCTTTTGTCGAATATTTATGCAGCAGTCGGGAACTGGGAGAACGTGAATTGGGTGAGGCAATTAATGAAAGAAAGCGGTGTAGAAAAGGAGCCGGGATGTAGTGCCATAGAATTGGGAAACAAGGTTTTTGAATTTGTAGTTGGAGATAGAAGTCACACCAAGAGCAAGGAGATATATGCAATGTTGGATGAGTTGGGTGCTTTGATAAAGGCACACGGATATGTCCCCAATACAGACTTGGTGTTGCATGATTTGGAGGAGGCTGAGAAGGAGAAGGCTTTGGCGGTACATAGCGAGAGGTTAGCAGTTGCATTTGGGCTAATTAGCACTAAACCTAGGACGGAGATTAAAATTGTGAAGAATCTTAGGGTTTGTGTGGATTGCCACAACGCCTTCAAATTGATCGCCAAAGTTACTCGGAGAAAAATTGTTGTCAGAGATCGGAGTAGATTTCACCATTTCAGCGAGGGAGCATGCTCCTGTGGTGATTATTGGTGAAATCTATATTGCATGGATACAAGTATAGGTATTGTATCGTATTACAGTGATACGGCAATTTTTAACACACTATGGGTACCGGACGATACGATACGGGTATCGATACAACAATACAATACGAATCGGATACGGAATCATATATAAAGTATCGGGGTAACATAGGGTGAAATTGTATAATGCTTTTCTTTTTTGAAAACTTTAGCGGTGGCTGCCAAGTATGTACAACGATTTTCATTGTTACGTTGTCATACCTGAAGCTTAGAATAGATATTTGATGAAAAATTTCTTGTTTATTCAGAATACCATAAGATCAGCATAGCCCTCTGCCAGGTTAAGGCAAGTGCCCAGATCTCAAAAACAATTAAGATATAACTAACATTAATAAATGCAGTAAGTAACATATATAATTGCGTAGTACATGATAAAGTACATGAAAAATAGTTTTCACAATAGAATACTACGAAGAGAAATTACAGTACTATCTGGAAATCTTTAGCTTCTGGTTTTTGTGCATGACGATGGGTAACCTCTCTTTTATCAGATTAGGATCTCCATATGCTGCTGGGTCAGCTAGGTAACCTTTCTGCACAATATTGAATGAGCCAACTTAGAACCATTTTTAATGAAAAAATACTTCTGCAGAGGTTGGTACTTGGTAGTGTATTTACCAAGAATCTGGGGGATATTTAAGCCTACTTTAGCTTGTCATTTGGTTTTTGGGTTCCATAACCTGCTGCTGAGCCTCTTCATAATTGTACAATGCAAAAAAATAATAATAATAACCAGTTCAAAGAGCAACAAACTTACTGCAGATAAAACATTGATGGGTGATTCTCTCCAGTTGATTTCCCGAATGATAAGAGGTTCATCTTTGGTTTCATCAAAAGCACAATAAATTCTAGTATCTCTCAACCTCATTAGCACACCATCAACTCTAAGCTATAAAAACAAAGCCAGTCAGAGATAAAATAAATGAATATTTAGGAAAAAAATAAAAGGCTAACAAATGTTGATATTAAGCTTACCCAGAACCGCAATAAAAGGAACCAACAACTTGGCATCACTCTCTGCGTAGATGTGAATATAAACAAGGCATTAGAATAAAAAATGATTTCCATGAACAGGATGAAAAAAATAAAATTGAAATTATAACAAAGATTAAAACTGACCACTTTAACAGTTAACAGAGAAACTCCATTGTCAGCCAACTCATCTTCGTACAGAACCACCTACATTGAGTTGTACAGCAGTCGTTACCAACCAACAAAAAAGGGCCCCTATATTTGCCACGCAATACCTCCATTTTTATTACTTGTTTGTTTGTTTTACCTCATCATAGAAAAGAATAGGTTCTGTTTGTGATGAAAGAGCAGCTAGGTTAATTTGCTCATCAGTATCCTCCCAGCACACGCCAAGACAACTGTCTTCTAATTTTGCCTGCATAGAAATGCCATCAGAACTGTGCAAAAGCACCTTATAATCTAAAGCGAACTTCATTTTATTCTCCTACTTAACTGCTAAACAACACACCCTAGTTTATAAGTATAATGAAAGCCCCCCACAAAACCACCAGAAACATCACACGCCTCTACAACATTAGCAAAATATTGTCAGCTCCCCACAGTACCTCAGTACATTCTTACATTGCTGTACCTTTTTTGATAAGCATGCCTATATAAAGGATGTGCATTGTACCCTTATAAGTAACTATCCAAAGGTGAAGATTTATTTAAGATTATAAAATGATTGTACTGTCCATATGTAATTCAACTTTATTGCACCTTTATTGATTATCTTTCCTGAATTACTGTTGAGACTTGATAGAGAACAAATAAAAGCGAAGAGAGGCGATTTTCGCGTATCATAGTTCAATACATGAATTGACATCGTATTGACAGAATGCTCTTTCATCCACAATATGTGCATATCATAGGTTTTGCAGATTGCATAATAGATTCTGCCTATAATTTTTTGCAATAGAAAAAATTCTGCCTTTCACTTAAATCACAGAATACAACTTTAACATCACAAAGCAATGAGAAATTAAACCTTTGGGGTGTTGTGTTCTCTAGCCTCACTGCCGCAGTATGGTGTAGTGAATGTGTAGTCATAGTCAAGGACAACCTGCTCCGAAGGTTTACTGTACCAAAATACCAGACCAATGTATTATCAGATGTAATAGTACAAGATACTTTGCATAGAAGTTCTTTCTAACCTATAAAATTGGAAAGCATATGTCAGAAAAAACTTTAAAAATGGTAAGTGCAAGAAAACCATCTGAATTTCCATTGAGCTGCTGCTGGGACCTCAACCGGTGGCAATGCCTCCTCCTTCCATCCCTTGAGAGCATCTAGTGCATTGAAATGAAGTTTTGTACCAGTTGGTCTGTGCACAAGAATCAGAGAGCTCTCTCCAAAAACCATTTCCGGTAAATGTGTTGTCTTAAGTGTTTCTTCCCATCTGAATTAAAACAGTTAACCATAAGTTTAGGTCAGACACCAACCTTTATATCCCCTTGAAACCAATAAAAACTACCAACAGAAAGGAGCTTTGCACATGTAATGGCTTAAGCAAATTTATAAGACTGCAAAAACTTTAGGAAAATCAATAAAGAAAAAAATGTGGGGCTGACAATTCACTCCGGCATAAAGGTAGACCTTTTAAATCTTATATTGATACACCGCACTAATGCCTAGTCTGCAAATTCCTCCGAAAAATAATGATGGGTACATCGGAAATTAACCCAACTTAAAAATTACCAAACCAAAACTTTCAGCTGAAACCAGCTACTCGATCACTAATGATCCATAGGACTCACTCAATACTCAAGACCCTCTAATTCCACCAAAGAAGACGAAATTCGACTTAAAAGGGCATACTGTTTTCTTTTTCTTTTTCTTTTTCTTTGTTTTTGATCAAGAGGAGGGCATACTGTTGAACAGCGGAGGAGTTGAGAATGGGGCCATTGAAGGATTCGATGTGCCAGCCCTTTAATCGTACCCCAATTCTTCCGTCGGGAAGCGCCTCCGCTCCAGCCGCCTTTAGGTCGCTCTCCGCCGCACCGCTCCAACCCGCCATCTCTCTCTCTTCCCCGTCTCCGTCTCTTTCTCTCCCCTCTCTCTATCTGTGGACAGCGCTTGCACCGAGGATCGAGGCCGGGTTCAATGCCACTCTTTAACTGGGCCAGGCAGGCTTTAGAAGTAAAAAGTCTTTTAATAACGGGCCATGGAAACTTCGGGGCGCAATTTAAACCCAGAGCGCTGAGCGCTGTTTATAGATAATTTTAAATTTAATCTCCAAGCATATTTTAATATTCCGAGCACATTTTAATATATTATAGATATTATGTTTAATAGTTTGGATTGATTGTATAGACTTTGAAAATTATAAAACCGAATTGTTGTAAAATATTGTAACTTACAAATATTGTATATGAATCTCTCCTCATATATCATATAATTTAATATATATTATGAATAAATTATGTTATTCATCATTATAATTAGATACATAATATGAACGTTAATATATTTTCATAATTTTTTTATATTTTTTTAATAAATATCTAATCAGATACGGATGTATCTGAAAAATTAAAAAAATATGAATATAATTTTACGCTATCCGCTCCTTGTCCGCTCCATTTCCACGCCTACCACGACTAGACTTCAAAATTGCGTGCGACAAAACGTAATTTTCAACCATTCTATTGTTTCGGAATTCGCATAATATGTATCTCTACATTTTACTACCAAGATTTATAAAAATAAACGGATATCTACATTTTTTTTCTTCTTAAAATTATCTGCAAAGAACCAAACTCTCACAGGTGCTGCAATTGGTGTGATGACAATTGACACGACAAGTTTTTCTGAATCCAGTTTAAAAAATCGGCAAGACAAAATTTCATGAATAGAACTAGGGTGTGATGTGCTCACCAAACTCTTTGGTGAGCACAACTCTACATAAACTATTGGATTCACTTCAAACGAGATTAATCCAACCGTTGAAACCGATGTACTTTACGAGTGATGGGCGTACATGCAAAATTTTGAATTTTTTGAATTCATTTAGTCTCAAGTCAAGTGGTCAAAATTGAGAATTTTTTGAATGCATTAAAACAACTTCATTTTGGATCATTCATTTTTCATCAATTTTGACCACTTGACTTGAGACTAAATGAATTCAAAAAATTCAAAATTTTGCATGTACATGCATCACTCGTAAAGTACATCGGTTTCAACGGTTGGATTAATCTCGTTTGAAGTGAATCCGATAGTTTATGTAGAGTTGTGCTCACCAAAGAGTTTGGTGAGCACATCACACCCTAGTTCTACTCAAATTTCATTATTGTTTGTTATCCGTCCGATTAATATTAGTAGACGGTTCATATCTAAATCCGGCCTTTTATTTTCAAATGATTTGAATTAAATAAAATAAAATTGTGCAATTTGGATTGAGTTTGAGTAGGAGCAGTATCCGTGCGTCGTAAATCTCATATCCACTTTAATTTTGAACACTTATTATAATTTTTGAAATTAAAGGGTTTGAAATAAAATGGTATATTTGTTAATTTAATTTTTTAAATAATTAAAAAATATTAATTAAATAAAATGAGATATTGGATAAAATGTTAATATTTTATGGAGATATTAGATATTATGATTTTTTTATGGGCAAATTGGTTATGATGAGGACCAACTAAAATTCAAATTGTCTCAAATTTAATACACGACCTATCTAAATAATTGAAAAAAAAATATTTACAGTTCTAATTTTTAAGTTTTTTTTTATATAGAGATCTTACATATATGAACTTTCATTTAATGTCTATAAAGAATCCTCATTCGGATTTGAAACCCACAATATCCCACACGTGTTGTTCTTTGTCACTAGATCAAAGACTGATTCTTCTAAATTTTTAAGTTTGAATAATACTTTTTTAGATATCTAAGTAAATATACCACAAAGTAATTAGATGTAAGTTACAATTATCCACAAAATTAATACCAAAAATATTCCTCAAATTAGGCCTATGGTCTTCTAAGATGCACTTCCCTTTGTTGGAAAAAAAAAATATTCCTGAAATCACTTCAATTGCATATTAATTTGGTAAATTACACAAACATTGTTCTCAAATATCACTCTACTCTGCATTCAAATCAAACAAAGTTAATTGTATGGCGTCATATCATTTAATTATAGAAGAATAAATTAGTTTACATCAGTGGTCCCTCCTATTTTTTTTCATCCATCTTAAATTGGAAAGTGACAACAGAGATCAAAAGGTTACTAAGTGGAATTTCAGTGGATCAAAATGACAACTGCAAAATGTAAATGTCAGATACCCACGAAGAATTATTGTACAGTACTTTGCAACATTTGTGCAATTTACTAGCAAAATAACTGAAAGAATGGTAGCTAGCTAGGCACCTTTCTTCTACCAAGCAGTCTTCTGAAACTACCACACTATACATGCTACTCACTTTCCAAAGACCTAATTTTCAAACTCCTGTTTCTTTTCCACTCCTCCATCTTGACATTCAAAACCCAACTGAAAGCACGATGCCCCGCTGCATGCGTATTCACGCTTTCATTCCGTTTCTCGCATGGATCTGCGGCATGTAACCATTTTTTTCTCTGCTTGCTATTACTTGGACATCTTTTTTTTTTTATTCTGGATATTTTATTGTTCTTTTTTCTTTCTTTTTCAATACTTGAAGTGCAGTTGCTCTGATCATAAGATATGGATATTATGCGGATAGACGGATTGTGATAGGACCCAGCACATCAAGGTTAATAGAGATAAACTCATTTTTGGTTAAGGCAATTGAGGTTAAAGGTGATCCTAAAAAAGGGTTGCTCTTGCATGGCTTCAAAAACATGCCTGACCTCACTTCAGAGACTCATCTGACAGTATCAAATCAACTTTATCTAGATGGATATGGAAGAAAGGTACTTTTTAGTTGCAAAAAAAAAAAAAATGGTCCCGTTCCTTTGTATGAAATTGCTGCATTTCATTAACTGAAATTTGTTATGTTTTGTATTTAGGGATTTTTCATGTGGTTTAACAAGGGATCAAAGCTACAAATGTATTGGAATGTGGAAGGGGGTAATAGAAGGTATCAGGACATGCTTGTTCTTCTAATAAAGGGTACTTGTTTTTGGATTCTCGTGTTGGATTATTTTTCTTTACATTTCACCTTTCAACGCTGCAGCATCTCTGAACGTAACTTTTGTTTCTGAATTTTCTTTCAAAGGTGAACAAAATGCTGATGCGTCACAGCGATTTTACCGTGTCAGTGCCCGACTTGTTGGCCTATCTGATAATGGTAAGTGCACAATTTAAGACTTTTTAGAGAAATTGATTGGTTATCAATATCAGCTTAATTAAATAATCATAATTCCGTTTAATGGTATGTAGTTTGAACTTTTAATTAACATGTTTAAATATACGTAGGGGGTAAGAGGGCTGAGTATACTGTGCCAGATGATGATAATTATTACTTTGCGGTTGTTAACCTAAGCCCACGGAACATGATAACCACGCTGAAAGTTAATGCCACATCGAAAACTTACAACACGAGTAAAGCAATTAGCATATGTTCGACTATTGACGGGCCATGTAGGCTTGATTTTTCCTTCCCGTCAACTCGCTATTTTGTTCTCACCACAGCGGATGCTAATAATGTAAGTTCTCCAAATTAAGGAATCAACCAAGATCTTTTTAATTTCTCCTCGTGTTGTTACTACAGATTGTTGAATGAATTTAGTGCTGGTTTCTTGTGAATTTTTTTTCAGGAAAGTACGGCAGTATGGAATATTGAGATTCAGTTCATTGCAAGATTAATTGCATATCTCATGATCACAGGTACAACCATCAGAATTCTTCCTTTCTTCCTCTTTGTACGCATTGTCTTTTTGCCAAGACAGAGAAAAAGGCACGAAGACAATGAAAGTCTTAGAAACAAATTTAATTTAATTTACTAATACATGCTGCTGCTGCTGCTAAATAATTAAGTACTACCATTCATTTTTTTTTTTTTCACTTTTGACAAGACGAACCTACAATTTCTTTACCCACATTTCAGATCATTTAATTTTACATTATGACAAATGTCTTATAACATTTGGGGCAATAACTTGAGAGCATACATGCAAATTAACACTGTTTTAATTTGCTATGAACAGCATTTGTTGGTGTTGTTATATATCTAATAACGAAGAACCTTGGAGCTTGGGATCATGTGCCAGATACAACTGAACAGCAAGGATCTGCTGTAACAGAGAGAGAAACAGACCCAATACTACCAAGGAAAGAGATACCATGCATCTATGGTACAACCGAAGACACACCTGAGTCGAGCATATGCTGCTCTGGAGAAGATTTATATGATGGGAAGATTTGTGTGATTTGTTATGAAGGAAAACGTGATTGCTTCTTTATCCCTTGTGGGCACAGTGTGACATGTTTCTCTTGTGGTCAGAGGTATGTAATTCAGATTAGTTTGTTCAATTCCCTTCATATATGACTATAAAGAGTGAGGCTATGGTGCTATGCATAGCACCAATGGCTAGTGTACTACGGCTCAATATGGTACTTTTTAAAATCCTAACGGTCGATCCGACCGTTCAATGTGATAACCATATGAATATGTACTTGCAAACTAAATTTTATATTTTTTCGAATTTTTTTACTATTTTTTCAGATAGGTAGAAAAATCAGTGTTTTTTGAAAATTCTGGACCATCAAAATTCTATCTATCTGGAAAAAATAGTAAAAAAATTCAAAAAAATATAAAATTTAGTTTGCAAGTACATATTCATATGGTTATCACATTGAACGGTCGGATCGACCGTTAAGATTTTAAAAAATACCATATTGAGCCGTAGTACACTAGCCATCCGTGCTATGCGTAGCACCATAGCCTCACTCGACTATAAATTCTCTGTAATTTGAGAGAGAGAGAGACCGCACTTAAAAGTTAAAAGTTAAAACAAAAGGAGAATGTTAGACAATGTTTAAAGTGTTTTTAGGATGCAACGGAGTTTGATCGAAATTGTGATTTTATAATTTTTTTAATGATTCACAGGATAATGGAGGAGGATAACAAGGTGTGTCCAATTTGTAGAAGGCTTATACACAAGCTAAGAAGATTGTCGGGTTCTGTAAACGAACTCTAGTTAATGGGTTTTTACATTTGTGCTATGATCATGAGCAGAGCTCAAGTATTTGAGTTATATATATATATATCACTGATTATTACTAGTATTACTATTACACCTCTTTTGCTGAAATGCAGAATTAATTTGCTATTTTGAAAAGGTTATATCATATCATGATGTTGCGAATTTTAATCTTTCCCATTTCTTTTTTTTATTACTCCATCCAATCAGGTGTATCGTATGAATTTAATATTTTGTGTGACCTTTCATGTTGAAACTTGAAACTGAATAATAGTTTATTTCTCGTTCCATACGTAGAAAATATAGTTTCAGCCATCAATACGGGCGGATCGTGAGGGGACAAAATCTCTATTCTAATTCTAAATTTAACCAAAATTACATATCAAAATTCAAGAGGAGCACAAAAAAAATTCAGAGAATGGCAAAATTGGTCCGGGCCTATAGATCTTTATGAAATTTCAAAATTCAGAAAAAGCAGTTGCCCCTGATTCCACTGAGTGCGTATCCTCTAAGATATCTCAACTTTTGCATGACTGACGTGTCCGGTGCCTATTGGGGATAGCGCAGGGGGCCAGTATTATTTGTGCTTAGAGGTTCGTGCAGAACTTATTTGAATGGTTGCGATTTTCCATAAAGTCACGCAAAGTTTGAGATATCTCAGAGGATGCGAATTTGGTTCCACTTGGGTCTGCCCCTGCTTATAGGTGTAGTAGTGTGCCCGGAAATTATACAATTATTGAGTTTTTGATGAGGTCCCTAAAACTATTATAAACTGTAAAATTTTATTTCGAATTAATATTTCTATACTTTAAATGTGTACATTTCTCTGTCCATGCATCGATTTGAGGTGTGTTTAAAAAAAAAAATGCTTTTCACATTTTTGCGAACAAAATCAGTTCAATACTGAATATTTTTTGCAACTAGTTTTCTTGTTGTTTAGTTTTGTTTTGCAATTTAGACATCAAAATATATAGAATTGTGTTTAATATAATATAAAAAATAATATACATGTCTTGCTTTTAGTATGATATTGTGATATGAAAAAAATAATATAATTGATATTAATTGTGTATTATTATGTAAAATAAATAACGTATATCATATTTTTTTTAGATATTAAAATTATAATGCCTTCGTTTGCTATTATTTTATACATTTTTTAAGTATTGAGGATTTTTAGTGTGATATACTTTTTTATGTTTCTCAATAATTTATCCATATGCATTTTATTTGAGGTTAATAAGATAATCTAGAGATCAAGAAAGATGATTATAAAACTTTTAATTTGTTCTGTTTATAGGTTTTAGACTCAATATAAATTATTTTTTCAGATGTTTGACATTGATCAAATTGTATAAAAGACCCGAGACATTGTATACCCTATTTTTAGTAGATTTTTAATTCTATAGCAATAATATATATTTCAAGATTTTTAATATTGACTAGTCGATTTACAAAAAATGTACTTAGAACATAAGGCTTACAATTGGATTTATTAGTTAGTACTTAATTTTGTGTGTGTTTGGAAACAGGTTAAGGTTTGGCAATAATTTATGAATTTGGTAAAGGCCAATAAAATTTTGTTACAAGTTGGTATATGCTTGTTGGGCAAAAATTTGGTAATTTGCTATAATAAAAGGATGTGTATTTTTGTACTTGTTATGTTTATTAATTTTTGTTTGTATTTATTATGTTTATTAATCGTTGGTTTTATTTATAAATAAAGATTTTCCGCAACTAATTTCACATTACAACCGAACACTCATTTCAGTAAATTCTCATAATACTTTCCGTGCATATCCGTACTCATGAGTTCTCACTTTTTCAAAAATGGATTTCCATCTCATCAAATCTCATCCCGTATAATCCTGTGATGACAAACGAACATACCCTTAATCTGTCACTAGAATGAGTCCATATCCTCCGAGGTAATAGAATATTTCTGTTTTTGAAATGCACAGACTGCGGATTATGATCGGATGGTCCCGATCTAAACAGAAATATTCTGTAACCTTACTGATATGAATTCGGTGTGAGGATCCAGGCTTTTGCGGCCCGTTACATCAGAATTCAATTCTTCACCCAGAATCACCCGGCCCAAAACATGAAAACTCCCGTCCAACGAATACTTCATGCTGAGTCATCGCCAATGCACTCAACAGCCTTCACTCGCCACCACCTCTTCGCATCATAACCTAAACCTCTCTCGTATTTTGCCTCTCCCGCCGCAACCCGCTCTTTCACAAGCGCAAGCGCGCACACACACACTCGCAATGCACTCAACAGCCTTCACTCGCCACCACCTCTTCACCCCACCACCATGCCTCTCCGCCCGCCACCACCCCTCTCTCCGGCGTGCCTCTACTGTCCGCATGGCTCTTCGTGAAGACGGTCCCACAGTGGCTGTCGTCGGCGTCACCGGTGCTGTAGGTCAAGAGTTCCTCGAAGTACTCTCCCAGCGAGACTTCCCATATAATTCACTCAAGCTCCTCGCAAGTCGTCGATCCGCTGGAAAGCAGCTCCCTTTTCAAGGGAAGACCTACACGGTAGAGGAGCTCGTGCCGGAGAGCTTTGATGGGGTTGATATAGCATTGTTTAGTGCAGGAGGAGGGATTAGTAGAGAGTTGGGACCTATTGCAGCGGATAAGGGAGCAATTGTGGTGGATAACAGCTCGGCCTTCAGAATGGATCCAGGGGTCCCACTTGTTATACCAGAGGTGAATCCCGAGGCGATGAGTCATATTAGGCTCAAAGGGAGGAATGGTAAGGGGGCGATCATTGCTAACCCGAATTGTTCCACAATTATTTGCTTGATGGGGGTGACTCCACTTCATCGACATGCAAAGGTTCATAATTCTATTAATTGGTGGCAAAATTTATTGGCTGAGTTTTTTTGCTGCGAGAAAAATGTTGTCATTAGGGGCGGATTTTAAGTTAGCGGGGTGGCTTAGTGGCTAAGCCACCGTATGATTTTAAAATTTTAATTATGTATATTGAAATTTAATTGAATTCTATTTTTTTAACATTTTATATAGTCCAGCCTCCCTCATAAAATATCAAATATTACCCGTAGTCTAACCAAGAGCCCTATTTTGTGATTTTGTGATGGTGAAGACTTGGGTTCAATTCCCACCTATCGTATATTGTGCATTTTAAATTTCAGACCTCCCTATCAAGATTTTCTAGTTCCACCTCTGTTGTCATACAAATTATAAATAATTGCAGTCATAAATGGAGAACTTAAACCTATAATTTGATCCAAATTTGCCCATGTCATTTGAATGCTTTCTAGTTTCTGTTTATATCATCTCTGCTGGAGGATCATATAACTCAGCAAATTTGTTGATCATACGGCGCAGTTGTGTCACTCAGTCAGAAAACAGTTAACAGAAATGTTTTACAAGAATCTGGTCACAAACAAGACTGTCTGTATTGTTGACCAACTTTAATATTGAATGAAGAAAGCTATTTTGCTCAAACATAATTTTAATATACTTTTTGCTACCTATGCATTTCAGGTTGTAAGAATGGTTGTCAGTACATACCAAGCTGCTAGTGGGGCAGGTGCAGCTGCAATGGAGGAGCTAAAGCTGCAGACCCGTGAGGTATTTGCTTTCGTATTTATGTATACTTTCTGTTACTCTTTAGACACTCTTCATCTTGTGACAGTTAATAATAATATGGGCTCTACACCCTTTCTTTCAAAAACAAAACAAAAGGACACTCTTCATCTGTCTTTCCTCCTCCTGAGGATACTAATGCAAAAGTCCTGCATTTTGTGCCATGTGTCTTCAACTTTACAATCATGTTTGTTCTTATTTTTATTTTTTTCCTGCTTTCTTTCCTTAGGTATTAGATGGCAAAGAACCGACATGTAAAATCTTCAAGAAACAGGTCTCTCTCTCTCTCTCTCATCATTCCTAGATTTGCAGTTAGGTGTGATTTCTGACTGCTTAATACTTCTATTATAGTACGCCTTCAATGTATTCTCACATAATTCGTCGGTTCTTCCGAATGGATACAATGAGGAAGAGATGAAGTTGGTCAAGGAAACTCGCAAAATCTGGGTAAAATTGCCTGATCTTCCTTTCTTCTATTTTTGCTTAGAAAATATTACTACTTTATTACACTAAGAGCTGTGGTGTGTGAGGCCTAATTACACTTCTAAATGAAACACGTTGTAGAATAATGATGAAGTGAAGGTCACGGCAACATGCATGCGAGTGGCTACCATGCGCGCCCATGGCGAAAGCATTAATCTTCAGTTCGAAAATCCACTTGATGAGGTTAAAATTCAGTATTCAGCACACAACCAAATGTTTATTTGAGGTTAATCTTCTACTTTTTAAGCAAGGCTAGAATGTTGAAATGTTTTATTATTATTATTATTATTATTGAATAGGAAACTGCAAGGCAGATACTACGGAAAGCTCCTGGTGTTGTAATTATTGACGACCGTGAGTTAAACGACTTCCCAACACCTTTGGGGGTACTCTCTCTCTCTCTCTCTCTCGGTGTGTCAAAAGTGGACCTTTGATTTTAAAATTGTATTCATGTTGTCAATATAGGTATCAAACAAAGATGATGTTGCAGTGGGAAGAATTCGTCAGGACATTTCGCAAGATGATAACCGAGGGTAAGTTGCATCATAGCTATATCTCTATATATTTTGCAGAAAGCAGTTCTATAATCTAATTTTGTGGTTATTTTTTATCACATTCAAATGCATTATCATATTTGAAATTCTATTGGTAGGTTGGATCTGTGGATCTGTGGTGATCAGATACGCAAAGGAGCTGCACTTAACGCAGTACAGATTGCTGAATTGTTACTTTAACCAAAAGTTTGTTCTGAATCCATTATCGAATGTAAGAATTAACAATTAATTTATCAGGGTTAGCTATTTAACTGCCGTATTCACAAATAAGAGGAATAAAGAGGGTGTAAGAGGGATGCCCTTTAATTTTGGTAGCTGGTAACTTAGGTTGTTCTCTCTCAGTGGTTTATGAACTAATTTTTGTTCAAATTTTGAAACTTTGGTTTAGTAGGTAAACTATTTTTGGTCAGTGTTGTCAATAGGATTTGGATGTGTTTGTTTGCTACCTATCAGATTTATTTGTATGTTTTAAATCGTTTGAGATGGTGTCGAACAAAATGTGGCTCCATGAGTTGATACCATCTCAAACCTTCCCTGTGGGCCCACAGAATGTTACGTTTTTCGTGAACATTTTATCGCATAACCATTCTAGTTGATACTAGAATGGTTATAGAGTAGAACTAGGGTGTTCTTAAGCTCACCAAGTTCTTTTGTGAGCTTAATTCAAAAACCTATTGAATTAGCTTCAAACGATGCATCCAAACCGTTGAAACCGATCTACTTCACGAGTACATGTCAATTTATAAATTTCGAACTAATTTAGTATAAAGGCAAGCAGTAAAAAAAAAAAAGATGGTTTATAAGTTAATTTTAATGTGTTCATTTTTCATCATTTTTTGACCGCTTGACTTTATACTAAATTAGTTTGAAAATTTATAAATTTGACATGTAAACTCATCACTCGTGAAGTAGATTGGTTTCAACAGTTTGGATGCGTTGCTTGAAACTAATCCGATAAATTTTTGAGTTAAGCTCAAAAGAGACTTGGTGAGCTTAAAGAACACCCTAGTTCATACTCATGGTTATATACTTGAATGGTATTTCTCTTGAGGCTTGAAAGAGCTGAATAACTGATAACTCGGTCATCCGCAATAGTGGGTTTCCGCAAGTACAGAAATAAAAAGTTGTTAAAGCAGAAGTGTAGAACAAGATGCCAACGAGTGAGAAAATCTGGACTTTTAGCAATGAAATTCAGAGTTTGAAGTTGTGTAGGTGGGTGTGGTTTAAAACAGCCGAGAAGTTGCCCAAAATTCAGGCAGAATTTTGTGTTAAGCCTTGAAAAACATCCATTTCTTCAATTTTTTCTTTATTCTCTCTCTCTATAAGAGATAATTAAGGTAAATTGACTGCTGCCATTTAGAAAAAAAATGCAACATTTAAATACGTACTTCACTATACCCTCAGCTACCCAAGTTTTACTGGCATCGAGATCAGGAGCCCTTAACATGCAAACAAGTTATAAAAGAATTTCGATACGTACATATTTCAGGCTCTTTTTTGCTTAAAATATGATGTTTTAAGCTCATCAAACTATTAGAACCAATATACTTAACGAGTGATGACTTTACATACAAAATTTATAAATTTTCAAATTAACTTGGTATAAAGTCGAGTGGTTAAAAATTAAAATTAATTTATAAACATATTTTTACTATTTGACTTCATACTAAATTAATCTAAAAATATATAAGTTTGTATATAAATGCATTACAAAGTATATCACTTTCAATGATTTGAATTAGTCATTTGAGACAAATCTAATAAATTAGAATAAGGTCCATCAAGAAACTTGATGAGCTTAAATGATGAGCTTAAAGAACACCCTATTCTACTCTCGACAAAACTAACTATAAAAGTTATAAAAACACCGTGCAAACCTCGTGAAGAAAAAGACCTTCAAATTCTTCATTTGAATTGTAAAAGTTAAAATACAAATATGAAAAATAAGGTTGTGTTAACTTGTGATGCCCAAAAATTGTCACACTGAAATCGTCCTCTTATAAGAATAGAAAAACGCGTATTTGTTGGCAAAAGAAGGAAAAATAGTTGGTGTTAGAAAGGACCTACTCACCATCCAATGTTAGAACGAATTTATAATTATATGGGAAAGAAAGATGGCTAGAAGTCCACCTTTTGAGTTAATACCAGTTCATACAACACAACAACAGTAAACCAGTATCAGACCATATTATGACAGGATCTGTCCCTGATCTACATTCAAAACATGAAATTAGTTACTGCTCAAGAAGCTAGAGAAATAAATTTCAACACGGTAATCAGTTGCTACTTACTACCAAACAGGTATCATTGCAATCTCAAGAAAGGACTGACTTTAATAATTAAGGCTTATAAAAGGAGCGTAAACAGCATAGTTCAACAAACATCTACAAAATGCATCTCAACACAAGTAAAACCAAAAATACCAAGAATTTCAGAAGCAAAAGGGGAAAAGGCAGCACTGATCCTAAAGCGACAAATAACACTAACATCATCCTAATAAAGGCACATCAACCTTTGTATGCCATTTACAAAAAAGCTAGCTCCATGCAAGAAGCCATCTATTCTTTCTTTTTGAAATGTGGATTGAGAAGCTTCGTAACTTCAAGTAAACCCACTTGTTCTTTGCCAAATATTTTCTTCAACTTCTCATCACATAATATTATCTTCTTGTTGTTTGGATCCTTAGAAAATTAGAAAAAAGAAGAAGAAGAAGATAACTTAAGAGGTGAAATGTCAAATTTTCAATGATTGCATGGTGATCATAACATAAAACAGCTTTGATTATAATATCTATTGCTAGTGAGATAATACATGAGTCACCCCTTGTTAAGAAAAAAGACTGCAACTTAGCTTGTACTAAGCTGTGTTTCAAATTTTAAATCAAGAAACAAAAAAAAAAACCAAATTCTTGTCCTGTCAAGAAAATATCCAACATATAGTCATATACTAATTAAAGTTTTGATGCCTAGTTGTAAAATAATTTATCTTTCTATACATACCTTATTTTGCAATAATTTCGTTCTGAACTAATACGGTGCATTCCCTTCAATTTATTCAAATTAAATGGCAGCACAATGATGGCATGAAACCAGATGCAACCACCTCCAAAACAGATAAACTTTGTCCAACTATAAGAAAGCAGAAACACAAACATACGCCACAAGACTTGACACCTATTCCCATTGACTGAAACAGAAACATTACTCGATAATAAAAACCCTAGACAAACCTAATAATAACAATAACAAAAAAACCAATCTAGCCCGAAGAGATATATTTTACAAGAGTCCGAATCTGCTGCGATTCCGAGAGGGATCGCAGATCCTGAAGTTCCGAGATCAATGGTTCAAACTTTTCCGTGCGCGGATCTCGGAAACGTTCTCGGAAAAGTAAATTTTCATGCTGAGATCGGGATCGCAGGGTCCTGTGATTCCCGAGAATCACAGCAGATTTATTTTCATTTTACAAACCCTAGACGAAACATAATTGCCAATACCAAATCTAGATAACAAAAAAATTGGACAGAGTAATCTATACCTGAAGCTCGTGTTCTTTAATGTAGGCCCATACATGCTTAAGCGCCTGAGTGCGAGATATCTCAGGCACCCCCACGATTACTTGGAGTTCAGGAGTTATCGGTGTTGGTTTCATTATCCCTCTCGGCTGCCTCGGCGCTGGTGTATCCTTAGCTGAGACAGCAGCTCGTACGGATAGGAGAGACAACTGGCAGCGGCGGATTGGGAAGCGGATTGAGGTAGAGATCGTGACGGGAGGGAGAGAGGCGGGAGGAGGAGGAGAGAAGGGGGAGGAGAGGCAGAGCGGAGATAGAGCCGCCATTGGATTTGGGTTTGTTTTGTTGGGTTTTGCGCTTTGGCAAATGGATGAGAATTGACAGAACCCTTCAGTACAGTAGGCTTCGTGTTTTCTCACTAGTGTTAGTGTCCGAGCATTTTTAAATTCAAATGACCGAATTATCCTTAGCTGTTTAGGTTCTCGGCTTTTTCTGGAAAAATAGATCTAGTAAATCTACTTTTTAATTTTTTAATAACAAAAATTATAAAATTTATATATCAAGATAAAATGTTTATATGTGATCGATTTTATTTTCTCCATACAAAAAAATATTACTTGATTTTAATTTTATATAAATCAATAAGTTGAAAAAGTAACGTCTAGAATTTATCTACTTCGGTCTATTTTGTAAGCTCTTGATACTAATCAAATAAAATCAATATGTCATGATCTTTTATATGTGCATAGAGAAAAATGATATAGATCATATCTAATGATATTATTTTGACATTTTAAATTTAAATTTTAAATTATTGTAGTTTTAAAAATGAAGGTATGATGGAGATACAAAAAATAGAAGCATTTGAACTCTCTTCAAATAAATTTTATAAACAAATTTTGCATACAGATATTTTTTTAAGCAAAAAGATATGTACAATAACAACTAATATAATAAGTCATGCAATAATTTGCAACAGAGAAATACAAAAATAATCATATGATTTTAAAAGTTTTTACGTCTTAGACAAATCAACCACAATCGTTTTTAAATAAGAAGAGAATTAGGAAAGGATGGAATATATGAGATCTCGTATCATAATAAATGATAAGAGAAAAATAAAATTAGACAGCAATACAGCATTAATATATACATAATGTGGTGTGGTTAAACATTTTAAAAATCTAACTATTTTATAAATAGAGTGAGACTATGGTACTATACATAGCGTATATTGATTGGTACTTTGAATCAATATTTTCGTTTTTAAAATTCAAACGATCAATTTGAACCATTCAACATGGTCTTGTTACTAATTTTTTTTTCAAGTCCAGATAAGTTTTTTTATATTTCAGTCCTTATAATCCCAATAATACCCTCTAACCATGATGACTTTTTCCTTCTTTTTAGATTATTTAATGCATTCTTTCACAACCGATTGCATCAAGTTGAACTTGCCATCCATCCGTCTAACTAAAAAAAAAATCCTAAATTTATTATCCATTATAGACTTTATCGTCTCATTAGAGTGAGGCTATGGTACCACACATAGCGCGGATTGGTCCGTATTACGGGTTAATATTTTTGTTTTCAAAATTCTAACGGTCGATCCGAACAGCTTAACATGGTCTTCATATGAATATGTACTTGTAAACTAAATTTTTTATTTTTCAGAATTTTATTACTATTGTTTTAGATGTGTAGAAAATTAATGTTTTTGGATTGTCCAAAATTTTCAAATCAAGTGATTTTCTACCTATCTAAAGAAATAGTAAAAAAAAATCTACTCATGTTGAATGGTTCGGATCGATAATAGAACATTCAGACATAAAATTTAAGTTCATAGCTCGGACCAATATGCGCTATGCAAAGTATCATAGCCTCACTCATCTCATTAACTGCAGCTTGAAATTTATCACTAAGTTATTAGCTGTCAACAGTGATGGATAGCTTTATTGATAATTCTCAACTGCTTTGGTAAAAAATAAACTTACCACTGATAATATTGCATGTGCCCATGCAATTTTGCATAAAATCAAGATAGAAAACTCAAGGGAGTTCTTTTCAAACTTGATTTCGAGAAAGCATTTGATAGAGTTAATTGGAATTTCTTGATTGAAACACTTCATGGAAGGGGATTTGCTGTAACATTTGAAACATGGATTAAAATGATACTTGAAGGTAGTTGAAACATGCATTAATTTTAATTGAGAGCTAGGCGAATATTTCAAATGTAGGAGGCTCAGACAAGGGTCCAATTTTTCCCCTTCTTTTTGATTTAGAAATAGTTTAAATAAAAGAGCGAGTCTATGGCACAATTTGGTCCGTAATACGATCAATATTTTTGTTTTCAAAATTCTAACAGTCAATCCGTACTGTTAAACATGATTTTCATATGTACTTACATACCGAATTTTATATTTTTTACAATTTTTTAAGATAAATAGAAAATCACTATTTTCGGATGGTCCAGAATTTTCATATCCATATTACGGACCAACCTGTGATATGCAACCTGTGATATGCATAATACCATAGACTCACTCTAAATAAAATATTACAATTCAGTCTATTGGTTTTATATCAGGAATAGGTAACTTCCCTGATTTAGATCCAGTACTTAAATGTGTATTTTGCAGATGATAAATTACTTTTCCTACAATATGACAATAAAATGATAGATGCTCTTAAAACGCTATTAATAGAATGTGAGGACCTTTATGGCATGAAAATAAATTACCAACGAGTGAAATAATCTCTTTTAATATATCTGACAATGAAGGACTTTTTATGGCCAATATTTTGGGATGCAAAGTTTCTAGTTTACCTACCACTTGGACCCTCTCCACAACAAAACTTTAGTTGCAGCTGATTGGAGTAGCCACAACAGATCCAGTGGTTAACTAAAATGCTTTTAAAAACTTTAGTGATATAATCTCTTTTAATTCGAGTAGTTCCTACTTGAGCAATAAGATATCTTTTTAAATAAAGCTTTTAAAAGAAATTGACAATTATCCCAACTAAAATGCTTTTAAAATGGTTTTATTACAAACGAGACAGCAAACATTATTACAAACATTTAATATGACCTTAAAAATAATTCTTTTTATGTTTTCAGTTTTACAAATGACACCCAAAAGAGAAATAAACAACAATAGAAAACAATGACAAGCCAGTGAAAAATCACAACCAAACGCGTTTCAGATTTCATTTCCTGCTCATTCTTAAAATCTTCCGCGATGATCTATTTCAAAACAGACATTTACAATGGTATCATAAGTGTTTATGAGGGAAGTTCATATGTTCTTTCTTGTTCATTCTATTTATTTCTCTATCTTCTTTTTTTTTCTACTTGAAGAAAAGGATTGAATCATTATAAATAAGAAGCATTATTTACACCATACTAGACCCAAACCATTTAGCTGCCAGTCAGATATTAATATCAGGGGGAATTTCATATAAACTCCTCAAGAACTTTGAAATTACATATTTCCCCCTCTAAAGTCTAAACTTCATAATATCATATTAACCCTTCTAAACTTCAAAAACTCACAAAGTTACCCATTTTATTGTCTTTTCTATTAAAACTCAATTAAAGTTTATAAAATACTCATTTTACCCTTTATTTAAAAATATATATATATATATATATATATGTAGCTTATTTAAGAAAAATGTCAGTAATCTAATTAGTTGGTTTTCAAGGGAAAATGGTTAATTTGTCTACTTCTAACGTATATACAATGAAATTTACATATACGCTTGTGCATGCGTCAAACTCCGCATGTGTAGTCTCTATAGTTTCTACACAGTCTATCCCAAGCCAGGAAAAAGGAGGATGGTTGTGATAGGTGTGGCGAGCCAATGTAAAATACAGCCTCTTTATGAAAATGTAATTCGGTTGGTTTACATTTCTAACCTACCCCAACTTGTTTGGGAGTAAAGGCTTTGTTGGTGTTGTTGCTGCTTGTGTATGCGTCAAAAGTAGATAAATGAGTCATTTGCCCTCAGAAACTGACCAATTAGAACACTGACATTTTTCTTAAATAGACTATATATTTTTATTTTTTAATAATGGGTAAAATGGGTACTTTATAAATTTAAACTGAGTTTTGATAGAAAAGGCAATAAAATGGATAAAATTTATGAGATTTTGAAATTTAGAAGGCTAAATATGATATTATGAACTTTAGAGGGGAGTAATACGTAATTTCGAAGTTTTTGACGGGTATATATGAAATTCCCCCATAATATAAAATACCCGTATTACTTTTGAGGTCAGTAATAAAAGTAAAACAAAACATAATGTACTTTATTAGTCGCAGAGCACTCACCTGGACATATTGGAAAGTATCAACTACAAATAGATTAGTAGATTACACATCCTTCCTTGACACCTGGAATTGACAAAATTAAACATAAAGAAAACATCTCTCAAAAGTATACAACAACAACAACAAAAAGTATATATTTGTAGGGGATGGACTAGGGTGAGCCGTGGAGTAAAACAAGTTTGTACTCCACGCAATATTCCATTTTGAAAATCCAAACAACCGATCCGAACCGCTCAACATGATCTCCATATTGAAATGTGCTTGGAGACCAAACTTTACATTTTTTGGAATTTTTTTACTAATTATTAAGCCACTTTGAAAATCGCTGATCCGGGTGAACAGTAAAAAATTCTGGACCAGTGGATCAGTGATTTTCAAAGTGGCTTAATAAATAGTAAAAAATTCCAAAAAATGTAAAATTTGGTCTCCAAGCACATTTCAATATGAAGATCATGTTGAGCGGTTCGGATCGGTTGTTTGGATTTTCAAAATGGAAAGTTTTTTGCTCCACGGCTCATATAGCATTTTCCATATTTGTAGCACTTGAAAAATAACACACCTGAATAAAAAGGAAAATACATCAGTTATCGAAGGAGCTGAGAGCAGCCACAACAGATCCAGTGGTGTTGAACACCATGGAGACATCTGCATGGTCCTTCCGAGAGTGGTTCATCTTCATAGAAGGGTACATCCATTGCTTCACTGCCTCTATAAAGGTTTCTGGGTTGGGGGAAAGGATGGCCTCCCAGTCGATCTGGACACCTGGTGGAATGCTCGTGGTCACCTCCATGTTTGCCGCAAGAAGTAGACCCAGCATGACTGTGTATCCCACCACAGCAGATCCCCTTGAGAGAGGCATAAAGTTGTACCTGTATAATTGGGTCAAATATTTTGAAATGAAAATAAAAATATATAGGCCCTCAAAGGATGTCATTATTTAAAAATAACACTCCCATTTGATTCTCAAGAATGTATATAATTACCAATAATAAGTCATACGAAGTATTGCATCTTTGACATTGTTAAGCAAACTTAGATTGTGTGAAGCAAAAAGATCACCACTACACACTTCACAAAGGGCCTGTGTGAAAAAAAGAAGAACATCAATCAAAAGATAAATAGCTAGTGTTACTTGCTTGTGTATCTATACTAACATGAGTGTGTGCGCACAGAGCCGGGGGGGGGGGGGGGGGGGGGGGGAGAGAGAGAGAGAGAACCTCCCAGCTAAAGGCCATTTCTTCATCGTATTCTTCCCATCTGGATGGGGTACAAGGTGTTCTGATTGCAAAGTCAAATCCTATCTTATCCCTGCATGTGCATGTGTCCCATTCATAAAATATGAAAGAAAAACACAAATAATGAATCAAATAAACTAGTATGCAAAGAAAGCAATTTACGTTATCTGAGTGGTTATTCTTGTGCCTTCAAGCTTTTTCCTACAACAAAAGAGAGCAGCAATTCATTAAACCTGCAATCCCCAAGCACAAAAAGTTATTGCGGAGCATGTACTTGTTTGGTGCTCTTACCCTTCATATGCTGTGCTATCACATGTAGTGCTGACCCAAAAGTTCTCCCCAACCAACTTATAGAGGTCAGAGCAGGATGAAGCTATTTTAACCTACAAGTTTCAGGTGAGAATATTATTATTTTTTTAATAAGATGAGAATATTTTCAGATTATAAGATTTGAAAACTAAAATCCTTTGCAAAGCTTCAACAAAAATATATTATAGTACACAGCACAGAGAGCTTGCCTTATCTAACTTTCCAGAGAGATCAACTAAACGATCCTCTGCATTGGTTACATACTTAGAGTTGAGAATGATAGTCTTTGCATGGTCCAGCATCCTATCAGTTTGCACAAGAAGGCAGCACATTAATTTTAGTAGATATTCAAGTGAAAAGGAGGGTGGGAGGAAGGAGGAAAGTAAAGGAGTATACACGAGTGTACCTTTGGTAGTTGGGATAGTAGCGCACCACTTTTGCTTGTCCAAGGAGCATAGGTGTGTGTGACCCAAAACCAGAATTGAACTCCTCACTGAAAATGTAAAAAAACATGCTTCAATTTTGGCAATTAACTTAAAAAGACAAAAGCAGAGAACTGTGGCACTTGGAGAGTAAAAGCATGTAACCTGGAAAATTTAAACACAACACTGATCTGGAAATGAAGAATAGTTATTTGGGAGCAATCAGTGGCAATTCCAATGCATACATTTTATTTTGGGTAATTCCAAATACCTTGCTTAAAGACTTACAATACTGAAATGTTTACCTTAGCTTGTTAATCCAAACAACAGGGTCACATGGTTCAGAGATCTGTCTCCACCTGACTGCAACGGAATAAATATCCTTCCAAGGGAGTGAATGCACTGCAACCCCTCTCTCTTCAACCGAACTGTAGATAGTTGTACCAGATGGCCCGCTTGTGCTACAACCTGACCCACCCCGGTTCTGGCTTGATAGCCCCAGCTTTTCCTTCTTCTTTACTGGTTTCCCGTTCTTTTTTGCATTCCTCAAAACACGCCAATGCTTTGACACCTTCTGTGCAATTTCTATTGCAGCTAGCCCCGCCATGCGATACTGCAGCATATATAAATAAACATTATGAAAATTTTAAAGACTATGGTAGAACAAGCTTTCTTCCTTTTCAAATACTGAAATTATTATTTTACAAGGAAAGTTGGTACTAAAAAAGTGACAAAAAACTAATCTTACAAATTGAAGTTTGAATTAAGGAATAAAATAATGCGTTTAAAGTCAATATTATGGTGATAATATGTTAAACTGGCGAACTTATCAACATATGTAAGAAGCACATGTTTTCAAAGGATTACGGCTTGGCAGCCTAATCTCCGTAGATATGTTCTCAATATAGGACCTAAAAGATGCTAAAAAGAACTTGAGAAATGGAAATACAGATACTGACATAAAAGGAAATTAGCAGGTACTCAATGAAAAAGTTTTTCCACCTGACGTCTATTTTGCAAGAAACCAGGACAATAGTACTGAATCTTCTTTCCAATGTGATCAGCAGCTTGAAGAAGGGAAATCTGATGCTTTGTGAATTTGAACTCTTGCTTGTTAAGCCTGCCTGCTTTCAAAGAGATACGCAAAGGGGGCTGCCTGTACACCTTCTCGCATACATTTTTTGGATGTAGCCTTTTACACCAGTATTCCTGTTATTAAATTTTGTTAGGCATGTAATTATTAAAGATAACAGAGAGCTTAACCTCGAAACAGTAACAAATATTAAATGAATTATAAAAAGTAAGTGTGCAAAAGAAGTAAAGGTTCAAGAACTGTCAAACAACTACAAACTCGATGATCTCAATCTTTACTCAACATTCCAAGAAAGAAAACAAGTGTCCATATTATAGTCCATTTGCAAGGAATCATCCATGAGCAGCTATTATTACAGAGATAACAAAAATGAAAGTAAGAATAAAACACATGAGATAGATACCTTGAAAAGAGGATCGATATCATCGTCAATATTGAACTGAGAGAACTCGATATTAACTTTTGATGCTGTGTAAAGAGCAATTTCTTTCTGCACAAGAATTTAAGAAAAAAAAAAAAACATGACATCAATCTAAATAGACACGCTGAACTAAGAGATGTATAATATTGAATAGGTATTCTTATGTCTGTAATTCATTTGTTCACACCTGGTAGAATGCCAAGCACTGCAAAACAAATTTATCTACAGAATCAAGCTCCAGATCTAGAACTGCATCATAGTCCTTGGCCTGAACAGAAATGAAAAATTATAGAAATGAAAATACAGAACATAATAATTTAAAAGAGTTCACAAGCAAACATAAGTATACCGCAGATTTGTACTCTCCAATTGCATGATAGCATGAAGCGCGCAGGTACAAGCATTCAACATTCGAACCTTCTATTGTCAAAGCCAATGACAGATCTTTAATTGCAGTTCTGCTTGTTAAAAAAAAAATCACAATAAAGGACATCTTAGTCACCACTAAGAAGACTTTGGATAAAATAAAGAAAACATAATGGTGTGGTCAAAACAAAGTTGCAATAATTATCCAAAAAGAAAAATAAATAACCTATGTTGCCCCATTCCATGGTAGAGTAGGCCCCGCAAGTGATATGCCTTAGGAAACCTATGCAATAATAATATTTGAACAGAGTAAGAATAAATTCTTTTTCTTCAAAAAAAGAAATCAGACGCATGGTTAAAAGTAATAATTAAAAGTCAAAAAATAAATGCATACTATTCTCGTGGCTCACCTTCCATCAATAACTAGAACTTTATCAAGGTACTGCAATGCTTTTTCCGAATTTGCCAAATCAAGGTAAAGCTGCAAGATAAAATAAGTTAAGAAAATGCTTATATTTCTGCACAAGTTACAAGTGCACTTCCACAAAATATATTGCAGACAAAAACATAATAAAAACTTGTATTTTATGAACGAAAAAAATTATTAGCATGATAGAGAGAAGATTTTATTCTCTAGGCATCAAAGTACAAAAAAAAATCATAACGTAAACATATTAAAAAGAATTATGTATAAGATGTAATGAGGTAATGACCTGGGCAAGGTGGGCCCAGCTGTCAAGAAAATTTTGGTCCAATTTTATTGCAAGGAGATGTTCTGTTTCTGCCCTTTGGTGCTCTCCTATTGCTGCTAATGATAGACCCTGCATTTGAGAAACTTGTCAATATGCCTGTAGAATAAACTCATAACATCACATGATAAATAAATTGACTAGATACATTATCCGAAAAAAGCAAAGAAGGAAAGATATCAGCACCATATCCGAAGTAACATAATGGTTTCATTTATGCAGTTCTTAAAAACGAGTCATGTGCAGGAAAGGTTTGTTAATTGATTCTTCTGGCTTGTTCTGTGCTAAATTGGCCCTAGGAGGGCACCATTTTTTTTATTTTTTTATTAATAGTAGTTAGGAGGGCACCATGCTAAAATATCCTTTAAAATTTGAACTTAAAGCTCAGTCCTAGAGACACAAAAATCCCAACACAAGGACCTGCTGTAATAACAGTCTTCTGAATATATTTTTTTGGCAACCAAGATTCTAAGAAATCCTTTACGAAGAAGAAAGAAACCTCTATACCATATATATTGGAGCTTACCAAGTAGGTGTGGGCTGAGCTGTTTTTTTTATCACGCTTAACACATGAAGAGAGGTCTTCCACTGCAGAGTTGTAGTCCTTGAATTTGAAATTCACAATCCCTACAAAAAGTTTCCCACTGCTGCTTAGAATTAAGTTATATATAAACAAACTTTTCACTGTATGCATAGGAAAATAGATCCATATACCAACCCCTCTCATGCAAAACATCCGGAGAATTTGGCTCGTATTGAAGTGCTTTTGATAAGTCCTCAATAGCCTGAAAAAGGTAACATAAAGCTAATTGATAAAGATGTTCTCCCAGAGGAGTCGGAAATTTTTTATGTTAATATGTTAATACATTCTTACACAATTATACTGCATACATTCTCCAGATACGTTATTGCAAAATCTTATACTACATTTCAACAAAATCAAAATAAAGCACAAAAACCAGAAAAAACTAATTTAAAAATGGAAACAACATACCACACTGAACTCTCCAAGGGCAGCCCGGGCCTGACCCCGCCGCTTCCATGCCTCTGCAGCAGCCGGGTTTGATTGAATAGCCTATAACAAAACCAGGCAATTTTTATATATTTTGAAATACAAAAGAAGCTAAAAGGAAAGGAATTCTCTATAAAACAATTGAACATATTTACTTTGGTAAAATCAGCAATAGCAGCATCCAGTTCTCTTTGGAAGGCATAAGCTGTACCTCTTCCTATAAGTGCCTCTGGATATGTAGGGGTCTCCCGCAATATCTGTGCATGTTATGCAAATTACATATGGAGTTATTCACTGCAAGAAAAGGTTTCATTTGAGAAAGAAGCTCAGTTCGCTACAAACCTGGTCAAAAATGGATATGGCTTGGTTATAGTTTCCTTCATTCACCTGCAAAAATACCATAGGTTATATTAATATGTCATCATATCTTGGAAGATTACTCCAGAAAATTTTAAAAACATTTCAATGACTCACAACATCCACAGAAAACCTTAACATTGCAATATATAAAAGTCAATAAGAAAACAAAGATTACAAAAAAAATAATACATTGCTATAGTTTGCTATTTTTCAAAAACATATATATGCCATTATATTTCTGAAGGAAACAAATGTGAACAAAGAAGCTAATAATAAATCAAATTATAATTGTACCTGTGCAATGCCTCTTGAGAGCCTAAGATCCAAGCTAATGGACTTGGTCTTTGACGAGTAATTAGTAACAAACACCTTTCTATCCAACTTTATCTCTCCACCACTAGGAGTTTTACAGAATTCCACCATCTTTTTGTTATTAGAGAGAGAAAGAGAAAGCTCTTTCTTCTCTCCAGTTTCACTTTTTTCCCTGATCCCTCCATTTGCTTCCATTGTCTTGCTATCTGTAGGGGAAGTGGGCCCACCACTACTTGACGAATCAATAGTACGATCTTCACATAAAATAGTCTTGGTGTTGACCACCCGATCTTCTGAGATCACGACCTTTGTGTCGCATGGCGGGGTTTCAACTGAAGTGTTCTCAGTGATAGTGCATTGGTGCTGCTGAGATAGTTTTGCACTGGAGAGCAACTCTTCCAGTTCTAGTAATTGTTTGAGATCAGTTGACTCGTTAACAGCAATTTCATAGCCTCTCTCCCAAATAAGCAATGCTTCCTCTTTTCTTCCCAGAGCAGATAAAGCATTACCTGATTATACATCAATTACTATTTACATTATTACATACTAAGTAGGTACCAGAATAGTGGTATATGCCAATATCAAATGATGTCGACCGTCTTAATTCTGAACCTAAATTTAACCCTGATGCAGACATAACTCCTCAGTTGAACAGAATCACAGTGAATATGTAGTACAAATCAGTTTGAGACCAAGTTTGGTACCAAGAAGTATAGGTCTGGCACAAGATCATACAGTTCCTTGAACCCAACAGATGGTCCGTCCTTTTCATACAAACAAATTGTTATTAAAATCCAGTTCTCAATGTAGCACCAAAAACCAAATATTATTAAATTGGATTTTGACTAGCCACAGTATTGATCAAAGATGGAATAGATGGATCAACACGAATGTCAACAAAACCTCTATGAAAGCCCCACTGTATTAAAGTAATTTACAAATTTGAACTCAGCCAAACTAACCTTTGAGTATGTAAGCTTGAAGAAGATTTGAATCGAGTTGGAGTGCCTTATCACAGTCTTTTACCACATGCTTGTGAAGCTCCAGTTGACTATAACAGAAAGCTCGGTTGCTACAATACAACAATTGAAAGAAAACCGTTAAAATACTAGGTCAACATCCTAATGTGCTATGTACAAAAAACCTAGAAATCTCTTAATGGAAAAGAAAAACAGTGAATTCGACTGAGATCAGATCCAAACCATATATCTTGAATCGAGCAAGACTTGGATAGGAGTTTGTCTAGAATTCTAATGGCTTTGGACCAATTGCGTGAGCTACAGAGCTTCGCAAGCTCAGCTCTCTCACTTGCCATGACTTCCGAGAGAGAGCTCAGGGAAATGGAAATGACCGAAAGAGCAGATCGCCAAGTTAATTGGAAAGAAAGAGCACGAGAGATCGCGAGTGGAGAAGAGAAGGGAAGGAGAGAGGAACGAGAGGTGGAGGGGAGGATTTGGGCCTCCGGGGTTTTTTTTTCTCTATCAGCGCTTTTTCATACAGAGGCTTATTCAACGAAAGGTAATTACTATTTCTAACGTGCTGATAAAAGAACCAGTAGAAATACCGCGTCGTTGGCCTCCGTGAATATTGTAAGAACTATATAAGTGCGAAATCTATATGCCTCAACAACGAACTAGAACTGTTCAAATAGATTACTATCGGTTATCGGTTCTGATGAATTTTCATACAAAATTTATAAATTAAAGTTAAGTGATAAAAAAATAATACTCAAAAAATATATTAATATTAACTTAAAATTAAAAATCTGTTTAATTTTATACGAAATGAATTAAAAAATTCATAAATTTTGCATATAAATGCATTACTCGTAGGGGTATCAATGGCACTCTTTAATTGTTTACCTGATCCATATCAAATTTGATAAAACAGATATGAGTAAGATAAGGATTCTTTTTTCATTAGCTAAACTGATAAGGATACGGATAAAGAATATGTAGCACCCGTTACCCTATAGTATAATTATTAAAAAAATATATAATTATATATATATATATACTCATATATATATATATATTCAATTAATAATCATATAAAACATTGAACGTACAATGAACAAAGCATAATAAGGCCCTGTTCGACCCAAGGGAAAGGGCACAGGATTGGGTAAAAATGAACTGAAAAATTACTGTTCACGTGGGAAAAAAAATTCACTCTGAGTGAATTTTTTTTTCCCACATGAACAGTAATTTTCCAAACGGGCCCTAAGTGTTTGATTGGTCCGGTAGTGATTTCACTTCTACGTAATTATTCATCTCTATTTTATTAATTATTTTTATTTGTATGTTTTGTTTTTTAGCTAAAGATCTGGGAAAAAATATTCATGTTTTGGATTTTCTTGTTTTGATAAAAAAAACAATTTAGTTAGAATTTATGGCATATTTGTATTTTAATTTTTATACTAGTAACATGATTGTATGTGTAAAATGAATGAATTTTGATGGTCTATTTATAAAAATAATATAACTATTATATTAGTATTATTCGTTATTTGTCTGTTACTCGATAATTTTAACGAATAATTAGGGTAAAACTGATTTTTAATGGGTAAGATTAGGGTATGAGTAAGATCAATTATTATTGATACTAATATGAAAATGTTTTCCACCCAAACCGCATTGTACCCATTAACATCCCTAATCGCTCATAAGATAAGATCAGTTTGAATTCATTTGAAACCTATTTGATAAATTTATGAAGTATCACTACGACTAAAATAACACTAATATCATTCTGAGAATAGAACCCTAGACTACACTGGAATTAGCAGTTCAGGAAACCCGGGTAGTCACAAAAAAAAGGGACCCATTTTAGGGTTCCGAATTGTACACCATGTGTAGACAAAAATACGAAGATAAACATTCCCCTCGTTTGCTTCTGTAACTAAAATGATTCATTTGGGCTGTTATGACGCGCTCTAAATGGAAACCAGGAAAGAGGTAAACAAAAACACTGGAAATAGATATGGATTGTTTATTAAATATCATAGATCACGTTATCAGTCTGGAATTGCTGCTATGTGAAGCAAAGCATTTTGTTATGGGAGAAGTGATTCGCTGAAACGGGGCGTCAGGAAATTTTTCTCCTATCCTGATCCACTGAGATTTTGAGAACAGAACTTGTAAATGTAAATAAAAGTATCTCTCAAACAATAGAAGTTTCTGGATATAAAGTAAATAAGAAACGGTACATCAGCTTTTTTTCCTTTTGTTAAACCTAAATCATAATTTGTTGCTTATTCATAGGATTCCAAGCCGCTGCTGAGACGCAACCTCTTCATCCTTTTCTTTTTCTTCAACCAAAGTACCTGTTCGGATTCCCACTTTCCCATGAAAATTCAATGGAAATTCACCAATGAGATTTAATTTCAAAAGTGTTGGTTGACTTGTTATAGAAAGAAATTGAATTCTAAAGATCCCCCTGTTATTCCGTGCTACTCGAACACACCTTAATTAAGGCTTAATCCTATTCTTTATAAGGCCCAAGTCCATTAACCAAACAAAATATTAAACAAGGAAAAATATTAAAGTGGTAACAAGGCTTGGGCCAGGTCCATTTCGCCTCTTTATTTTCTATTTATTTCTACTCCTCTCTTCTCATTCAACTTCTGCTGTTCTTAGGGGTGTAAACAGAGCGGATTCGAAGCGGATAATGCTGATTCCAAATCCGTATTCGCCTTTCAATAATCAGATACGAATACGGATATGGTAGTAAACGGATGTCAAAATTCAAAATCAAATTTGTCTTAAACGGATACGGATACGAAGTGGATAATCTATGGATACAGATTCGAATACGGATACGAAACAAATTATTTCGGATAATTAAGTCATGTGAATAATCCAGTCAAATAATCCCACTTGTATAATATAATACAAGTATTATAATCAAACAATATTTTTTTAGGAATGCAAACAAAGAAAAAGAATTAAAAAAATATATATATAGCTCTGGTCGGGAGCACACATTAGTCCCACGACTGGAATTAAATTGCAAGTGAAGCCTTCGTGTATTAGGAGAACTAGAGTACTATCAAACTCACATGGTCTCAGTACTTCAAGTACAGTGCAATCACATGGGCTCTGGGCCTTTCAATTAGAAAGCGGATTCAGGTAATAATTTAATTAATAACTTTGGAAACCCGTTTTTATAAACCGTTTCTATCCGGATAATATGCGGATATCCGCTCCGTTTACAATTTTTGAACCGTATCCGAATCCGAATCCGGAGCTGTTCTTTACAGTTAGAAAATATTTGGATCCGAATCCAGAAAATATCCGAATCCATTTATCTGAATTCAGATCTCAAGTGGTTACGGATCGGATTCGGAACTGGATAATTCGTATCCGTTTACACCCCTAGAGCCTGCTCTCCTTGCACTGAAATTTTCATTGATCTCTGGCAGGAACATACCGTGTCGTGTCTCTATCTGTGTCGGAAATCCGTATGTGTGTTCATATTACATGGGTTTTAATTTTCTCTTGCTACGTACGGTCGACGCAAGAAATCAAAGGGTCTTCGTCGTAGGCCCGCAAATGTTGCCATCACGACGCCAGTAGCCGAGTGACGTGACGCTAGCGGAGCTGCGTGCAGCGTGAAGGGCTGGCTATAGAGAAACTGCGCCTCCTGATCTACTGTATTTCGAGCTCTGCATCTTTCGCTAGATCGCAATGGTTTGATGAAACTTGTTTTGCGTGGCTTCTTCTTTGTATTACACTAAAGTTCATGAGAACTTATATATTGTCTTCATCTATTTTTTCTAGACTTGTGAATTCTAAAATATGAAAAATTGTTGATGCATGCGTTCTGAACAGAAAAACAATTTTTCGCAATTGATCTCGTGCACGCAATTTTTTTTGTTTTGTTTACGGATTGTAGGACAAGGTTTAAAAAAATATTTTTTCATTCTAATTTTAGTAAACTGTTCCATTATAGTTAAATAACACACACACATTTGCATAACACACAAAACCCTTTTCTAAAAATCAGAAGAAAAATTATATTTTTATGAGATTTAATATGTGATATACATTTAAAATGACGATTTGAATATAAAAAAGTAAAATGTAGACACCATTTATATTCCAATTGAAATATAAATATTTTACAATAGCCTAATTTGACATTCGAACTTGGGATTTGAGAGTACTGAAAGTTTCAAAATAATGAAGGCACTAATAGAAAAGGCAACTGAAACCTCATATAAGATCAATGCCGAAATTTTTATTTATACCATTTAAAAAAAAAAACCAAAACACCCAAAAATATGGGGAATTCTATATCTACTAGAGCCGGGGGGCCTCAAATTGGTTTGGAGGCCTCTCAAAAACATAAATATATTTAATATTACAGTGCATTTTTTGGTTTTTGGGGGTCCGTTTTTTTTTAATATAAATACCCTAAAAAAATAGCAAATCTACCCTCGTACTTCAAAAAAAAAAAATTAAAAATGACCACACCGCCCCATTGAGGAGCGGTCAGCTCCAGACCAGGCCGCCCCCTAGTGGGGCGGTTTGGTTTTTCCTATATATTGAGGGGTACCCCTCCCGTCATTTCATTTTTTTTACCCTCTCTCTCTCTCTCCTCTTTTTCTCTCTTTCTCCAGCAGATCGCCCCAGTTTTGCATGTAAGTCCCTCTAGTTTTTTTTTATTTTTAGTCCTAAAATTATTTAGAAATTGTTAGAAATTGTTTAGAAATTGTCCAAAATTGTTTAGAATTAATATAAATTGTCCAAAATTGTTTAGAAATTGTTTATAATTAATATAAATTGTCCAAAATTGTTTAGAATTAATATAAATTTTCCAAAATTGTTTAGAAATTGTCCAAAATTGTTTCCAAATAATATAAATTGTTAGAAATTATTTAGAAATTGTCCAAAATTGTTTAGAATTATTATAAATTGTCCCAAATTGTTTAGAATTAATATAAATTGTCCAAAATTGTTTAGAAATTGTCCAAAATTGTTTAGAATTAATATAAATTGTCTAAAATTATTTAGAAAATGTCCAAAATTGTTTCCAATTAATATAAATTGTTAGAAATTATTTAGAAATTGTCCAAAAAAATTTAGAATTAATATAAATTGTCCAAAAATGTTTAGAAATTGTTAGAAATTGTTTAGAATTAATAAAAATTGTCCAAAATTGTTTAGAAATTGTTAGGATTTTTTTAGAATTAATAGAAATTGTCAAAATTGTTTAGAAATTGTTAGGAATTTTTAGAATTAATATAAATTATCCAAAATTGTTTCTAATTAATATAAATTGTTTAGAAATTGTCCAAATTATAAATCGAGGTGAAACTGGAGTGGAGTTGTGATCGCCCACCTATACAGAGGCTTGTATCATGCTTATCTGGTAAGTCTCTACTAATATTGTTATTTTTGTATTACAAATATTAGGGTTGAGTAAGTACCAAAATTGCATCTATTATAAAAATTCAAGTAAAGAACAAGCAGATTGTTGGGCCACTTCTTCTACTCCAGCAGTAGTCGTGGTCACATCTACCGGTCTGTTGGCTTGTTATTCTAGATCCTCCTCCCCGCTGGACAAGACTAGACACCGAGAGATGTCCCGCATATGGTGACTTATGGGGTAGTCACCACACCTACGAGAATATGGGCAAGGGGAAGACTGTGGAGATTTCTTATGTCCGCAATTAGCTCCAGATGCTTCACGATACGAACGTCACATGGTACCGATATCGTGCATTCTACAAGAATAACCTTCTCTGCCGGCTGACATTGGAGAAGAGGGGTCTCTGGTATTATCGGGGGCCATTCGTATGTTATTGGATAGTGGAGTACCACTATCCTGATCGGTTGCCCCGTCAGTTCGGCTTGGATACGTTTGTCCCTGACTTCCCTACGTTGAACGAGACACAAACAACTAAGCTGCACAAGTACCCGCTACTTAATTCATGATCATTTTATTACTTGTTTAATCTTACACATTACTAATATTATATTATAAATAATTTATATTGCAGGACTAACCATCATAAGTCGAAAGTCGACTGGAGTCTGCATCATGCAGATGATTACCATAGGGCCCGATCTCTGCAGGATCATTTATGGTAGCCGTCATCGACTGATGACGTCACCATGGGTGTTGGGCCTTGGGCATTGAGATATGTCGTTTGGTACCATAGGTGGGGCATACCATTAGTATATCTGTAGGGGCACTATGGTGAGAGCTATTAGAGGAGTCGCACACAGCCTGGTGTGCCTGACAAAGACTGGTTGGAGGGCGATATGATGTCAAGTGGGAGTGGGTGGCAGGCTGTAGATGCCTTTGCCTCTGCTTTATTGGGCACACTGCCTCCGCCCATGTATCATTCTACCTGGGAGGCCGATCCATGGGAGTGTCGTACACAGTCAGTGATCCAGAAGGAGAATCCATGGGCGGCTGGTACAGCGTCGGAGATCCAAGAGGAAATGGATGTGGATGATCAGGAGGAGGCGGTTCAATTGGGGTATCAACTGCGGCCCAGGCAACACCGTCCACCTTCTAGGTTGGATCTCTCTGATCATCGCCCTCGTCGTTAGGTTTTTCTTATGTTATGCTCTAGTTTTAGTTAGACTGGATTTGTAGTATTTTATATTTGGATTGTTATATTTCATGCTTGAATTGTTAGATTTTATGTTGTAGGCTTAGCACCTTGTTATTTTTGTTTTCTTATTTATCTAATCGAACAAAATCAATTTATAACATTACAAAAAATTATAAGAAATAAAATTATAATAACATTATAACAAATTATAAAACATTACAACAAATAAAATTATAACCCTAAATTATAAAACATTATAGTAAAATAATTAAACATTACACAACAAATTATATAATACATCGTTTGAACAAATTTATAAAACAACATATCACAATACATCATATAACAAAATTTTTACATAAATATAGTAATACAACATTATTTAAAAAAATATATATTATATACCAAACCACCCCACTGAGGGACGACTTGATCTAAAGCTGACCACCCCACTACCACTTAGAGGCGGTTTGGTATCGTGAGCTGACCGTCCTCAGTGAAGTGGTTCATTTAAAAAAAAATAATAATTAGAGTGCAGATTTGCTTTAGGGTATTAAAAAAAAAAGCGGATCAATGTGCTACCAGATATTTGTAAAAAGATAGATAGCTCCGTTATTCTCTCCAGCTTTAGCATTTTTCTATAACATGGCGCCTTAGCATAGAAAGAACTAAAGTGAACTACTTAGTTACAAACTATCTGATCCCAAGACAACAAAAGAGCAAAATAATAGGTACAAAGAAGAAAAGAAACATAAACATACTCTAATTATACCAATCACGTTCTATAAGATCTGCTTTTATACAAAATGAAAAAAATAAATTAAACATTCCAACTCGCCAAAATAATAAAAAAGATTTTTACCAAGTAAAAAAAAATTCTCGGACAACCCCTTCTCCTATGTACAAACACGAAGCTTTTAGCATCACATTTGAGCCAAAACATTTTTCTTGTTAGACAATAAAAACAAGAGAAGAGTTCCAATACCTCGTGCCTTTCATACCTCATATTTAATATCTTCGTTTTCAAAGTCTACAATATCGATCCGAACCGCTCAACACGATATCCATACTAAAAAAATATGCTTGGAGATCCAATTTTATAATTTTTGGAAATTTCTTACTATTTTTTTAAGATAGGTACAAAATCACTGTTTTTGGACCGTTGAAAAACAGTGATTTTGTACCTATCGAAAAAATAGTAAAAATATTTCAAAAATTATAAAATTTGTTCTCCAAGCATATTTTAAGCATATTTGAATATGGATATCATGTGGAGCAGTTCGGATCGACAATTTAGACTTTGAAAACAAAGATATTGAATATGAGGCACGATGAGGTATGAAAAACATGAGATATTGGAACCCTCCTCTAAAAACAAAGCATATATGCAATGTTAGTTCCGACTCAATGACGAGTGAAACAAGTCCCAAGAAGCTTCCTTTTTCTACTGAAGCATGCCTGACTCATCAGAGTTGTGTGAAAAGATATCAGGTGGTGCATTGGTGAAGAGGTACTTGCTGTCTGACAGTCGGGCTTTTGATCTCTGCTGATCCAGATATATGACCACAGCAGTTATGTCATCATGAAAATGCCGCCTCACACCTTTCTTTATGTGTCTCAAGTCTTCATATCTCATTTCTCTTTTCTTAGCTGCCTCAGTAAGAGCAGCCTTTACTAATTTCTTTGCAATTCCCTGCAAAATTTTAGAAAAAAAAAAATTATGACCATTAAACCCCTTAGGCACCATAGCTTTTACTTGCATCCTAGGCTAAGCCTATACATATAAGGACACAAAATACCATATTTTGTTCTTAATTGATGCAGTGAGGTCGTGTTGTGGAGAACAAAGGTTACTAGGGTATCTTTGTTTTTCGTAATAAGTTGTGCAAATAACCCTACTTTGTTATTCATTAATTAAGAGAGGCTTGCATGGTGAGAATGAAGGTTACTAGGGCCTCTTTCCAAAACTGACCCAGGTATGGAGAACAGTAATCATGTTATTTTGGTTTGTATGAGATATTCCTTAATTTTCCTTTTTTTCTGACAACCATAGCTGCCAACCTCTCATGATCCTACTACATTCGCAACAAAAAAAGAAGCTTAGAATCTTACTGATCTGGGGTTCTTGAAGACAATTTCAACAGCAGCTTGATCAGTCAAGTGCTCCCATAAGCCGTCAGATGCAAATATGACAAATCGGTCTTGGGGCTTGAGTTTGCGAACCCGTATCTGAGGCTCCGCTGTCATAACTGGACGTTTCAATGTCACTGGAGAGACAAACTGCTGGAACAGAGGATCCTTGCTGTACTCTGGTTTCTTCAGGTATACATCCCCAATTGACCTTGATACCTACACAAGTCAAAGCAGTGGTTAGCTTTTCTGTGGTTACAAACATGACAACGGAAAATGCAATTATTGAAGATACTGTCTTTCAATTAATTAGCCTCTTGTAAGTAAAGTGGATGTCCGTGCTTATTATTGTGTAACAAATAACAAAAGAAAAGATGACATGATGAAACATGGAATAGCTTATCACTAAAAAATAGTTGACTCTAAACAACAAAAAATGATGTCTTTTAAATGTAACAAGAGAAATGTAAGTTACGAGTCACACCAACATGATGTAAGTCCCAAATTGCTCTAAGACCTTGCTTTTCAAAAAATAGTTCCCGTCTTAACTTGCTTCACAAAAGAATATGACTCCAAAATTAAACATTACATATTCGTATTTCTCTTAGTATTTAGTGAATTGGGAAGAAGTCGGAAGTGTTATATTACCATATTCCATACAGGTACAATCCTGATATTCTCATTGCAACTCCTCCCTCTCTGCTTGTGGGTGCATCTATCTTAATATTTCCAATATAATATTATGTTTAAATAGCAGTATACATTCGGTGCATAACCTCTCAATGCCTGATACATCATAACATGCCATAAAGTTCAAAGTGATTTGATCTAGTAATGTGTGGTTAATGCAGGGACAATATATGAAACAAAAAGATGAGATGAGAATTACAAAATTCTTCAACCACTTAGCACGAGAGGGAACAATTCTCCTAAATAAAGGTTTCAAGTTGCTTTATCTAAAGTGCAACTCATATTATATGATAAAAACTGAAACCCAGGAGCAACGCTAAAGGAGATATTTTATATAACACAAATTGCCAAAATCCTTGCAGCATATGCTTTATTAAGTGCGATGCCACTTCCTACTTTACAAAAGAATATGACACTCAAATAAATATTTTAATTACATATACTTTTTTCAACTAGTGGTTCTTTCAAATATTAGGCAGGCATATTCCCCCCTTAATCCTAACAAACAAAAAGTATAATTTTGGACATGAAGAGATTGACTGCTTCCTGGCCATAAGCTTCCATCCAGAATATCTTACTTTTTTCTTAATTTTTCCTAACAACAATCCTCTAACCGCAGAATTAAGGCACTTATTCCAACTTTCCTAGTTCCCAACTGAACAGCGTCTCAGGGAAGATCACTAGGGGACATAATTATTCCAAAAGGAGCACTCCAAGGAACGTGTCCAGGCATACAAAAGGATCATATCGAGATGAGGAATAAATCTCGAGGAATAATTCCAAGAATAAGATATTGCTTTAGGCCACATGTAAAGCTACAAAAAATGACATAAAGCAAACAGTTCGTTCGACAAATGAAATTCTTTGACTAGGGACCAACATTTAAATAAATTTCTCTCTATCCAGATGCAAACAAAATCACAAAGCCAGAAGGCATGTAAGCAATATTAACTCTTAAAACTATAAACTCAATAAAGTATGATCACTTAGAACAGTTCAAAAAGAGGAAATATGAAAAGATTGCTAACTGTGGAAGTACGGTGCTCGATAGTAATAGGTAATCAGCAGCATAGATTGCTCAACCAAAAGAAAAGAAGATTTTTCTAATAACAGGACTTCCCTGCAGAACCTAAGATTTACAAGGAATTCGTGCAAAATTTGAGAAACTTATCCCAACTTTCCTATACCATTTTTATTTTTTGATAATTTTCAAAGGTTGCATGCAATATTTTGAGGTTTTGCATATTAAGACTTACATTACGGCTGCAAAACCTAAATACAAGTATCTCCCAGAAAAATTCGAGACTTCTCCCATTTTCCCTATTTTCACTTTAAATGTTTGATACTTTACAGGGTTGCATTCAATATTTTGACGTTTTGCATAGTTTAACTTCGGTTATTGCCACAAGGTTAAGCCACTACCAAATTAAAAGATCCAGTTAGCTATACCAACATCCTTTAAAGAAAATTACCAAGTAAAAGTTAAAATGTACCTGGATAATGCCCTTAACCCGCCAAACTCCTCTAGTATGCACCACGATATGGCTGTCATCTGGATGCAATGCAGTCAATTCCTTTCTGACCTCCTCTGCGGCTGCATTATGATCTGTTGACAATCTCTCTGCCACAACCCTTCTACCATCTGAGCCCCTCTTTCCCAGCACAGCTCTAGAATCCCCACAATTGGCTACATAAAGGGTATCATCAGTAATAGCCCCAACCAAACAGCATGACCCAACCGAGGCTATTTTTGGCCGGGAGAGCCATGATAGCTTGACCAAATGGAGGAATTCTTCTTCGGTTGACTCAAATGCCTTTTTTATTACATCGCTTGATAATCCCCCTTGTTTTGATGCAAATTCTGTATGATAACAAATAGATGTCAAGAAAATTCTTCGATTTTTAATACAAAAATCAAAGTAAGAGTACTTTTAACGGTACCAAACTTTTAGTACATTATGGAGCCTACTCTCTATCGTTTGGGAAGTATCTATGCATCTAATGTGGGTTAACTAGTATAAAGATAATTAGTAGAATTGCAATAGAGGCGATAATGAGATCAATCAACTGACAGTATGCTGCCCTGTCTGTACAGATCAGCTATCATTCAGTCTTCTGTTGCAGAGGAAAATTGAGAGGTTATACATTTGCTTCTTTCTTTCATACTAATCGATATTGAAAGAAATTCAACAACTGAATGCAACAAGATATATTAAACCCCAAGAATTTGACTTTCTTAGCTATTCTTGAGGTTTTTTTATGACAAAATTAAGCAGATACAAGAAAAGTAGTGACAAAATTTGTTTATCCATTCCAATGGAAGAGAAACTACTTTTGTCTGTACCCCAATTATGTCAGATCAAGTAGACAAAGATAGATATATGCCCACTATGCATTCCCTACCGAATCAACTAAATTAGCCTTTACTCCCTTGATTCTTCCCATCATTTCTGAACTGAAATTATTATTACCAGTAGACAAAGATATATCTCCACTATGTAGTGCTTTTCATGTCAAACCACCAGAATTCTAAACTTGCCATTGGATCAAGACCCGCAGCTGAACCTCTATATGAAAATTACCTGGAAAAACCCCAAATTACACTGCCCCTTCCGTTTTCCAGCTATCAAATCCGATTCGATGTAATCTCAAATCCAAGAATTGACTTCACCGACCAAATCAACGTAAAATAAAATCAAAGAGAAAAGGCCACGTTCTTAATCAAATACTTACCATGGAGATGACGAAAGAAACGAGTGGAGACAAATCGAGATGCCTCGGGTCCCCCATGGCCATCGTACACCCCGACAAAGGTTGCGGACGGTGACGTCACTACCTGGCCTTGATCCTCAAGCGAATTGTTCGCTTGTACCACAGCAATTGAGAAATCGCCGGTGGCATGTGGCTTCAGCTCCGCCTGCCACATCAGCACATCGCTGCCGCCGAGCCTCATGCCCAGGCACCTCTCCAGCGGCCTCGTCATGGTTCGAAGCAACATCTCCGCTTTCCTTCGCTGCGGCCTTCCTTTACTTTCGTTTTTTTCTGTATTCGGAAAAGGAGCGAGGCTGAGTCGCTGAGAGAGACGAGAGAGAGAGGAACGTGAGTTCTCGTATTTTCTGAGGAAGTTCGAAATGAAAATGAGGGAATAAAACCAAACCAAGGGTTGGGGAAAGAAAAAGGAAAGGAAAAGCGTAAGGAACGAGTGACTAATGCCCAACTCTGTGTGATTATAAATATATAAACATTGGTACGGCGGGTTGGTAATAATATTATATAATAAACCGCTAGGTAGATGTTACAAGGTCAAGGGTAGATGGGAAGAGCCGGAGAGGTGAGCAGAGAATATCTTTTGCAAGTATGAAAAGTACTTGGATATTTTTCAAAGTTACCCTGTAAATAGCTGTTTATCTCGTAAAACTCGGAAGTAATGACTACTTTGTTATCGCGTTGATTATGGTCCTTCCGAAAATTAATATTTTGACAATTCCTTTTTTCATATTTTTTTTTTACAAATCTTTTTTTCTTTTGACCAGCTGATTAATCTGAACGAAAATTTGAAATATATAAAAAAAAGGTACTATTTAAGTAGGAAAAAAATTAATAAGGTGTGATTATACTAAATTTTAATAAAAAAGAGGTGCCATGGAATAAATAATTGTTCGATGGAGCCTTCCACCGATAATTTACCATTGATGTGACGGAAAAAAAATCTTCTAGATACTGAAATTATTATCAAATGGTCCTTCTAATTAGAAAAAATTAACGTGAACGTAATTCTTCGAATACTAAACACTAAATTTTACAGGTAACTAATAATTAATTAATAATAAATAATGTTAAAAGGATTAAGCTTTCGGTTAAAGAAAATGGACGGTCACGATCTGTCGTCTGAATGGAAAGTAACTGGCACTGAAAGAAATGGGACAGATAATTTCTTACCATGGTGTGAATGTCCTTTTATTAATGTTTTTTTTTGTATATTTTCTAAGATATTCTTATCAATGCAATATCAAGTAGGGATTTTAAAAATACTAAATATTATGTATTTTTATATTTCCTCACACCTCACTTGAAATTCATGTGCTCAATCGATCAAGTATCTCACACGCATCGCCCCTACTAACATGAATCACGTTTTAGCCAAGTATCTATACAATTAAAGTATGTATTTAGCTAATTATATTGTTAGGAATATAGTACAATAATAAAGTGAATATAGTACAAAAAAAGTTTGATTAATTATTATTGACAAGATCTCGACTAAAACCAATCCGGCAAACAGAGAAAGTTTTTTTTTTTTTTTTAAGATTCTTGGTAGTGACTAGTGACTACCAAGGAGTGCAAACAGAGAAAGATTAATAGATATAAAATGTCACTTCAGTTATGAAGTTAAAAAATACAGTTTCCGTGTTCTTTAATTTTCATATGTATAAATGATTTGGAAATAATTAGTAATTTCATTCTCTCTTGGATGTATTAATGGTTTCGTTAATAGAACATGCAGAATTTTGTGCCATTTTTTTCCTTTCAAATATTTGTTTGTGTGTATTGCCTAGCTAGCTTCAAAGACATGTCTGTCTAATTATTTGATAAATAAGTATGGTTTAAAACTCAATCTGATGGGTATTGGAATGAGTTGATTGACCGAAATTTTTAAATATACCATTTGAAAAATGATAAACCGAAAAATTATCAAATTATCAAAATTTCACATTTGCTATGGACGCAGCGTGACGTTGCGTCTATGTTAAATGTGAAATTCTTACAATTTTGTGGTTTTCGGTTTATCTTTTTTTGAAAATGATATTTTTAAAAAAATTCAGGCTGATAGGTGTGCTACGCAATTTGAGCACGTACCAGTTTCTATATTTTTTGCGTATGTATATGTACGTTGCTACAAGTACAACAGTTCTCTTGTAATATAAACTTTAAGTTTAATGATAGCCTACGGATATTTTTATCCAAAAAAGAAGAAGTATGATCTAAAATCCAAAATTCTCAAAATTTGCTAGATCTTAAAAATGACTAGCATGTCAGAATTAAAAAGATCAAGGAAAAGCAACACAAGCAGACATAAATTAAAGCTTGATTTTCTTTTTAATTATTTGGTGCATCAATGGAAGTCATCAATCATCCATATCGACTCTCTCGTACAAAAGCTTTGGTCATTAATTAAAAATGGCAATGTCATAAAAAAGAATATGGAATCGATACGATATCCTGAGAAGAAACGTGTTTCCACGAATAAATCTTCAGAATAGGTCGTTTAGGAAAAATTGACCTATATGAATAAAATAACAATTATTTAGTTGACGCGATTACAAGAGTTATCTTACTACTTGACCGTAACCGTTATCTTAGCCAGCGATCTTATCTTTTGATAAGAAGACTTCAAGCAATTCCTTGCACAATACCAAAAGAAATGGTACATTAACTGATCCATAGCTTGACCAGGTTGTATGAATCTAAATTTATATAAAATTTACAATTATTTATAAATTATTGACAAATGTTTTGTTGAAAAAAAGATGTACGAGTCCGGAAAAATGAATACTCTAGACTGAAAAAAATAAATATATATTCCTCATTATTCAAAAAAAAAAATGTTTTGATTTTTCTAATCATCGTTACCAAACATAACATTAAAAAAAAATGTGATGAAGTTCATTTCTTTATTTTTGAAATAATGTCTGACATCATCCATATAGTATTTGGATGAAGCCAAAGGCCAATCAAAGAAGAGGAAATTAAACACGGATTAGGTCAATCAGGGCGGATCTACACTATGTCCAGGGGTGCTAAGTCACCCCATGATTTTGAAATTATTAATCACGTATGTTGAAATTTAATTAATTTTTTATTTCTTGAAGTTTTTATATAGTTTAGTCCCTCTCATGAAATGTTAGATGTGTATTTGTAGTTTAGTAGTTAAGACTCTATTTTGTTTTTGGGAGCTCTTGAGTTCAAGTTTCATTAACCACAAATTAATATTTGTACATTTTAAGTTTCAGTTCCCTCTAACTAAATTTTCTAGTTCCGCCCCCTGAGGTCAATGTATAGTCGAGTTTACTTGAGGATTAAGCAGCCGATTTGGTCTAATTAATTGACATTTCCTTGATAAGAGAGAATAGCAGCCTTTTTACATCACTGCTGAATAGGTCAAAAACACACTTGATAAACCAGTTTGCTTATATAGCGTAATTAATGAGAAATTTCGGAAGGTCGCTATTATCATAAAAGAGATATTCGTTTTTTATACTTTGAAAAATAATTAAAGTTATATTTGGTGAGACTAAGGCAGGCCAGCAAACAAAAGGTTTTATTTTGAGGTGGCTTATTTGATTAAAGAAAGAAGAAGAATGAAAACTCTATGGAAGAATTATGATTACAAGGACTGCATGTTGTCCGGACTACGCTCCAAAAAAATATTTAATAAAAAATTAGATACTTTTTTTTCCTCTAGACAATAATTTTAATACTGGGTACAAATGATTTTTTTAAAATACTAAAGACGTTTATATTGATAAACAAAACAATTAGTTACCAGGTATTTCATGCAGAAACACAAAAAATATATTATTTCAGAGTTATATCTCTATTCTTATATTAAGCACGTAGATGTTCTGACTCATCAACGGTTTTGATTAAAAGATAAAAAATTCGGATTGAATATCAGCCCACGATCAAATACTCTGATTATATGCATTTTTTTGTGTTTTTATTTGTAGAAGTCTAAATTTATTTAGACGCGTACTCAACACATAGAAATTGTATCATCCTTCTGATTGGTCCTAATTATTTTCTATTTTTCAAATGTCATTTAAATTTTTTTTAAATTGATTGATAATTGATTGGTCATGTCTTCATTTCTATCTATATTTTATATCATTTAAGGAATGTTATTTGACATATTTAATATATCATTTTGTATGAGATTTTTTTTATGAAAATATGTCAAAATAATAAAAACAAATATGTCATTTAAAAATATTATTTGTCATTTAGTCTAATTTCTTTTATGAAAATACGTCATTTTGTATGAGATCTTTTTTTTGTTCTCTTATAAAATGTCCTCATTTCAACGCACGGACACGAACTAGTTACATCTTAGACACATTCTACACAAATATTTTAATTGAGAGAAAAAAAGAACGGACACGAACTAGTTACATCTTAGACACATTCTACACAAATATTTTAATTGAGAGAAAAAAAGAACGGACACGAACTAGTTACATCTTAGACACATTCTACACAAATATTTTAATTGAGAAAAAAAAAGACATCATACATTAACCATTTGATCAAGATAGATGAAAATAAATAACATAAATAATGTGTCACGAGTAGAAAAATTGAAGATGTAATATCTTTAATATATTAATTGCAGGCATAATTAAAACAAAAGTGCTGTGATATTTTCTAAATAAAATAGAGAAGCTGCTGACAAGTTTTTGTTATGGTTTGATTTCCTGAGCAAGTATACATAATTTATTTGTTTTGTTGGAAGCTTCAACCGGAGAATGAGATTTCATATTGCTGTATTTCGTCATTACCTACGTGTCAAAAAAGTAAACATGATCAAAGATGAGGAAGGAAAGCAAGTGATGAATCTGATTATTTTCCATTCTACCAAAAGGGCAGCATCGGTACAAAAGAAGAAAAGAAATTGAGTTGCGCTGTTGCGCAGGTGATCAGGTTGAGCCATCGGTTGCCAACGGCGCCAATTATAAAGTAATAAACACATTTCATGGATAAAGCACGAGGAGTTGACGAACTACATGTGGATAAAGTTCGTGGAGCTCGCCTTAAGTAATTAAATTGATTCATTTAATTATCAGCCGACACTCAGCCGCTGTTAGAGAAGGAACGATGTGAACCGTATCTAGGCGGCGCCTCTCTCTCTGTTTTTTTTTTTCATTAATTAAGCGAGAGTGATGTTTATATGGAATCGGGTGTGGTTCAAGGATTCAGATCCAATAAGGTATCCTACGTGTGTAGAATGAAAAATTTGTGCTATTTGTTTTAGAATGGAAAAAATATCATTCGGTACCCTAGGAGATACGCTTCCGTAGTTCAAGAGATATCATATCAAATTCAGTTTGATGCTCGATCGGAGTCATAAGATCTGCATTAAGATTTGTGCGTACAAAATTTGATGTCCAGCTTCCATTCTATGTTCTTACAATAAAAACATAATGAACCGGTGTGATCTTCTTTTTGCTCTCAGATATAGAATTTCGTCCAACTTTTAAATTAATTTTTTTAAGTTAGTAACTTTAATACTTATTAACAATTTCATTGATAAAAAAATATATTTACAACAAGTCAAGTAACTATGATTCTTAATCTATTTCTTTATTCTCACGAAATCCTCTTAATTATTCAAAACTACTCTAATCACTCTTAAATCTTAATCACCCTCTATATTTCTAGATCTATTGTTTTACTATATCTATTATTTTAATCCAACTTATATACATTATAATCTTTCTAATATCTTAATCCTTATCTCGTTCGATGACCGGATGTACTCACAATCAGGCTCCAATCGATATTAGAACTCTACGCTTCGAGTTCCGACAATACAATGATTTCGGCTCCGCTTGGTTCGGCTCCATCTCCTCTCCTTCATTCTCCTCTCCATTCAAGGAGATAGAGATGAGAGAGAAAGAATGATATCGTTTGTCGAGAATGAAATCTGGAAGAGATGAAAGAGACGGAATGAAGTGGAGAAGAGGAGGCGGCTAGGTTTGATAGCCTTTTTTTTGCCTTTTTTTTTCTCCGCTGGAAGCGTTTTTCTTTTCTCCACTGAGCAGTGAGCACACCGTTTTTATCTTGATGTAATTGGAAAATTCTTAAAATTTTATTGAATGTGAAATTTCATATTGCTTGGGTATGTCATTTTGTTCGTTTCTTATTTAAAATATATTATTATATTTTATTTATAATAGGTTTTGTGTGTTTATACGGTTATAAATAAAATTTTGTTTGCTTTAGTATTATTGTTGTTAAGAATTTAAGGGTGTGTTTGGATTATTTAAGAATAGAGTTAACTCTGAGTTAGCTCTACTATTTTCAAACCTTGGTGATTCAAACACAAATTAGTAAATTGGATTAGCTCAAGGATAGCTCTATTCTACTAACTCTATGGTGAGTTAGCAAGAATAAAACTAGTGGGATTAGTAATATTAATAAAATATAATATTAATAAAACTAGTGGGGTTAGCAAGAATAGCTCTATTCTACTAACCCTATATTTTTTAGATTAAATATAATATAATATTAGTTTAAATGTTGAATGTAATATAATATTAGTATAAATATTAGATTAGTATTAAATACAATATTATATTAGTATTAAAAAATATTAGTTTAAATGTAATATAATATTAGTTTTAATATTAAATATAATATAATAATAGTTCAAATGTTAGATTAGTTTAATTATTATTTTATTCATTCCCTCCGTCGCTATTTCAAATATACAATTCAAACGATGTTTTTATTAACTCGAATAGTTCAGAGTTAGCATTATTTTCAAACCACTCGAGTTAACACTATTCTCAACCACTAACTCAATAATTATTATTCTTGTATTAATTCTTGCACGATTCAAACGTACTCTAAGATAAAAGAATTTTGAGATTGTGTTGTATTTGGTATATGTTTGGTGAGTAGAACTAGGGTGTTCCTAAGTTCACTAAGTCCTTTTGTGAACTCAACTCTAAAATCTATTGGATTGACTTCAAACGAAGAATTCAAACCGTTGAAATCCTTCTATCTTACGAGTGATGGATCTATATGTGAAAATTTTAAAATTTTAAATTAGTTTGTATAGAGTCAAGTGGTCAAAAGGCGTCCAAAAAATGAATGCATAATTTATAAACCTTCTAATTTTGACCACTTGACTTTATACTAAATTAATTCGAAAGTTTAAAGTTTTCACATGTAGACGCATCATCCGTAAGGTAGAAAGATTTCAACGGTTTAGATTCGTCGTTTGAAGCCAATCCAATAGGTTTTAGAGTTGAGTTCACAAAAGGGCTTGGTGAACTTAGGAACACCCTAGTTCTACCCAATCCAGTGAAGTAACTCAATTTTTGGGTTTTGAATCGGAACCTTCGAATCTGCGACAATCCATCTCAAGTGGAGCGCACACATCCCGAGCGACGGATTCGAATTCTGAGACAATTCTGAGCGACGGATTTGAATTGGACGGTTCTGATCCAAAACCCAAACATTGGGTTACTTGAGGGGACCCGGACCCGTGATACTGTGGGGTATTTCTGTTTTGGTGAATTTTGTTGTATTTATTGCTAGATACGTCAAGGTGTTGTAATGGGCTTACATTTTATTTTTATTTTTTCAATTGTCAGACCTAGAAATATTCTAACCACGTGCTGCGTATGGTTAGCTCGCTCCAATGATCAACGTCGATTGATCTGTCTGCCAACAAGCTGAACAAATTTAAATGTTTAAATAAATTGAAACAAAGAAGTCCGTATTAATAATGTCGGCAGATTGTTTTAATTATCCGGCTAAAAATTGATTGTCACTTACAATTAATAAATGGATAATAATATATTTTGTGAACCAATACAACATCTAATCTCAATAGAGCAAAATTAAAAACTATCCGGCTAATACATTTAGGTTGCGTTTGGATCGTGCAAGAATAGCGCTAACCCGGGAATAGCTCCGCTATTCTTAAAAGCTGTGATCCAAACGTAAAATAGAAATTAAGAATAGTACAGGAACAACGTTATTCTGCTATTCCTACGAAAATGTGGATTAGTGAATTTCTCCAATTGTTAGGTTAGCGATATTAGTCCAAAATAGCACTATTCCAAATATACAATCCAAACAACATTTCTACTAATCCGGAATAGTCCAAAATAGCGCTATTCTCAAACCACTTGGGTTAACATTATTCTTAACCACTAACTCAAAAATCGCTATTCTTGCACTAATCCTTACACGATCCAAACGTAACCAATTAAGAACTACAAGGAGATTTCTCGCAAGATGAGTTTGAAAGCTATACAAGGGCTAATGTTTATCGCAAGAGAATTTGAAATTACTACGAGAGATTTGAATGCGTAAAAAAGAAAGAATGAGGAAGACATTCATTCTTGTTGTGAATGAAGATAGAATGCGCATGTTTATTTTTTCTCTAATACGTTTTATCTCAAGAGCTAGTGAGTAGGCTGTATGTGAACTTTCGACTGAGTGAGAAAATAAGATCACATGATTCATGTCATGAATTTCGATGGTGGTAGAATAATTGGATTAGCATGAATTTGGCCACAGCAGCCTTTCAGAAGCTAATTCTTATTATTTGGTTATTTAAAATACTTCTGAGGAAAGAGACACTTATTAACATGCGTAGGCGAAATTTAATATGGCCAGGCGGCTAACTGCCGTTAGTGCATCTGTAAAAAGGTTTTCGTGTCTCTTTCTAATTAAAAAGGTATACTATTTTTCTTGGTATATGTCACAATCTCCACAAATCAATTCGTGATTTGATATTTTTGCGCCAACGGAATTTGTTGCTCGTTATTCCGGCTGCTGTATGATATGAACATGATCCTAACTAGTAGGGGTCCGGATCCCCTAAAGTAACTCAATTTTTGGGTTTTAGATCGGGACCGTCTGAATCGAATCCGTCGCTCGAAATTATCTCGGAATTCGAACTTGTTTCTCAGAATGCGTGCGCTTCACTTTAGTTGGACGGTCACAGATTCGAATCGAACAGTCCCTATCCAAAACCCAATTTTTGAGTTACTCCACTGGATCTGAATTCAACTAGTAGTGGGTTATAATAGTGATAAAAAAGAAAAAAGTGCATGATCAAGGTATCGTAGTTAGACTTGGGCACTAAATATTTATTAGATCGGATTATGATTCATCGACTTAAGCTAGGTCCCGCTCCGTAGCGAGTCATGATAATTTGTACTCGGATCCAAATTCTTCCAACATTAATATGTCAGATTGATTTATCTGGTCTAAGAAAGTAAAAAAGTCACGTTGTAACCAAACATGTCACAGCACGGTACGTGTGTTACGTGCCGTGTTTCGTGTTGTGATTATTTGTTTGGTGTAATTATTTTTCAGAAAATTGACACGTCATGCGAAATATGTTGTCACTATACAACACATCACGTGTGATTAGGACTGTTATATTGATCGAATGGTAAATTTTGAATAAATAACTTAAATTATGAAAAAAAATAATTAAATGTGACTAAACGCGACAAACATGATCACTTTTAGACACATTACGTGTAGTCATCGCATGCTTTGATTACAGTACAACGTGACACGTAAAAATCTGACTTAATTACAACACATTACATGACCCGAATCACAGCCTGACCACCATGCAACACATCACGTATATACATCCCTTGTCAGGTCCGGTTAAATAATAATTATATCAACCCTCATCTTTAGCTAATTGATTCAATTAACATGACTAGGCTCTATAGCTTGATCCTCATTTTATTTTATTTGAAAAAAAAAAAAAAATTTATGGCACGTGTTGTATTCTGAGCTCATTGCTTGCAGACTTGCATGCAGTCTCTTGTGACTTGATCACTAAATTTGATCAACAAAGTGACAGTCACAGTCACATGCCATATTGCCATCTCCACCAAATCAAAATTGATTCCATCCTTTCCTCAAAAAAAAAAAAAATTGATTCCATCCTTGTACAAAAAATTTACTGTGATAAATCCACGCAGGGTTGTGTTGTCTTTTCGTGCGCTTATAAAAATACAACCCCACCACTGGTATTGAAAGAATTTTTTTTATAAACCATAATTAAAAAAAATATTTTACGAAACCAACATGATTACTTTTTTTTTTACAAAAACTATAAGAACTGAAATGTCATTTCGGTCCGGTTCTTTTTTTGGATTTTCTGTGACGGCTTATATGAAAACTTGTGAAACCAGTACCACAGAAAATCCAAAAAGAGAACCAGACCGAAATATCATTTCGATTCAGAATAAAAAAAAATAACGGACTGAAATGACATTTCGGTTCACCCCAAAATTGCCTACACCGTTTGCTGCAAGCACCACAATCGATGAAGATGGGTGTGTGCTCTATGCTCGACCAAACAATGGCTCCGTCTTTGTGGGTGTACCCCTGATTAGCTGAGTTAGTGTTTCAGGATTGTGTGATTCAAATTGGATGGTTGGCAGTGTGGTGTACCACCGCCTGGTAAGAGTTAGTATAGATGCCAGTTCCACACGGTCCTTAAAAGCCGCCTCTGATCTTCTTATAATTTTTTTTAAAAAAAAACAAAGTAATCACGTTGGTTTCGTAAAAAAAAAAATTTAATTATGGTTTATAAAAAAAATTCGGTATGAAACCACCAGAGAGATTTTGCTGTCGACTTCTGGAATCTTCTGACGTGGAAATGAAGGAGAGATCAATGAAATTGCGTGCACCGGTGCATGAGTCAAGGATGCCAGCGGCTTTAAACGAAACGCGTGTCAGTCGTGCTGTTTTGTGTCTAAACTTAAGAAGCCTTGTTGGATTCTTTTTTTTCTCTTGGGTCGGTATCGTCTGACGTCAGCGCCTGTTTCGGAATTTCATTCGCACCGGTAATTCATTTCCAGTCAATTTTACTTTGTTACAGTGACGTCAGCGCGTGTGTCGAATTTTTCGTTCGCACTGATAATTCATTCAAGTCAATTTTTACTTTGATCCGGTGACGACAGTTTTATATATTTTTTTTTATTTCAACGACAGTTTTATATGTTGTTGTTGTTATTGTTACTGTTGCAATTCTAATTTTCTTTATTGTTGTTTTTATTTTGTTATTTAATTGATGATTATTTGAAGGTTAGAAAAAAAAAACTATAATTTGGCACAGTATATAGTATGGCTGTTAAGTTGAGTGGGACGAGCTGATTTTAACTTTTAATTTAAATTTGATTATAAGTTTTTAAAAAAAATTCGTAGAAGCTGCAAACTCTCGACTTTTGGGTAGCCATCAATTCTAGGACTTTTCTCCTAGCCAACTGTGTTGCCTTCCCTTTCTCTTTGATTATAAGTCGAATTGAATCAATTTGAACTTAAAACCCAACTGTTAAAAATATAAAATAATTGATATTCATTTTAGATTATATTTGCTTGTTCTTTGAAATTTTGTTGATTTGTTATTCAAGATTAATTTTTTTGTAGTTATATCTAAAAAAATATATATTATGTTATAGTAAATTAAATAGTCTAAATTAAAAATATTAAATTATATCAATTGATCTCAAACAAGTCAACTATGATTATTTCAACTCAAACTCAAGATGACTAAAAATCTAATCAAACTAGGGTTAAATTCAATTGAGACTTTCCAAAAAAAGAAATTCTAACTTATCTTGAGGACCGAACCCTTACCTAAATAAGCACCATTTAATGCCGGTTGAGTGCGTATCACATTATTAGTGATTGTATCATATAAAAACATATTTCTCAGAAAAGTAGAATCCACCCATTAACAGAATTTAGGACACCACGAAAAGACATTCCTCTCTTGTGAATTCCTTCGTTGGCACGCTAAATAATTTCTAATTTCCAAAACATTAATTAGTAATCATCAAAAAATAGTGGGAGTGGTGGGACTCATTTATCCGCACAGGTTAAAAAAAGGTAAATTTCACTGGAGGTCACTAAACTTTATCATTTATTTCAATCAAGTCATTATATACTTTTTCGTCCAAAATGCTAACGGAATATACTCAATCCATTAGTATTTGGACAAAATATACTCATTCAGGTAGTATTTTGGACGGAATGTGAATATTCTGTTAAGATTTTGAATAAAAAAATATAGAGAAACTTGATTGGAACAAATGACAAAGTTAAGTGACTAAAAAATAATAAATCAAACTTGAATAATTAATTCTGACAAATAACAAAAATTCAGTAACCTCATCTCAAATTTACTCTTAAAATAATATATGACCTGGTCAAGGCAGAGTAGTTGAGTTGGTGAGAGTGTTGGACGTTGATTAACAGTTTTTGAAGAAATCATTATTTTATTTTATCTCTATGTAGATATGATATGATGTGCCGACCGTTAGATATCAGTGTCACAGGCTTAGTACAGCTCATGCAAAAGTCGGTAAATGGGCTCATGAGTCATGACCGGACATTTAATTTGTAAAAATAACACAAATGCTGACAGTATCTTTTTTTTTAGATTCTTAATTAGTAGGAGCTACTAAGTTGGTCAAATGCTGACAGTATCGACGTCCAAATACCAGTGTGGTGGTAAAAAACTGTTTTAACGACCGATTAAACGTCCGTTTAGTCGTTAATGACGGCTAAACCGTTACAAATATACTAATCGGAGATTTATTAACGGATTTTTCCGATTAATCGGCCGGTTATTCCGTTTATTTTTATTTATTTCCGTTTATTTCCGTTTATTCCAGTGAATATTTATTTTCATATTATTTATTTTCTGTGACTGTATGTGATAATAAGTTTCATAAATTATGTATTGTAGTTTTATTTTTACTTAGATATACATCCAATATTTTTTTTTTATTTTTTCTCTTCTTGCTTATTTTGAAATTGATTAATTCTTCTATTATTTAGCACATGTTTTTCTTACTGATGTAATTTTTTCAATTAGTACAACATGTTCATATATAAAATTAAGTTGTTATCATAAATGAAATTTAGTGATTTTATGTTGGAATGTTTTATTTTTTTCAAATAATATGTTATTATTATTTGAAAAAAATTTATTTTCGAATTTATTTTGCATTAAATAAATGTGTTACTTATAAATGTAAAATGTGTATGTGTTGTTAAGAAGAAATAAGCGTAGTGTCATGTTATAATAATAAAACTGAGTTAAATTAAGTTCATTTGATAAATTTGATGAGTTAAATAAATTATGAATATATACACATAATTTTAATGAAAACGATTAATCGGCTGCATAATTCTGATTAATCGGTCGCATACCGATTAATCACTTGACGATACCCTGTTCGTCCGACGAGCGCATACCGTTATTTACAACACTGCCAAATACATAATAATGACACGGACACGGTCAGCGCTCAGTTTTCAAAATAAAAACTGATAGTATCAACATCATTATTATTCAGATTTATTCGCACCATCAAATTAGAGGTGCAAACGGATCGGATAGTGGTAAAACCATATCCGTATCCGGTTTTATTTTTCAGATACGGATACAGATCGGATACGGATCGGATATCGGATATATAATACATATTTTCATAATATATATTAAACTATATGGTGTATATATACTATTCAGATACGGATAGTTAAAATTCAAAACTGTATATGTATCCGTATCCGTATCCGCACGGATATTCGGATATCAGATATCCATATCTAATTTTTGGATATGGATCCGGATACGGACGGATAATATCTGACCCGTTTGCACCCCTACATTCAATAAACCGAAACTTTAAGGCTCTACATATTAACGGTCAACTCTAGTTATTTTAAGAGAAGAATAAGTTATCCGGCACATTCTTTTATCTTTTAAATATTATTTTCGAAAACTAAACCTGTAACGACAAGAGCTCGTACCACGACACTAAGTCTGCAGACTCTCATCTCTCTTTACCTGTTTGACATATTGTTTATTTCTTTCTGCTAAAAAGGAACGTTGGCTCTGCAAGCGTCGTAATTTTGAGTCTGAACATTAACGTTGTTAACATCAATATGACAATTGCTATTGCTGCGAATTCTGTCTCCAGTATGTCATGAATTTAATTTACTTATTCTTACTGTCATAGTAAACATTGATGGTATGATGGGTCAAAATGGGGTACACTTAAGCTCTTGATCCACTAGCCCACCTGATCGTTAACAATTCACTTGAAGTCCATTATTTCCTTTGTCCGAATTATTTTCTGTTCCTTCTTTTTAAACCGAAAAATATTTTACTGTTGGAAAACAAACTGTCAGCCGCTATAATGTAGTGAACCGTCCGGTCTGGTCTGAATTATGCACACAACATATTACCTAATTTGCCACTCGTTGAAAATTCTGCCACTTTATCCCAAGGATCAAATCCTTTACCTATATTAGCCACTCAAGGGAATCGACTTTTGCAACACCTAATTATACGTTGGCGGAGTAAGTTGCAGTAAAATACTAAAATATTCCTGTAAATAGTAGATTCCACCAATAAACAAAGGTTATGTGCCCAAAAGATATTCCAGCTGCCTCCTGAATTTTGAGTTTTAATAGAGATTTATCGGTTCCGACCAACTTTGCTCTCTCTGAAATTTTTTTTGCCCCCCTCTAGACATTTGATTTGTAATTCGAGTTAAATTTAGAGTTAAAATTGAAATAAATTTGTTGAATTTTGATTGGTAATTATAATTATAAATCAAAATATCAGAAATTACAAGTCAAATCATTAGATAGTATAAGTTAAAGCATTGTTTTTTATCGAGTACCCAATTAGTTAATAGATTTAAATCTAATTAGGTATTTAAATCCGATTTGAAATTTTTTTTTTTACCCGACAAAAATCTTGGATCCTTCCCTGGATATTCCAATCTCGGGTTATTACGTGTCAATCGCGCTAAATCATTTCCACATGAGTTGTGACCAAATGAAAGTACCTAAGCAGTAAACATCAACATATTGTGCCTAAGTTTTCCACGGTAAGGCAAAAATCATGCTCAAGAGGTCCTGCATCCAAGCTTGTAGGAGGTGATTTTCGCTTCAACAGAGACAGTTTCAGTACAAGAAAACAAAAACAAAAAAACTTTATTTTCTAGGAATCAAGACAAAGACAGTTTTACCATTTGAGAGAAGTAAACAGAACACAGGAAAGTCTAAAAGGCAATCACCTAGGAGGCTAGGAGTAATAATGTATACTCCATTGCTTTAAATCAAACAAACTGGTATCGTATAGAACAAGGAGCAACAGGACAACTAGCTAACAATTCCAAGATCTTTTGCAAAGGTTTATCACCATAATCTATATCTTAAAAGGGAAATATGACGTCAACGTTTGGTAGAAGTATATAAAAATCAGGACTCTTTTTCTACCTCCCCTTTTTCAAAAATCAGGACTCAGCCTAACAAATAGATTACAATAGGTATCTAGTTGCCAGTAGTTCTGTCACCTTTTGCTCCCAAAAAGAATCTTCAAGAGGGTTCAACAGAAAACTAATTTCTTGAACTACGGCAGAACGTGACATGTGCCAAATTTATGGAAGAAAGCACCATTTCAAAAAGTTCCAGAAAAATACTTGAAACAGACTATTTCAGAAACTTCAAAAAAAAAAATATACATAAAACAATATTCTAGTTTAATTCACTCTGAATCACACTCTGCCTGACAAACTGGTAGATAGTATGTATCCAGTTGCCAGTATTTCTGCCTTACACCTTCCCATACCTCCTTTGACAAGCAATCTTTAACCGGGAGAGGGATGAACTGAGTAGAATATCCTAAATTTGCAAGCTCAAGGGAGACCAGCTGGCAGTACACTACGTGAAAAAATGCATTGTCGCCACAAAGCCCGTTGAAATAAGAGTAGATGCCCCCAGGTCTTAGTAGCCTAGGGAGGTGCTGGTGAAATTCTCTCATGTCCTCATAATATTCCCCATATGTGTCAAAGAATATACCTGTTAAAGTGAAATGCATGTCAGAGCAAGTTCCTGAGAGAGAGACCGTTGTTGTACGTGGAACAGGAACAGGAACAATTTCTTGAAATATTACACATACTTTATGGTACTCTGATGCAAAGTGCATTTAGTGGAAATCAAATTAACTTTTCTGCAGAGCTTTTCAGTTGTTACTTACGAAATATGTGATAAACGGATAGGATATCGGAATGATTGAAAATTAAACTTATATAAAAGAACAAAGCTAATAAAGCTTGGATTGCTGAGGTTTGCTTTTTCAATCGTAAATGTTCCCTGTTTCAAAATGACCGTATCAATACGCAGTATGGACCCTCTGAACAGTATTTAGTTAACCCTTTGTCAGAGTTTAGTATTCATGATAAATTGAATTCTGATAATTTGGCTGCAACTTGATAGCATCAATCACATGTGTAAATGTACAAGGAAATGGATTGTTCCAACACACCAAGGTACCAAATTGTACAGTATCGAGTTCAATTATATTGAATGCTGAGTTGCTTTTGATTGTTACTTCTATAAGGCAGTAAAGTAAAAAAAAAAAAAAAAACAGAGAAAAACTAGTGTACAAAACTCAACTCTCCGGTGCACAGTTTGGACCATATCAGTATCCATTAGGGTGTGGTAACGCTTAACGCAATACACATTATATTAGACAAACTTCATGATACAGGTGGGTACAGTTCCTTAATTCCCTGGATATCTCAAGTAGCTGGAATTGATATTTGTTTCAAAATATAATGCCGTAGTATTTGAGCAGGACCTACTGCTGGTGCAGATTAACTCCGGTATGTCTGTTTTATGCTTGTATTTTTACCTTTTCTAATTGGAAACAGGTAGCTCCACAAGTTCCAATTCTGTTTTATTTTTTTCGAAAATAATAACATTAAGAAAACATAGCATAGCATTAAAAATACAAGCATCATCGGTGTCAAGGCAAAACATCTTGCCAACAACCAAAAACAACTAGCATAGCATTAAAAAAACATAATAATAAAGAGAAAAAGGAACTGTTTATGGTACCATCATAGGTGTCGAGTTGAGGCAAAACATCTTGCCAACGACCAAAAACAATCTTTACATGCTTTTTCTCTCCCCAACCCGACTTCAACATCCTCGCATACACATCTGGATGTGCCTCAATTATTGTGTGCTCCTCTGGATTGTACCTCTCTATTGCCTCGTCAACTAAACCCATCCCAAACCCCACATTTAATATGCGTCCCCCATTTGTGCACACAGCTCGGGCATGGGCTTCCATCAGTGGCATCTCCCATCCCATCATTACAGCTTTGCTGTCTGTATCCATTATCCTATTAATTGAGAAAATGTAATTTCATTAAGAAATTAGTCAGATATATTATCAGTTGAGGTATATTAGTACCACTGTACCAGGTTGTTTCAAATGCCTATTTTTTTGGTGATTATTTTGTCATTTTCACGAGTAAAAGCAGATGTGCTGATCCTAACAATACTAAAACGAACAAACCACTACCTGTCTTCTCCGAATGCAACTCTTTCATCAAGATAACTCGAATCTGAATTCGAATCATTTCTCTTCGATCTGGTAATAGTTCCAAGTATGAGCTCAGCTTGCACAGCGAAACCCAGCAAGACGTCGACTGTCTCCTGGTGCGAGCTCTCCATGGCGAGGTCCCCAGCACAGAGACCGGATGGAGTGAGCGCGTTCCATGGTGCACCAGCATCTAGGAGGAGGCGTACAATGGCTGTGTGACCATGGGACGCTGCGTGCATGAGAGGAGTCATGCCATTCGGGTCGAAATAAGATGGATCGGCGCCGGAGGAGAGAAGGGAGGTTACTCCGGCAGTATCCCCGGCCGACGAGGATGCGCAAAGGCGGTCCTCCGGCGTGGCTGGTGTCTGATCCGCTGGCGCCGCCATTTTTAGTGACTAATTATGTTGATGGCGTTTATTTTCGCGGGAGAGGTTTTGCTCGGCCTTTTCTTCTTGTTTTCACAGGGGGTGGTTTCTAATGGTGAAGGCCTGGATAGAAACGGGCTAATGGGCTGATTTGAAAATTTTATCTATATGAGCTTAGGCGCTTAGGCTTCATTTTATTGATCGGTTGAGGTAGATTATTATGTCACGGAGTCCTTGATGGCAGAGGGGTGCCACACTGCGAGGGGTGCCACTGCCACCGCAATTAATTAGATCCAACTTGCGCAGTGACAATTGAAATCAAATAAAGAAGCCAACATAGTAATATACAATAAAGTATAGGAAGTATAATACAGAATATCAGCAAAAATAAAACATAATGCATATAATATAATTTTTGTACATAACTAAGTAAACAATATCCATAACCAGCATACTCCGTTAACTATCAATAATGTCTTTTTACTGTGGCTTAGTCGTGTCTTATTTTTATTCAATTTGCTTGATCAGTTAATCCTGTTGATTATTTAAATTTATATCTCCCATAGCAAAGATCGGATCCACACTTCATTGCTACCGATTTATGTGAACTTAAGGTATATTCTATTGTTTCTAATCGAGTGAATAAGTAAGAATAAATAGAAAAGCTAAGACTTAATGACTCGTATGGACTGAATTGAAGGAAACTTATTTTTAGCAAGAGAGCTGTTATCATCCAATAAACTGAAATATAAATGCAATTTCTGCTTTATGAAAAATTTGTATAACAACATATATATACGTCAAGCATCATAACTGTGGCCACTTTGCATCAGCCCATGCGCAACATCGATGTCTCATGTTATAGGCTAGACATCTTTTTCCATCACTTTTCATATTTGCATCATTTGTGTCAAATCAAAATACAAAATGGTCATACTATGTAAAATCAAGAGAAATCTAAATACAAAATTACTTAAAGATCATCAAAGTAAAATCACACCATGAATTATATGTAGAGCTCAGATTTACCTCAACTATGTTATTGCAGTGGTACAGTATGTCATGCATGACCTAGCCAATGAAAGCACTCATCAGTTGAATTAAAAAGTAAAAAAAAATTAAGATGATCTATCATCATCATTTAGGTTGCTTTATCATTTTATCATATTACTTTGTGTGTTAGGGTGTTCTATGCACAAAAGAAGCTACATTTTGAAATTGAACTCTAACAAAGCTATAGAAAACTCCAATTAGGGTTGCGATTCGCTACCAAAGGAAGAAGAAAGAAAATATATTATTGGCTTGAGTGCACTAACGAACAGTAAAGTTATTGTAATTGATCAGGGCAAAACTAATTTGTCAATTGACTAAAAATAAATAAGATAGTAAAAAAGAGTCAGAACAATGTGCAGTCTCGACTCGAATAGCTTTATTAAGTCTATAATTAACATACTATCCCATGTGAAGTGTTGGTACAATTTAGCTATAAGGTAATTTTGATACTATTTGAAAAAAATCATTGATCCGTACCAGGATTTACATCTGACATAATTATATGTGAAAATGAGTGCATGCTACTGAAATAATGAAATTCATCTGCATCTCTACTGTCTGCAAATGAATACGTTTGTAAAATAATTTATACTTACTCTTGAACAAAGTAGGATTTCCAAGATCCAGCAGAAGTCTCCTCAAAGCTCTTATAGATGAATATTGCATGTTGCTTCTTATAATTGACTAAAAATCACAACAAACATAAGATGAAATAAATGAGCTTTGGCAGTAAAAATTTAAATAATCGACTACCCATAACAAAAGAGAGTTCATCATCACTTGCATGAAACCTCAACTCTCAACTAGTGATTGTGAGCCTTAGTTTCATTTAATCAAGTTTAGAAATATTTTTCATCGTACATAAGTAAGGATTAAAAGAAAAGTTGAGTTTTTAGTGCCAAAGAGAATGATCATACGAATTTGTTATCATACATATTAAACTACTGGACCAAGAAAATAGATGTTCTGACGTAACAATTAAAGAGTGAGCTATTGTATGAAAACAACACAAAATGTAATGAAAGCATTTATCGGTTTTAGTTTGAAGTAAATAGAAGAAAGCTTAATAAGATAGTTGGGTAGGCAAACCCTACCAAAAGGTCCACTGCTGACGAAATTGCCCCAGACATTTAAATCTTACACTTAGGTAAACAAATTGTAGACTGGATAGTTTAATAAGTGTTTAAAGAAAAACAAATTGTATAAACTATTGCAAAAATTAAAAATATTAAAGAAACATACAAAAATTTAATTTATAAGGAGGCCTTTCCCCTACTCTCTCTGCCATGATTAATGAGGTCATTAATTCTATATATGGTCATGTTTGATTGCTACTTAAATTTAAAGAGGATTGAGTTGTTTACTTCATGTTACTCCTCATATTTTACACCGAAATTTTTATTAATATCTCTGTAAAAAAAAAGTTAAATAAATAAATCTCAAATTATGGTGACTTGGAAAAATACCAAGGCCTCCAATTCAATCTGCGGTCCTCATTTGGCCCTCCAAAAACCCAAAAATGCACTATGATAAATATCATATTGATCTTTGCGGAAAAGTCAAGAACAATCATTTCTCTCACAGGAACAACCATGAAGGAAATACGGCAGTGGGGAACCTTGTGCTGAGAAAGCTTATTTGGGAGTAGATTTGCTTTATTTTTTCCTTTATTTTGAGTTCGTGTAAATAATAACTAAATGGCCTACTTGGGTCTTGTAAATAACTTTTTATCAATGAAAATTCGTAAGATGGCAATCTTGCCACCTTACCCTAAAAAAAATATCATATTTAGATTTTTGGAGAGCCTCCAATTCAATCTGCGGCCTCCCAAGAATGGAGCCGAGATTGAATTGGAGGCCCTGATATTTTTCGAATTCTCCAATTTCAATGGTGTTCTGATTTATTTTATTATTTTGAAATGGTATTAATAAAAATTTCAGTATTTTACATCTCCATTAACAGTTTAAGTCGTAACTTAAATTAAATATAAAGTAAAGTTTTAGTCCACCTATTATTTCAGGATAAAAAATGGCCATAGATTGCAACGTAATAATTATGCGAGTCACTGCGAGTTTGGACTCCAGAACGTGTGGGAAAGGGAAGGAAGAGATCTTAAAAAGGCGACGCATCAGAATTAAATGCCAACGGTAAAATTGCCCCCGTTTTTCTTTTTGATGAAAAACCCTTAGGCATAAAATTGACCTTCTTGTTATGGATATAAATCTGCTGTTATTTCAAAGGGATCACAGGACCTGTTATTTTTATCACAACCGTTCAAAGTTTTTCATACACGAATTTCAAGGAAAAAAAATTTTTGTACCCGAATCTAAGTCAACGGCTGGGATTGGAATAACAGCAGATTTATTTCCTTTTGGTATACCTGAAGCAGCGGCAGCGGTCCATTGCAAGTGCCAACTGCCAAGAGAGCATGTTCTGTTTTCATCTACTTTTAAATACTGCCATCACTCTGCAAAATCTGAAGTACTGTATATAACAGAAACCAAGGCGCTTCTTTAAATTCGACCGTTGCATTAATGTTTTCTATAGATTTTGAATTTAATGCGCTCCCGGACACGTGATTGATCTCTCGAGATTAGAACATCAGATTAATTTGTAATTTCTGTTAGCAATGTAATAGTTCCATAATTTTCCTTTATTGGAAGAGTAACTATGTACGAAAGATCACCATTTTGCTTAATTAAACTTCTAAGAATGTTTATAGCATTGTTGAAAATTGACTTTGCTTTCTATTTTTACTTGGTCTTATTTTATTTTATTTTCTCTCTATGGTCATTCTATCATACACCGATGCGGGCTGGCCGGCGATATGGTTTGTTGAAATTGGAATCAGAATATAAAAAAAGAGAACAAAGCTCAAATTAACCAATAATTTTTCTTATTGGCACATGCTTTTCCTCTTACAATCCCTTTTACTTTCACATGCATATCCTAATGATGCCAGCTAATGTACATGTTCTAATGTTATGAACACCAAACATGTATATTCCTTTGTCCCTGTTCTCTACAGCATCCAGCTAATGATTATGATCATAAGACAAAACCGACAATATAGATCCCCTTTTATGACTACACCTAATCTAGGACCATGTTATTGCAATTGGGCTAGCAACCACATGCTTCCCATCGGACCACACAAGCCGTGCAAACTCAGTCGAACTTGATGGCATTGTTGAAGAAGAAAATGTTACCGTGTAACTCTGCTGCTCGCCACTCTGTTTTGAAGCTCAATTCAGATGGATTAACCACCACCTTAACATCTCCAGCTGCGCCATGGGTCACAACAGTCACCTTGTATGTGCCTTTCTCTCCTACATTGGTTAATGTACGCGTATGCTTGACCATGGTGGTCCCATCAGTAAAAACTACCGAGAAAGAGGGATAGTTGAGAGATGACACGGTATACGCCTTTTTGCTATCGCAAGTGTAGTTGGCACGCTTGGCAACTGTTGCAATCATGAATTGGGTGTAATTAAGCGCACAAAGGAAGTCTAGATAGTCATCGGCAGTTAGGTCATAGACCAACCCGGGATCAACGGCTCTTGGTGGGTCCACATACCCAGCCCCTATATCAAAGGGCGTTGCGGTTTTTCCAGTGGCAACATCTAAGATTCCATCACCACTTGGATAAGTCGAGTATGCAGTTGTCATCAGTGCCGACCGAATGGCGGCTGGGCTCCAGCCTGGGTGGGCCCCTTTCAGCAGTGCTGCGAGGCCACTCACATGGGGGCATGACATAGATGTGCCAGATATGATGTTGAACTCAACACGGCGAGGATCTGCTGCTAACCCTGTTGGACCAACTGAATTACTCCAACCAGCTAGTATGTTAACACCTGGTGCTATCAAGTCAGGTTTTAAGATTTGTGGCGTGATTGTGTTGGGCCCACGCGAAGAAAATGCGGCAACTACCGGAGATGGCATTATGCCTACCTTGGTCCCGTCAAAAGCAATTGTCGCCGTCGGATTGGGTTCTGATGAAATGTATGATTTAATTAAATCACCAGCCTTTTGACCTACAGCAGTGGCAGGAAGGAGATGTGCATCGGCCACTAGCTCCTCTCCATTTGCTGCTGTGTTTGCAAGCACCATACCAGCCCCACCAGCATCACGTACCACTAGCCCCTTTTGCACCCTTGGATTGGTACCGCGATCACACATGACTATTTTACCATGCACCTTTTCAGGCACAAGTGTACCAGGCATGCACAAATTTCCTATAGTAGCATTTGAAACCTTACCGGCATAGACAATAGGAAGTGTAGAGTTAGCCACCGGTTTACCGCTATAAAGAGACACGCCAGGAAATTTCTGATCGTTACCTAATGTTACAGAAGCAGGAAAATCCCGATCAATTGTGCCTGCACCCACAGTTGTAATCCATGGTGCCACGTTAGAAAGCGTTGAAGTACCAGGACCTGAGTTCCCGGCTGAGCACGAAACAAGCACGCCTCTCTCCATGGCAGAGAATGCACCGATAGCAACACTGTCACGGAAATAGTCAGCTGTACCACCACCCAAAGACATTGACAAAATCCCGCAGCCGTCTGACACAGCCGCATCCATTGCTGCTAAAATATCAGAACTCAAGCAACCCCCCAGCCAGCAAACCTTGTATACTGCCAAACGGGCCCCCACTGCCATGCCACGTGCTGTACCTGTGGCGAACCCGAGCAGGCTTGCACCTCCCACGGCAGACCCGGCAGCAGTACTAGAAGTGTGGGTCCCATGTCCATCATTGTCACGTGGAGACCGTGACTCTTTGGTCTCATCTATGGGTCCCTTGTTTGCCTCATACCCCTTCGAAAAAAAACGAGCTCCTATTAATTTTCTATTACAAGCAGATTTATTGAAATCGGGTCCAGTTTCACATGTACCCTTCCAATCCGACGGTACAGGTCCCAACCCAGTATCATCATAACTTTTTCCCTCCGGCCAGACACCGGTGTCCAACACTCCAACCACCACATCGGAAGCTGAGTTGGCTTGTGGGAAGGCATTATTGCCGGTGGTCCACTGGTCCAGGCCCAGGAACTCCGGAGTACGAGTAGTGTGAAGCTCATAACGGATCTCTGGGTTAACAGACATTACACCAGGCTGGGTCTCTAGAACCCGGGCCTCGGCTGGTGTTAAACGGGCTGAGAACCCGTGAAGAACAGTGTCATATGAATAGATGATCTCGGCTGACTCGGATACTGACTGAAGGGATACACCATACCTACAAAGTAATTTGATCAAATTCAATTGTCTCAGGTTCTGATTTTTTTAATTTTACGGAATAAATTGCAAAATTGAACATCAGAATCGGACTGGACTGCATGGTAGTATGGCACCACATGCCAACTTGTAGGTAGGTATTAATCACAATTTGCAAACTTGAAAGGGTGAAATTGAAAAGGTTACAAATTTACCAGTCACGAAGGTAGAACTCAGAGGGCATCTCGGACTTGGCCATGTGGACGATATAGGTGCTTCTCTGCTCAGCAGCACGTGCCAGGCACGTGAAGGAAAGGAAGAGAACTGAGAGAACCAGCGCCATTCCTTGTAGTGATTCAGATCCCATTGCTTCCGCTTTTCTATCTAGGTTTCTCTCTTCCCCTCTCACTGATCGTATCGTCCTTATAACTGAAGGTGCTTGGTAAATGGAGGAGGTGAATAGAAGAGAGGGCTGCTTCACATGGGGAGCGCCTGGTAGTGGTCTGTGTAGACTGTAGATGGAAAAGCTTTATAAAGCAGCAGGTTATGTTCACATTTGAAACTTGTAGTAGAGATCTTCTGTGGCCATACTATATAGATTTGAGTACACGCGGGGACCCCACGAGATTTCAGCAGAGCCATTTTGCGTTTCTGTTTCTGAGGAAGTGGGGTCTCCACGGACAAATTAGAATAGCGTGTGACTCTTCACGTGCCTTATAGGTTAAGCATACCTGATTTTTAGTGAGATTGATAAAGTCCTCTGAAATCCTTATAAGGATAGAATTTTCGGTGAGTTAATTAATTCTTTTTGTTGGTCGACACAGTTTAATCAGGAAAATTCCTATACATTGTGCAGTATCTGTAGTACAATAATAACACGGTAGTCGGTAGTACACTAAATGAAAGTAATTTAATGTACTGATAAAATAAAAGCAGATCTAGAGATTTATTACAAAAAAACACATATATAGGTGAAGTAAAATAAAGTACTTAATCTTTTAAATTTTGGCAGTTTTCATCTGCATACGTAACTAAATCTTTTATTTGGTACTATTCACCTACTTACGTTACTATTACTAAATACTAACTTTTGAAAATAATTTAGTATTTACACTACTTATGTTAATAAACTCTAACAATAATTTATATAACAAAATACTTGGCGGCGCATATATAAACAAATTTCATATTGTATTTATGTGTTACATCAAACGATCTCTCTGTAAAAATGTACGGTGGTAATTTCTCACGGATAGTCCCGCACTAGAGAATATAAGCACTTATTTTATTATTCTTCTATTTTTTTTTCCAATAAAAAGGATAAATTAGGATAAGACAATAGAGATATATGCAAATTTTATTGTAAATTAATTTATGATAATACATATGTCGAGAGTAAAATTAGGTTATTCTTAAGTTCACTAATTCTTTTGATTGGCTTAATTCTAAAATTTATTGGAATTGCTTCAAACGACGAATTTAAATAGTTCAAACCGATCTACTTCATGAGCGATACGTCTACATACAAAAATTATCGAATTAATTTAGTTCACTAAGTCTCTTTATAAACTCAACTCTAATATTTAAATAGTTCACTAAGTCTCTTTATAAACTCAACTCTAATATTTATTAGATTGACTTTAAATAACAAATCCAAACCGTTGAAACCAGTCTACTTTACGAGTGGTGTGTCTACATACAATATTTTTAAATATTTGAATTAATTTTGTATAGACTTAAGTGTCAAAAAACGTTCAAAAAATGAATGCATTAAAATTAATTTATAAACCTTCTACTTTTGACCGCTTGATTTTATACTAAATTAATTCGAAAGTTCAAAATTTTACATGTAGACGCATCACTTATAAAGTAGATGAGATACAACGGTTCAAATTTATCATTTGAACTCAATCCGATAGAATTTAGAATTGAGATCACAAGCATAATAAACTTAGAAGAGTAGAACTAGGGTGTGTTGTGCTCACCAAAATGTTTGGTGAGCATAACACCTAAATCTATCGGATTGAATTCAAATGAGACAAATCCAAACCGTTAAAACCAATCTACTTCACGAGTGATGCGTGCACATACAAAATTTTGAAATTTTGAAATTCATTTAGTCTAAAGTCAAGAGGTCTAAAGTGATAAAAAAATGAATGCACCAAAATGAAGATTTAGAAGTTATTTTCATGCATTCATTTTTCATCAATTTTGACCGCTTGACTTTGGACTAAATGAATTCGAAAATTTTAAAATTTTACATGTACATACATCACTCGTGAAGTAAATCGGTTTTAACGATTTGAATTCGTCTCGTTTGAAATCAATCCGATAGATTTAGGAGTTATGCTTACCAAATCCTTTAGTGAGCACAACACACCCTAGTTCTAACTTAGAAACACCCTTATTCTAATCTATAATTTGTCCTGTCTTTTAAATGGATGTCGACCAAATATTCCAGGGGAATTCTATTAGGAGTAATAATAGACAAATATTGATCTATTTCTATTTGAAGCCGAATCACACGGAACTTGTTTCAGTAATTTCAGTAAAATATTCTCTGCCTGACTACCACCCTGGGCCTAAGCTCGTGGATACCTCTTTAGGCACCCACTAACCAATGCAAGCGCGTTTTTTAAGATAATTGATCATTCAATCCCACGCCGTACTCAAAATTAGTAATAGATAAGCTTTTGTTTGGACGCAACAATTGTACCCGTGATTTTCATTAATATCCAAAGTTAATTACAAATTAATAAATATACCCAACAACTTTGAGAATTTATAAAACTATCCATACCGGCTATTTTCTGACTAGTTTTAATTGTTTTCGGTACCGGCCAATGGCCGGTACTAAATTTTTTTTTTTTTAGAGACAAATTTTCTGGCCGGTACTAATTTTTTTTTTAGAAACAAATAACAAAAATGCTGAAATCTAACACTAAACATTCGAATTTTTTTAAAATATTTGTTAGATTACTTTTTTTTTATATATAATTAGCAAATTTATACTAAAATACGCTAAATTACTTGAAATTATGTTAAATTACGCTGAATTACACTAAATTACGCTAAATTACAATAATTATGTTAAATTATGCTAAAATACGGTAAATTATACTAAATTCCGTATGATTATGTTAAATTTGCTTAAATACGGTAAATTATGCTAAAATACAGTAAATTACACTAGATTTTAGCATTTTTGCTATTTGTCTCTAAAAAAAAATTTGTATCGGCTATTTTTTGGCCGGTACCGAAAACAATTAAAATCGACCAAAAAATGGCCGGTATGGATAGTTTTATAAATTTCCAAAGGTGTTGGGTATATTTATTAATTTGTAATTAACTTTGGATATTAATAAAAATGTCGGCAATTGTACTATATATCAAAGTGGAAAAAATAATATTTGGTGTTGCACACGGAAAAACAGGTATATTCAAAGTAAAATATTGTTTAGGATAAGGTTCAAATAAAATAAAAAATCCAACACTTGTATTCATTTTGTGCATCTGTAACTCGCTGTTTCTTGAGATTTAGTTTGGAAACGACTATGGATTCATATCTCTATTTTTAAAATTCAAATAATCAGTTCAAACTGTTAAACATGATTTTCATATGAAAATATCCTTAATCAAATTTTATTTTTTAGAATGTACTATTTTATTAGAATAGATAGACAATCACAGCTTTTGAATGGTTCAAAACTTTCATATGAAGATTATGTTGAACAATTCGAATCAACTATTTTGACATTAAAAACATAAATATGAGTTTATTAGGACGAGTTATTGTATAATATGCGAAGAAATAATAACTCTATTTCGAAATTTCAATTAAAAAAAACTCTACTCCGAAATAAAGATTCTATATATATATTTGTCTCTATATTTTAGAAAGCTATTTGTATTTGGGTATATGTCCGAAATAAATACCGGAGATAGAGAGCACTAACGAGTGTAGTAACACAATTGGTGAGTTATTTGTGTGTATTTAATTTGTTTTTTTTGACATTTTCGAAACGAACACCGAATAAAACGCAAATCACGAGTTATTCGCGAATAAATGCGAAAAAATGCGATTTATTTTTTGAGGGGGTTTTTGGGTTTTTTTTTTTTTTTTTTGCTTCCTTGTGGTACTAAATCATTTCTGAATTATACCTGAATTATTCCAGAATCACGAAATTCTGACCCGGCTGAACCAGAACCCAAACTATTCATTTGTTACTATATGCTAACAAGTGGAGGATGGAATGTGTAGTGATAAATTGTCTTATTTTAGGAGTAGCCACTATCTCACTCCATGAGCAGTGTTAAAATTATCTCCAACTTCCATGTAAATATACCGAACACCGAATAAAACGCAAATCACGAGTTATTCACGAATAAAATGCGATTTTTTTTTGGGGGGGGGGTCGGGCTTTTTTTTTTTTTTTTGCTTCTTGTGGTACCAAATTGTTTCCGAATTATACCCGAATTATTCTCGAATCACGAATTTTTTAGTAGAACCAGGGTGTGATGTGCTCATCAAACTTTTTGGTGAGCATAACTCTATAATCTATCGGATTCACTTCAAACGAGATGAATCCAAACCGTTGAAACCAATGTACTTCACGAGTGATGTGCGTACATGCAAAATTTTGAATGTTTCGAATTTATTTAGTACAAAATCAAGTGGTCAAAATTGATGAAAAATGAATGCATTAAAATAACTTCTAAAACTTTATTTTGGATCATTCATTTTTCATCAATTTTGACCACTTGACTTTAGACTAAATGAATTCAAAAAATTCAAAATTTTGCATGTACGTGTATCACTCGTGAAGTAGATCGGTTTCAACGGTTTGGATTCATCTCGTTTGAAGTGAATCCGATAGATTATAGAGTTATGCTCACCAAAGAGTTTGGTGAGCACATCATACCCTAGTTCTACTCTGAATTTTTTACTCGGCTGAACCGAACCCGAACTATTCATTTATTACTCTTCTAACAAGTGATGGAATGTGTAGTGATAAATTGTCTTATTTTAGGAGTAGCCGCTATCTCACTCCATGAGCAGTGTTAAAATTATCTCCAACTTCTAGGTATTCTTCTTCTTTTTCCTCTTCGTTAACTCACCTCTTTAATGGGATAACAGGAACAAAAATTCTCACCATTAACTTATTTAGCTTATAAACACAACTTAAATACTAATAGTGAGATTTAAATTATAGTGACAATATACGATAATTACATTAAGTTGAAGACGCATTATTTATCACTTGTGTATGAATTCTGGTGTAATTTTTCGGCTAATGATTCAAAATAAAAATTGTATGGTTGGCAATCCAAAATAAAATTTTAATAACCGACAACTTGATGAAACGTGGATGGTCCTTCCAAGTATCTACTACCTCTGCAAACATAATGTGAAACGATGATACACTTATTCAATGAATATCATACTTCTATCTTTCTCTCTGTGATTCCTTGCAAAATGCAATTTCATCGTTGCTTTAAAATAGATGTCGTGAAATGGTAATTTTCAAACTATGAATCTTTATGATTTCTATCTTCATATTTTGGAGAGAGATGTAATTGAATCTTTAGAGAAAATTTATTACATTTTTGAGTTGGTTGATTAAGTATTACACGAGATGTAATTTTTATCTTCATTTTTGTACTCAATGCTCATTGAGCAATTTCATACTTTCGGATTTTTTTATTGTATCTTATTCATAATTTATCAATAAAAAATATAAGATTAGGGACTCGACCCCTATCTTATTTTCAAAAAAAAAAAAAGTTCGGCTGATGATCAAATTTAGTTGCTAATATTTCCAATTTTCTGTTGAAAAGTCAATTAATTTTAAATTACATCAAATTTTGTACCAAACTATTTAAATTTAGAAAATGCATAAGTATTTTATTTGTGATCATCATATATAATTATAAAACAAATGTTTTCAGTTAAGTGATAATGATCATCATAATAAAGCTTCAGTTAGATCTTTTGCATAGATAGGAGGGTTCAAATATCTTTATTTTTTTGCCTTTATTATGTTTTTATTTTTCAAATACAATAACTTAAAATTTAAAACTTAAATGTCAAATAAAACTGTCAGATATAATCAATATCATTTCTTTCTATGCATATGTAAATGATCACGATATTTCGATTTCGTTTTGGTTAATAGTCAAGAGTTTGCAAAAATACACCTATGTGGAAAAATTATGGACGTTGATTTTTCAACTTATTGATTCAAATAAAATCAAAATTGAAAAAAAAAAAAAATTAATGTGCGCATATAAAATAAATAATACATATTACATCTAATAGTTTTATTTTGATATATAAATTTTAAAATTTTCTTATTAAAAATTAAAAAGTGATAATCACAAAAAATAAAAGTATTTAAACCTGTTCATTATAATAATGTTTTACATGTGGTATCATCGTTGGATTAACAAATTGGATACCCTCATACCCATGTTATGCATATGCAAGTAGTAGCACTAGTGGGAGCTTCTCCATTTCGTTGTAAACTACTAATACAGTCATTGTACTTGTTTTTCTTTTCTTAAAAAAAAAAGGACTGAAGAACGATGCTGGCTTCATTAACAAGGGGAGGGAAATATTATTATGTCTGTGCGCGTGATTATTTATTTGAATCAAATAAATATTCCCTTCTGACACCAGGAACAACACAAACAAACACAAACGAAATGATCTGACACCACTAGGGGTGAAAACAGTATGAATAATATGAATTCGTATTCATTCGTATTCAAAAAATTAAATATGGATATCCGATATCCAAATATCTACGTAGGATATGAATACTGATATGATTTTACGTTTCAATTATCTGTATCCGAATAGTAGATATATATCATATATTTTACTATATATTATGAAAAAATATTGTTATTCACATTAAAATTAGATAAATATTATGAACTTTGATGTATTTTTAATATTATTTTAATAAATATTCAATCCGATCCGTATCCATATTTGCATCCGGCTGATATCCGATCCGTATCCGTATCCGGAAAATTAAAAAGGATATGGATATAATTTTACCACTATCCGCTCTGTATTCGCTCTGTTTTCACTCCTAGATACCACCATCCGATAATATATTTTCTTCTTCAAAAGATATATTTTTTTTCTTGAAGAAAATACTAGGAGTACCAAAGGGCCCAGTTTATTAAGGGCATGCTTGATTGTAATCTTAGAATAACTAGAATAGCAAAATTGGCGTTTGTCATATTAGAATAACTTGTTCTAACTTTTTGTAAGAATAACTTATTCTAATAAAATAAACAAATTTGGTTCCCTATTCTAGCTATTCTAATCCAACCAAACACCAAATAGCTTGTTCTAAAAAATAACTTATTCTCAATCCAACCAAACATACCCTACAAAATTATAAATCAATTTGTAGGAAATAGATGGAAATAGATTAATGTTTTTTTTCTCTCTAAATAATAAAGATCGAACTATTGATTAGATTCAGGAGAGAATGGACTGAATCAATTACATAGTCATTTCTTGGTCACATCTACACATAACCGATGAAACAAATTATATAAAATGAGTAGAACTACGGTGTTCCTAAGTTCACCAAGCCCCTTTGTGAACTTAACTCTAAAACTTATGGAATTGGCTTCAAACTATGCATCCAAACCATTGAAATCATTCTACCTTACAAGTGATGCATCTACATGTAAAATTTTAAAATTTCGAATTAATTTAGTATAAAAGTCAAGTGGTCAAAATTAGAAGGTTTATAAATTAATTTTAATGCATTCATTTTTTGGACGTTTTTTGACCACTTGACTCTATACAAAATTAATTTAAAATTTAAAATCTTTTACATGTAGATGCATCACTCGTAAGATAGAAGAATTTCAACGATTTGGATATCGTTTGAAGCTAATTTCATAAATTTTAGAGTTGAGTTCGTAAAGGGATCTTGTGAACTTAGGAACACCCAGTTGTACTCTATATAAAATAGATGAATTTCAAAGGAAGAAGAAAAAAGGACCGGATTTTAAAATTTGGTCCATGTCTAGTCACCTCTTTTTGGACAGACTCACATATAATATAACCGATAAAACAAATTATATAAAAATAGATGAATTTCAGAGGAAGAAGGAAAAGGGACCGGATTTTAAAATTTGGTACATGTCTAGTCACCTCATTTTGGACAGACTCTGAATCAAACTACTGATTCGGCTCATGTAAATAATTCGTGTAAAAATCGTAACTCGTGAGAGACTGTGGACTGGAACATTAATTCGGTCGCTCCGTACACGGTACACATGAACCGAATCATTAGTTTAGTTGTTGTTATTTTTACAAAAGAAAAAGTTCATCCATATGTTCATTGACAAAATAATTTTTCAATTTATGAAAAAATATTCTGCAAAGTTACATGTGGAGAGAATAAAGACGGATGGATAAATAAATAAAGAGTGAGGCTATGGTACTTCGGCTAGTGTACTATGGCTAGTGTACTACGGCTCAATATGGTACTTTTTAAAATTCTAATGGTCGATCTGAACCATTCAATGTGATATCCATATGAATATGTACTTGCAAACTAAATTTTATATTTTTTCGAATTAATTTACTATTTTTTTAGATAGGTAGAATTTTCAGTGTTTTATACAAATTCTGGACCATCAAAATTCTACCTATCTAAAAAAATAGTAAAAAAATTTGAAAAAATATAAAATTTAGTTTGCAAGTACATATTCATATGGATATCAAATTGAACGGTTCGGATCGACCGTTAGGATTTTAAAAAGTACCATATTGAGCCGTAGTACACTAGCCATAGTACACTAGCCGAAGTACCATAGCCTCACTCATAAATAAATGGGACGAACTGACTAAAGCAGCAGTTAGAGATGTCGGCCACCGGGCCACGGACTCAAATTTGGGAGACGTTTGCGGCTGTGCGACTGGTGACTGGTGAGAGACAGAGCGCATTTCAGAGGGTCCGGATCCCCTAAAGTAACCCAATTTTTAGGGTTTGGATTGGGACTGTCCCAATTGAATCTGTCGCTCAAAATTGTCTCGGAATTCAAACTTCTTTCGGGATACGTGCACTCTACTTTAGTTGGATGGTAAGGATTCGAATCAGACGGTCCCAGTCCAAAACTCAATTTTTGGATTACTTCACTGGATCTGAATTCCATTTCAGAGGCGAAATATAATAAGTTGCTTCAGCTACGGAAATGCTCTACATCGCAACCTTTGTCCCCCCTACGGCCCTACATTCCATGATATTTCCATAGGCGAAGTAAAAAATTTAATTACAGAGATTGGTCATAAAAAATATATTGTTTATTCCAATTTCGATTTGTAAAGAACATTGAATAGAATACTCCTTTAATATGTTAAATTAAAGGCAAATTGATGCACTTCTAAGCATGTTTATCAGTTTATTTGAAATTAAGTTCAATATGTTAAATTCATTTCATATTCCGACAGGACATTTCATATTCTTCATTTCTATTATTAAATGTCATGCACGCGTTACCCGTTGCATAGGAAATTAATGCCTAGATTCTCTAATTGTTGTTATTACGCATAAAATAGCTAGCTTAATATAGATAATTGAGTGAGGCTACGGTAATATGCATAGCACAGATTGATTCGTACTATTGATCATATGTATTCATTTTCAGAGTTCAAATAGTCAATATGAACCGTTTAACATTTGTTTACTATATGAAAATTACTTGTATTTAAAGCCACTAATTTAAAAAAAAATGTACTTGTAAATCAAATTTATATATTTTTATTTTTTTTAGATACATAGAAAATCACTTGATATAAAAGTTATAGATCATTCAATAGTAATTATTTTATACCTATCTAAAAAACCAGTAAATAAGTTACAAAAAAATATTTAGTCAGCAAGAACATTTCATATGAAGATTGTGATGAACAGTTCAGATCGACTATTTAAATTTTAAATCGGAAGCAATGATCTATAGTGTAGACCAATCAACGGAGGGATTTGAATACAATTCATTAAAGCAACATTGTAATAGTTGTTGAGGTGGGGGATTGTCCATATCAAAGGTTTAAATCACGTTTATCGCGTCATAGCAGAACAACGAGAAAAACAATGCTAGGCTACAATAATATGTATATTGACATGTGTTATGGATTCGTGTTTTTATTTTAAATTTTAAAACGTGATTTTTATATGAAAATATATTCAGAGACTGAATTTTATATTTTTTAAAATCTTTTTACTCCTTTTTAAGATTAGTAGAAGATCACCATTTTTGAATGGTTTAAATTTTTTAAATAAAATGATTTTCTAAGAAAATAGTAAAAAAAATATGGAGAAGGGTTCAAATGCACCATGATTTTGTGCTCCAATATACTCCACATCTTTTATCTCTGTTTTTAAAGTTCGAACAGTCGATCCGAACTGCTCAACATGATTTAAGTACATCTTCAATTTAAAAATACAGAGACCATGTTTAACTATTTGGTTTAATTACCACCCAACATATAAAAAGATTAAAGTTCATCTTCAATTTACTTTTCAATTAAAATAATATAATTAAGATATAAAATGAAAATGCACCGTAAAAGTCTGATATATCCTAAAATTAACCTTCTAGAAAAAAGCAATAATCTTAAAGAAAAAGGTTAACATCAAAATCTGACTTAAACGCTTACCTACCATCATTAATGTGAAAGAAAACATAGCTTTCTTTGTTAGGTCTTGGTACGTAGGATAATATAAATGTAATGAATGACAGTCAATATATATATATTTTTATTTTGCGCGTGCACCTTACATATATGGTATTGTTAATGCTATACAAATAATTCTTTTAAAAATCATTTTGTTATTGACCTTTACGATTAAATTCAATGCTTTAAATGTAATAAGTATTATATCGATATCAGTTATTAATTGTGATACTCGAATTATTAAAAAAAATTATGGTCCCACTATTAATATATTAACTCTTCAAATATATAATATGAGTGAGGCTATGGTACTATGCATAGTGCGGATTGGTCCGTAATTACAGATCAATATTTTTGTTTTCAAAGTCTTATAATCAATTTGAACTATTTAACATGTTTTTCACATCAAAATGTACTCGCAGACTATAATTTTACACTTTTTTGCTATTTTTTTTAAATAGGTAGAAAATCACTCCTAATCTTTAGATCAAGTGACCTATTTAAAGATAGTAAAAAAATTAAAAAAATTATAAAATTATTATTTGGAGGTATATTTTTATATGAAAATCACATTGAATAATTAAGACGTACTATTTGGACTTTAATAACAATAATATTGATTCGTATTACAGACCAATCTACGTTATGCATAGCTCCATAGCCTCACTCATATATACCACATGGCGTACATATATATTATTACAGTAATAGATTTAAAATGTCTCATTATTTTCGTTCCCCAATCATACCTCACATATATCTGTTTTCAAAATCTAAATAGTCGATCCGAACTGCTCAATATGATTTTCATATTAAAATGTGCTTGGAGACCAAATTGGTATTTTAAAATTCTTTTCACAAATTTTATAGATAGGTATAAAATCACTATTTGTAAAAAATCTATAATCTTATGTAAAATATTTATTTGTACCTATATAAAAAAATACAAATTTTCCAAAAAAATATATAATTTGATTTTCAAGATTTCAAACACATAAATCAAATAAATGTTATTATAGATGCCATGGGGCCGGTCTGGGCCCACTATCAGGTGGGGACGAACAAGGGTGGATCCAATTTTTTTGTTAAGGGAAACATAAAATAACAAATTAGATTTAAATAGCTAACTGGATTCAAATTCACTAGTTAATCGGATACTAAATAAAAAAAAACAATGTTCTAACTTTTAATCTCTAATACTCTGACTTGTAATTCTAATTAATTCAAATTACATATCAGAATTTCAAAAGAGTACAATTTTTTTTTCAGAAAAAGGCAAAATTAATCCGAACATAGATATCTATAAAATTTTAAAATTAAAAAAAGATAGTTGCCTTCGAACTCAACTTGGGTCCATCACTAGAAATTAGAGGCGGATGTATATTGAAAAATGAGTAGAACTAGGGTGTGATGTGCTCACCAAACTCTTTGGTGAGCACAACTTTACATAAACTATCGGATTCACTTCAAACGAGATTAATCCAACCGTTGAAACCGATGTACTTTACGAGTGATGGGCGTACATGCAAAATTTTGAATTTTTTGAATTCGTTTAGTCTCAAGTCAAGTGGTCAAAATTGAGAATTTTTTGAATGCATTAAACCAACTTCATTTTGGATCATTAATTTTTCATCAATTTTGACCACTTGACTTGAGACTAAATGAATTCAAAAAATTCAAAATTTTGCATGTACATGCATCACTCGTAAAGTACATCGGTTTCAACGGTTGGATTTATCTCGTTTGAAGTGAATCTGATAGTTTATGTAGAGTTGTGCTCACCAAAGAGTTTGGTGAGCACATCACACCCTAGTTCTACTCTTGAGCATAGTAACATGATTCGCGTTTTATTCGCGAATAAAACGCGAATAAAATGTTTTTTGGAGGTTTCCGAACCGAACAGCGAATAAAACGGTTGACCGAATTTTTACCGATTTATTCGCGAATAAAACATTTTTTACGAATTATTCGCGTTTTATTCGCGTTTTTCTCGCCTTTTTCTCGCGCAGAAGCTGTTGCTTGGGAGAATAGTTCTTTTTTTTGGCAGTTGGCACCCACGTGCACCCCATGTGGCCATTGGCTTTTGCTGCACAGATTTTCTGTGGCAAAACAAAATAGTATTTTGTATAGTAAATCATTAGTGATGAATTAAATATGCATTGAGATTTCGTATTGTAATTCCGAATCATTTCCGAATTATACTCGAATTATACCCGAATCACGAATTTTTGACCCTGCCGAACCGAACCCGAATTATTCATTTGTTACTATGCTCTTGAAAAATTAGAGGTCAATTGATTCCTATTTTTTTTATTTTTGTTATATTTTTGTATGATCTTATATAAAATTTAGATTAAAATGTTGAGATATTGTAAAATTGACCCCGTTCTCTGTAGAAAATTTTAATATGATTGATCTCATATTTATTTGATTCTCATAGTCTGAAAGTCTGACTCTGCCTGTGCTGGAGACGAAGTATGGGAGCGGTGGGTTGGAGGAATTCGCATCCTCTGAGATATTTCAACTTTTGCGTGTTTTTTTGGAAAATATCAACCGTTCAAATACGTTCTGTACGAATCTCAAAGCACAAATAATACCTGCCCTCTTCGCTATCTCCGAATATAACACCGGACACGTCGGTCACGCAAAAGTTGAGATATCTCAGACGATACGCACTCGGGTTGGAGTCGGCAGCCTCAGGACCAGACAATTTGCACCGATACATTGAAAATGGAAGACTAGTAGTAGTGGTGGTCTGCTTCAGTCAAAACACTACGCCTAGAGAAGAGGTCACGCCTGGACCAGTATAGTAACATTCCCTTTCTCTTTAATTTTTGTTTCTTTTGGCAGAAGCCTTTCTCTTTAATTACTTATCGAAAATGGGATATCAACATTCAACAATATTATCAAATTGCTGCCATCTGCTATAAGTCAATATAAATATCAAATTTTAGTATACCATTGAATTTTTTTTTTTTTTTCCCAATTCGATAGTGTTGGTGTCAACAAATTAAAATGTAAATTAACTAATTTAAAAAGTATCAAATTAATTTAAGTAATAAGTAAAAAAAAATAATTGATTGGATAATAAACATATCATACGTACCTACGACCTACGTGCACATAAGAAAAATATTATTTCAACTTAATTTCAATATGCAACAAAACCTAACAAAATCAATAGATCAAATATGATGATTTAATTCCCTTTCAAAACAAAGTCAAAATTCTATAATTCTTATATACATATAACTGAGATGATCAGATGATATAAAACATATTTAATAATTTAAATTTATTAATTAAACATGAATTAAAAAGTTTGCATCGTTTGACACCGATTACTATTGTTGGATTGTTCTTCTGTATTGTATGTGATATACCAGGACATTAATTTTATTAATTAATTTAGTATTATGGCCTTTTTCGTTTTTTGATGTTTTAGTAAATCAAATTTACAATTTACAATAACGGGTGGAAAATATAACGCCAGGAATCTTGTGATGGATGTGAAACTAAGAAGAGCCAAAAATAGGTCAGACAACGCATCCGCCTATTGAGGCGTATTCGAGTCTGTTAAACAGCTTATTTGATACGAGAGATGATATTTTTGAAATTGTTTTATCTGAGTTGGGAACAGCACAAAGCGTGTAAATTAACTTTTATTTGCCAAAATAGCAAACATCATTGTCCGGCTTAACTGCTTGAACTGATTATGGCAAACATCAACAGAGCTCTCACAATCGACACTCTTTTAAGCATCGGTTTGCTAGGCGCCGAGTACTGACGACTGGAATCTATAATTTTAAAAAGATAGAAAGAGGAATTGGGAAAGGAGCAACGAGTCGAGTCTGGGTTCATAATTGGTTAAAAGTTTGTTAGGAATTGGTGGAATGAAGGCGGAAAGCAAACTCATCAAATTTTACAAGTTATTGCAAATATCAAATACGGAACAATACCCCAGTAGGGGTGTTCATCGATCCGGTTTAATCGGTTTTAAACCGAACTGCAAGAGTTTGGTTTAAACGGTTCGGTTTTAAACTGAACTGCAAGAGTTTGGTTTAAACAGTTCGGTTTTTTCAGTTAAATGGATCGGTTCGGTTGATTTTTTAAAATTGTTTAATAGTTCGGTTTGGTTTAAAATTTGAAAACCGATTAGACTGAACTAATCGAAATTTTTTAAACTCATCCCCACCCTAACCAAACATTTAAAGAAGTCAAAAATTACGACATAATATATATTGGTTATTTCGATTTAAAACCGCTTAAACCGAACCAATTTTTTTTAATTCATCCGTAAAATAATTCAAAAAAATAACAAAAAATTTATTTTTATGATTATTATCCTATTTCGGTTCAATTCTTATTCGATTCATATTCTATTTCAGTTCGGGTTTTGTTTGATTTTAGAAAACTGAATAATACTTTGGTTTAGCAATTTTAAATCGGTTTGAACCGAACCGAACTGATGAACGCCCCTATGTAACCCCAGGATTTTCAGTTTTTGGATATAGAGAGAATTACTAAGTTCTTCATGCAAAGAAAACCATAATTACAAAGAAAATCCCTCGTTTTCTCTCAAAGTTTTATTAAACAGGCCAGACTGGTTATAGAATTTAAGCCCATTTTTAATTGTTTAGAAGTACTGAGCTGACTCTGACAGAAGGCCCAGAAGTGCACCTACGGGCTACGGGCAAAAATATAAAATAATAAAAAAAACTCCGCCACGTCGTCTCTCTCTCCATTCCCTTACCACTCTTCCCACCGCTCTCATGGCGTTGCGAGCAGGGAATTCCACCGCACTACGATCTTTCCTCTCTGAAGCAATCTCGCTCCTCCATTATCGCCTGAGGGGCAATCTCTTCAAGCCGGGCCAAAGTCTCAGCACCAGCAGTGACAAGCACTCCTTGGAATGGGAGAATTTCACTGGAAAGAGCGCCTACGAGGTTTTAGGCGTGTCTCAGTCCAGCTCCTTCGCTGAGATCAAATATTCTTTTAGAAAACTCGCCAAGGAAACCCATCCTGATGTTGTGGCAAATTTAGACAATAGTTCGGCCGCGTCGCAACAATTTATTCAAATTCTAGCTGCTTATGAGGTAATTCAATTGGATGTACCATCAAAGTTTGAAATTATTTGATGCATTTCTACATCATTTGTCCTGCATGATCTTAGTTGAAACTCTAATGTTCACTGACTGGTGCTGAGCAAGCTGAGCTCTCTTTAAAGCTGTTTTTATCATCAATTTCATTAACTGACGTTAATCTCATAAAGGATTTGTATGTAATAGCGGAAATTTGAAAATTTGCGATGTTGGTTTCATATTCTTATTTGCTTATTCCAATGTTATCAAAACTGAACCGGACCACGACCCGATAAAGGTTTGGGTCAATGGTTTACCAGTCAAACCGCTGGATCAACCAGTTCGATTGCTGGTTTATATAAATACTTATTTATATATATATATTAGCCAACCTATATATATATAGAGAGAGAGAGAGAGAGTAAAACTTTTTTTTTAAGAATGAGTTAACTGGACCAGTCAATTAATCTGGCTTTTACCGGTTCAATAACATAAACGGTCTCCTAAACAAACCAAACTGGAAAGGTATCCGGGTCCGGTTTATTTCGGTGCAAACGTCCGGTTCGGTTAGTCATTTATAGCACTGGTTTATTCCAATGATTTCTATTACCGGTATTGATTGAAATGTCCATTTGGGTATATTAACAGAAGGAATAGAAAAATGTCATTGAAAAAACACATCATTCTGTGATACAGCTTGTAAGCCCCATGTATGTATACCAAAGTCACCATAACCTGCACTTTACCAAAATGGTATGGCTTTACTTTCCTAACTGATATTTTTCCATTAATTTTCAGATTCTATCTGATTCTAAGAAAAGGGCTCACTACGACACCTTTCTCTTATCTCAGAAAAGAGCAACAAATAACCAAAATCGTCCTCGTAATATGTACACAACATACAAGACTAATCAATCAATTGTATTCACAAAGGAGAGCAATGTGGTTGAGTGGCTGAAATGGTATCGACGGACCATAGACGACATCATTTCTCACAATCGAATTGCTGAAGGATCAACCTACCTCGACAAACTTGAAAATGAATTATACTCTGCAATCCGCTCTGCCTATTATGGGCCTCATGTTGGTTCCATGGATCTCCTCCCAGATTGTTTCGAGGCTGAAGAGAGATCAGTTTTTGACACCTCTGAGCTGTTGCATTTGGTTTCTGGCCGAGATTTATTTGGTATAGTTTATGTAGTAGATGATAGCATTAAAAGGTTGTCTCATAAATGTCAAAATAATTTCATCAGTATAGAAAAAGGTGCAGACACTCACCAACAAGAGGTGATATCATCTGATGCATACAAGGATCTTGAGTTGCATATATGTGGGAAATTGGTGGCTACAGCTAGTAGGAAGCAGAAGTGTAGTTGCATAGATGAGAGGAATGCTGGGTTTGATGACCACGTACATGTATTTCTACATGTGGATCAATTGAATTCGTGTAACTCGGTCCGAGAGCGGGTTTTACTGGGTACCATTACTGGCTTAGAGACGGGTGGCGAAGAAGGGTCATGTACAGTTTATGATGCAGATGGTACCAAAACACACATGATTATGAAGCACAGAACGTTGCTGGTATGTACACCAGCACATCTGTCTTCTCTTGGTTGTTTTTTCTATTTACTGATGTATGTACTGAAGTCTTATACCTCTAGGTTAAGCATATGCACTGGTATCAGGTTGGGGGTGAAGTTTCAATTTGTGAGTGCCGGTCTAGTCGGGCACGCCTACCACCTAGCAGGTTTGTTTCTTTTCTCTATATCTTTGATCCATTGTGTGCTACCACAGATGGCATGCAGGTAATAAACCTTAGTTTTGATAGTTATTATTTTGTTTGTTAATTTTAATTGTTGTATTTAATGGTTTGGTGTTGTAGATACTGGCTGTTTGAGCCAAGGTGTGACATGCATGACATAGGTGGCTGGTACGTGGAGACATTTGGCAGAGACAAAAAAGGCAAAACTGTGTTGTCCTCGAGACATTGGGATTCTTTTGCTGACTTTACCGAAAAGTATATATACCCTATTATTTGTTTAAACAAATTCTTCTGTTATTGTTTTGCTGGTAGCAGAAACACAAAATTCTGAAAGTATTCTCCATTTTGCTGGTTATTATACATTTTTTCCTGACTATTTCAGTTTAGAATAAGACCTTTTGCATACATTTCATATTAATAACAAGCTTTTATGATTCAATGCTTATGATTTGTATATTTAAGAGTTTAAAAGTCATATCAATGAGGTTTGACTGTGTCCGTACTATACAGGTTGATTGATCCTTTAATCTATTGTGATGTTTGAGATAATCATTAATTTGTCCATTAATTTTTTAGCACGTATCCTGTTGGATATGATTTGCAGAACATATTATTTCAGTAGGATACCATCTTTTACATGCTACTATTTTCCATTTTAGTTTACTTCTGCTCCATAAAGTATACACTACATACCGTCTTTTACAGTAGATATAGTTTGCATATTTAAGAAAAGCTGGGGAATTTGGTTTCAGAAATCCCGAGAGTTGTTTTTTGATATGTAGTAGTAGTAGTATAAACTTTGTGACTACGATTGGGTTTCATTTCTAGCCTACCCCAAACTTGTTTGGGACCAAAGGCTTGGTTGTTTAGTAGTAGTATAAACTTTTCAATTATCTAAGCACCTTTGTAATTTTGTGAATGCAGGAGATTACACCCAGCAATGTACTTAATGGCACTTGCATATAGATCATTAGATCTTGAGGAAATTCAGAGAAGGAAATGGAGTATACTGAATTTTGATCTTCTTGCTCGATGGTGCAAGAGGTTCTTCTAACGAAAAAGATGGTATAGTTTTATATACAAGTTGCTGGTTACGAGCCAAGTCTGCCATGCAATTTCTTGTATATCTCAGCGAAGCAGGATAAAGGCAAGTTTATCATGATTCTTCTATTAATTGTAAATATTGGCTTTTTTTGTTGCAAATTGTACTAACTTCTCTACATATCTTAAAATCATGCCCAATATCAAATATGCAATTGATATCACAGGTCTTTTGGATATTTACAAATAACAATGGCCCATAAGAAAAAAGTTTATCTCAGCAAAAAAAAGGTGGATCATCCCTCTTTCCGATTGTTAACTCGGTAACATCTACTGAGAACAATTTTGTACAATTTGAAACCAAACATTTAGTACGGTTGAAATCCCACATTAAGTCAGTCAGTTGATTCTAGTTCAATCTGTGCTTACCAAAAGTTAAATAGTATGCTAGTAAAAATAGAATCCATATCCTCTGCATTAACATAACTTTTGAGTTTAAAGGTTTCCACCGTTGGATTGAATCTACGGTTCAGATTTAATTAAACCCCACCCCATCAAAATTCGACTCTTTACAGCTTTGCTCTTTTCTCCAGTAGCTTTCCTCCCTCTTCAAAATGTTAATAACAAGAATCCCAAACAAAAAAATAAAATAAAATGGGAAGCACTTAGATCGTGAAATAGGAACACTTGTGCATTAATCAAATTTAGATTCTTCTCTAACTCAAAAGGATATTTATTTCCAAAAAAAAGAAGAAGAGACATTTAGGTTTGAGACTCTCAGGCATCATTACCATATCTTGCAAATTGGCCTTTGACCAAAAAACTTGCTCCTACAAGCCTTTTATTACAAGCCCAAGCACTAAATTCGGGACCCGTTTCACACTCGCCCGGCCACATGGCCGGAACCGGTGCTAAGTTGTGATCCGAAAAGCTCTTTCTCTCGGGCCACACGCCTGTATTCAACACACTAACGACCACATCTGATCCGTAATCCGACAAGGAGCAGATCCTGAGTAGAGTTGTCAGGCCCAAAAACTGCAGCGACCTCATTGTGGGGAATTGGCGCATTGTCTTCGTGTTCAGCGAGCACGGAAAGGTTTTGGCGCAGGAGTTGGTCTGAGTCGAGTCCAGGGAGGCGGAGAAGCCATGGGAGACAGTATCGTACATGTGGAGGGGTGCGAGGGGTTCTGATTCATCGGAGAAGGCGGATGAGGAAGTAAAGAGCGAAGAGGGAGAAGGGTACCGTACGCCACTGGAGCAAGCGACTGGAGAAGAATAAGGACTGATTTTTAATGGGATAGGCTTTAGTTAAATCTAAACCTTAGATGCAATCCAACGGTGAAGACCTTTAAACTCAAAAATTGCGTTAATGCAGAGGATATGGATTCGTAAAAAAAGGGGTAATATTATTGGCATAATGGCATTATAGGATAAAGAGGACCATGCATCATCACAATAAATCTCTCAATTAGGTTGCACATATGAGAAGTTACTGGGTGTTATCTACTAGTCTCTATAATATGTATTTGATATGTTTCATATCGGTGGTGTAATAGTAATTTCATATGTTATTCAGCCTTTTCAACTATTTCAGTGCTATGCTGAAGTGCAGCTATGGTTTTCACCAGTTGCCATCAGAGGCACCTTGCATGTGTGTGAAGTCGGTCTGAGTGGTGCCTGCAATCTTGTCAACACAGAGCGGGCTGAATCTTTACGCCCTCTCAATCAACTGCGTACCTGTTGATGTTACTGCTTGAAAGAGATTGATCTTGAATGAGATAGGTAGTTTTGACCTTTGTTGGCTAACATAGTAGTCGGGTGCATGATTTTTGTTGCATCGGAGGTCGAGTATGCAATTAAACTTGGTGCCTAGTTGAATCTGCATCATTGTCTTATGACAATGGTTCCGGTTTGAAATTTTCTACGAAATGTCTTTCCTGATGAGAAGTAGATCAAGCTGTACCCTAAAACTTGTTACAAAGTGTATTTGCGGAGCATCTGGCTTACTATTCTTACTCTTTACTGAATTCTCTGGCATGTTATTATCCATTTGAAAAGTTCACACTCTCACTTACCATTATCAGCCAGGTTCATCTTTTCCATTTTTGTTGTTCTGATTTAATTCTTCTCTAGTATTTCCATTTTTGTGTCCTCTTATTGGCATACCTTTTATTGAAGAGGTAATAATTTTTGTTAGCTGGAGAATGAGTGTAATGACTTGCTTTGTAATACTTGGATAATCCATGCCTTTTAGTTTCAATACTTTCGAGAAATGCTATATAATAATGAGTTCCGTTGTTCTAGAGATCAAAGCTGTACACTAGGTTTGCTACCAAAGCCAGTACCAGTCTTGTTTGAGATAGAAAATAGGTTTGTGAGTTTTTGGATGAGTCTGAGGGTGGTTCTGTTTTCTTCGTAACGGAATTACAAGTTTGTACTGAAATGTTGCTTTAGAATTTGGTAGCTGCTACCAAACTTTCAAAAATAGAAAAAGAAATGTTGCTTTAGAGACTTGGAGTTTGGTCTTCTAAGTGACTGTTAACATTTTTTGCCGAATTTTTTATTAGTAACGTTAAAATAAATTAAATTAAAGAAAATAATCTGTTTTTTGAAAGAAATTGAGAAAAAACATTTCTGCTGAATAATTTAACAGAATTAGATGACTAATTTGTTAGATTATTCAGCTGAATTGATTTAATTACACAAATTTAAATTTGGATTATCCAGCGGAATTGAAATTTAAATTAAATTCTACTGCGTAACCTCGTAAATTTTATATTAAAATATTCCATTTAAATGTAATTATTATAATATTTTATTTTAATGAAAAAGACAAAAAGTCATGATAATTTGTATATTAAAATATTCAATTCAAACGTTTCAAACCGTCAAATTGTAACCTCGTAAATTTTATATTAAAATATTCCATTCAAACTTAACTCTTATAATATTTTATTTTAATGAAAAAGACAAAAAATCATGATAATTTGTATATTAAAATATAAATTTTAGATTAAAATATTTAATTCAAACGTTTCAAACCGTGAATTGGATGAATATTTTAAAAAATTTAACCGTCAATTCTATTGAATTATTCAGCGAAATGTAGTTTCTGAAATTTCCAACAAATTAATATCATTCTCTTTTTAATTTAATTTATTTTAATATTATTAATAAAAGTTTCGGCTTTTTTTGGGTTTGGTAAAGTATTATCTGGTGCAGTCTGATAGGGCTGAAATAAGTATTATTTTTCTTTATCATTTAGTCTAAAATATTACTAAATATCGAATTACAAATGTCCAATTTAGGTAGAATCAAATTATTTTTGCCATTTTACTTGGTTCTGTAGAATTGCAAGTTTTTTCTAGCATTTTTGGAGCTAAAACAGACATAAAACGAAGCATTTTGGACATACTGGTGCCAGCATGCAGTTGACCATTCATCCGCATGCAATCAGAGGCCGCCAACCGCACAAAGGTGCATTCTAAACAGAGAAGAATATGCTACGCAGGAATCTCATGCGGATGAATTAATCAACCGCATGCAACCTAGGCAACCACATGCGATAAATGACAGACAATAGTTACAGCACTAAACTTGACAGCCAAGTTTCACTAAACCCACTAACACATGATGGATGAATTACAACTCGTCTCCTTATTTTAACAGGAGTAGAAAACTCAATAGAATATAAATATAAGAGATCTAGGATTTTCTAACTGAGTTGATGCAATCAGAGAATATAATAGCAAATAGAGAAACGAATTACAACTCATCTCTCTCGTCTCCGTCAATTATCAAATCAGATTATTGATTTTAGAATGGGTCTTTCGGATCTATTAAAACTGTGATTTACACAGATAATGAAACGAAAAATGCTGAAGTCATATTCGTATTTATATCCTCGTTGACCGATGTTAATTAGAATTCAGAACAGAAATGTGAAGACGATTGAATAAATTGATGGATTTAAATTCGAAAACCTTTAACTATTGCACTAAATTGAATATGCTAGTATAATAAAAGTAATAATATTAAATAAAAACAAAACTAAAATTCGTGAGAACTTTATGCGTGGTATTGCTATTTGATATTCATAATAGATGTCAATTATATAGATATGAAAGTTTTTTAACAAAAGAAAAAAAAATAAGAGTAGGATTTCACGTAGGTCCAAAAGTTAATGATAAATTATTATTATTAGACAATTAGATTAGTCATTTGACCAGTCAAACACATTTAGAGTTGACCAGGGGCGGAATATAGTGGTGGAGAAAGGGTGCTAAGCACCCTCTATAGTTTGAAAATTTGTAGTTTGGTCTATTAAATTTTGTAATTTTTATATGCACTAATATTTTTTAGCTCCTATAAAATGAAATTACACTATATTTGATTCTTCAGCCTCACAAACTCTATTTTCTAGTTCCGCCCCTGAAGTTGATTGAGTCAAACCAGTTTCTGTTAGTTATTACATCAACCATTCTCTGTTAGATGGTGAAAACACAACGTATTTACTGGTTATAAATAGCCTTTACCAGTACTCTGGAAGCAATCTGAGAAATACATTTCCACAAACAAAAAAAATCTGAGAAATACAATTCAATTACATTTCCTGCTTTCTCTCTCTCTCTCTCTCTCTAATACTTTTAGAGTTATCAAACTTATTTTATTTTAATTTTCAATTAAAATCTCTCACATCAAACCTTAAAACTTTAAAAGCGCACATAATTACGGAATAATTGAAATAACAAAATTTGAAATAAATGAATGGTTCCAATCCATCCTTCTATCTCCATTATTATATTAAGTACGTAAATGTCATGATCTGCCAATGACTGTGATTAAAAAATGAAATTTTAGATTGAATATCAGTCCTTCAATCAAATAATCAGCCTTCTTTTAATTCTATACATTTTTTTAATGTTTTTTTACGCATAAAAGTCTAAATTTATTTAGACACATATTCACCACATGCAAATTGTTAATAATTTTCATCAAAAAAAATTGTTAATAATTTTCATCAAAAAAAATTGTTAATAATTTAATTGATCATGTCTTCAACTGTGAAAACTGTAAAGAAGAAAATGTGCATAAAATCAGATCAGAAAACTGTAAAGAAGATGATTTGTTTCTGTTCACACTCATCTCATCAAATCAATTAATAAATTTGCATGTAATCAATTAATAAATCTGATTGATCACGTCTTCATCTCATCAAATTAGATCGCTGTCCGATTTGTGCACTTAATACGACTTTTGGGAATTCGGCAACGACTCTTGGCAAGATTCAATTGGACTTGTCTGATCCTCCTCTCATCCCGTCCCAGGTTTTCTTCCCAGAAAAACTTTCTACGCGCTTAACGGTAAACAAACTACTTAATGCCAGATTATTGTCCCTTCTCCCCAACACTTTCTCGGACTTGACCTCTCTCTCACTAGGAGATTCAAACTTTCAGAGAGCGAAAATTATTTACGATCGGGAAGTAGTCAATTGAATCGACGACTGTAGTTGTGAAATATGAAGGAGAATTACAAGGTGAGATCGCCATGGAAGACTCTTCTACGCGCCAAGATCGGGTTTCCGCTCACTCTGCTCTCCTGTTTTCTCTTCTTCTTCTCCGGTTTCTTCGTTTCCATGCTCTTCTCCCAGGTACGGAATTCGAAGCGCCTCCTGATCTGATTTATCGCCTAAATTGAAATTGGAATTGCGGCTTGTTGGTTTCTTATTTTGGATATGGTTATGACTTGAAAAAGGATGTGTCGAGTGAAGGAGTGGGGAATGTGAGGCGATTAGAAGAGCTAGGGTCAGATTGGCCGGCAATGCCGCATGGGTTAACCGGAGAGCCTCATGCATATCCTATTCCCTTCCAGGTATTTTGTTTCCTTTTCTGAAACATAGTTCACTTTGGAGGGTCTTTGTAACTGATTGGTATCAGGTCTGCAACTCTGAATACCTTGGTGCTGAATGTTAAGGCACTGGTAAATTAGCGAAGTAAAGCCATATCTGTAATAAAAATTTATTTAAGGTTTAGATTACTAAATTTGTTGCAGGAAAATGACTAGAACGCTATAATAGCAAATTGCGCCAAGCAAGTGCTTAATTAAGAATGAAAGTAATATATTTACTGAATGCATTTGAGATTTAATAAAATGGAATTCTGAAAATCTAAATCCTTAATTCTGTCCTAAGTTTTAAATGTATATCTATTTGTTGCATTTTATTTGATGGGATTTTCTGAAGTAAATGCTTTGTTTAAGGTTTTGAGCTGGAAACCCCGTGCTTTGTATTTCCCAAATTTTGCCTCCTCAGAAAAATGCGAAGCAATAGTAAGACTTGCCAAGACAAAGCTGAGACCTTCCACTTTGGCTCTGAGAAAAGGAGAAACTGAAGACACAACCAAGGGTATACGCACCAGGTACAATTGGTACCTGCTTATGATTTTGTTTTGTGCTTTATTATAGGACTTCTTGCTGAATATGTGAAAAAAAAAGGCCTTCTTTTGGTTTTAATGCGGTCTTCCGGCATTTGACTGAGTCGATTATTGTAGTAGTTTAAAAATCCAGTTTTCCCTTTTGACAATTGGTCTAAATGAGTGTTAATTTAATTACAAAACTGATCTTGGAACAGTTCTGGGACATTTCTGAGTGCATCACAAGATCCCAGTGGATCGCTAGCATGGGTTGAGAAGAAAATAGCTAAGGTTACAATGATACCTCGAGAGCATGGAGAGGTACTTACGGTACTTTTAAAATTAGAGACCTTAATTGTTACCTGACTCAACCTGACCTGAGGTTTGCCCTCTGAGGTGATCATATCTGATTGGACAACATGTAATATAATGAATATTGTTGACATGAGTTTTTGCGTATATAAATGTGTATGAATTAGATATTTTGAAGTTAGATTTCATAGCCATATTTAAAAACTATGGCCCAAATTTGCATGGTACGTTTTCCATATACATGGATGAGAGGAATAGTATGAGAGAAGGGTAAATAGGACATATCCATTCCTTTATAGGACTGCAAAGGAAATCCCCTTTGCAGGACTGTATATATTTGCTGAGGTTTTACAAGGGTGGAGAAGAGAACTGCCATGTTTTGTGAGTTACATTTTGTTGATTTTTCTTTCTTTTGCTCTTAACTGAATATCAATTTCTCAGGCTTTCAATGTATTACGGTATGAATTGGGCCAACACTATGCCTCTCATTATGATGCCTTCAACCCAGCTGAATATGGCCCACAACAGAGCCAAAGGGTACTGTCAATTTGTTTTTTGTTTTTACCCCAGAGTGTCTATATTTGTGTGATGTGCGTACTAATTGTATGCTTCTCAGGTGGCATCTTTCTTGCTTTATCTCTCAGATGTGGAGGAAGGTGGAGAAACTATGTTCCCTTATGAGGTTGGTTCAGTTTACTAATTTTATTTCCCTCTTCATTTTCATCGGGTCTCTGTATGTGTGTAATATAATACAATTCTGTGCCTATTTACAGAATGGCGCAAACATGGATATTGGGTATGACTATGAGAAGTGTATAGGATTGAAAGTGAAACCAAGGAAAGGTGACGGCCTGCTGTTCTATTCCCTCATGATTAACGGTACCATCGACCCGGTAGGGTTTTTTTCCTCTTAATCATGTCGTCTTTCTTTCTTGTATTTATTTATTAATTCCTTAATTTATTTATTTTCTTATGAGAGCCTTTTTTAGAATGTTAAAGACAGTAATAATAAACCACCTTTTGATTTTGGTTTAAGCCGTTAAAGCAATAGGTTTTTCCGCACCATGTATTGTGTTTTTGTCAGCACATATTCATTCAAATATTGTTCCATATCAAGAATCAAATTGTTGAATTATATTTTTTTTCGGCCTCTTTTTCACGAAGACCTCATTGCACGGGAGCTGCTCAGTGATCAGAGGAGAGAAATGGGTTGCTACGAAATGGATTAGAGATAAAGAAGATGGCTCCATATAAATTTTAGTTTCTTAGTTGTGTAATTATATTTTGGGGTCAATTTTGATGCCATCCCCTTCATTGGAAGCTGTGATATTTAGCTTGTGTAAGTCTTCATTATTAAATTAATGAAAGAAATAAAAGAAAATTTCATCTGTATATAAGGCATTTAGTTTGTCAATTCATGTTATTTGTGTAGCAGCCATTGAACGACTGCTTCCCAGCTTTCTTCAACTACGTTACAATTGTGATTCACGGGTAAGGTTATGCAAGTGACTTGATAGTGAATGTTATCCAAATCATAGGGCTGTAATTTTTTTGAGAGTTTTTACTTCAAATAGGATAACTTAACCATGTAAAATGGTCAACTTATTGAGTGTAACCTATTAGGTGCAACTATTTATGCATCATTGGCCTAAATATGCGTGCACCCCAGCACCTGCATATGCATTATTGCTATTTGAGATTTAGAATTTAGTTTTTGAATTATAGATTTAAGAATAATTTTTTTTTGTTAAAAGTGACCTGGGAATGATATACTTGTTTCAATTAATCCATAAGGATGGTTCGCAGTTATATTTGTTCATATGTTTGATTGAAATTGGTTGAACATTTTATGGTGTTTTGAGATTTGAGAATTGAGAATAGTTTTAAATAGCTTCTTTGAACTTGTATCATTTCCAAACCTCTTTAACTTGCTCCGACCGAAGCATCTAATGTTCTTGTCTTGATATGTTGAATTATTAGTGGATTTGACATTTTAATCTTGAAAATAAGTTTGTTTTCTCTCGGTTGTTTCTTTCTCGGTTTTATGAGGTGAAGAGAAAGGAAGATTTCGATCAGAATACTGTAATGCGTTTCGTGTCCTTCTGTAGGCAATTGTTGGTGCTGTGATCATGTTTTGCAATTTGCCACAATGCACCCCCTGATCATTTTTTGGTTGATCGAAACATGTCACAATCCTGATTGGATAAGCTGGCTGTTTCTGATTTCTGGAAAATTACTGTGAACTTCTAAGTATTTCTGTGATGATCTGGTAAGGTGTATCAGGCAAAAGGAATAAGGTGAGTTAAGTGGGAAATTAAGAAAGAACAAGTAAATTTCAAATTCAATCAAAAGCTCAGATTTATCACATCTCATCTGACTTATATAGGCCAGCAATTACAGAGGAAACTAAGCTTTAGTCATAAAATAACAGCAAACGATAGATGCTGCTCTCTTCTAACAGTTCTGTTCTAATAGTAGTAAGTAGTAATCCCCCTAAATAAAACGATTCTGCTCTTTTCTTTCTGAATTTTGACGGATTGGGTCCACCTTTCAGCGACACCTGAGGATTAATTAGAGAACTTGAACTTGATTCGATTCGGCCCAATTTCTTCTATCTGCTACCATCTCTGTCTAGGCCGGTTGGCCCGTTCAAACAAACCAGCAACGGCTCGTCCCAAATTACAACGAATTCATATCACTTAAATGTTAACGTAATATTTCTGTTTAGATTTGGTCCGTCCGATCAAAATTTACATAAATATTGAAGAGACTCTGTGTATTTAATCTCGAACCGGATTACTCTAAATTTTGATCGGACGATCAGGAACTAAACAAAAATATATATTTTTTTCACAATATTCGCGTTCGTAGGCACCAGATATTATGTTACTTGTTAGGCATATTAATCAAGGTTCTAAATAGCGTTTATAGCGTCGTAGCAGGAAGGCTAAAAAAAAAGTTATAGCGAATAGCGTCGCTATAGCGGAAGCTATTCCAAATAGCGTTTTTTTTTTTTACATTTTGTATATTCAATATTTGTACTAAATATCAACATTATCTAAAGTCTCATAGAACAATAAATAACACCAAAGTAATTAAGAAATTATAATATTCATATTGAACCCGTACAAAGTCCAAATTGCGGTTCAAAATATCCATAGTAATATCATAAATTATCGATTTTTCCTATTAAAAATATCTTAAGCATCATGATTCATGACATAATCTATTTTTTTTTCTATTCAAATTTTAATTTCGGTTTGGACTTTTTTTCTATTCAAATTTCAATTTATATTCCCAATTTCAAATTGATTTATCTGTAGCAAGTAGCAACAAATTCAATTTCGGTTTGAGATTTTTTTTACCTTTATTTAAAACCCATATAAATTGCTTAAAAAAAAAACCCCATATTGTATAGCGCAAATAGCGGACTGCTATAGCGCTGTAGCGGCCGCTATAGTGGCCGTAGCGCAAATAGCGCATTTTGATGTCATAGCGTAGCGTTTGGGGTCCAAAAACGCTATAGCGCGCTATTTAGAACACTGATATTAATGATTGCGGCGCCTACCACTGAAGCATCTTAACAAAACGTATAAATTTATTCGCCGATTTATTTCAGAAATAATTAGACTAATTTCAATATTTGAAAAAGTATAAGATCATCAGATAAAATTTTCTAACACTGGTCACAAAAAAAAACTCGAATATTAAATTCGCTCTTAAAATTTGACATGAAAATATCAAGTTTTATGTATGAAAAGTGTGGAAACGAAGTGATAAATGTTGACTCTTGCATTCCCTTATCCAACTTTTTTTTTTTTCAACAGCTGATGTCAGGAGAATAAATCTGAATACGGAATTAACGAAGTCTGTGCTTCTCAAAAATCAACATTACCCTAAATTTTAAAATAATTAATTATAAATTAAATATTTTTATAATAAAAAATGTTTATTTCTACGGATTTTTACCATATATATACTATTTTTTTTTCGACATGCGTTTCTCGGTCCCTGATTTTTTTAATGGATCAAAAGTTCACAACCAATAAAAGAGGTCCTTCGTGGACCCCGCCAGGACAACTATATCTTCTTTCTGCCAACGGTTTCTCCCCAACTACTCAAGAAAATCCATGTAACCCATTAAAAAGGTTGAAAAACAATGTCACCCGCATATATAATATTTATTTAGTTTTCTCTCACTATAGGTGATAAATTGTGTGAACCAAGCGGTGGAGTCAAGAGTGGGTGGGTGTGCCCGTGTGGGACCGCTCCCCATTATCCTCGTTAGTGACAGCATTTTACTGGCCATGGTGATTATAAGAATATTACTCGAAGACGGATTCTCATCGAACTGGAATCCTCTCCAGATACTATCGATCAATTTTTCCTGATCTGCGTTTTTAACGAGGAGTGCTCAAATATCTCATTGTTTCATGTTCTAATTGTATTTTAATATCTTTATCTTCAATTTTAAAGTTCAAACAAATGATCCGAACCACTCAATATGATATCAATGTTAAAATATGATTGGAGACCAAATTTTATATTTTTTGGAAATTTTTTACTATTTTTTAAGATAGGTACAAAATCATTGTTTTTAGATGGTTCACAATTTTCTGAAAAATAGTGATTTTGTACCTATCTTAAAAAATAGTAATTTTTTTTCAAAAAATATAAAATTTGGTCTCTAATTATATTTTAACGTAGATATCAAGTTGAGCGGTTCGGATCGTCTATTTGAACTTTGAAATTGAAAATAAAAATATTGAGGTACAATTAGAGCACCAAACAATGAGGCATTTGAGCCCTCCTCTTATTTAATATTGTTTTCGTTCGCCTCCCTATCCCGGATCCCATTAATTTTTTTTTTTTAGGAGTGTGTTTTGTGATCTCACTTAAAAACTACCCACCTACTCTAATAGAAGCACTACATTTAAAATTTAAATGCAAATAAAAAACCTTCAACTATAACAGTAAGCTGATTTTATTTTAAATAATTATATTAAGAGCATCTACATCTCTGTTATTACGAGAGTTTCTAATTTGAGGTAGCAGTTTCTAATTCAGTTTTAGAAATGTGAGAAAGTTTCTTATTTAGAAACTATGTAAGGAAGTTTATTATTAAGAAACTATTTATAAACTCCACGCTGGCCAAATGATTGACTCAAATTATTTCACATTTTTAATTTATTGCTAAATTAATTTCAGGAATATGAGAGTTAGAAACTTTAAAGACCTCAATTTTTAAAAAGTGATTAACAGCTATTTAAAAACTTATTTGAGTTGCTGAAATATAGATGCTCTAAGTACGATCGTTGAAGAAAAATTCCTAATTGTAAGATGGAATGCTACAGAACTTTAAGCATGCACCTGTGAGGCTGTGACAACGTTTACAATTACAACTAAAAATTTATGATGTATATGATGTATTTTTAGCTTCAAATATTGATAAAATTTACTAAAATTTACAAGTTAACCATACATAATATGATGTATTTTTACCTTCAAATGTACATGGATGAAAACATAAAATCTTAATTGAAAACAATAATAATTAAATTCTTCATTATTATTTGTGATTTAGATAATTTTTGTAATAATTTAAAAGTATATTGACTCACTACATACTAACAACGTCCAAGTAGCAAGGCATAATTGCCTTGATTAAAAGTTAAGAGTCCAAATAACTTTTCATTGCTCTTGTTTCACGGTGAATCAATTATTGTTTCTATTTTTATATTTAATGGACCAATACACCAAGTATATTTAGAAAGAAATGTTCAGTTATCTTTTTTCTCCATAGAACCTCCGTTCTCTTCTTTCCAAATCAACAAAATTAAATTCAAATTGACTCAAACAAAAAAATGCGAATCAAGCCACAACTAGAAGAGAGTCACGGTAGGAGACTGAAATAGGGGTAAGTAATGATCTAGTTTTATACGAGTCTAAAAATATTTTTCAAGATTCAGAGATAGACAGCTGTCTACTCCTGAGTCATACAAGCCTCGCCTTTGTCTACAACAGACACCAAATATCTTTTAGTTCGACTGAGACTAAATCTCGACCGTTCTTTTCTTATTGTACCCTTGGATTCCTGAGGGGATACAGAATAAAAAAATTTAACTCTCATCTTTAATTCACAAGAAGTACAAATACATTCCACAATATTTTTATGTCACAAATGTCAAGAACCTTTTCATTTATATATATCAAACTTCGAAACCCATGCGTCGAATTCTAATGTTGGTCTTTTAATTTGACGAGAGTTGTGTCAATGCAAAATTGTATAATTTTTTAAGGTCAATTTATAGAGAATCAAGATGTAAATAATAAGCACATTAAACTTGATCTATCATATTTAATTAGATTCGTATTTTTTACCACTTCATCTCAAGTAAAATGAACTACCAAAATCATAAGAATTGGTGCTGACGCATTGCTTATGAAAATAAACAATCAGCGTTTCGAATTTGATCTAAATCGGACGGTCCATATCTTAACTCAAATTTGAGTTAACTCAGAGGATACGAATTCCCCATTTCTGTCCACACCAATTCTTCTTGTGCGAGATCAGCGATTATGCAAAATTAATTAATTGACTTTGGTCGGGTTCTCCTGACGACTAATGTAGTCTAATGTAAGTGTACATTATACTAAGGAAAAGAATAACAAGCATGCAATAAGCTCAACATACCAGAGTATGTATACTGGATAAAACCTATGCGACATCAAAAGCAAATAGTAAAATGCTAATTGCACCCGCACCTAATTGCTTCCTTACTGCCTAACCTACCAACCACGTGTACATGCGTTCTTAAACGATACTAATAAAATCATGCCACGTCAGACGTAAGGAAACATGTTAATTCTTTTTCAGTAAGAAAGGAACCTCTCTAAAAAGTGGCCGCGGCTTTAGAAAAATCCAATCGACCGACTTTTGGATTTTGGTGCTCCATTTTTCACTCCCCTTTCTTCTCCTCTCTCTTCTTTCGTCTCTGCGATTCTTGGTTTTTCTCCAATACTTGAAAGTAAAAAAAGAACTTGAACGATCAAAAGATGGGAGGTGGAAACGGTCAGAAAGCAAGGATGGCTCGCGAGAAGAACGCGGAGAAGAATAAGGCCCCTAAAGGTACCATGCTTTCCCTGATTTATAGTTAAACTAATGGATCCGCTGGACAATTGACGATCTGTTGAATATTTATGGTTCTTTGCTTATATGTTTGATTATTTTTTGTCCGATCTGTGGATTTGATACAGGGAGTCAGTTGGAGACGAACAAGAAGGCCCTGAGCATTCAGGTTTGTTTTTGTTTGTACATTTTACAATTAGAACTTTTTTTTTGATGAAAATATTTTTGAATTAGAACTGTCGTTAGATTTTAATGTTTTTGCACGAGTCAGAAATCTTGTTGAGTTTATCGATCTCCAAGAGAAATTTTGTGCGGTTGAGAGTTTTAAATTGGATATCTAGGTCCAATTTTATGGTTTCTTTCTATTCAGATATTCCCAATTAAATCAAGTACAAAAAATTCCCTTTTCTTCTTGAGACGCTAAGCTTTGGTTTGGAATATTCTTAGGATAATGGCATGTCTTGAATTTACTCGGCCTTTTTCTCTTCTCATTAAAAGTCCTAATATTGCTGGATAGAATATATCTTTTGTTGTGAAATTATTGGTTACAAAATAAGATGTTTTGTTCTTGTTGGTTCAAGTTACATACTTAGTCCCCGTTATCTTAAGCAGGCATCAAGTTTTAGTATTAGATAAAATAGTTTAGAATTCTCTTTATTCTCTTTATTTGTTCAACTGCATATTATATAATTGTAGAGGAGGGTTCCAATACCTCATGTTTTTCATACATCATCATGCCTCACATATTATATCTTCCTTTTTAAAGTCCAAATTGTCGATCCGAACCTCCCAACATGATATCTATACTAAAATATGCTTGGAGACCAAATTTTATAATTTTTGGAAAAAATTTACTATTGTTTTAGATAGGTACAAAATCACTGTATTTGAACGGTCCAAATACCTATTTTAAAAAATAGTAAAAAAATTCCAAAAATAATAAAATTTCATCCCCAAACATATTTTAGTATGCATATCATGTTGAGCGGTTCGGATCGATAGTTTGGACTTTGAAAATGAATATATAAAATATGAGGCATGATTAGGTATAAAAGGCACGAGAAATTGGAATCCTCATAATTCTATTATAAACTTTGGGACCTTTTTTACATTAAAATTAATATAGTATAAAAACAAGATTTTTTACATAACCTGTTGCCTGTTTATCAAAAGTTTTTTTACACAAATTAGAAATCATCCCCACTCTTTCAGCATCACCCACGAGAAACACAACAAACCCTTAAACATCTTCAGAAACAAATACACTATTAAAAAAGGAGCAATTCAAGACAAAATTTGAAGCTGTGGACTGTAGTTAAATGCAGAAACAAATACACTCATTTGATATTCATTTGAATTGATTTTTGAATGCAGTGCAAAGTATGTATGCAGACGTTTATCTGCACCACGACCGAAGTGAAGTGCAGGGAACATGCTGAAGCAAAGCATCCGAAGAGTGATGTCTTTCAGTGCTTCCCACACCTTAAACCTTAAAACTAGTGAATTTCCATAATCTAGAGGTATCTATATAAGATCCATATCATGCTGTCTCTTGCTATTCTAGTATATGTACTTCAGAAAAAGCTGTTTGTGCAATATCGGGTGTCTGTTGCATCAATTTGTGATTATTCAACCTTATTGTATGACTTTTTGAGATGGTTACTATGTTTCTTGGATGCTTAGCTCTGTGTGTGTGTGTGATTATCTGCATTTGTTGGTATGAATCTCGCCCCTATTTTTCTTTTCTTATATTAGAAATCATCAAATATTCCGTGCTAGATGGTGCCAAATACTTGTGGATGAAAGTAGGGGGTCATAACTGGTTTTAGTTCTTAGCATCAACTGTATCAATTGATCAAGACATCAAGTTGGGCATTTTTGGACCTGAAGTTAACAGAAATTTGTAGTTATTAATTAACAATCTCAGATATGCAAAAGTTTAACAATTAGCCCATGCTGAGCTCTATTGATTAGATCGGTACTCGCGAGATTGCTTAACTGGAGCAGGTAACAGTAAGAGGTCGAGTTAATTAACTGGTTAAGAGCAGTGGAGTTATGAGGGGGACTAACTAATTGAGCTCGCTCAATTTACGAAATGGCAATTAGAACAGCTTCTGTGACGCTTTTTGATATAAAATTCTCTGAAGATATGAATCAAATATGAATTTTGCATTCAATTAGACATCATGATGAATCAAATATGAATCATGGTTTTAATAAAAAAATATATATATATATGAATCATGGGTCACACACGAGTTAATAATACATAAATTTCCACAGAATATTCATGGTGCGAGCGAAACTGCTGGTCCAAGTGGAGTTGCAAATTCTATGAATGGGTTTTAATTATTTACAATGGAACTGTTGTTACAACAACAAAACTAAAATCAATTGCTAAACACATGCCACGAACATCTAATGACATAATGAGGACAACATTATTCCACGTGAACTGTAACTTCCAGGACACCCATTTTTAGACTTAATCAGGCTACTGAGTACGGGTCCTACTTTGCTCTGCTGCACGTACCAGGTCAAAGTACGGATGAGCCTACATGTATTGCAACAATACCATATTAAAAATTCTGACAATCTACTAGATGAAGCCTAGAGAAAGATTAATTGAAATTACCATAGCTTCCTTAGCAGTAAGTCTGTCTTGGTGATCATAACGAAGAAGCTTATCAAGGAAATCGATTGCCTGTAAATAAAAGCTTATCACATCACATCATCAAAATCATAAAGACGGTTAACATTATAAATTATAAAAAAAGTCACACCAAGTAGTACCTCAGGAGAGACTAAATGCTGGTGGTCTTGATTTATGAACTTCACCCATGGCTTCCTGTGGTGCCTAACAAACCACAGATTTAAACAATTTATACGAATTGTAAGATTTTTAGATTTTCTACATCATGGAGTAGTAGCCTAACTAAGCTCTAAGCTTCAATATAGTAACAACACCAAAAGAACAAACTGTACCTTCCAACAAGAGCTTCCAGTTGGGGGTCCAATGCAATTTTGTATTTGCTCAAATAAGAATTTAATTGATTTGTTCCAAGCACCTGGCCTCAATACAAAAGAAACTATCTAAAAATTTGCATGTAAAACATTAAAAATGACAAAAAAAAAAGAATTATTTTAGTCAGGCAACCTTTGCAATTTTCACTAGCTGGTCATGGTTGTCATGACCATAAAAAAATGGCTCCTTGCGAAATATCTATAATCATTAATGTAAAAACAATGACAGATCAGTAATTAATCCAATAACAATAAGGATTTACAAAAAAGTAATAAAACATTGAAATAAAAAAGAAAATGTAGCAAAAGAATTAATACCATGCCGGCAAACATGCAACCAAGGCTCCACATATCCAACGAGTAGTCGTAATCTTGTAAATCCACCAGAAGTTCTGGCCCCTTGAAATATCTGCAAAATTTGGAAAACAAAACGTCTTAATGATAAAGAGCTCCTCAGAAGGATAAAGAGCTCTTTTTTCAAAAAAAGAAGTAGAAAACAAGAAAAGAAAAGCCTGATTGTGATTATCAGAACTTGGCCATTCAATTAAGCTTATATTTCTTTTGGTTTTAGCTAGGGATGAATACAGGTCATGTCAGGCAAGGTTATCCGCAACACCAGACCCCACCTGACTAGTCACTCCCCAGTCCCCACAGTGCAGAGTCCTGTTACTGGGCCTGAGAATCTCAACCCAGCCCACTCTGACCCGCCCTGAAATTTTTTTCAGTGAAAATGCGGCCTGACTGAAAATTCCAGCTAAGTGTCATAAAGTGATGCTTGAACTAGTTGCCTCCAAAGAAATGCCACATGCTTAGCCACTGCAGGTCACCAGCTTTGTCTTTCAACATCAGTGATGCAAAAAAGGTCTTGGCAGCTGACTTTGCTGACAAGTCAAAATAGGTACACAATGCGTCGCCTATATTGTATTTGAAGAGCATATGCGGACTTGAATTATAATCGCCCATCAAAACCGATTGATCAAACAATTAATCTGATTAATTGGTCGGTTAATCTGGCGGACTGTGCAGTAATACTGTTCAGGTCATATCTTTTTCATTCAGTCTGATTTTGATGATCTTGGACTATAAAAACTAGAGTTCAAAAGCTTTCATTTGATATTATTGTTTCTTCATTTGGATTTAGAGAAATTTCTATGATCTTTTTTATGTTGGTAGATTTTTTTGACATTGTAACTGCTTCGTAAAAGTACAATAAATGAGCAGCTATTTTTTTTATTTTTGGTTCTCCCTAATCAGAGGATAGATTTTGAAAGTTTCAAATATTGTGAATATTTAGACTTAATGATCATTTTTAAAGTATAATTTGTTTTTTTAATTGGATGCTTGGCCAATTTTTCTACAATTTTTAAGTTGGTTATTTTTTCTGCATTGTAGCTGCTCTTAAATTATACATAGCAGTTATGTTTGTACTTTTGGTTGTCTACTGGTTTGGTAACATAATTTGTTTCTCAATTGGATGGAGAGAATGTAGGAAACCAAAAATTACAATATCCTTTTCTTTGCAGTTCGGTTTTACAAGGCAGTTACAATGCTAAAAAATCAGCCAAACACAAAAAATCATAGACAATTTTCTGAATTTCCAACTGAGAAAAAGTTAATACCAAATGAAACTTTTGAAAGTCTAGTCTCAATAAGGCCTAAGATCATCAAAATCGAAGATCATATGAAGAAACATGACTGGAACAAGAGAAACTGGGCAGGTTATCTTAATAATTCTGTGCACACTGGTGTCTTGCTTAGAAACCGAATTTTGAGCAATGATGTTTAATTTCTACTTTTCCTTACTTGGGTAAAAAGTTGGTATATAATTATATTCTCAAGTAGGTAGATAACTTATTTTTGTTTGAAATTATAAATATTTGTTTATATAATAATATGAATGCCAAATTGTCTGTAAAAATCTGATTACTTGGCCCCATAATGATTAATCGCTTGGAGCGGCAGAGCCCCCATCTGTCCGCCAAACACTTGCCACTTTTACAACACGGGTGAAGTTTGGCATAAACATAGTTACCTGGAGGCAACACGGACATTGTATTCTTTTCCAGGGTGGTAGAACTCAGCAAGGCCCCAGTCTATAAGTCGAAGTTTGCGCATCTCATGGTCAATCATGACATTGTGCGGCTTTACATCTCTATGCATTATTCCCTGCGAGTGGCAGTACTCTAGTGCCTGTACACCATGCATTGAAAAAGAAAAAAATAAATTAATGTATCCGAAAAACATTTCTTCATCAATGATTGCAAATAAAACATATAATTACTACTTTGAGCCTACTTTTAGTTTATTTTTGGATGAAAAGATTATTCCGTTGTTTGAATCACATCTGTGGATTTGCATGCTCCGACCAGTCCCATGCCAGTAATGTACTGGACCTGTATGGTGTTACTAGCGAAGTTAACAGCTCTTAACACTCAATTCAAGTACTTAAAAAGTTAAAACCCAATTCTGCAAATCAGCTAATTTGAAGTTTTGAACCGTACAATAAACATTTCACTCAATTACACCTTCAAGATCAAACCCAATAAAGCTCAATTTACCTTAACAGCAGGAAGTATTGGTACAAACTGGTATGGTGGCACCCGACCTTGCAGAGTCAATACTCAACCCAGTGTTGCAATATTTTGAATAGAGTTGAAGGAATGTAAAGACGCTAACCTTGAGAAGTTCATAGATGTAGTAACGAACGTCATAATCTGTCAGAGTGGGGTATAGTAATTTGAAATCTGTGTTGTTCACATATTCAAAAATTAGGCTTGGCGTCTTTGAATGCTGGTCTCTCACTATATCCAGGAGTTTGATTATATTTGGCCCGCCACACAGGTTTTGGAGTATTTTTATTTCCCTCTTAATCTGAAAAACATTTTGAACCAAGTTTGAAATTCTTCTTGAGATAAGTTTCAAAATTTTCTTTATTCAAGAACAGTGAATAAATTTGGGAATGTGGTGCTATTTCAACTTTATAATGGTAAAATTACTAGAAGCAAAAGAATTCCAAGGGCTAGATTATAAATCTTTCTTTTGTGAGTTATACGTGTAATTTATCACAACATCCAGGAGCAGTACTTAATGTTGGAAAATAGTACATCAGAAAATAAGATATGAGAAATAGAGGGAAATAAGCTTGTGCACTTATCAAAGTACCTTTTTTTTCTTAACAGGTTTGAGGATCTTGATGACGCACCGTTCATTTGTGGAAACATTTATTCCCTCGAAGACTTCACTGTATTTCCCTCTTCCGACCTTCCTTACCACTTCATAATTTTCTTGGTCACTGATTAGTAAACACACAAACATTCATGCACACACATGACCAAAGCTCAATTAATATTAATTATTTTCTACTAGCACGATGCCAATAGGTTATCATGTAAACAAAACCAGCGAAACTAAGGTTTATGGGTTAATTAAACCAAAAATTATCTTTAGTTAGTAAACTGTGTAACAAATTAAGATATGTATATTTTTAGGGAAACAGATTGCTGAATTTGGCAAAGTAGTGATTCCACAAAGATTCATTAAGCATGGTGTACAACAGCAATTGATGACCACATCTGTTCATCTCATGAACAATCGGACGGTACTTATCAACTGATGTCATATGTCCTTAACTAAAAGAAATCTAATATCATCTAAGAATCAAAACAAATGAGAAAGGAACCTGACCCCCATTGAACAGTGAGCGATTCGTAATCCCAGTATTCCTTGGGACGAAGCTCATTCACATCGGCATAGATCCGGGCCGTTGACATCTCTCTCTTAGCCTTCGGAACTTCACAAATCTCAAAAGCACAGCTCGTATTCGATAAAAAATTAGGCGGAGGTAAAGATGATTTAGGAGGAGAAACGGAGGGAAGAGCTAATATCGCGATTGATAGAGCAACTATGAGACGGGAGAGCACATTGGAAGTATTTTTCATTCATTAATGGCATACGATGAAACGAGAGGTGAGGTTGGGTTTTGACAGCAAGAAATGGTGTCAACTGTCATGGCGTGGTCGTCGAGAATCTTCTTTTAACCTTTTTTTTTTTTAATTTCTCTTCTACTCTATATTTTGTTAATATTTGATTGAATTTCGAAGAAGAACTGACAAGGAATTGGTCGCCATTAATCCGGGGTAAAAGTAAAGTAAATTGTGCAAACATCATATTGGGCCGATATAAATAACCATTAATATAAGGCGGATTGATTTACACCTCAAATTTAAATTTGGGCCTAGATTTAATCGGTTATATAACTATCATTTATATGAGTGAGGCTATGGTGCTATGCATAGCACCAATGACTAGTGTACTACGGCTCAATACGGTACTTTTTAAAATTCCAACGGTCGATCCGAACCGTTCAATGTGATAATCATATGAATATGTACTTGCAAACTAAATTTTATATTTTTTTGAATTTTTTTACTATTTTTTTAGATAAGTAGAAAAATCAGTGTTTTCTGAAAATTCTGGACCATCAAAATTCTACCTATCTAAAAAAATAGTAAAAAAATTCGAAAAAATATAAAATTTAGTTTGCAAGTACATATTCATATGGTTATCACATTGAACGGTTCGGATCGACCGTTAGGATTTTAAAAAGTACCATATTGAGCCGTAGTACACTAGTCATCCGTGTTATGCATAGCACCATAGCCTCACTCCATTTATATATACGAGGAAGGTTCAAATACCTCCATTTTTTGTCTCCACTGTGTCTCTATTTTTTAAAACTTTAATAACTCAAAATTTAAAACTTAAAAGTCAAAATAAAATCGTTGGATATGATCTACATCATTTTTTCTATGTGCTCATAAAAAATTATCATATTTTGATTTTGTTTTTATGTGAATCAATAAGTTGAAAAATCAACGTCTAGAAATTATCCACATTAGTACATTTTTTACAAGCTCTTGATGACAACCAAAACAAAATTGAAATGTCATAATTTTTTTACATGTGCATAGATAAAATGACGTAGATCATATCCAACGGTTTTTTTTTGTACTTTTAAGTTTTAAATTTTGAATTATTAAAATTTTTAAAAATGAAGGCATTTGAACCCTACTCCATTTATATATGCCTTCAACTCTTCATTTATGAGCTCTTTGATATATCTTATATATCCTTCAAGTCTTTAAATTGTTTCATATTTATCCATCAGTTTTTTCAGTATATGTTGTATATTTTTCGCCTAATTAAATCATTTCGTATTACCCATCAACTCCTAAATATATGACGTGTGTTTTTGAACTCTTTAAATCCATTCATATGTACCTGTATAATTAAATTGATGTATTACCTCTAGTTAGTATACATCAAATTTATAATTATGTATGGTTTAAATATGAATCGATATTATTATTCTTCTTTCTCTAAATAAAAATATTTTTTCTAAAATATTTTAATTTTATCTTGATTTTTTTGCTCTTGCCTTTTATTTGTAGAAATGTTGATGTGTCATTTAGAAGTATCACAAGTATTTTTTACATGCATTAGATAATATTCTGAGATTTAATGTTGGTTTTAGTGAATTTAGAATTACATACGAGACTTGAATTGGTGAAAAATACCAAAATTGCATGCGACGTGCTGCATTAAAGTATTTTTTTTTTCATTTTAATTGATGTTTACAAATTTTATGAGTGCTGAGCAAAATTATATGAAGTGCCAATATTATATGCAGTATTTTAAATTATACAAAAATATTACAAAAAAATTGGGTCCAATGTGAAATTCCGCAATCATTATCTTGGTGCAGCCAAATTTGTTTTATTGTTCTTCACGTGCTGGTTATTTTTCTAGTTCCAATCAATATTAATTTATTAATTTAATTCATCTTTTTTTAAGGCTTATAGAAAATGTCCATGTAAAACTGAGTAATATTATAAAATATTCTCAATTTTAACAACTTGAGTAGAATGGGCTTTCAATATTTTTGACAAATTACTCCGGTAAATTTTTGCACGAATATATACAATGATGAGCCTTATGTTATTATCTTAGTTTTGAGCATTATCTGAATATTTGAAACATTTAAAAAATCACAGTGATCACACAGATAATAGACTACTTTTTGGGATGCTATTATTACTCAAATGGGAACTTTTTAAGTTCATCTATTGTTGATTCTAATCTACTAGATAATATCTTAAACAATTCTAAACACTTTTATCCAGTGGCGGACCTAAGTGAATTGAATGGGGGTCAACTGATCCCCCAATTTTATATATATATATTCATATATAATTTTTTATATAATTTAGACTAAAATTTCATGGAATTGTAAAATTGATCTCCATTTTCTATAGAAAAAAATTATATGATTGACCATCATTATGTGTTTGACTCTCATTGTTCGAAAGTCTGACTCTGCTCCTGCTTTTATCAAGATTCAATAGAATCCTCTAAAAGCCATTTCTTGCACCAAAGAACCCATCAAGGTATCTGCAAAGTTCGGAATAACTTATAAAATTTCAACTAATTCAATACGAGCTTTTAAATGCAATTTCAGAGCATGATTTAAATTCACAAGGTTACATTGAATAGAAAAGATAGCTTATATTAAAAGAAGTACATGAGAGGAAGGGGAAGAGAATAAAAAGAAAAGAAGATATGTATTTGGAGTCCTAGGAGAATTTGTCAAAAATATTAGAGAAATAATATTTTGATTAAGTTTCCAAAATAAAGAATATTTTATAAATGTCCGTGTTTTGTGAAGTTTTTTTTTTTTGTTAATGATTAATGGTAAAAAATATTTCCTAAAACATAATTAAATGATCACGAGGAAAGTCTGTTTTGACTCAAAATGATATTCAAAAGTAGCTCAATCAAATGGAACTTAAAAAAAAAAAAAATCAAAGAAATCAGGAAACGTGCAAGGGAAGTACATAATTAGTTGAAGAATTCGTTAGTCACAATAAAAAAAATAGAAGAAAGTACTTAAGGAAACACACATGTATTTGTTTAACAAAACCAAGGAAAGAACAAAACTATTACAAATTAATTGATTTGGTGTGATTATGTCACATTACAATTACCAATTGCATGGTAATTGTCATTTATTCTGGGTCAATAGGAGATCCTGGAGACTGAGTTTTGGTTGAAGTGTTCTATGATGAATCCATCAAAGCTTTGACTTATTTATAATCAATCAAATTCAAATAACCTGGGATCTTCTTTCTTATCTCGCATAATAGAATATAGGGAGGGCCTAACCTTCCCCCACCATCCATCCCCCACTTTTCCCCCAACTGAAAATAAGTAGGGGACCACAGTAAACTGTTAATAACAGTTGAAATAAGTAGGGGACCACAGTAAACCGTTGAAATAAGTACCACAGCATTACAGGCGGCAGGATTGCGCCGAAGTATTGACACTTGTAAACTGAAGTATTCATCCGTGTAAAGAAACGTACTCATCCTTCAGAAATAACTATATAAGGAAACATTACCACCCATCTTTGACACGTTTTTAGAGGTGGTTTTTTTTTTGTACGTTCACTCTAACTAATTTTCCCGACGATCTGTGAGGAATTTTTCAAATCTAAAACCACGAGAGTCTTCTACACAATTTTCTCTTTCAAATAAGATCCATGATGACATACTTTCGAGTTGTCCGTTACGCAAGTATTCACACCTCGTACGCAAGTATTCATCTCTCATTGAACAAGTATTCATTCTCGTCGTGTAAGTGTAAATAGTACATGAAGGTATGGTGGGACCGCACAACCGCGACTTCAGATAAGTAGGGGACCACAGTAATATGCGGAGATAAGTGGTGGAATTAGTAGGGGATGATTTGCGAAAAAGTATTGACACTTAACACGAGTTGTATTCATCCATATAAATAAAAGTACTCATCTTTGAGAAAGAATTATATATGGAAATATTACGACATTAAGAGCATTAATTACGCGGAGATAGTAGGGTACCACAACTGCCGTCCGCTAAAAACAAAAGAAAACGCGTAATTAAGTGGGGGACCGCACAACCGCCATCACTAACTACCGTGGGGACCGCATAACCGTCACCGCAAGTGGAAACAACATCAAGTATTCATCTATAATACATGAAGTATTCACTTATAATACATCAAGTATTCACCCTGATATATTAAGTATTTTAAAAAAAAAACTGGACATATCACACCCATCTTTTACAAGTATTCACCCTCGTCATGCAAGTATTCATCTATCATTGAACAAGTATTCACATGTAATACATCAAGTATTCACCCTGATATATCAAGTATTCATCTATCATTGAACAAGTATTCACATGTAATACATCAAGTATTCACCCTGATATATCAAGTATTTTAAAAAAAAACTGGACATATCACACCCATCTTTTACACGTTTTTAGAGGTGGTTTTTTTTTTTCTCCGTTCAATCTAACTAATATTTCTAACGATCTGTGAGGAATTTTGCAAATCTAAAACCACGAACGTTTTCTACATAATTTTCTCTTTAAAATGAGATCCATGATGACATACTTTCGAGTTATTCGTTGCACAAGTATTCACCCTCGTCATGCAAGTATTCATCTATCATTGAACAAGTATTCATCCTCGTTATGTGAGGCGGAGGCAGAGGCGGAGAAGGAGAGGCGGAGGCAGAGAGGGAGAGGCGAAGGTGGGAGAGGCGGGCGGAGGCAGAGGTGGAAGGGGGAGGCGGAGGTGGAAGAGGGAGAGGGAGGGAGAGAGGAAAGAAATAAAAGGAGAAAATCTACTAATTAATTTGTAGGGACCACTAGTTAGTTAAAATTGATTATTATAGTTAGAAAAGGAAGTTAGTTAGTTGGGGGGAAAAATGGGGGAAGGAATCAAGGGGTAACATATAATTACCCTAGAATATATTTGTTTGATAATTGATACCGACCGATTATCTGCCACACTTCAATTTCTTTGTTAACATTTCTTAACCACACTTCAATTTCTTTGTTTTGATGAATTATGGCATCTATCTAACTGCTTGTGACGTGAAATAATACTAATTCCCCATGTTCTTGATTTAAAGATAGGCTAATTATAATATGAGTGATATGACAATTCATTCTTTTTCAACTAAAGAGGAAATTAGATTTCAGTTTGCAACCTGCGGACAAGACTCAAGGCATTATTTTCATTCATTCTTGGAAAAGGCTGCCAACTTTGTTGAAGAAATTTTATAAAATACCTTGCTTTTTAAAAAACATCAAATAAAATATCCCTCCTTCAAATTTATTAGAAAAATATCAATATTTAATTAATGTTTTGCAAGATTAAATTTTTTATAATTAACGTTTTGCAATCTTTAAAATTATTCATTTATGTAATAGAAAATTTAAATTGTTCAGTTCTTATATTTCATAATTTGACTTCCTTAATTTACTTTTATGCAAATTAACTCTTAAAGTCAATTCTAAATTCTAACATTAAGAATTACAAAATGATATGTTCAAATTATAAATTTTTTAAGTTCTTAGAATTTTACAAGTCAATCATTTAATTTCATTGTTTCACCTTTAACTTATACATATTTACAATTGAAAAATTAAAGTAGATATTATATTTAAGATTTATAACAAAGCAAAGCATAAGCGTTTCTTTTTATGGAATATCATATATCTTAATCAACTAAATCTGTTAAAAAGTTTTTGTTCGATGCTTTCAAAAAGTAGGACATTTTATAAAATTTTCTCTTAATTTTGTGCAATACCAGTATTTTTTTTTTTTTTGAGGAAAAATGTGAGTCAGCCAGTCAGGGCAATACCAATATTTAAGCTCTTATCATATTGCATATAATCAAGAACAACCCTATTAACTGGCAATTGCACACCTTACTGATACAATTGCTTATTATGTAACTTATGTTGTGCTGCTCTTAACCATAGCATGGTACCAGAATTCGAAATAGCAACTCAAGTACCATCAAGGTCTTAACTGTAGCATGTTTAAAGACACATGAACTAAAATCCAGGTGGGGAGAAAATAGTCTAAGGCTGTGAATTTCTTGTTAAGTATCATCACGCCGTGTGGCGTGTGCTGATGGAGATAACAATGAAGACCTGGCTTAAATTTTGAAAAGTAACTCATTCAACTTCCATTATAATACAAGCCCTGATTACATCATATCTCCATTAATTAATCAGATGTCAACTTATGTTTACTTGTATATATATACACTCCCATACACACAAACAAACATATACGCAACAATATTTCCAAAGAAAAAAGTACCATCTGCATCTTTCTGATGGCTAAGAATTTAACAAAGCACTGTTTTTTAGTCATTTTGCAGATTTCATTGTTGGCTGGGTTGGGCTCAGCTCAGCTGTCAACAAATTACTATAGTGCTACTTGTCCCCAAGTTGAGACAATTGTAAGAGGCGCAGTGACAAAGAAATTCCAAGAGACCTTTAATGCTGTTGGTGGTGTCATTCGCCTCGTATTCCATGATTGTCTTGTGGAAGTAAGTTTTCTCTAGGCTTAAGTAGTTAAGTGTACAATTAAGGGAAAATTGGTTATTTGCCACTCCAAAACCTTCTAATTCTAAAAATGTCATCCCGAAATTTGAAATTGTAAAAATACCACTCTAAACTTTATTAATTTCTAATTTTGCCATTTATACTGTATTTTTATGCTATTTTTATTAAAAATTAACTGAAAAATACTGTTTTGGCAAATAACCTTGAAATTGTATGAAGGGTATAATCAGAAATACAGAAATACGTATACCAAAACAGTATTTTTCAATTAATTTTTAATAAAAATAGCATAAGATAGTATAAATGGCAAAATTAGGAATTAATGAAGTTTAGAGTGGCATTTTTACAATTTCAAATTTCGGAATAGTATTTTTAGAATTAGAAGGTTTTGGAGTGGCAAATAACCAATTTTTCCTACAATTAAATACTATGAAATTATATTGCTGCTAATCAATTAAGTGCACAAAAATCCTGGATCTATGTTGTTTTCATCTCAATTAATTGTCTTGATTTTATTTCATTAATGTTTTGAAAAATACTTCTTCTGATTTCATATGCAGTTGTTGTTCATTCTCATCATATATGAATAACTGGTGTATAATATATACTATGACTGGCAATATAATTATTGTCTTTCATATACCTTCTTGTACTGGTTTGGCATCCTTTTTGTACTTTACCCTGAAATGATGATCACAGCGCTCAAATGTGGTAGTGGTACCAAGTACAGTGCCAGACATTAGTGAATTGACACTGGGGACCTTGATTGCATCCTTTTAAAATCTTTCAGATTTTTTGCTGCACAGTAAGCTTAACATACAAGAAAATAGTTTTAAAAATTCTCTAATCAATGTATCAACATTTCTACCATAAAACTTAGGGCTGTGATGCTTCAGTATTGATTTCATCAACCTCAACCAACAAGGCCGAGAGAGACAATGACCTCAATCTTTCCCTGAACTCTGACGGATTTGACACAATTGTTAAGGCCAAAGCAGCAGTTGATTCAGTACCAGAATGCGCGAATAAGGTATCCTGTGCCGATATCCTAGTCATGGCTGCTCGGGATATGATTGCTCTGGTATGTATGTTAATACTCCAGATCAATTTCTGAAGTTCATTTTTTTTAATTAACTTGAAGAACAGTGCAACTATAAGAATGCTACCTGTGCGCGTACTATCCAATTAAACATAACTAAATCAATTAATAGATAACACTAATTAAACAAAGAAAAAAATTACAAAGCCAAATTTGGTATGTTTTGAGAGGGAATTAGTCTACCTTCTTTGTCGGTACTACCAAAGTTTGCTTGTCTCGTCATTGAAAAGGTTCAGAGCAGAACCTGATGGTATTAATATCTATATATATGTTGAACATACCATACTATGTAGAACATGGTGCCATTGCTCATTCATTCTCTTACTTTTTCCTTAAAAAAAAAAAAAGGCGGGCGGTCCATCATACGCAGTTGAGTTGGGCAGGTTGGATGGCTTGGTATCGAGCTCTGCCAATGTTGACGGCAAGTTACCAACACCGGATTTTGATTTGGATAAACTGACAGGCATATTCGCTTCAAATGGGCTCTCTCAGGCCGATATGATTGCTCTCTCTGGTAGGTAACACATGCCATTTTCTTTCTTCTGAAGGATCTATACAAAATGGGAACCAATCATATATAGTACCTTTGGCTTGAGATACAGTTCTTTAAGTAGGGGTTGCATGATTGAAATCTAGTATCTGTCACTGAAGGTGAATTTTGAATTTTGAATTTCTTCTTAAGGCAGTTTTCTTGTTTTTTTTCCGTTACAGCATGCCACACGATCGGCCTGGGTCACTGTGACAAATTCAAGGACCGCCTCTACGGAAGCACAATGGATCCCACTCTCAATCAGGGTTACGCTGCCCAACTAGCAGCCTCATGCCCCCAAAACTCCAATGTAAACAATGCCGTGTTTCTAGACCCGGTGACACCCGGTGTCTTGGATAACCAATATTTCAAGAACCTTCAAAACGGGTTGGGTTTGTTCTCTTCAGATCAGATTCTTTTTTCTGACACCCGGTCTCAGCCACTTGTTAACCTGTGGGCCGACAGCTCTACGTCATTTGAACAGGCACTAGTCACTGCCATTACGAACTTGGGACGGGTTGGCGTCAAGACTGGGTTGGCGGGTAACATCCGCAAAGATTGCTTGGCTTTCAATTAGTTGTTTGAGTTTGTATGTAAATAGTGTGGATTGTTTTCAACAGTTATTTTATGCAAAATTGTAGTTGTGCAAAAGTGTCTAACTGTAATAATTGCGCCCATAGTTAAACCAGTGTAATAATCTATTTTGCCTATTTTTCTTTCATCTGCAAGTAATAATAAAAATTTGTAAGCAGGATGCATTGATCTTACTATTCTGAGTCAGAATGGCTGTACGTTTGGATCGTGCAAGGATTAGTGCAAGAATAACGATTTTTGGGTTAGTGGTTAAGAATAGTACTAACCGGAGTCGTTTGAGAATAGTGCTAACCCGAGTCATTTGAGAATAGTAACCAACAGTCTTAACCCGAGCAGTCAACTATTGGATGCCACGTTTTCCATTATGAAATCACCCAAATCAAGATCTCATACCGGGGGACCAATATCTATGCTTTGGGTTCTATAATTCTATTATAGTACTAGTTCTAAACCGAATTTAAGAGTTCTAGTCTTCTAGAAGGTGTTCAGCAGCCCTCTTAGGAGGATGCGGATTAAAAAAAAAAAAATTTTGCTAAAAAAAATAATTTCTTGCTAAAAAAACACATTTTTGCTCACAGTAGGATTACAAATAAAGATTTTTAGTACACATAAATATATATTGTAGCATGTAAAGACCTAAATATTTTTATTTATATTTTTCTTGTCATTTAATATTGCACACATTTTAGTGTAAATAATTAAAATTAATATTGAGCAAATCAGTGTTCTAAATAGTGCGCTATAGCGTTTTTGGACCCCAAACGCTACGCTACGACATCAAAATGCGCTATTTGCGCTACGGCCGCTATAGCGGCCGCTACAGCGCTATAGCGGTCCGCTACGGCGCTATTTGCGCTATACAATATGAGTTTTTTTTTTTTTTTTTTTAAGCAATTTATATGGGTTTTAAATAAAGATAAAAAAATCTCAAACCGAAATTGAATTTGTTGCTACTTGCTACAAATAAATCAATTTGAAATTGGGAATAGAAATTAAAATTTGAATAGAAAAAAAGTCCAAACCGGAATTAAAATTTGAATAGAAAAAAAAAATAGATTATGTCATGAATCATGATACTTAAGATATTTTTAATAGGAAAAATCGATAGTTTATGATATTACTATGGATATTTTGAACCGCAATTTGGACTTTGTACGGGTTCAATATGAATATTATAATTTCTTAATTACTTTGGTGTTATTTATTGTTCTATGAGACCTTAGATAATGTTGATATTTAGTACAAATATTGAATATACGAAATGTAAAAAAAAAACGCTATTTGGAATAGCTTCCGCTATAGCGACGCTATTCGCTATAGCTTTTTTTTTAACCTTCCCGCTACGACGCTATAAACGCTATTTAGAACCTTGGAGCAAATAGATAAATAAAAAACACATTACATGGACGAATTTTAGAAATAAGGGTTTGTTGAGAACAAGTGTTTGTGCGGCAGAGGACGAAGTATTTTTTTTCATTTCTCGAGTTCTGTGTGGTTGAAGAAAGAGAGATTATAAAAAAGTTAAAAGGAAAAGAGTGAGGCTATGGTGCTATGCATAGCACCAATGGCTAGTGTACTACGGCTCAATATGGTACTTTTTAAAATCCTAACGGTCGATCCGACCGTTCAATGTGATATCCATATGAATATGTACTTGCAAACTAAATTTTATATTTTTTCGAATTTTTTTACTATTTTTTCAGATAGGTAGAAAAATCAGTGTTTTTTGAAAATTCTGGACCATCAAAAGTCTACCTATCTGAAAAAATAGTAAAAAAATTCGAAAAAATATAAAATTTAGTTTGCAAGTACATATTCATATGGTTATCACATTGAACGGTCGGATCGACCGTTAGGATTTTAAAAAGTACCATATTGAGCCGTAGTACATTAGCCATCCGTGCTATGCATAGCACCATAGCCTCACTCAAAGGAAAATATACGCTCCTCAAGGAACAGTCCTAATCAGAAGGAAATTAGTTAAGTTTTTATTAGTCATGATACGTTACGGCATGTCACGTCATGTGTATTGATTATGTGACGTGATTCGTATATTGTGTAACATGATTATTCGCATGACGTGATTATCATTCATCATTTTAGTCACGTCACGCTATGTCATATAAATTGACTCGGTCACGTCACGTGACACGTGACATGATCAAAATATGTAATCAATATTTTTAACATTATTCTTAATTATAATATATTTTGTAATAATTTCTTATTTTAGATACATTTTATTATTATTTTCTTTGAACTAACTTAAACATGAAAATAATAATTAAACATAATTAATTACGTCACGTCAAATCACAGCGTAACCACACATGACGTGACTATTTTTTATCATTTTAGTCACGTAACATCACATAAAACAAAATTTTAATCCCGTGACTAAGTCATAATATGATAGTTACACACGTAATATTACGTTTATTCTTTTCTAACCCTGATGAGGACAAAATTGTCCTTTTATGAAAAGGTAACGCTAAGGAATATAGTATCATACAAAAATGTGGTACGTGCATGGGTGTATTTGGTAACCGACTAACCGGCCTCTACGCTTTTGTTCTTTTAACATTAATCATTTTTTTTCATCCGATAGGGTCGTAGTTGGGAGTTCCAGAGAAAAAACCATCCGCAGTCGCTGCTCAATTTTATCATTTTTTTCATCTAATGGGACCGGAGGAGTTCTAGATAGGGGTGTTCATCGGTTCGGTTCGGTTTCTAAAATAAAACCGAACCGAATCAATTTAGTATTGCAACTGAACCAAACCGAATCAAAGTTTTATTTTTGTTTAGTTCAAGTCAAAATATATTAATTGTTTTTATTTAAAGCAATTGATTTATAATAAACCGAAGTATATTAAGAAATAAACCGGGATATTAAGAAATAAACCGGGACGGTCCGGACCAAATTCATAATATATAAAAGTTCGGTCGGTTTAGTTATTTCGGTTTTGAAAATTTTCAAACCGAGCCGAACTGAAATTATAGTTCGGTTTTAAAAATCAAACTGAACCGAACCATGAAACCGAACAAACTTAACCGTTTGGTCCAAACTAATTCGGTTCGATTCAAAACTGACTAAACCGGACCCAATGAACACCCTAGTTCTAGCTCGTTGCGAAATTTGTTTTCCAAGTTTTTTCTGTCAAAGCTACACCAATAAATATGTCACGTCTCAAAAAAAATCCAAATTATAACTTCATACATTATTTATTATTTCTCAAAAATGAACAATTTATCTCAAATTTTCAAACTTATGTCTTTAGCACCTTTAGATTTTTTGTATTTCTAGCCCCAATGATCATGAATAATTAAATTTGATATTTGTAAATGTTTATTTCTCGTGTGCGCAAAATATTATTGTGATTTTATAATTTCTTAGCAAGGCCCAAATAATTTCACGAGTGGAACTTTCATATTTTTTCTAAGTTAGTATTTTTATTGTGTTCAAAATAAGCATTATGTAACACCATTCAACTCAACTTAAAATTCAGTCTGATTAAAAAAAAAGTAACTCTCCCAAAATTGTTAATTTCATGACGTAATCCAAAATAACACCCTCCCCAAAAATAATTGATTGATTATCCAATTAAGTCAATAAAAAATTGAAAGACTGGAAATTCCAAACAGTCCGATAAAAAATAATCCAAACCTAATACAGAGGTAAACATTTTAACAGAACAGTTTTTGATTCATACATTGCACGAATTACATGCAGCGTTGTTTAGATTTTATTGTCTGTGTACTGTTTGAATTAAAAAGTGCTTTGTCAAAATCTTCACCCTATATAGCTCAAACACAAATCATTCTTTTATCTACACCCTAATAGTACTAGTACTTATATAGAATTTATTTATATCTGAATTTGCAATTTTTTATATTTATTACATATGAAATATTAATTATTATTTTTATTTGAATGGTCATAAGAAAATACAAATTAAAAATTTGGTTGACTAAGTAAAAATATAACTTTAGAATTACAATCCTAATAACATAACTAGAGGTGCTACTTTTACCCAATTATCCGGTTCTGAACCGGATTCGAACCGGAACCGATTAATTTGGATAGGAAATGTTTAAAAAAATATAACCGGTTAAATTATAGGTACGGTTATAAAATTAATGTTTTAATATCTGATCCTGATCCAAACCGAATCCGATATTGTTATGGATAGAGTATGTGTTTGATTTAATTATCCAACCCGTAATTGAACCCGACCCGATATCTGTATAAATACCTAATACAATGCTATTATAATTTTTTAATTAATTAATTAATATAAAAACATAGATTAATATGCTATTATAATTTTTTAATTAATTAATTAATATAAAAACATAGATTAATAACTATAGAAAGACAGCAATATGTAGCATTTTTTTAACCGAAATTTTTAAATATAGCACAGTTCAAAAAAAAATATACCAAAACGGCACCGTTTGGCAGGAATTTCAAATTTAGCACGGCCGCAGATCAGCTGAGCGGCCCCAGAAATGGGGCCGCTCAGCTGATCTGCGGCCCCCCCCTTTTTTTTTTTTTTTTTTTTTGGACCTGGGGGCCGCAGATCAGCTGAGCGGCCCCATTTTTTTTTTTTTTTTTTTTTTTTTAGATCTGAGAAATAAAAATTCGAATTTTACGAAACTTTAAACGGCCATAAAACGGCGCTCGAGTGTCCGATTTCAGCAAATGACCATTTTTCGGAAAGCTTGTGAAAATGCGCATGCGTCCGAACTAGCTTTGCTAGATTTCCAAATTCAGAATCGCAAAAAAACAAAGGGAAGAGCCTCAAAACTTCAGTTGAAGTTTCCGATTAAAATTTTCATTTCTATTCTCAAATCTACGTAGCTCAGTAAATTAGTTATCTAATGAACTTGTAGAATAGAAATGAAAATGAAAATCTTAATCAGAAACTTCAACTGATTTACTGAGCTAATTTCATTAGATAACTAATTTACTGAGCTACGTAGATTTGAGAATAGAAATGAAAATCTTAATCGGAAATTTCAACTGAAGTTTTGAGGCTCTTCCCTTTATTTTTTTGCGATTCTGAATTTGGAAATCTAGCAAAGCTAGTTCGGACGCATGCGCATTTTCACAAGCTTTCCGAAAAGTGGTCATTTGCTGAAATCTGACACTCGAGCGCCGTTTTATGGCCGTTTAAAGTTTCGTAAAATTCGAATTTTTATTTCTCAGATCTAAAAAAAAAAAAAAAAAAAAAAAGGGGGCCGCTCAGCTGATCTGCGGCCGTGCTAAATTTGAAATTCCTGCCAAACGGTGCCGTTTTGGTATATTTTTTTTTTAACTGTGCTATATTTAAAAAAATCGGTTTTTTTAAGAAACAAATCATAACATCATATTCTTCGTTGGTTGTAAATCAAATTCACGCACTCACTTTCTCTCTCTATCTCTTTCTCTGTTTTTTTTTTTGCAGAAAGACTAATTTATTCCAAAAAAAACAACACTCAATTACTCAATTGATGTAGCTGATTACATTATCTTAATATTGTATTTTTATTGTAACCCTCCCGTACTAAAATCCCTACCTCGCATTACAATCTTTAAAAATTGAATAAAAATATCTACCATATATATATGCCTTTCAGACGCTTCATTCAAAGATCATTGGATTCATTGCTCTCTTTGTTGAATCGATTGGATAATATTTTTTTTAAGTTAAATAGATTACAAATTAATTTAGGGTTATTATTTTTATTTTGTTATGTAGCATGTTATATTTTATTACAATAAACAAGAACAATAGTATAATTTATATTTTGAGCAACTTTTAATTTATATTATAAAAAATATATTATGTGAGATGTTTAAAAAATTATAATTTTATTTAAGAGTAAATGATTTCTCAAATGCTTGTGAGTTGTGACATGCCAAACCGGATCCAATAATTCACAAATAAGTTATGAGTACTTATCTACCTGGAACTGAAATAATGGATATGAAATATCTACTATTAGATGCGGTATCCGGACCAGACCTGATTCGGTTTGAAACTAGTAAATATATAGATTGAAATTCGAACTTGACTGCTTTTAGGATATGAGTATCCGGACCCTACCGATCCGATAGCGTGTTTAAAGTATAAACATTTTTCCAAAAAATATAGACATATTTAAAATGCAGATAAATTTGTCTCTCTTCAAATAAAAATCATGAAAGGCTATTTGATCCAAATCCAACGACTTTTCCAATTACCACGAATCCCGCTAGCACTAATTACGAACTGAACTTGGACGTGAAGCGAGAACCACGCTATCTAAAGTTCTAAACCAAACCAAAAGAAGACCAAACGTGCACGTCAAGATGTTATCTCCTCCTCTAATTAATAATTTTTGTCCGGACCAATTTCAATTCTTTTTTTTTCTTTTTTTCTTTTTTGCATTGGACCCATTTCAATTCCAGCTCTCAATTTTGGAGCTAACCTTGCAAAAGAGACCAAGGTTGTTCAATGAAAATTGACAGACAATGTCACAATGTTCAATGACTAGACAATGAAATGACTTTAGTTTTCAAAAAAAAAAAAAACTAGAAAAAAAATCTATGACAGATATTTTGCTTACTATGAATGTAGCATGGCAGGTTAGTACAAACAGCGTGATCTAGCAGGCAGATAGGTGACTGTCTGAGTTGGAGCACACATGACCCGAGATGCATTGCCAAGCCCTTTCAAAAAAAAAAAAAAAAAAAAATTGATACATCATACATTGCATGTTACCAATCTCACCAAATATTGGTCGTTTCTCTGCAAAAGAGCATGCCATCCAGCTGGATTTCTTGGTCTCCATTCTTCCCAATCAGGAGGCTAGTCTTTTGATAGGCAAATGATTTTTGCTCTCAACAAATCACCACATGCCTTTTAGAAAAGTTGTACCTTTCAAGTAGCTTTTTTTTTTTTTTTTTTTTTTGAGAAAATGTTTTCTTAATGGAATACATATTTTTAGTAATCTGATTATTTTCTGTAGTCCTAATTAAGAGGATATATGTCTATTTGATTTTGTACTTTGTGGTGTGTGTTATCTTTGTGTCCCATTAATCTAGTTTATCCACTTTGTTAATTGTAATGAAAGATGTCACCGGATGATTTGTTGATTGCACAATGGGATTGTTTGATATATAATAACATAATGATTTTGGAAAATACTACAAATGTATATTATTGGCGTCTCTATTATGTCTCCCATATTCTCATTTTTTGTGCTCCTATTATATCATTTTTAAATTTTTTTAATAATTTGAAATTTGAAATTTAAATGTCAATATAAAACCGTTAAATATGATCTATATTATTTTCTCTATGTGAAAATTATATATTTTAAATTTATTTTGATTATTATCAAGAGGTTGTAAAATACATTGATATGAATCATTTCTAGATATTGATTATTCAACTTATTAATATAAAAACAAAATAAAAAACAAATAACTTTTTATGTGCATGTAGACAAAATAATACATATCACATCTAATGATTTTATTTTGACATATAAGTTTTAACATTTTTATTATTAGAAAATTAAAAATAAAAGTATGATAGAGACATTCGAACCTCCTCTTCTTTTATTAATCTTTCTTATAATTTAGTTTTCTCATTGAGATATTTGATTTACGAAAAATTACTAAGAGAGGAGGAAAATAATGATATATACTTCTTAAGAAATTTGCATTTTCCGGACAAAATATTAGGAAAAAAATAAGAAAAATGAACAGTGCGAGATAAGCAGGGGCGTAACTACATGGTAAGAAAAAGGGGCTAAGCCCCCCTATATTTTGAAAATTTTGCATTTTTACCTTCAAAATTGTAAATTTTACAAAAAATATTATTATTAGCCCCCTTCATAAAATAAAATTACTTGATATTTATTCATCCAGCTTCCTCTATTTCAATTTCCTAGTTCCGCCCTGGAGATAAGGATCCGACATGCATGACTTGACTTATCTGAAAAATGTACTATTTTCTTCCAATTTCTAATGCATCAAACGGTTCAAAGTAACAATTAAGTGACAACACATCAGTCTAAATCATGAACCCAAGTTCAACCAAAATCAATTATTTCTTCGGTGGGTTTTTGAAGTGATTAGTCCATGAATTACATCGTGAAAAAGACACCTCTGTCGGAGAATTTATAATTTCATTAACTGAGACACTTGAAATCAGATTTTAATCAAACACTCCTTAAGTGACACTCAAAACTATTCATGAGAAGAACAGCATCATTTATAATTTGGGACAAGTAGCAAGCCATGTGGGCCCATTTTTAATTTGAAAAAGAAAGATGCACATTTTATCACCTTAAGATGGCGCAATATGACTCGTGATTGACTCGCATTCTCTCCCCATGCCATCCACCATATCCTTAGTGACCTATCCAACGGTCGTTATTTTGCGCCAGCTCATCGGCACGAATGTGAAAGCAGAGGACTAGAAGATAACATCTATAAATGCGGAAGGCATTACTGTGCTCAGTGAAAAGGATGCCAACTAGCTACATAATCCTTACTTAAGTGGCACTAAATTCTGTAGCTTATACTGTGGCTGATATCCATGCCAGTGTTTAAATGTAGTTGTAACCATAGTGACAAACAAATAGTTCGGGTTCGGTTCGGCGGAGTCAAAAATTTGTGATTCAGGTATAATTCGGGTATAATTTGGGAATGATTCGGTAAAACAAGAAAGCAAAAAAAAAAGACCCAAAAAAATTAAAAAAAATTAAAAAAAATTGCGTTTTTCTCACGAATAATTCGTGATTCGGGTTTTATTCGCGAATAAAACGTATTATATGTTTTATTCCAAATTCAGTTCAAAAACATAAAAAAAAAACGAATAAAACGCGAATTATTCGCGAATTATACCCGAATATTATTACTATATTGTTACTGTGGCTGTAACTGCAAGCAATGAAATATTATCAGAGTATGTTCATCTAAGTACAAAATTAATTAATGCGAATTAAGCACAGCAGCAAGCTCATGTTCTATGTACTATATATCTTAATCAATTTATGGATTGAGGACCTTTTTCTAAATTTTTGGGTATCAATTTTTTTATATATTTCTCTTATTTTACTTTTATGTTAGTTTGTGTTCTTTCTGTATGATTTAGTATAATTTTTGAAAGCATGTTTCAATCTGAATTAATCATTTTTTTCTCAAAGTACTGTCAAAAGTAATTTTGCGTAATTTTTCTATCAATATAAGTATGATATTTTTAGTATTAATTTACAAGCAAATTGAGGATTAGATAAAAATCAATCTCACAATAATCTATATAGTTTGTTACTAAGGATTTAATGAAAAATACTGCTTAGTATTTAATGACATTATGACAAACATATCGGACAATGTTAATATAGAGCGGCTACAAGATCTTCAACACATATTTCAATTCCACATTGTTTCTTTATGGAGATTATTTGATTGTGGATCCACAGATACAATACTCCATGCAGTCCATTTGTAGTGGTACTCCATCTGAATAATCTGTTGTTTTTGTGATGTCGAATCGAACGCCGTATTATTCGGTTGATTCAACTTTAACCGAGTTATTCGCGAACAATTCGCAAAATTTACAAATTTTCCCTGAATTTTACGAATTATTTTCAAAAAATTTCCATAACATTTTTTTTTCCTTTTTTTGCTCCTTTGTAGGACTGAGATCTCTAGTCCGGATAATTCCGAATCATTCTTGAATTATATACGAATTATTTCCGAATCACAAATTTTTGACCTTGCCGAGCCGAATCCGAATAATTCATTTGTCACTGTGCTGATAATCATAGATCTCAATGTTAAATCCGTTGCTACACGCTTTTGCAAAATAAGAATGGATGTAGAGAATCCAGACTATTCCATTATAAACCTCACCTCCGCTCTTTAACTCCATACAACCTAAATCATTCCCAACGCTCACCTCATTACCACCTCTCCCCTTCTCTATCTGCAGAGTGCAGACACATAATTACACATGAGGGGACTTCAAGGGATTTTCTTGCTTTTCTCCATTACACTTTGCTTATTCTCCCAATTGGTCTATTCTCAATTGACACAGAATCACTATTCCAATACATGTCCCAATGTAGAAAGTATTGTTAGAGCAGCGGTAACAAAGAAATTTTCAGAGACTCCAATTACTGTTGGCGCCACCGTACGTCTTTTCTTCCATGACTGCTTTGTCCAGGTACTTTTGCATTTTGGGCCTTGTAACTTGCGTTATTTTTTTTAAATATTGCAAAATATGAGTTTGTGTAACGTGCATCAGAAAATTTTGTTTTTGTGATTATTTTCCCTCTTGTATTAGAAAAATCAGCTTTACAAAACTAAGGAGATTACTATTATCATTAGTTTTTACTTGCTTTTATAGATTTGAACTTTAAAAAAAAAACAACAGCATACGGTTGCATACATGTGTAAAAGTTAAATATATAGTTTCCTTGGATGATAAACTGCCAAAAATTGTATATGTGATGCAACCGTAATTGTCAATTTTTTCTTTTACTTTTCAATTATTTATTTTGTATCAATTGAAAAATATATTGCAGGGATGTGATGCATCGGTAATTGTCGCATCATCTGGGAATAACACGGCCGAGAAAGACCATCAAATCAATTTATCACTTGCCGGAGATGGGTTTGATACGGTGATTAGAGCTAAGGCGGCGGTGGATGCAGTACCACAATGTACCAATAGGGTGTCATGTGCAGATATACTGACAATGGCCACGCGTGATGTCATAGCACTGGTATGTTTAGTCTGACAAAATGTCATGAGCTGGTACTGTACTGTACTGTACTGGTACCAAAACAATACAAATTAGACTTGCTTCTTATTAAAATTAATTGGCGACTTACTGGTTTCTACTTTTATCATCCTTTCTATTTTTCAAAATTAACACAGTGCTTTCTGCCAATACGGTAAGGCACAGAAGAGACGTGATTGCCTAATTCAACAGTGTTGATTTGAAATTTTGAAAGGAACTTGTCATTATTTTGTATTGAATGCCCAACACTAGCATGTCAAATTTTGTTAATTTAATAACCATATTTGTTTCGATTAAAACTAACAGTCTGGTGGGCCATCCTACGCGGTTGAGCTGGGTCGGCTTGATGGGCTGAGATCGAGTGCCAGTGACGTTAACGGGAGGTTGCCGGGACCTGACTCAAGCTTGGATCAACTCACCAACCTCTTTGCTGTGAATGGGCTCTCAATGTCTGACATGATTGCCCTTTCTGGTTAGACCTCCATCATATTACTATTGCATTTTAATAAGCAGTGAAGAAGAAATGGTATAGTGAAAGTGATATGCTCTGCTTGTTATTAGTGCGGAATTATCAGACTGCAATGTGGCAACTTTCATTTTTGCAAAGTGTTTCCACTTTTTGCCTTTTAGTGGGTCTGGAATCTGGATCCGAAAAAGGTATCCAACTTTCAAGATCTAAAGAAAAAAATGGTGGGTCCCATTTCTCAGAAAATGACCCAAGGGAACCTAAATCCTGCTATTTTCAGACTGCAATGTGGCAGCCCGGGTATCTAGAGTTTCTCTGGATATGGGACCCAGGGTACAGACATTTGCAAAAAGTATTCTCGCTAAAATTTGCATATTTATTTCATAAATTTTAATTTATGCATCCTAAAGTGTACGAGGTTAGAAAAATTACAGCGCTTTAGAAAATTATATTGGATAAATTATAACTTGACCCCTTAAAAACCACATAATTTTGCAGGCGCACACACCATGGGCTTTGCCCATTGTACTACATTCTCGAACCGGATCAGCAGCACAGTTGACTCGACCATGAACCCGACATATGCAAGGCAACTTCAGGCAGCCTGTCCAGCCAATGCGAATCCAAATTTGGCAGTGGGTCTGGACCCGGTAACGCCTCGGGCATTCGACAACCAATATTTCAAGAACTTGCAACAAGGGATGGGCCTTCTAAGATCTGATCAAGTTCTCTTCACTGACACCCGGTCCCGTCCCTTTGTGAACTCAATGGCCCAGAGCACGGCTACCTTTCAGCGAGCTTTCGTGAATGCAATTACGAAACTGGGTCGGGTTGGAGTCAAGACCGGGGCTAATGGTAACATCCGCCGGAATTGTGCAGTGATAAATTAAAAAGGAAAAAAAATATTAACAGGGAATTAATGTATCTATGGATAGGGAAGAGGAAGTAGATTTTATTGGGGATAAATTTTTTTTTTGAAGTTTGGAAGCATAATTTATTGGGTATAATTAAAAGACTGGATTAGACTTCTAGTTGGAAAATGTAAATTTGGTGGTTTACGACCGGAAATATACCAATTATGCGCATTTTTTCTGTAAACATAGGATGAGCCGAAGATAAGGGAATTTTTTTATTATTAGAAATTATTAAATTCAGATGTACGGAAATAAAAAGAGTGTCTCGTTTCCAACAAATATAGAAAGATCGGGTTTATTGAGTCCGATCCAAATATTATGGATCGGACTCAATGATTCAGATCTAAGTTTTTTTTTTTTTAGTTTGGATCCGGACCGTCCAATTAGAGGAGAATCAAGCCCTGGTCCACAGATGATCCAAAAAAACATAATTTTTTGGATCTAAATCAGTGAGTGTGATCCATAATATTGAGATCGGACTCAATGAACCCGATATTTTGGAAACAAAAAACTCTTTCTATTTCCGTATTCTGAATTTAATAATTTCTATAGATAAAAATTTTCCGACGATAAGTTATCGTTTAATTTTAAAAAAATTGCTTAAGAAATGTTGTTCGATTATTAAAAAAATATCATTGGAGTCAATTATTCAAACTTAAATGGTGACAAGAAATTAACATGACATGATGCTGGTATCTAATTATATGAACCACAACTTGAAATTTAATATTAAGCCAGCCAATGGGCTTCATTGATGTTTTGTATACCTAGGTTGTTATGTGTGGCTGAGGATAACATTAATTTTGTTTATGTTAGTGATAAAATTGCGTAATAATGGCATAATGCTGATAAAACTTGTGACCTTTGTCTTCGTGCAAATTAAGAAGTGATTCTCCAACTAAGTTTGTCTTCGTGCAAACTTGTGACCTTTGTTTATTTTGTTTATAGATTTAATTAAGAAGTGATTCTCCAACTAGGAGAATACAGTTTGTCATGGAGTCAGAAACCAACGAACTGGTGCATTCAGAAAAGGAAATGCTAGCGGCTTCCAATATGCATCATGATCATGACACTTTTGAATTTTGAGTCAGAAACCATTGTACGTTTGGATCGTGCAAGAATTAGTGCAAGAATAACGATTTTTGAGTTAATAGTTGAGAATAGTGCTAACTCAAATGGTTTGAGAATAATGCTAACTTTGGACTATTCCGGATTAGTAGAAATATTGTTTGGATCGTATATTTGGAATAGTAATAGAAGGAAATAATAAAATAATGATTTATTTGTTTTTCTCTTTTCAGGAATGAATAAAAAATGACATGAAAGTTAATTTTTTATGCTAACCCTACGTCCCCAAATTTGCTAATTCACTTTTTGGTCGGAATAGCGGAACAGTGTTGTTCCCATGCTATTTTTATTTTCTATTTTACGTTTGGATCTCAGTTTTATAAGAATAACGGAGCTATTCCTGTGATAGAACTATTCAGCCCAATCCAAACGCATGACATTATTAAAATATAATTATATCCAAATCAAATGCTATAACGGAGACAAAAATGATGCAATACGTACCATAAATATCACACGACGTGAGGTGAGACTATTACCTAATCCAGTAAAGTACAATTTGAATTCTGAATATTAAGAGTCTGTGTGCAAAGAGATTTTAAGATGTGACACTCCAACTGGAGAAAACCTACATTTTGTCATGGAGTCTGAAACCAACGAACTGGTGCTGTGGTGCATTCAGAAAAGGAAATGCTAGCGGCCTTAAAAAAATACACCGTTCATGTGATTATGACACTTGAATTTTGTTTAACGGCATCTAAGTGTACGTAATTTTTTTTTTTTATTATTATTAAAGGACACCGATACACAAGCAGATTCAAAAATTTTGACAGCGTGAAGACAAGAATCGAGTTCAAATAGCTTATTAGACACGTACCCATTAACTAATCAGATTCAAAATCATTAACTAATTAAATATTAAATAAAAGTCTCTTGCATAATAAAAAAACAACTTTATATATTAAAAACAACAAAAACAATCATGGAGGGGGAGGCAAAATTAATTTTTAGGAGGGGCAAACTAATCTGGACCTATTAAATTAAAACTATTTTTCAAAATTCAGGAGGGGCAATTACCCGCCACACCCCTCTCTGATATACACTGGATACACCTCAGCATTTTTTAGATGTTATTATCAACAATTGAGCCAACATATCTCCGAAAAGAGATGAGAGTTTGCGCCACTGTACTAACTCCGCAATTCTAAGTACGTAAAATTGTAATAAAGTAGAAGTGTAAAATAATATTCAGTTTGTAGATTCCACTTAAAAGATTAACAAAATAAAAGTAGAGAGTTTTCTAAGTGTCTTTATTGAAAACCTCAACTTATAAATAAGAAAATTTCTTGAGTACGGAGTACTTTAATTTTTTATTGAATGGTTCTTATTAATTGATCGGGTGGTTATCTTATGTTGTTGAGATTTTCTAAAATCAAATGATAAGAATATAAAAGTAATTTTTGTTATAATTCATATTTATTGGTGAATATTTTATAATTAAAATTAAATGAATTTCTTAAAAGCAAAAGAAACAATTCCTACTTATTATTAATTGATCGGATGGTCAAAATTAACTACTAAGGCTATGTTTTGATGACACAAGAATAGAGACTATTTTAGAATAGTAGCTATTCGGAATAGCAATGTGTATCCAAACAACATTTTTGCTATTCAGAATAGATAGAATAACTGCTATTCTCTATTCCTTGTAAATGTTGGAATAACTACTATTCACAAGTATGAAGAGAGAAAAAAATATGTTTTCTTTTCAGATTTCCGTCAACACAGTTCTGAAATGACAAATCTGACACCACTTCCGCTATGTCCACGTCGTGACAATTCGTTTGAGATCCCACCTGTCTATATTTCCTCTTAATTAGCATCTTGTTAACGCTATTTTTTATTAGTTACAACTATTTATTATTTCACATGTACAATCCAAATAACATTTTTACTAATCCGAATAGCACCATTTTCACACTAATATAAAAATCACTATTTTTTCTCTATTCTCATTTACTATTATCAAACTTCACTATTCTAACTATTCTGACTCACATCCAAAACGTACCCAAATTTCCTCTCACAAAATATAATGTACTAAAATGATATGTAAATACTAAATATCTTGAGGTTCATTAACACATCATTCCACATAGCCTAACAACACTATTTTTATTTGACCGATTATTTTGTCAAAATTAGGACACTCTTTTAATCTACTAACAACACCACCAAGAAAATAACCGGGAAATTTTTTGTTGGGTCACCAAAGATGCTTTATTTTAAAAAGTTTGTTCCGCCAGTCAAAATCAGTTGTCTGGATAAGACTGATCAAGCGCTCTCTGAATCCTCCAATGTAATAATAGTCAAAATAGACCCAAAATTGTTTAGAAACTTAAATAATAATGCGCAAGGGAAATATGTCTCAAGTTGTGATAAAATATCAGGATCTTATAATTTGAATCTTAACCAATTAAAATAATAAATTTAGACAAATTCATGAAATAATTAAATATCGATGGAGACGTTAGATTTATTGGACGATCCAGGATTTGATATCAACCAAGACTATTTAAGCAAAAAAGAAGTTTTAAAACAAAACAACGTTTGCGAATGCGGCGCCGCATCCGTCCGTCTTTACCACTTAAAAGTAGAGTGCTCAGTTTACATAAGCTACACTAAAAACAAAATATGAAAAAGTTGATACTTTGAAAGTGAGAGAAAAGGAGGAACTTCTTTTCCGAATCTAACGATTCAAAATTTTCATTTGCGTATCTCGATAAAGAAACTTTTTCATGCACAAATTTCAATGAATTTTGAATCGTTAGATTCGAAAAATGAGGCTCTTCCTTTTTTCTCAAAAAAGCAGCGGAGTTTGATTCAAAAGCAGCTACTTGGGTAAATTTCGAAGGAGGTTCCTAAACTTTGTCATTTATCACGAATTAGTCACTTAAGTTTGATTTGTTTTTTTAGTCACTCAACTTTGTCATTTGTTTCAATCAAGTCATCCTATATTTTTCCGTTAAAAATGCTAACGGAATATGCTCATTCGTTAGTATTTTGGACAAAATATGCTCATTCCATTAGTATTTTGGACGGAATGAGTATATTCCGTTAATATTTTGAACGGAATGAGAATATTCTGTTAAGATCTTGGACGAAAAAATATAGAGTGACTTGATTGAGACAAATGACAAAGTTAAGTGACTAAAAATTGACAAATCAAACTTGAGTGACCAATTCATGACAAATGACAAAATTTAGTGACTTCCAGCGAAATTTACCCTAGCCAGTTGCTCTTGCGTGGATACCACAAAGTCATAAAATGCAGCACATTCCTTTTTGTGTTTTGGGCATTTTAACTGTGATGGCAAGTTATCAAACATTGGCCTGGCCTGCTGCACGGCTGCACCGTTCAATTAAAGAGGCTGATACAGTGATACTTTTTTTTTCAAATCTTTCTAAGAACGAATAGGTTTTTTTTTTAAGGAAAAATAAGGGTCAGAGCCCCTATTTAATTTAATTTCATTAAAGAAAAATTACAAGAGTCTTGTAACCGTAAAAATAACATGAAGATAAAAACGGAAAAGCCAGCTCATAAGGTTTGAGCTGTAAGAGAAAATAAAATGCAAGGGTGTTTAAGAAAAATTACAATTAGCTAAAACTGGTAGTAATAAACGAGATTTCAAAATTGGAAAATTGCGAAACTTAATGTATTCGATTCACCCAGGATTCTTTGTTCCTTCTCTCCCTTTTGCGATCTCCTCTTCGCTGTCTCCTTCTCTCAGGGCGTGTTCGGCGTCTAAAGGGAACGGAAATGAAATTTTTTGAATGGCCGAAATACCGTGCGCGTGGAAAAAAAATTCACTCTGAGAATCTGTTCGGCGAAACACTGCCCGTGGAGAAAAAAATTTCACTCAGAGTGAATTTTTTTTTTTCCACGCAAAGAGTGTTTCGACCATTCAAAAATCTTCATTCCTGTTTCCTTTAAACGGTCGAACACACCTTGAGTGATTTTTTTCCCACGAGCACAGTATTTCGCCAAACAGATCCTCATTGTCTAAGTTGTTGACTTTGATTTTGATTTCCTCGCTGTAGTATTTGCCACTGCGCGAGGTGTTTCACAGAAAGGGTCAAACAACCGGCTGAAATTGAGGAGGAGAAACAATGACCGTTTAGGCCGATTAGTCGTTGGCGGCGACCAAACCGTCACGGATTTTTCTAATTAATCAGCCGGTTATTTCCAATTATTCTTGATTATTTCCGATTAATCATTTGACGGTACCTTATCCGTCCAACGAGAGATCAAAACAGCACTGCAGAATAGGTTATTAACAATAAAGTTATTTAACAATCGTAAAAGTTCATTAAATAGTTATTTTTCTCAAAAAATAATTAAATAATATTAATTTAAAAAAATATATAGTTATTTTTTAAATTTAGATATATTACATATTAAATTTATTGAGATTATCGATCAAACAGCTTAAAAAGTCACGGTTTAAATTTATCAACACCTAGTACTGATGAAATAATATTAAATTGTACTAAATAATATGTCCAATTTTCTATACTATAACAAACGTTTTTACAATTATGTCTTTTTTTAATTTCATAAATATTTTAGTTTATCTCAAAAGTCAAATCGCGAACATATTATTTCCGCTAAATTTGCGTTCAAACGAGGTTATCCCAATGTTAGTTGCCTTTGGTATTTTGCTATTTTAAATTTTGGATTAAGAAAATCAGGTCAAGTTGATTTCGTCTAATATGTTATCACCATAACATGAAAAAAAAAATGGTGAATCGGGGCTGTGAATATAATAATTTCTGTAAATATGATGGAACATTCTAGGATTCAAATTCCAAAATACAGCGGCGACTTTACCTTGCTCTGTAAAACCAGAGCGTGAATATATATATATATTTTTTTCTCGTGCTTTTCAATCTGAATCGTCGCCGCTTCAACAATTTAATATCGCTCGTACGATTGCACGCGGTATTGCCTCATAAATAATTCCTTCTTATTGTGCCGGGATCTCACCGCCCCGTAGTTTATAGCTTTGATGGACTTGGTGCATACAATTCCCATAAACCAAAACTCACATTTTGTTTCATCGGATTTTACAAGGATCACCAAATTATTTCATATTTGATCACCGTTTGATTTTTTTTTCCTTGAAAGCTGTATTTGTTAATTTTTTTTATTGAAAATTTAATGTGTTGTTGATGCACTTTATATTTCGCTTGCTCGTATTTTATTGTTGAGAAAGGATCACATGATAATAATTGTTTTGACAATCTTGATTATTAATTTTCAAAAATATTGAAATAAATTAAAAATTAGAATGTAAATTGATAAGTATACTATTGGACATATCAATAATCTAACAATAAATTTATACAATTTAAATATTGTTGACGATGCATCAAAGATCATTAATTTCGATCCGTTGAAATTTTAAGTCACTTGATGTGCAATAAAACATACAAAAAAAATTAGAGTAGAACTAAGGTGCTCTTAAGCTCACCAAGCCCTTTGTGAGCTTAACTAAAAAACCTATCGGATTGACTTCAAACGACATTTCCAAACCGTTAGATGTTCAATCTATATTAAAATGTGCTTGGAGACCAAATTTTACATTTTTTGGAATTTTTTACTATTTATTAAGATGGTTTGAAAATCGCTGTTTTCCAATGGTGCAGAATTTTAATAAAAACAGCAGTTTTCAAACCATCTTAATAAATAGTAAAAAAAATTCCAAAAAATGTAAAATTTGGTCTCCAAGCACATTTTAATATATATTGAACATCTAACAGTTTGGAAATGTCGTTTGAAGTCAATCCGATAGGTTTTTGAGTTAAGCTCACAAAGGGCTTGGTGAGCTTAAGAGCACCTTAGTTCTACTAAAAAAGATTATCATATTTTGTAGGCATGATATGTTAAAAATATATATTTTATCTATAATGTTGCATTTTTTTTTTTAAAGATTATTAAAATAAAGAATTGACAACTGATGTTCCCTTTTATATTTTGAATACAAATATATTACAGGGAGGTGTTTGGCGCAAAAAATACACAACAATTATTCATGAAAACTATTTTTTTATGCACCAACATTGTCCTTGATAACTATTTTGCATGTAAACGCATCACTTATAAAATAAATTGATTTGAACGATTTAGATTAATCGTTTGAAGTCTTTTTAACGAATTTTGAAGTTAATATCATATAATACCGATTTCATACTAACATTATAAGAGCATAAAACAAATAAATGTGTTGATGATTCAAATTCCCCACACAAAGGACAACTAGGATCTCATGTCCATCCCCTTTTCATATAAAAGGTTACCTTTAATTAAAACTCTTTTTTCTTTTAAGTAACTAAAGAAAAATCTTTACTTTAGAGTATTTTAGAATCCCAAAGTAGTGTTATACTCTTTATTTACCAATTTCTTAAATTCTAATCATTAATAGTTAGAATGTATAGAGAATTTGTCATTGGAGTTTAATCTCCACATCGAAGTGTCCAAGGAGCAAGGAAATCAAACAATTACGCCTTATCTAGATATCAAATAATTACCTCTAATTTAGAGATCAAATAATTACATCTCATCTAGGGATTAAAAACTTATATCCCGGAGAAAGAAAAACAATTATCCACCTTAACCTATGGACCGTCATATGCCAAAGCTGACTCATAAAACATAATCATAAGTGCAGAATATAATACCTTATTCCATAACATTGGCCATGAAATACGAGACAAGTCTTCAATGGCAAGAAGCTCTTTTATCGCCGGTATGTCGTATGGTTGTGGATTAAGTCTTCTAAGATATTAAGACACGCCTTTGAGAAATTCATTTCCAAGTTTTCTAATGGATTTCTCCTATCTAATCTTTAATGGTGAAGAGGAAGAGAAGACACTCAGAATCTGTCTGAAATAACTGTTGTTTAGAAAACTGAGTTGTGTGTTGTGTTTCACATGGTGTATTGTGCCTTGGGGACTCATCCTTATATAGGGGTGTAAATCTCAAAATCAGTACATCAATAATTTAATATTTACCTAGATTGTTTTATACATTCATGAATCACACCCTAATTTACTAATTCCACATCCACAATGTTGACTTCTTTAATTACCCCTTTCCAGAAAGGTAAACACCTGTATGTGTTATAAGATATATTTATTAAGTTAATGCAACAAAAATTAAATTGATTTATTGATGCACACAAATTATAATAACCTGTAATTATGATCGGCTTCTGGATTTTTTTTTATAAATCATAATTAAACTTTTGTTTTTACGAAACTAACATGATTACTTTTTTTTTTTTTTACAAAAACCATAAGAACCGAAATGCCATTTCGGTCCGGTCCCTTTTTGGATTTTCTGTGGTACTGGTTTCATAAGTTTTCATATAAGTAGCTGCAAAAAATTCAAAAAGAGGACTGGACTAAAATGTCATTTTGATCCGGAATAAAAAAAAATTTCGGACGAAAATGACATTTCGGTTCATATGATTTTTGTAACAAAAAATAAAATAAAATAATCACATTGGTTTCGTAAAAAAAAATTTTAAAATAAAATTCCTGCTTCTGGGTCCATGCAGACCGGTAGATAGAAAACGGTTCACCAATGAGAAGTAAACCGAATCTCCGTAAGTTTTGAACAGTCAATGTTCCAGGGTAGACACGTGGACGAACGGAAACAATTTTCGGGTCTGCATCACGCGTTCAATTCCAACGAACAGCAAAAAGGAATATAATAACCAAAATGGAAAAAGTTAAAAATATCAAAACGAGTATAAAATCCCAGCCGTGCGTGAGTGCGTCTCTTTCGCTGTAGAAAGAGTAGAGAGAGAGAGAGGTGCATATATATAACAGAGGTTTAGGTAAATATTGGCTGATAAAATAGTAGAAGCAAATTTTTTGAGAGTGAAGACATATTCAATTTGAATTATACAAGTTCTAAGAAGAAGAGGAGGAGGAGATCAGAAAGGACAGTGAATGGGTAGCTTCTGCCATGACATGAGGCGATTATGGATGGGAATCACGACCCGTCTCGGCCTACATCGTACCACTGGTATGTGAAATATTGATTTTTGTTCCTCAGAAACATAGTTTACTTTTTAAGTATACATAAAATTGATGAATCGATTTTGATTTTTTTTCTTTTCGCCTTTTAAGCATTGGGGAAACTGAGGAAGGAAGTGAGGACTTGCGAATACAGTGACGTGCAAGTGATGTGGGAGATGCTGAGGAAGAACGATGTGCATGTAAAAGGAGTTGCAGGAAATGGAGATGCAGCGGTTCCCTATCAAGTGGTGCTGCTTTGCTTTTTAGATAAATGTCCGTAAAGAGGAAAAAAGAAGACAGATTTGACTTCTCTTTTGAAAATCGGAGGCTTTGCTTAATGGAGATACAGCTTTGTGCTCTTGCGAAGTTATAATCATCAAATTAGATACTTATAGAGCTAGGTTTTTATCAAATCAGGGTTTATAGGATTATGATTCTGAAATAAGCTTACGGAAGAGGTGTTCGAAATCATACTCTCTTTTTCGTAGAATACCAGTCTCAGATTGGTGACTCCATTTATAAATTAAGTGCAGTTTAGATGTAAATAAAACAAAATCACCTTGAGTATCGTTTATTATTGCTGAGATTATGTCATTCTGATGCCTATCATCATCATCATCATCATTCTTTACTATTATTAATTTTTGGGACTTTTCTGGTTCCACCAGCACTTTTGCTTTCATGCTTTGGATGATGCTATTGACTGCACCATACCAGAAAAAAGGTACCCTATGGTCGCAAAAACCCGTTGAACCGAACCAAAGCCGTTTGGACAAAACCCCATCCAAATTTTTATCTATGAGATCCGGTGCATTGAAAATTCAATCATACAATCATTTTTACAAGAATTCTAAATATAGTCTACCTGCTAACTTTAGCAGACCAATTTACAGGCTATTTTGTGAGAGAATTGAATATGTAATGGCCCGCTTTATATTTCATCCGGCTTAGTTAAATATGTCCTGCTGGATTATTTAGCGGACTGATTATATTTGAAATTCTTGCAAATATAAGTGTTTGTTTGAATTTTCAATGGGCCGTATGTTATAAATAAAAATTTCGACCACATGACTAGGGCTGATTAATGAGCGAGCATGAGTGAGTTAGGGTATGCTCATGCTCGACTCATTAGCTTAATGAGCGAGTTAGAACGAGTTGTTAATGAGTATGTTGTTAATAAGCGAGTTATGAGCGAGTTGCCGAGTTGTTTTAGGTGATGAGATTTTGCAGCCGCGCCGAAAACTTTTCAAAATTTTCAGCTAAAAGTTAAAAACCAAATAATATTCATTATTATTCACTCCCGTTCAAGGCTTCAAGCTATAGTAGCTGGGCCTGGGCCTGTAGTTAATCTATTAATGGATATTACGGATAGTTCTGGAGCCTGTTTTCTTTAGCCCAGCAATCTTATGGCATGCATCTTCAAACTTGTTTCTTGGGTCATTCCAAAAAAAAGAATCAAGGAATTAGATGTGGCAAGATTTATGTAACTTAGTTCTTAATGAGCTAATGAGCGAGTATGAGCGAGTTGGGGTATGCTCATGCTCGGCTCATTAAGTAAATGAGCGAGTCGTTAATGAGCGAGTTATAGCGAGTTGTTAATGAGCATTTAGCGAGCGAGTTATGAGCGAGTTACGAGTTATGAGCGATTTACTCACCCCTACACATGACTCATGGCAACCTAACTGCAGTAGTTGATACGGGATGTGTCCGATTAAGTTTATACGATCAAGATTACACTTATAAGGCGGCGTTTCTTGCTTCTGCTTTTTAAAAAAAATAAATAATCATTGTGGTCCACCTGCCATCGACCCAATGACAGCTGGCTGCCATAGCACACTATGAGCAGTGGATGTAAACTCCATCCTGTTAAGTTTTTTGTTGGTAATTCACCCTGTTAAGTTCCTGTGCTATTGACGTGATTTTGGGATGATATGGCAGTGGAGCCTATTACAAAAGAAAAGAATTAGATAACAGTACACCACCACAAACTAATTTCAATGAGGTAGCAACATATTTAGTAACATTATCTCAGACAATATATGAGTAAATTTCACAGGAATATAGTAGAAAAAGAATTTTGTCTTCCTTACAAAAATTAAAAGCATCAAATTCTATTGTAGTATGCATTTTCTGGTTCTTTAGAAAATAATTGCATACTTAGTTCAGAGCTGTTCGAGATAAGAAAACGTTCTTTCTCATAGAGCTAAAACATAGAAAAATGATTCGTTTGATACTAAGTTGTAGAATATAAGACCTTAAACTATATTTTAAATAGTCCAGAACAAAGACACGGAGTATAGATTTGTCATTGCGCAATAAAAAACCATCAAGTGATATGGAGCCAAAACTTTTCTGTAATCAACTGAAGATATTTGGAACTACAAAGTGGAACCAGTCAAACCAGCGGTAATAAATACATGTTTCATACCGGACAGCACTGGTGTATGCATTTGCGTGACCTAACTGGCATGGATCGGCAACTGGATATACTGGTATCAAAGGCATCAGATGAAACTGAAAACTGATCCTCATGTACCAGTCATTACTGAACTGAAACTGCAACACATGACCTCATGTACCAGTCATTACTGAACTGATTCTCATGTTCCAATCATTACCAAACTACAACTGCAACACACTATTTTACTACACTTGCTATTATAGATACTTGATGCACACTTGTAATGCACAGACAAGTTGAGACTCACGAGTAAAGAAAAAAAAAACTAACTTACCCAAAAAAAGGTAAAGAACTTGATAGATTATGACCATCTGGTGCCAAAACCAATATAGATTATTTACCCAGTTAGTGTGTTGTATATATACCAGTATCTTGGTGGAAGCAGACCAGACAAGACCTTAACATAAATATGTCACATTGTATCGATCCAGGCCATTGAATACTGAAACTTGGCACAATAACCTTTATAAATCAACATCAATCGATAGCAAATGTTGTTTAACAAAGGATTATCCAGGAGTTTTGCACAAATATTTGTCCTTCGCATTCAGAGAACTGCATAAAAGAACACAGGTGCAAACATATTCATAGTGCTAACAGATAAGGATGAAAATCAGCTAATCTATTTATCAATTAAATATCCATTACTAAGATGGCAAGAATGATGCGCTAACCCGTGTTATTAAATAAAGAACAGAAATGGTACATTCAGATCTTGCAAGGAAAGCGACGGTTAATGCTTCTATTTACAAGCACAACCCCAAAAGGAAACAAAAAATTGTAAAAGAAAACTTATCAGCTCTACTCCAAGTTAATTCTCATAAATCTAAAACCCCCTGACCAAAACCTAATTATTAAAAAAAATTACCCCCCAAATCTGTCTTTCCAGTAAACACACAACCTATTATAAGAAAGCTTCAACTCCCTTCTTTCTAACAACATCCACAGAGTACAAAACCTAAAATCACATTCTTCTTATTTTTCAGTTTCTTTCCTGGAAAGAATCAAAACTTAACTTTTCTAGCTTGACCGGCCAATCCTGTCCTAGCAAAGTTGGGTACATCTCCATTGCTGTCCGAAAATCATGTATAGTCACAGTTCTGGTCTCACGGACACGACTTGGCTCCATACTTGTACCAACCGCCCCTCTCTGACGACCTGCAGCCCCAACCAGATCCACAGCAGGTTTGATCAATCTCTTCAAGTACACATCCAGAGCATGGTTCAACATAAATGCACATTCAGGGGTCACACTGAGCCCCTCGGCCTCACACCTACGCTTCAATTGCCCAAACAAATTTCTTGTACTAGGCAACTCGCCAGTGTTAATGCACAACTCAGAAGGAGATGCAAGTCGCAGACGTTTCTGGGGACGTGGATTCGGAATAATTCCAAATGGGGCTTTTATTGGGCTCCGGCTTTGCACACCCGGGCTATGCCTTGTTTGCTCCACCTCCTCTCCATCCTCTACTGAGACAACCTCCACTGGTGCTTTTGCCGGGCCATTGATAGCCTTGCCTAGTGGGCCCAAGGTGCTGAATTTTCGATCTTTGCTTGAGACTGATCTCCCTTTCCCAGAGGGAGAAAGCAATGCATCCCCAAAATGACCGCTTGGAGTCTTTGTGGCAGTGCCAGAGCAACCAGGTAAGGTTTCTTTGGGTGGTGGGCCCGACCCAGCAATGGCATTTCGTAGAATTGATTGGATTAGCTTGTTGTGGAGGTGTAGGTTCTCCTTGCCAATAATGGTGAGGCACAAACGGTTGAACTCTGACTTGGCTAGCTTGTTGCTGAGTAACCTCCTGAGATAGTACATGTATTTCTCTAATTTTTGCCGGCCGAGTTGCTTTAACAAGAGCAACTTCAGCTCTGTTAAATCCACACGTGGAAGTCCGTTACAAGTGGACATTGTTTTCCCCCAAATTCACTGAATTGAAGTGAATGTGGGTCTGAAAAAGTGTCAGCCAAGTGCAAATTGGGCTCCAGATGGAAACCCTAGGTGGCGAAATTGGGAACGCTTCCCAGTCAAATTGGGAACTGAACTCGATATAGGAGCTTCGTGCAATCCACAACAGCGTATAATCGCTGGATCAAAGAAAAACAAGGCACAATTGATTAGAAGTTAGTTTTTATTTCAACGTCTCTTACCAAATTGGGGAAAACCCCAGATCACCGACTTTTAATTCGAAACAATCTAAATCGAACTCAAATCGGATTAATACAAGTACAGAAAAGCCCTAATTCGAAGAAAATTCAAACGATAATCCGATCGAGCAGGCCATCGTAAAAACCGACAATAAATTTCGGAAACTAACCAGGGTAAGAGAAATTGAGAAAAAATACCTAATTGTGATCAAATCAAGCCAAATTCGGAAGAGAAGGAATCATATCTCGTATCTTTTCGCAAAACTTTGTCGATTCTTCGCTCGAAAATGTCTGCGCTCTCGCTCAAAATTTGCTTTCGTAAGAAAATGGTCGGGGCTTAGAACGAGCGTCCTGGGCCTGTAAGAAAATTTCCTCTTGATTCGCTGCGGTTCCTAGTTACTAGTTCTTCGTGAGCTAAACGAACAAACACATAACACTTATATAGCGGGTCCCAAATTCAGTGCCCAATTTATTTTTAGCGGATAGGGTTTTCGGGCAGACTGAAGAAGAAATAGGCAAATAGCTATATTCAGCTGAAAGCGCAACCCTGTGAGAACAAACAGTCTGGACATGGAGCACTATTGTATAAAAATAGTCCTTCGTAGTTCCTTTGTGGGACCACCAGTCAGTTTAAGTAATGTAATTCATGATACATGACACGGGTTTTTGACAAAATTAAGTTCCAAACTCGGAACTTGGCGTGCCGAGTGTCGCAAATTGACATGCCACTACAGTTGGTACTTGCACGGAGTATCTTACACTAGCTTGGCGCAGCTGATCCCAGCAAGATATTTTCTTATTGCACCTGGAGTACCGAAAGACGGCACTGTTCTCTGCAGCACCCATGTGGCAGTGAAAGTAAACATATTGGGAGCAAATAGTTTAATATGGTCCGGGTGTATTTGGCAGTCAATTTGTTTTGACATGAGATAAAGGGGGTTCAATTTCGGCTAGGGGAAGGTTCGTACGACCGATGTGGTTAGTGTTCAGGTCAACAGCACGTGTGTAATTCGAGCAGCGTGACGTCGTGACCCTCGAACGGTTTCAAGCCTTGGAGTTAGGGACTTTGTGTTGACAAAAGGATGTCTGTTTTATTGCACACTGATGTGTTCGAGTTCAAGACGCACTTCTGAGGGACTTTTTTTAATTTCTGTTTATCACAATTTCAGTTTGGCCTCGTAGCTTTTACAGTTACACTTGGCACAAAAATATTTTTGCCTCGTACATTTTTTTTCCTTTTTGAAAAAAGTGTTTTTTTTTTTAAAAGTTAGCGGCCAAGCTGTCCATTAACAAATATATTAAACAAAGAAAGTATTTACGAAGGCCTCAAATACCGTGAATAGACATATCCAGTGAAATCTATATCTCTGTCATATTCACAAGCATTACACAATCGAACAGTAAAATAAAACAATAATTCCTCCTCGTGTTTTTGCCACCCTCAGACTCTTAAAGCAAGGCTGACCAATCTCGAATTTGAGAGTTGGCGTCTTGAAAAAACAATGAATATTTTTTATCCGCTGCGAAAAAATCCTCCTATTCTTCTCACGCCAGAAAAAGTGATATTTAGAGTTCACATATTTTCAATTATCAAAACAAATTTGCTTCATTTTCATATACATATAATCAGGAGACGAACCTACATTGAATTAGGAGCAGGTAACTATCACATATGAAATTCTGAAAAATATTTTTTGGGTATAGGTAACATGGGTTCTTATTCTATCTTGAAAACGATTTGTTCTATCTTAGATAACTAAAGAATCAATCTCTCAAACTTTTTACTTAAGCAATACCCAAAATTAATTGATTGCAACGAATAAAAATGGGATCACGTGGTTTATATCGTTATTTAATTTTACCTTTGAACTTAATATTAGCAATTTTTTCGTCTAAAGGAAAAGCAATTGCAGGGTTTTTCACTTTTCTTTTTTAATTGTAACTGTGAGCCAAACTAGGTAATGTGACTCTTCTCGTCGATTTTTTTTAATATCCAAAATTAAATACAAAATAGCATAATTGTCCATCCTTGATTAACATTTTTAAAAATGCTCAGGCCGCCAAAACTTTGGGTGGGTGAATAAATAAACAGACCGTCTAAACTTTAGCCCAGATGTTAAATTCTGGGCAGGGGATTCGTTTCGTTAGGCAGACTACATAATTCATTGATCTCTTTAAAAACCCTCCAATCTGCTTCAAGTGGTGGTTGTTCCAAAACTTTAGCCCAGATGTTAAATTATCAACTATTTCACATAAGAAAAAAAAATTCAGGCCACTGAAACTTTGGCGGCCTGATTAAATATTCGGTCGGCCAGGGCATTTTTAAAAATGTTCAGTAAGGCTGGGTAATTCTGCTATTTTGTATTTATTTTTGAATCTTAAAAAAAAAATCGGCTCTTCTCGTCTTATGAGGTTCATACTGCTAGCATTATTTAAACAAGTCAATTTTTATAGAAAATAATATTTATATGTTTAAGAAACGAAAAGCATTGTTGTTCTTAATTTGACAAGCTTCACCTGATATGCAAAAAAAAATTGACACGTGACTAGTGGTGCCGCGCTGGAATAACTTTAAATAAACCTGAAGATATTATAGTCTAAATATTCGAAATGTTTTAATTCTATCAATTGTTCGAGATGGACTGTAATGGCACGCTAAATCTAATATTTGTGTTATTATTCCATGTTAACATTTGGCAAGTGAAATTAAAGTTAAGTACTAAAGACTAAAATACTATTAGTGTTTGATATTAGGACAGCAATTAATTGATGATAAATATCCTCATGTTCTAAATTAATTATCATTAAAAATAAAAATGTTATAAGATAAAGGAATTTAATGTTTTAAATTAATTACAATTTTTTAAAACACTTTTGTTTGATGCACATTATAATTGTAGATTTTGTTTTATCGTGTGAAATTACACAGCTTTTGGTTTAAATCTAAAATATGTGTCTACAATCTAGTGCAAATAAGAGCATTCGATATTTTTGTAATTGCGAACAATAGTTTATTATTATCACATCACAAACTTTAGCAACTTCTTTTGTATTAGTTCTATACAATTTCATCCATGCAATTCACTTTAAATTTAATATTTTTTTTATGTAAACCAATTGTAAAAGTTACTCGCATGACATTGTTTTTAATTTGAGCTCATTCTTTTGAGAAGTAACTTGATCTTGGTTTAATTTAGATGAATTTTAATTGATATAAGCTGGGGAATTGAATTGAGATAAAATTAGAGTTTTGATAGTTATGACAGAAAAAAGTGTAATTTATTATTTGGGGAAGCTGTGTGGGTACAAATTCGTATTCTCTGCATTAACTCAAAAATGAATCTTTTGAGTTAATGCATCTGGACCGTCCGATCTATTTTAAAATCCGTGCAAACTAGATCCATACTAATATTGAAGAATCTCATGCTTTATAGGTAGGGGCCGGATTAACTCTGTTTAAAATCAAACTGCCAGGATGCATTAACACAAAAGATACTCTTTTGAGTTAATGCAGACGATGCGGACTCGTGTGGGTACAACCCTTTGTGATGCAATTGTTAATTATTTTTATATACAAATTCCTTGTACTTTAAAAATAATTTCATATTTGAGTCTTTATTAGATAATAATTTGTTTAATTCAATCCATTACCCTATTTGTTTTCTATCTTCTTGACAAAAATGGAGCCATTCCTATGGTGACTTTTTGGCATCCTCCCAAACTCAAAAGTAATAATGACATAAGTGCCGAGAGACAGCTAAAAACAAGGTTGACTGCTGCATGCCAAAATTATGATTAAGCCAATGACTATGAGGCAATGAATATCTCAAAGAAGCATCGAAGTAGGTAGCAGTAATCACCACCACATCAGACAACGTGGCTCTGGCTCCCTTTCCGTAAAAGCTCTGTTGGAGCTACAAGGTCAGAGGTGATTATCCTTTGTAGCTAGAATCAAATAAGGTAATGGGAACTCCAGCCTCAACTACCTCAATCTTGATTCTAGCTAATAAAAAACAAAAGTAGCTAGAGGTGAATATCCTTCTAGAAATATGGCCCAAAATAAAATAAAATAAAATAAAAAATTCAATGCTGAATGAATTGATCGCCTCAATCATGGAGATCCCTTATACTAATTAAAATAATAGCTCTTATAATAAAATTTAAGATGTGATTGGCCTAAACTGATTTAGGAATTTAGCAATCATGGAGATCCCTTATCCATTTAAACCCTCTTCATATAATTAAGAATTATATGGTGTTTACAAATTCATAAACTAGCATCACTATCCCCCCCCCCCCACCCCCCCCCCCCCCCCCCCCCCCCCACACGCACACACACACACCCAAGCAAGCAAGCAACCACCACCACCACACACACACAGCAGTCTAATAGCCTGAGGAGAAATTCATTCATTTCATGTTTACTTGCAGATAAGATTTTTCTTTTATCAAAGATCCTAATTGGTTTCCCTAATTCACTATTAATCAATGGGCCGGGCCAAGATCCAATTCCCCGCTTACCGCTTTAAAAGAGATTCGAGGCCCTATAATGGCGAGAAGAGAATTCATATCCTCTCCATGAAATCTTTTACAATTAGTAGATTTGGACCGTTCTTTTTAACTTGGCACGAATCTCAAGACCAATAATACTGCCCCTGCGCTAGCCCGAACCGACTGAGATTTAATCTCAAACCGTAAAGGGAATTGTCTACGGTACCTGGGAGGAGCTAGATCCGTAAAAGTATTCAGCAATTGGCTCTCCTCTCACACCGACCCAAGTACCCACACAGATTCACACAGAAAAGCACCATGTTGCCAACCGTAAATGGCACTTCTGTTTTGGAGCCCAAGGAGGCCGACATTTTTATTAATATCCAAAGTAATTAATTAATTTTACAATCTATCCAGTTTTGTGCAGGATTTTCAGAAATGATCAAATCGCAAACTTTGTTCCCGGTCCCTACCCCATAAAACCGCAAACATTGTTTGCGGTTCTGAAAACCAGTGACTTTGTTTGCAATATTCTAAACTATTTTGCAATTTGAAAATTATTCTAAACCATTTTGGAATTTTTAAGTTATTGGCACAATATTCTAAACCATTTTGGAATTTCAAAATTATTCGGACAATATTCTAAACTATTTTACTATTTTTTAAATTAAAAATATATGAATTGAAGTTCCGATCGATCGGACAGTCGGAGAGAAGATGAGAAGAACAAAGAGGGATGTGAGAGAGAGGGGGCAAGCAAAATGAAAATGAGTTGTGAGGGAAAGGGGGTGCGCCAGCGGCTAAATTGGTTCAGTTCCGAAACAGCAAACATATTTGCGGTTTTGAAACCGGAAACAAAGTTTGCGGTTTCGGATGGTGAAACTGCAAACAAAGTCACCGGTTTTCAGAACCGCAAACAATGTTTGTGGTTTTAGGGGGGCAGGGACTGAGAACAAAGTTTGTGGAAAGAGTGCTTGAAACCGGGAACAAAGTTTGCAGTTTGGTCATTTCTGAAAATCCTGCGCAAAACTGGGTAGATTGTAAAATTAATTAATTATTTTGGATATTAATAAAAATTTCGGCCAAGGAGGTATCTCTAATGTTCAATTTCATGTAACTATGCTATATCTGTGATTGTTTTGTCTTTGAATCTTTCCTTTTATTCAATACTATCTTTGAATTTTAGAGGACATCGCCGTCTATAACGAAAGAGGAGCTTGGACGAGCAACTTGGGCTTTGCTTCACATGATAGGCGCTCAGGTTTTTCATTTGCTTGCTCTTTATCATATTTTATTGCACATGTAGTACATAAACCTTCCAGATTTTTTAAACTGATAATCTTTTTGCGGATATGTATGATACCTTTATCTATAGGCGGTACCTAAAAAGCATGAAGAATCATAGGGTTTGGCTGGATGCATGAGATATAACTAATTCATTAATAATTTTGCTAGTCTCATTTTGATGTAAACTAATTCAGTAATAGCATTATTCATCACTGTTCAAATTAACACTCCTTTTGCATTATTCCCATGAATTATCCCAAATAACATTGTTCTTGCACTATTCCTTCGACGATCCAACTCAGGTAGAGTGGGAAAAATGGCACGCCGGAGCCGGCTCCGTCACGGAACGGCACGGCACGCGTGTCGGTTACGTGCCGTGACTCGCATGTCCCGTGCCGTGACCAATTGTTGGCAAAGAAGACACGGCACAGCACGGCACGGCACGGCATGGCACGGGACACGCGAGTCACGGAACGGAAGACCCAGTCATGACAGTCATCAGACAATACACTAACATACCTTCCTATAAGGTATAATTTTATTTTAATTAAAATATTTACATTTAAATTTCAATTAAAACATTTGAATTTTAAAAAATCGTTTCATATATTTTTTTAAAACGTTAAATGCGATCAAACGTGACTAACGCATGTTTGGTCACGGCACGCGAGTCACGCCGTGACTCGCGTACCGTGACCACTACTCATAATTTTTGTCACTGCACGGCACGTTTTTCCCACTCTAAACCCATGGTTCTAAATAGCGCGCTATAGCGCCACTATAACGTTTTCGGACCATGAAAGCCATGGCGCTATCGGCGCTATAGCACACTATTTAGCGCTATAGCGGCGCTATATGGACATAGCGCCGTTTTTTTAACTGTTCCGCTATGACGCGATAAACACTATTTAAACCTTTGATCCAACCACACCCATAATTACTTAATAAGAAGAAACCGTGACTGATGACTTACCAGCAGTGACTAGGTGATAACTGTTATAAAATATGTGATACTCTTTCAAAGTTTTGTAATTTCAGGGGTAATTTGCAAATACATTAATGTTTAATTATTTTTGGCAAATTATTTGAAGAAGTTCTTTCTCAATGTTAAATGTTTCTATGTTTGTAGTTTTTTTTACAGCAGTACTTGGTTTTTTTTTTTTTTCTTTGCTGTTTTCAGTATCCAGATAAGTCAACAGAACAGCGCAAGTCGGATGTGACTAATCTGGTATGTGCATTTTATCTTCAACTTACACTGTTTAATTTTAATTTGAGGAGCATATTGCACCAAAAAGGGGAAAAAAAATGGGAAGAAGAAGAGGATAACTGCAACCCATCAGAACTGAACACTTCTAATTAACTAAGAGCAACCAACCATCTACTTGTTATTTGATGCACAGATGCACATATTTTTTTTTTAGGGTTAGTGGAAATTCCACTAAGAAATATATTGATAAGAAAAATATTTACATAGACATTACGTTAATTAAGAAATATTGCACCAGTGGTTTCCGTAAGGTGTCCACAAGGATTTTACAAAATTAAATACTAAAAAGTTCCGCTAAATAAATTAAAAATGCACTAATGACATCGATGCCGTTTCTCTCAGATTGTAAATTACACAAAAAACATCCAGTTGTGTATATCGATTGCTGCTGCATTTATCAAAATATGCTCAGGTTTTCTCTTTTGAGAAAAAGTTCTCCTATTCCGTTCTTTCCAAATGGCCCATGATCCAGCTGCCCATGCCGTGTCCCACCGGATCCTACTCTCACAGATGCACATATTATCACGGATCTACCCTTGCAAAGAATGTGCAGATCATTTCAAGGAAATCTTGAGGTAAAGTTAATTCCTTGCTGCTTGGCAGGTTAGATTCTTTACTGATGTGTGTAATTCATTGGATAATCCCCAGATGATCAGGGCCATCCATTTCAGATTGGATGGTCAAAATCAGGCCTCAGTCAGCAGCTATCCAGAATATGTCAGTTCTGAAAAACATGGTTCGGATCAGTAACCATGCAATGAATCATAAAGTGGAGTATAAATTAAATGAAATTTTATAGATATTTTGTCTCAACTTTGCCCCAGGGAGAATCCTGTAAATGCAGGGTCGAAGCATGAATTTTCTCATTGGCTATGTCATGTGCATAACATTTCATGTGCTGCCGTATGCTCACCCATGCATGCTGAAGCACAAGCTCTCTGTCAGGCCTTACACCTCGCTTTGGAAAGAAGAATCTCTCACTGTGCGTTCTACACAGACAACCAACAGCTAGCACATGCAGTTTCCTGTTTTAAACCACCTCTGGAGGTGGACTGGACAGCTTATACGGAAATCTATGAAATCTGGCTAGTTCTCAAGAAGCATTCTGGGTTTTCTTGCTCCTTTGTTAATAGATGTCAAAATGATTTGGCAGACGGCCTAGCAAAGGAGGGAAGACAGTAGGGTTGGGATGTTACAGGGTTTACCTTTCCAATTTTTCCTCCACAGTAGTTTTCTATAGGGTAAACTAATGTTTTTTGATATAGGATCCAAGTTCTGTTTTTCTAGTTTCATGTAAGAGGATCGTGGTTTTATGGAAATGGAAAGCCTACGGGCGTTTTAAAGTGCAAAAAAAAATAAATGAATGGTGAAATATGAATTATTATTTTTTTTTCTCTTTAAGCATGTGTACTGAGTGCTGACTTATAGAAAAGATTCTTTTTATTTCTTGTATAAAAAATTATATGTATATTGCAAACCTAAAAGATACTAGTATTTGATGTCAGATCCACGTAAACACGTTTTCTTGTTGTTGACAAAAAAAATAATAATAATTTAGGCGTGAACCCAATTGACTGCGAAAGGAGGAATCGTAATTTATATCACGTCACTAGGCAAATTAACATCATGTACGAGATTAGATTACTTTCAACAGTGGATTTTTATATTTTTTTTTTGCTTCAAACATGCCCGTAGGCAATCAACAGTGGATTACCATCTCAATTGTGAAGCTTGAACCTATTTTTAATGTTTATTTTCTCTAAAATAGCGACCTTAACGCATTCTGACTACAGGTCTCCGTCACCATAGCACCGCTACAACATTTACAAAGAATAATATTACTGGGCCCGTTAATAGGCTGGGTCTGATCCGTTAAAAACTTCATGGCCAGGCCTAACATGACAAAATATCTGAAAATGAAGAATAAATGCAATTATTAAATTTTATGAGTTTCTAATTTAATTTCATTTATTTGCAGGTTTACACCAACAAGAAGAAAAAGGGAAACGAGGGAACTTGCTTGAGAACTTCAATTAAAATTTGAAGGATAGAGAAAGAGGGGTGGAAGTGTAAATGTTTACTTTTCCTTTCCCATCATTTCTCTCCGTTCCTCCCTCCTCACCTCTAATTCGATGCAAGTTGATTTTTCACTGTGCAAGATCAGTTAACACCTATGTTAAATATAGGCTCCGTACCAGTGTTGGATATGTATCAGACACGGATACGCACCCGATACAACCCTGATACGCAGGGGCGGACCCAGAAATTTGATCAGGGATAGGCACAATGAATTAATCGAAGCAGCGGACTTGGCCAATGAATAAATTAGAGCAACAAATCTATTATTCTGAGCCAGGGGTAGGCACAGAAATAAAAATACACTGGGTCTAAAAAAAAATTTAAATCCAGGGGTAGGCACTTGCCTACCCCTGGGCCTTCATAGGTCCGCCCCTGCTGATACGTATCTGATACGCCAGCTAGCGTATCGGCTTATGTGGCATATTCTTATTCTCTTGATACGGTCTCCGATACAGTTTGACTCGCTCCGATACGACTCTGACACGTTTGGATACGGACTGGATACGTCTGGATACTTTGAACTTCGGATAACCAACCATACACCACACATGGACCATGCCTACGATGCACCAGCACTATCGGTGTGAACCGCGCATGGACCACGCCAAAAACACAATTTTTGTGGCGCTAGTGGAGAATCGAACCTAGAATCTTTTGGACCAGCGCCACAACCTTTACCACTACACTACCTGACATTTGATGTTAGAAGTCAGTAACTTTTATATTTAATATATAACTAGAATTTTTGATATTTGATTTATATAATACAAGTATTGAATTAATAATATAATTAAAATAATATAATATAATAGGCGTATCGTATTCTTGATTTTTGAAAATTGCTGTATCCGTATCGTATCCATGCAACATAGTTTAACACCATCAGATCATAGTTCCAATTATTAAATTGTGTTAGTTTATTTGCATCCTGACATTTTTTTTTGAAAGTCTTTTACCTTAATGTAGGAAATTTTCTTTGGAGATCAAAATACTTTGTATAATTTTACAAATTATTAGCATCTTTAATTTTTTTGGCATGAAATGAAGAAAATCCTCCAATCACACTTTAGTGTAGGTACGATGTACGAACATATAATTAATTCTCTGCACGAAAAACAACGTTTTAGTGGAGTGTATCATATGTGAACCTTATTCATCTTTAATTAGATTTTCAAAAACCAAGCCTTTAAATGTTTAACGGCAATTACCGATGAGTTGTCATGAACGGTTTAATCAGTTTAATTATCGTTTAGTTGCTATTTAACAACTAGTTATTATTTAAGGTCAAGTTTGGTTGTGGAATAAGAGTCTATGGTACTATGCATAATATATATGGGTCTGTAATACATATCAATATTTTCGTTTTCAAATTTTAACGGTCGATCCGAATCGTTCAATATGATCCCCATATGATTATGTACATGTAGGCCAAATTTTATATTTTTTTAAAATTTTTTTACTATTTTTTAAGATAGGTAGAAAATCAATGTTTTTGGATGGTCCAGAATTTTCAGATTAAGTGATTTTCTATCTATCTTAAGAAATAGTTAAAAATTCTAAAAAAATAAAAGTCGGTTTGCAAGTGCATATTCATACAGAGATCGTGTTAAACAGTTTGGATCGACCGTTAGAATTTTAAAAACAAAAATATTGATCCGTATTATAGACCAATCAGTGTTATGCATAGTACCATAGACTCATTCGTGGAATCAAGTTAACGAAAATTAAATTGCTTATTCCATTTTACTACTCATATTTTACACCTCATTTGATAGTTTAAGTCATGATTTAATTAATCTGTTTGGAGAAGTAAGATGTTGAAAAATAAACATATGCTTATAACAATGAGCCTCGTAGACAGAATAAGTATGAAACAACTTGAAAAGGTACTGGAGTAACTTACTTCAATTAACTCATCTCTTACTTCATCTTACCCCTTTTATTTTATTCCTCATTTAACAACTTAAGTGTAGAGTAAAAAGATTACCCCACATTTTGCTCCACAATCAAATATGACCTAATTACATTTTTTTAAATACTCGTCAAAAACCTTTGAACCTTTAGGGCATGTTCGGCTGCCACTGTGCCCGTGGGAAAAAAAAAAATTCACTCGTAGTGAATTTTTTTTTCCCATGCGCATAGTGTTTCGGCCATTCAAATTGGACCCGAACTCAAGCCTATTCCCGTTCCTGCCAAGCAGCCGAACATGCCCTTAGTTTATTCCAAAAGACATTGAATCATTTCTTATATCCAAAAGCTAATTACTTAGTATTGATAAAAAAAAAAAAAATCATGGTTTGCTTCCGGGAAAGCTATATATGCATCACCCAGCACGACCCAATTACACTTTTTTAGGTGGAATGATAATTGGAGCAACCTAGTAGGCTAAAGGAACAAACTAAAAGATATCGGTTGCTTATAGGACCCAAATCAAATTTCAATGACTAGTTTATGATATTGAGCAAAATTTGGTGTACTTGGAAAGATTATAATTGATTCCCACATCTAAAACATGTTCAGTTTGTTCTCCTCATTCATAGACTCTAAAATTGCCTTTTGTTATAATGCAATTCATCCCCAAACTTGTCATAAAATCCTAAGAAATATTGAACTGTATAGAATAATTTAACACTTGTCCTTGTGCACATTCATCTAGGACTAGTTTTAGGACTATATTGAAAAATATTTATTAAAAATAGAATTTATTTTTTAAAATTGTAATAAATGCTGTCATTATAAAAAAATATTTACAGAACGAAATTTTAATGTGTGATTATATAATAAATTAATTAATTTTGTATGCTTAATTGGGTATACACATTGTATACTACTTTTGTCAGATATGCCCTGGTTGGGTATCTTTGTAGAGATAGGAGTAGGTCCGATGGGCATCGGACCTAAAGTTAGGTTCAATTAGCTCTATCACCGTACGATTAGCATCAAGATCTATGTACACGGAAATTGATACAGTCTTACACGGATTTTGATGAAGAACACACGAATCTTGATGCAGATCAGATGGTCATCACACCCATCAAACCAAGATAGGTCCGATGGGCATCGGACCTACTCTCATTCCATCTTTGTATGGTGTTAGGTGGAGTTAGCAATTTAGGGCCTTGTAAATATTTTTTTTTATCAATATATTTGTCAACAGTAATTGCTGCTAACTATAAAAAAAATTATGAGTAGAAAATAGAATAATGTTCAACCTACAATTATATTTGATAATAATTAATAATTGACCTAATAATTAAAAGTACTTGATGAATAGGCATGTTTTTTAAATCTCGGAATTTAATCACTTCATGAAATATCAAGTGAGTGTTTACTTATTTTACATGGAGGAAGACATCACACTAGGAGTAGAGTCAGAACTTTAAATTATGGAGATTGAACGTGAATAATAATCAATCATGTAAAATTTTTATACAACAACTGGAGTCAAATTTAACAGTATCCATAGCATTTTACTCTAAATTTTTACTCTAAAAAATTGCCTATAAATTAACACACAAATTTGAAAATAAATGAGAGCCAATTGACTCCATTTTATTATTAGTGTCTCCGCTCCTCCATCACACAAAGGCTATACGAAAGCTTGCAGTAAAACAGATGTTGGCCCTCCCTAGCTAGCTAAGTATTACATACAGCGATTGGTTTTTATGGAAGTTATTGTTCAATTAATTTATTCAAGTTTAGCAGTCTCTCTAAATATTCGGGGAAGAACTCACAGAAGAAACAGGAGCTATAATTGGAGTGGAGTAATGAATCAGTACTCACCAGTCACCAGAGTGATCTCATGGCTATAGGCCATAGCCGCGTGGAGTAAAGAAGAAGTTCCATCTCATCACCATAATGCTATTCTCATCTCTAATAATTAAGATAAGCTACGTACCTATTTCTTTGCTAATAAGCATGTACCATGCTATATTGCTATAAATATTTACGCCTGCAATAAGTCAACCCCTATATGCTATATGCCTATATGCATGAATTATTGAAAAGAACCGGGGTTAGTTGACATGGGTTGCCTAATTCGTCCGATTATCTAACAATAGGAGTTATAAAACGTCAAATTAACAAGCGTCCCCCGAAATTGCATTAGGTGAAATCTACAAAATTCCAGAGGATCTCTACTACTTAGCCGCATGGTCTCCATCATATTTGCTAAATAATTAATAGAATCTGGTTTAAGACATGGGCCCCAGCTTGTTAAGTTCAATATCTCAGTTTCTTCAATGCTAGCGACCGAAACCGCATAGATTTGAGTCATCTGCCCCCTCTCTCTACAATCATATTTGTTTTTTATTTTATTTTAATGTTTCCTCGTGAAACACTATAAATAAACAAATTAAATATCAAAGCTTTATAAAGCACCTGCATTGTGGGCCCGACATGTCAGTGGCCCCCACGAGGAAACATGAGGAAAATAATTAATTCATCTTTCTCCCAGGCGGCAGCCTTCCCCACCCCACACCCTCATCAGTGCCGTTAACCGCTCCCAAATCAAATCTCTTGTATACTTGCTCTATTGTATTTCGTTTTCCGGGTCAGATAATCACAGTATTTAACCCGCTGCATAGAACTTTACAGTTACTTTCCTGATGTACCATACCATCTTCTCTACTACACACACTTCCCTCCCTCTCCTTTCTCTTTTGGACCGCTTTCCGCTTTCTTTCCTTTCCTCTCTGTAAACCAAGTACCTGACCTTAGCCTCCACATCTCTCTCTCTCTCTCTCTCTCTCCCTCTCTCCAAAGAAACCACATTGTAGCTAAACTTAGATCTTTCTCTCTCTCGATCTCTCCAGATCGGCGCTAATGGTGGTTGCGGCCACCACGCCTAAGCTCGCAAAAACCACAACCCGCCACCCCTCTCCTTCCCCCATTCTTTCTTCCTCCGATAACAGCGCGTCCAAAACTCGCTCCAACTCTACTTTGCGCAACTCCACTTCCACCTCCAGTTCGACCCGCTTCAGCTCCCCTCTCCCTGCCCGCTCTCTCTCTGCCACCCGTACCCGACCCGCTAACGCCACCGCTAGTACTACTTCTGCCACCACTACTAGGAGCCTCTCGGTCTCATTCCAAGGCGAATCCTTTGTGTATCAGACTACCAAATGCAAAGACTCAACCCCTCCTGCCAGAAAACCCTCTCCCAAGCGACAGCAATCGATTCAAACCCCCAATGTGGCACCAGGTTCAGCCCCTGGTCGACCAGCAGCCCATTTACCTTGGCCCTCGGCCAAGATGCACTTGTCAAACCCCATGCCACTAACCAAAAGCTTGGATTGCTCTCTGACAAAGAGAGGCCCTGCATTGGCTTCGGCAATTAAGTCCCTCCGCCGGTCGATGATGTTTAGTGATGAGGTGGTGAGGCGCAATTCATTTGACTCGACTGAGTATTTCCTCTCTTCTGACACAGACAGCACCTCTTCTGGATCATTGGAGACATCTATCGCGCCAAGGATGTGTTTTCCTCCTCCAAGAGGGGGTACTATTCCAGAGATTAGCAATACTCGGGTCAAGCGGGTTGTAGAACCCAATAACCCGGTGCGAAAACCAACAATGGCTGCCTCCCCGTTCAATGGGTTGAACCGGTTCAGTGGATCTTCTCCAGTAAGGCGAACGTCAAGCCCTTCTAGGGTTAAAAATGGTTTGTCTAATGCAAAAGTGGTTTCAGCAAATGTAGAAGGGAGGAGAAGGAAAAAAACAGAGAGCAGGATGGAAGAAGAACATTTACTGAGGGTTTCATATAGTAGGCATTTGCAATGGTGTTGCATCAATGCTCAAGCTGATGCAGTTCACGCTGTGCAAAAGACAGCTGCCGAGGTTAGTTTTTCCTTGTAATTTGGAAATATTTTAGCAAAAAGGAATTGAAAAAACTAATGAATATTGATAGTACCTTAATAGTATGTTCTTGTGCTCACAATTTTCACTTATTTCTTTATTTTATCTTAAATTTATAGAGATGTTTGTATGATGCATGGATCGCCATCTCGGAGAAGCTTGATTCAGTGATGCTTAGAAGGCTGAAAGTGCATTTGTTGAAATATAATTTAAAGCTCATGACCATTTTCAAGGGACAGGCATGTGTTTGCTTTCTTTTCTTGGGTTCACTGCAATTCACTTATTGAGATTATCTCATAGTTATTTAAACCATTTTTATTTGAAGATCCATTTATCTGACTCCAACAGCAAAAGCCAGCTTTGGCAAATGCAACCACTTTAATGGCAAACTTAAAGAGTTCCTTTGTCGATCAATTAATCACCCCCAAAGATGTTTACCATTAGTACAATACTTTAGTGGAAAATGATGAGCTTCTATTTTTTTGTTTGAACATTTTTTTCTACTGTTATTTTTCATTGGATGTTTAATTTTATTTAAGAAAGCAAGAGAAATGACAAAAATTAAAGGGAAAATTTTGGTATTTGCAAAAGTTCCACTCCAAATGTAAATTGAAAGTGATACACAACATATTCACAACTCATAACCCTTATTAGAGAAAATAAAAATTAAAAATGGTTTCTAATGGATGTTGGGATGTCACATAGAAATTAAATTAGATTGGAGGTTTCTCTATGATCTGTCTCTTGTTTAAAATTGACTTATTTCATACACTGGGGTTGTCTCTTTCAGATGAGATATCTGGAGGAATTATCTGTGGTTGATAGAGACTACTTCAGTTCTTTGTCTGGCCTCATTGATGCATTAAAGGCTACAACTCTCTCTCTTCCTGTTACTGATGGAGCAAAGGTTTGCAATGAAAAGACATTAAGAAAATATAATATAAGTATATAATAAAGAGTCATGGTTAAATTACTTATTATTTGCAATATTGTCCTAGATCCAACAGATAATAAGTTTTTTTTCCTATGCGACAGGCTGATACACTAGAAGTGAAGAATGCAATTGGCTCGGCAGTTGATGCCATGCAAAGTGTATCAAGGTCTATTTGCATGATGCTCTCCAAGGTTAGAAAATGAAATTCTGGAAATTTTGTTCTGAATGCAATTTTTTGTTTATGCATATTCTGTGCTTTCAGAATTACGGATAAAAAATTTAAAAAAATTTCAGGTGCAAGAGACAAAGTTTTTGGTGTCTGAGCTAGCTGATGTTGTTGTACGAGAGAGGGATTTAATGCAACAGTGTAGAGAGCTTTTGTCCACAATAGCTGCATTACAAGTGAGTTAATATCCTCCTTAAAAATTTCTTTTTTCTCATGCACGAATTTCAAGGCAAAATGCGCTGCTGAACAATTTAAAACCCTTACAAAATCAAATATACTCGTCTAGAAGGAATATCATAGCATGTACTTTATCAAAATCGAACAGCATAAAATTTGCTCATTATTGCTATTTGGCTGTAGAAGTATCTTCAAGAGCATTATGGTCATTGAAATGCACCTTTTATGGAACTTATCTTATAGAGAAAAAATGTAAAATTTGAGATGTCCAAACTAATTTTGAAAATTGCCTCCAAACTTTCAATTTGTGAAGTTTAGAGGGGGAGGAGGTGTGGATGTGTTGTGGCATAATCCTTGGTTGAAATAAAGAGGACTTAATATGCGTCCAAAACCAACAAATTAATTTTTTTGGGCAATATGGATCTATTGGTAAAGTTGACCTGACCTGCTTTTATATCCTAATTAAGTGACATGTTTGGTTCAACTCAGGATTTATGACCTGATGGCAGGTCGAATTGGCCTGACAGAATCCATTGCCATTCGTAGTATATATTAATACTGATTGAAACTTCTCCAACAGGTCAAGTATTGTAGCATGGAAGGGCAGAGATTACAACTAACTCACCTGAAAGAAAGTGCTATGTAACATTAACTGTTTTTATAGGAAAGTTGAAGACACCAATTTGGTGAACCTTCTAATCTGCAAATTAGGTACGAGTGTTTTCCTGACATTGCTGCACTGCAATCTTAATTGATGTTAACCTTGAGGAGCTAATTTCCCAAACGGCAGGTCCATTAAATTTTGAGAAATATCACATGATTTGCATTTTGATCCCCTGGAGTTTTAACTGTATCAAATTTGTTCCTTAATATTATTTATCAGCAACATTTTATCCACCCTCCAACATGATTATTTCTAATGGCTGACTTGGAAAAATAATCTTTCTCAATGCTCTAAGGGATCATAAAGCTGTTATAAATCTGAGGAGAAATGGGCACAACAAAGCTCTAAGGGATCATTTCCCTAACACTGGACTCTAATGCAACATTAATGGTGGTCAATGAAGGGTAGTTATCTGGTGTATTTATTGATGTTCTATGCTAGAATCTATCCTTGTGTGGTGTTTTTGAATAGCTTTAGTCAAGATGGTCTCTTTTGTTACTTATCTATTCAGGTTTGTAAGATATTGCTCGAGTGTGTATAGTGTGCTAAGTTTTTTTGTTTTTTTTTTGTTTTACTAGTTTGTAAAGAATTCTGCTTATGTCAGATGACTTCCACTTATTGATGTATTGCAAATTTGTTTGGTTTGATTGTACAAAATTGTTTAGTTTACCTATGTGCTGATTAAACTTTTCATCTGTCTGAAGTGATGCCAGTCCCAACTTTCTTATTCCTGGAATTGATTGATTTCACCTCTTGAGAAACAGCCTTGCTATTTTACCACCTTTTTGTATAACAGCCCGGTGAATTGGTGATATACAAGCAGATCAGGAAGGAAAGCAAATAAAAGAATACAAAATATTCAGGTATGTTATGCTAAGTAGAAGCATCTCCTGTTTCATGGGTAGATTTGAATTCGTTGGGGGCTGGTTTGTAGTGTATCTCACTACAAACCAGAATATTTTGTATAAGGTTATATTTTGTAGTGTGTCTTGAAATTAACCTTGGTTGTTATTATTTAAGGCGAAAAAAAAAACAAAAAACAAGCCTTCCAAATTTTTCTTCTGAAAGTTGCTCAAGTAACTCCGAAAGTGCACTTGATGGTATTTCAAAAGTAATAGTGTCAAGTTGCAAAATTTTATTTCTATTGAATTTGTTAGAGGATTGCTTTCGCTGAAGTCCTTTCTTTGATATCACATACCAAGGAAGCAAGTTCTTACCTCTCATGAAAAATCGGGCATTAGAATATTTTCCTGCGTAATTTTTACTTTAAGTTAGATACAAATATTTACATACATAAAGTATTTACCTACATAATATTTATTTTAAGTTTTTAAATGCAAATATTTACATACATTAGACTACAGTAGACAGATAAAATACCTGATACGGAAGCAAAATTAAAATTATGCACCTCATTTACCTTTTAATTACTGTTGATGGAAATCTTCCGGTATCTGATTCTCTCTCTTCCGAATAATCTCCGCTTTGTTTTCATCTGAAGTTTTCATGTTTGTGCGGCAACCTATTCGTTACCAATGGTACAGCGGGTTTGTTTGCAGTTCGGTTTTGAGATTCGTTCCGGATTAAAACGAACGATTCAGATCTCATTCTACACGGCCAGGTATTGCACTGGATCTGAATTCCCTGTTTGAGAATAGGCCATCACATCGAATTTTCCCATCGAGAAACTTGATCCAATCGAATTGTTCTGTGAGTTCGTTTTCTCCTCCGGCCGCCGCTTCCAGATGAGAGGGCTCGCCATGCCTTCCAGTTTGAGACCTGTTTTGGCACAGATTCAATGACCACCTTCTCCCTTTCTCCCTCCGGTCTGATAGCTCTGCTCGCCCTTCTTTGAGTTGCGATGGAGATAGCGATTCCAACACCTGCTTTCAGTTGTATGTCCACGATGCATCTATCAAAACTATTCTGCTACCTTGTTGGCAGTTGGTACGCCTCATGTACCCTTACTGTTAACTGATTCCACTTATTTCATTCTTATGCATCATATCTTTTGCCTGTGCCAGAATTGATAAAGGATCCACCTTTTATATAATTGAATCTGAGTTGAGCATATTAAAGCAAACAGGGAAACCTTACACTGGCTGGGCTTCCTATCGCCATTACGGGTTATGATCCACTTTTGATGCATCTCAATCTCTGGCATGGCATTGATGAAGTAAGCCGAGGTTTTACAAGAGAATGGAATCCCTTTGGGTGGTGCATATATGACGAGGTTATAACTGAGGAGGTTAAAGGTAGAAATGGTTCAGCTGTGATATCTTATGCAATTATGACAAATGCGGTGGTTGCTTCAGTCGAAGTAAGTCTCGTCAAGGGCAACAGAAAGTCTTTGGCAAGAATATACGGGACAATTACTGCATCCATGACCGGTTGGGATGTGAAGAGGGTGTTATTTTGCAAGAAGCGTGACAAATACATCAATGTCGACAGTGGCGCACCCATTCCCCTTTGAGATATGTATGATCATCCCTCGTACATCTTCCCTGCATATTGATGCAGATTTGGCAGATGCTTGCAGGTTTCCTAATGTCCTGGTTGCCAGTGGAGCCTTACAGTTCTCACCTGAATTCTATGGCGACTTTGCGGAGACAATTTCTGGCAAATTTGGTGAGATAAAGGTCAATGTTACGTGGAGTTATTATAACCACCCTGATCCGTATAAGTACGCAGAAAATTTTGCATTTGAGAATTTCCTTCTCTCTATATTTTTTTTAGTTGAAATTGTTCTAAAGAGAGCTGTACTCAGTTTGTCTCCTTGTGACTGGCAATTTGGAACATTGAACAGGTTGTGCATTTTCATTTCCCTGCCATATTTTCTTGGCTAATGGTATTTGCGTCAAGATTGAGCTGTATATATTGTTTGTGTTATTCTTAATTTAATTTAAATTTATTTATTCAATGCATTCATCTGAGACATATTTTATGTGATTGAATGTCAAGTTATATTTTATGTCTTACTTTATTTGCCTGTTTTATTATGGTACGTATATATAACTATATAAGGCTGTTTTGTGACTCAAGAGAAAAGCTGCAATTCTAATGTAGAGTTTTGGAATATCACCATATCAGACAAGCACAATACACTAGTGGAAAAAGTACAATTAGTATCAGCCCATTAGTGTCGGATTAACATCAAACCGATACTAAATACATATCAAGAACGGTTAAATTAATAGGCGGATCTTAATTGTAGTTATCAGGAACGGTTGTACATTAAAAACCGTTCCTGATAAGTGCTGGAGGAATCAGGAACGGCTATATTATAAAACCGTTCCTGATTCTTGTTTATTAGTATCGGTTATTTTAAAAACCGTTCCTGATTGTTGGTTTTTAGTATCAGTTGATAATTAAAAACCGTTCTTGATTGTTCTGGCCGAATCAGGAACGGCTATAACTTTAAACCGTTCCTGATTGTTGGTTTTTAGTCTCGTGCTTTCTCAAATTAGCTAAGTTCCTCCGCTAGGTTCATTTTAATTTTGAAATTCATCCCCGCTTCTCAAATTCATCTCTCCCGGCCGACTCTCTCCCTCGGACTCTGCTTCTCAAATTTCTCTGCTAGGGCCGCTCTGCCTTCTCTCCCTCTCGACCCGCTCCGCCTCTCTCCGAGACTCTCTCTCTCTCAACCCTAGTGCTGTGAGCTAACGGGTTAACGGGCGAGGGCTGCACCGACCTTGAGCACTGTTCTGCGTGAGGCGGTACCGAGGCCGGGCTGTACCGAACTGACCTGAGAACCAGGTTAACGGGCGACCTGACAACCGACCTGAGAACGGGTTAACGGGTTTCACCATTCCGGAGGTTAATGGGCGAGGCTAACGGACGCGGTACCGAACTGAGGCTAACGGGTTTCACCTCTCACACCTTGTGTACTCGGTAAATTTTGTTGTTTTTATAAATCCAATAAAACTGAAACTTACTGCCTTACTAAGGGTTGCTGCCTTACCAAAACTTGCTGGTTTTACTTTTATCACAGTTAATCAGCACGATATTAAAACTGAAACTTGCTGCCTTAGCTATTGGTAAACTTGCACAGCCAATTGATATAGAGTTAATGCTCTAGATGCATGTCAGAACTTATTTTATTTCATGTTCTGTTCCTGTTGTGCAAGTACTACATTTTCATTTGATAAGCTGTTTCTGATTAATTCCTGCATATATCAACAATATAAATTAACAAGACTATTGGTATCCGTTCCTAATTCTCACCAATTAGTATCGGTTCTTCATTAAATCCGTTCCTGATACTCACCCATTAGTAACGGTTGTTTATTAAACCGATCCTGATTATTACCAATTAGTATCGGTTTTTTGTATTATCCGTTCTTGATACTCACCATTTAGTATCGGTTTTTTTATAATCCGTTCCTGATACTCACCAATTAGTATCGGTTACTCTGTAGTCGTTCTTGATACTATCAGTAACCGCTGGGTCAGTATCGCCCCATTTCCGTTCCTAATAGGTGATTTTGACCGTTCCTAATATAGGCAATTTTCCACTAGTGATAAATTTGAAAACTACGGCCTTCACTCAAAATACATTGCATTCCCTAACAAGCAACATACATATTTTAAGTTTCACTGGGCGACAGATGATTTTATTTGGTAGTGAAATTGGTCGGCAAGGTCCAAACTTGCAAGAATAGATGTGAGCCGTGAGGAGAACGAAAAGGTAAGAATCTGATTCATAGATTCAGACGCAAATGTACAAAAGCATTGGCATGCAAATAATGTTCAGATGTATGATGTCAAACTCTCGCAAAGATGGATGCCATAAAAACAAAGCAATCCACAAGCATGATGGGTACGGATCCGTATCCTCTGCATTAACTCAAAAGGGAATCTTTTGAGTTAATGAATTTCAACCGTTTGATTTAAAACGGAGCCAATCCGGCTCGTGTCTATAACATGGGGACCCTTTAATATTAGTGCAGATCTAGTTTGCACAAATTTTAAAATAGATCGGACGGTTGAGATTCATTAACTCAAAAGATTTCCTTTTGAGTTAATGCAGAGGATACGAATTCGGTGGGTAGCAGCAGATGAAAAGATCAGAATAACATGCAATTAAGAAACACGAAGGAACTTTGGTGCACGAGAAAACCATTCAAAGCTGCCTACCTTACTGTTGTGTCAATTCCTACCCGTCCATTTAGATGAAAGGCCCGAATTTGGATAGCAGGTCCTTCATCATAGCATGAAAACAACAGATGTGTCCAATCAGTGAAGCTGATTTTCGTCAATTCTGCATCAACAGAGCAGGTTCTAAAACAGGAGCCTTTTGGGAATATTGATTTATGCAGCAAGCAAGAGCCCATGCACCCTGCTGTGTAAGTTGTGCAATTTTTGTTGTGTCCAAGTAGAATTATACCAACCATCTATACAGTTTGTATAAGAACCTGTCTTTGGTCTAGTGTCAAAAACACATGACTCTCATGTAAAAGATCATGCATTCGAAACTCATAAAGTGGATAAATCATTTATATTAATACATAGGAGTTTGAATGTGTTAGATAACTTGACTCCAATCCATATTTCAAAAAATCTATGCAGTTTGTATAATATGTCTATAAAACTCACTAATTTTGGTTGTACACAAGTTATATATATAAAAAAAAATCTATATACATTTTTCTCCATGCCTCGAAAGCAATTGCTGAAGCAATGCGAGACCTCTGTCTAGTATTCACATAATTAAGTATGATTCTTACATAATCTCTATTATTATATTAGGCATGTAGATAACCTAATCTACCAACGACTTTGATTAAAAGATGAAATTTCAGATTGAATATCAGTCATCCAATCAAATAGTCTGCCTTTTTTTTTTTTTGAAAATTTTCCTAAATAAAAACCACAAAATGACATATTATAAGATATGTATCAAATTATAAACTCGTTTCCTGTTTTCATTTTAGTTTATTTGTACATTGTGGATTTTAGGCTAGTTCTATTGCACCAAAAAAAGTTAGAATTGAATTTAGATTTAGAATCAATTGATAATGTTAACAATCGCTATAAGTAACATTTAAGTTGAAACCAAACATTTGAATTATAATATACATCATATGTACGTCACATGCATGACGAATGATACAATTTAATGAAATTTGTCATACATAAAAAAAGAGAGTTGGCGGCAGGGGCGGTGGCAGAAATTTTTTGAATGGGGGTCAAAAAAATTTTTTAATAAGAATAGTGAGTGAGAAAGAGATAATATAAAATAAGAAGTGTCACATGTGATTTTTTTTTATTTATTTTTTATTTAAAAAAGTTCTAAAATATTAGAAATTTCCCAAATTATACACAAATCATTCATTTTTTTTTTAAATGGGGGTCAATAATATAAAATTTCACAAAAAATATGGGGGTCAATTTATTGTACATGTAGCATTTTCCTATAAATTATAGAACAAAAATATATTTCATTACTAGTATTTGAAAAAAAAATGGGGGTCAATTGACCCCCATTCTATACTATTAAATCCGCCCCTGGTTGGCGGTACATATTTCTTTTATTTTATTAAATGTCATTTAAGGAATTTTAAATTTATTATTAATTGATTGATCATTTTACATTTCTTTTCATTTTTTACATTAATTATAATTGATTGTTGCACTGCTTGTTATACTGAGCATTTGCTTATAATTAATTGATTTTCTTTTAAATCCTAATTAGTTATTTATAACTGATTGTTACATTGCTTGTTATGGTCCAGACTTATTTTAATCTAATTAAAATTATTATTTTGTTCCTTTTATTTATTTAGTTGACGTGAGACTAAAGAATAAATAGCGAAATCTAGATCCAATGCCTAAATTGACACAAAGTTCATCTATTATTATTAAATGCTGACAATCTTCTACTCACGCCTCATGGCATGCATTCAATTCAAAAAATAAAAGACAATTTTAATGGGATGAATGGGCTGTTGTATACGTGCCAATTCATCAAGTTTTTTCTCTTATTATTAATTTTTAGAGTAGCCCATTTCTCATAGACTCATAGTGATCCGTTTCAAGATTCGTGTCAGGAACGGTTCGGATTATCGGATAACGTTCTGCCCATGCGGTACCGTACCGACTCAATCTCAAGTCTAAACCCTTTGATTGACCCCCCATAACACTGCGTACATCATTTGGGTTTTCTTCTTTTAGAAAAAATTATGTTCCTTTTCCGCTTTCTCAAGCCATAATCTAACAGGCGCCGCGATCGGAATCCTTAATCCTTCTCTGGGATTGTATCGGCATGGCTTCGACCTATGGAGAAAAATCAGTGGTTTCTCCCTCGGGAATAGAAGAATCAGACAGGAAGGGAACGGATTCGGAAAAGAACACTATTTCGACGAGTGAGGAAGCTATCAACGGAGAAAGAGATATTGGATTTCAAACCATCCCGGAGGCGCAATCACTTGTCACAAAATCTCTTCTCAATCCAATTCTGTCTGAAGATGAAGCACACTGTTTTGAGATCTTTGATGTACGCGTCTCTTACCATGGCAGAAAGACATGTGGAAAAATCCATGGCACCATTCATTACGAGGGTGCTATGGGTTATCGTGAACTCTATAAAAGGAACAAAAGCAATGCTGAGATCATCTCCTTCCCTGTAAGTGTGCACTTTATTTATTTATTTATATCTTTCTTTCTTTCCCCTCTTATTTTCTTGGTAGCAAATGATTTCAATCTGAATCATATGCCTCACTAGGAATCCAAATTTTGTTGGAATGCATCGCTTTTATCAGAATTAAACTGCAATATTTAGTTAGTTGTAAACCGCATCTCAATTTGACACGCCTGGGCCTTTGTTTTCCCTGAGATGTTGTCAGACATGAAAATAATACTCTGAACAGGATTTTGCGGTCCAACATAAACTGATGCCTGGCTTTAAAGTTGATACTGATTCCACTTCATTGGAGCAAGTGCCAGAATCTAAAATGGTGTTCTATTTCCTTAATAAATTGAACTTGTACGTTGCTAATTTTCTTATGACATTTACTGGCGCCTCCTTTTACCACCTTTTCCATTACTGGAACAAATAATGTAAGTTCAAGTTAAGCTACATAGATTCTGAAATAAACCACTTGTATAAAGCTACCCTGCTCTTTAGCCCAAACCACGCCATTACCCCAACCCAAGAGGAAAACCATCGAAAAATCAATAAAGCAACTTAGTGATCCTGCTCACAGAAAAGGAGGAAAACAAGACCTTGCACTTTTAGGTTACTAAGTTGATTGATCTGATTAATCGATTTATTGACAATTGCTTACTTTAGACAATCTGAGTTGAACATATTAAAACAAACAGGGCAACCTTACACTGGCTGGGCTTCCTATCGCCATTACGGGTTATGATCCACTTTTGATACATTGCAATCTCTGGCATGGCATTGATGAAGTAAGCCGAGGTTTTACAACAGAATGGACTCCCTTTGGGTGGTGCATATATGACGAGGTTATAACTGAGGAGGTTAAAGGTAGAAATGGTTCAGCTGTGATATCTTATGCAATTATGACAAATGCGGTGGTTGCTTCAGTCGAAGTAAGTCTCGTCAAGGGCAACAGAAAGTCTTTGGCAAGAATATACGGGACAATTACTGCATCCATGACCGGTTGGGATGTGAAGAGGGTGTTATTTTGCAAGAAGCGTGACAAATACATCAATGTCGACTGTGGCGCGCCCATTCCCCTTTTGAGATCTGTATTGATCATCCCTCGTACATCTTCCCTGCATATTGATGCAGATTTGGCGGATGCTTTCAGCTTTCCTAATGTGCCAGTTGCCAGTGGATCCTTACAGTTTTCACCTGAATTCTATGGCGACTTTGCGGAGACAATTTCTGGCAAGTATGGTGAGATAAAGGTCAACGTTAAATGGTGGAGTTATTTTAATCACCCTGATACATATAAAGTACGCGATAGATATTTCTTTTAGTTGTAAATGTCCTAAAGAGGTTGTGTGGTTGTGACTGGGAACTTAAAACAGTAAACGCGTTGTGAATTTTCATTTCTCTATGTTTTCTCTTAATCTTAAAAAAGGCATAATAGAAATTACTGCTCCTCTTGGCTAATGGTATATGCGTGCATTCGATTGAGCTGTCTAGATTATTTGTGTTATTGTTAAGTGAAGTTAAATTTAATGATTCAATGCATTTCATCCGAGTCAGGTTTGAAGTACATCAATTTATAATAAGAATAGTGATGAAAACCAGGTGCCTCCAAGTGACAGTGATTGAATGTCGAGTTATATTTTATGTCTTACTTTATTTGCCTGTTTTATTGAATTCGTATCCTCTGCATTAATTCAAATTTTGAGTTAAGATCTGGACCGTCTGATTGATATCCACACAAATATTAAAGGGCCCAGTGCGTTATAGGTGTGGCCGGATTAGCCTGAATTATGATCGTATGGTCCAGAAATTAACTAAAACGGTACGTTAATGCAGAGGATGCCAATTCTGTTTTATTATGGTACGTAAATATAAGGCTGTTTTGTGACTCAAGAGAAAATCTGCAATTTTAATGCAGGGTTTTTGGAATATCACCATATCAGAAAAGCACACTGAATTTGAAAACTATGGCCTTCGGTCAAATACAGTGCATTCCCTGACAAGCAACATACATGTTTTAAGTTCTATTGGGCGACAGAATAATTTTATATTTGTAGTGAAACTGGTCGGCTAGGTCCAAAAAATGCAAGAACAAATGCGAGGAAAACGAATAGGTAAGAGTCAGATTCATAGATTCAGACGCAAATGTACAAAAGCATTGCATGCAAATGATGTTCAGCTCCAGGTATGCTGCCAAACTCTCGCAAAGATGGATGCCATAAAAAATCCACAACCATGGTGCGTGGTAGCATATGAAAATTAAGACCAAAATAACCTGCAATTTTGAAAGACGAATGAACATTGATGCACAAAAAAACCATATTGTTCGGCAATGAGAGGAGATGAAGTTTTCTTGAGGCTTTTTAAAAAAAATTCTAACTTTCTTAGCTGTTTAATCCTGTCGAATACTAATTTCTTAGTGCAGATTAAGATCATCTCCTTTAGCTTTCTTTTGTCTGTATCTTAATTCTCTGTCCGGACCTTAAGACAACTCTATCCTTATCTTTAGCTTCTTTAACTTTTATTCACGGATTAAGACAACCGAATATCGGTTTCTTGTCGCAGATTAAGATTTAATCATAATTTTGTTGTTGAGCAGCTGCCTATCTTATTGTAATATACCCGTCAATTCGAACCCGTTCATGTGTAGATGAATGGTCCGAATTTGGATAGCAGGTCTTGCATCATTGCATGAAAACAGCAGAGGTGTCTATAAAGCCATGTTTTGTCAATTTTGCATCAACAGAGCAGGTTCTAAAACAGGAACCTTTTGAGAATATTGATTGAGTGAGGCTATGGTGCTATGCATAGCACGGATGGCTAGTGTACTACGGCTCAATATGGTATTTTTTAAAATTCTAACAGTCGATCCGACCGTTCAATGTGATAACCATATGAATATGTACTTGCAAACTAAATTTTATATTTTTTCGAATTTTTTTACTATTTTTTCAGATAGGTAGAATTTTGATGGTCCAGAATTTTCAAAAAACACTGATTTTTCTATCTATCTGAAAAAATAGTAAAAAAATTCGAAAAAATATAAAATTTAGTTTGCAAGTACATATTCATATGGATATCACATTGAACGGTCGGATCGACCGTTAGGATTTTAAAAAGTACCATACTGAGCCGTAGTACACTAGCCATTGGTGCTATGCATGGCACCATAGCCTCACTCATCTCCATTCCATTATTAAGCACGTTGGGTGTCCGATCCGCCAACGGCTAAGATTGAAAAATGAAATTTTGTATTTAATCTCAGCCCTCCAATCACATAATTTGTCTTGTTTTGATTAAATACATTTGTTTTATGTGTAGAAGTCTAAATTTAGTTAAAAACATACTCACCATACGAACTGCCACACGATACATTACAATTAAAATTGAGCAGACTCCGAAATTTAGCGATATATTTCTCTGTTTCCTTATTTCTTTGTTTCCTTATTCCTCCAAATTCAATTAAGCAGACTCCACCTTTCGTTTTCTTATTTATTTGTTTCCTTACTTATTCTCCGTTTCTATATGGAGTGCAGATTTTAACAAAAAAAATTTCCATCGAAAAAAATTTCTATATTGAGAAATTTCCATTATTAAAATAATTTCCATCAAAAATATATATGTAGAGAAAATTCTTATTTGAATCATTTAATTATATCTTTTCCAATTTTGTTTCTTTACAAATCATTTTTCCTCTAAATTGTTTAATGATCTGTCTTGTTTGTGGAGAAAATTAGATATTAAATTGTACAATGATACTTCAAGAATTTTTTTCATGTTATATTTGATCCGTCTTTTTTTCATTTGTTGTTATTTCTTTTATTGTTATTTATTATTTGGATCTCCATTTTTTTTTTCATTTGTGTCTTTTATTTTCATTTAAATATTTTTTTTTTAATTTTGTGTGAATATAAAAAAAAGGTCTTTTCATATACTATTCAATTTTATAATATGTCCCGTTGCAACGCACGGGCACGGTACTAGTATTGATTTATGCAGCAAGCAAGAGCCCATGCACCCGACATAGGAGCTCACTCTTATCAATTATTGTCTGAAATTATTTTGCATTTAGCATTTACCTTTTCCCATCTTAGTTGTTTCTATAATATAGCTTGACAAAAACCAGTGTGCTGATTCGTGATTATAGTAAATAGCTTTTCGTTCAAATTAGTGTTGCTGACATTGAAACATAAATATTGCCAATAAAAAATGTACATCCATAGAAAACGCATCAGAGGTTATCCTATTTAATTAAAAGTTTATTGTGAGATTAGATTATACAATATTTTACATAATTTCATTTAATTAATAATTTATATTCTTTTAAAAATAATAAGAACCAAATAAATATAACAATTTATATTTAATTATATTATGTACCTAATATGTTTAAATATTAAATATTATTATATTTAAATTATAAAAGTTATAAATTTATTTAGTAATTATTTATTGTTTACATATTATATGTTAACTTTAACATTTAAAAATAAGATATATACATAAAATTAATACTTTATTATAAACAAATATGGACATAAAAAGTTAAAAACACCTCCAACCAACCCTTTTTATTGACACCCATGACCTCAAGTCCGATCAGAATTTTATATTTAGATCCGGACCGTCCGATCAAAATTCGGATCAATCCGATCTGATATATAATAAACGAGTACCTTTAATATTCGTGCCAAAATATATCTCATGGTCCGGATTTAAACTATTTTGAGTTGGTATGAATTCCCTATTTTGCGTTTTTCTTCTTTTAGAAAAATTTATGTTCCTTTTCCGCTTTCTCAAGCTCTGATCCTACAGACGCCGCGATCGGAATCCTCAATTCTCCCGCTTCCTCTCTCAGACTTAATCAAAGGTATCGGCATGGCTTCGACCTATGGAGAAAAATCAATGGTTTCTCCCTCGAGAATAGAAGAATCAGACAGGAAGGGAACGGATTCGGAAAAGAACACGATTTCGACGATTGAGGAAGCTATCAACGGAGAAAGAGATATTGGATTTAAAACCATCCCGGAGGCGCAATCACTTGTCACAAAATCTCTTCTCAATCCAATTCTATCTGAAGATGAAGCACACTGTTTTGAGATCTTTGATGTACGCGTCTCTTACCATGGCAGAAAGACATGTGGAAAAATCCATGGCTCCATTTATTACGAGGGTGCTATTGGTTTTCGTGAACTCTATAAAAGGAACAAAAGCAATGCTGAGATCGTCTCCTTCCCTGTAAGTGTGCACTTTTCATTTATTTATTTATTTGTTCTTTATTTCCCCTCTTATTTTCTTGGTAGCAAATGATTTCAATCTGAATCATAGGCCTGACTTGGAATCCAAATTTAGTTGGTATGCATCGCCTTTATCAGAATTAAACCGCAATATTTAGTTGTAAACCGCATCTCAATTTGACACGCCTGGGCCTTTATTTTGCCAGAGATGTTGTCAGACATGAAAATAATACTCTGGACAGGATTTTTCGGTCCAACATAAACTGATACCTGCCTTTAAAGTTGATACTGATTCCATTTCATTGGAGCAAGTGCCGGAATCTAAAATGGTGTTCTATTTCCTTAAAAAATTGAACTTGTACGTTGCTAATTTTCTTATGACATTTAGTGGCGCCTCCTTTTACCACCTTTTCCATTACTGGAACAAATAAAGTAAGTTCAAGTTAAGCTACATAGATTCTGAAATAAACCACTTGTATAAAGCTCCCCTGCTCTTTAGCTTAAACCTCACCATTACACAACCCAAGAGGAAAACCATTGAAAAGTCATACAAAGAACAATGACTAAATAAAGCAACTTAGTGATCCTGGTCACAGAAAAGGAGGAAAACAAGACCTTTCACTTTTAGGTTACTAAGTTGATTGATCTCATTAATCAATTTATTGACAATTGCTTACTTTAGACAATCTGAGTTGAACATATTAAAACAAACAGGGCAACCTTACACTGGCTGGGCTTCCTATCGCCATTACGGGTTATGATCCCCTTTTGATACATTGCAATCTCTGGCATGGCATTGATGAAGTAAGCCGAGGTTTTACAACAGAATGGACTCCCTTTGGGTGGTGCATATATGACGAGGTTATAACTGAGGAGGTTAAAGGTAGAAATGGTTCAGCTGTGATATCTTATGCAATTATGACAAATGCGGTGGTGGCTTCAGTTGAAGTAAGTCTCGTCAAGGGCAACAGAAAGTCATTGGCAAGAATATACGGGACAATTACTGCATCCATGACCGGTTGGGATGTGAAGAGGGTGTTATTTTGCAAGAAGCGTGACAAATACATCAATGTCGACAGTGGCGCGCCCATTCCCCTTTTGAGATCTGTATTGATCATCCCTCGTACATCTTCCCTGCATATTGATGCAGATTTGGCGGATGCTTTCAGCTTTCCTAATGTCCCGGTTGCCAGAGGATCCTTACAGTTTTCACCTGAATTCTATGGCGACTTTGCGGAGACAATTTCTGGCAAGTATGGTGAGATAAAGGTCAACGTTAAATGGTGGAGTTATTTTAATCACCCTGATACATATAAAGTACACGAAAGATATTTCTTTTAGTTGTAAATGTCCTAAAGAGACAGCTGTACTCTGTTTGTGTGGTTGTGACTGGGAGCTTGGAACACTGAACAAGTTGTGCATTTTCATTTCTCTATCATGTTTTCTCTTAATCTGAAAAAAGACATAATAGAAATTACTGTTCTTCTTGGCTAATGGTATTTACGTGCATTCGATTGAGCTGTCTAGATTATTTGTGTTATTGTTAATTTAAGTTAAATTTAATGATTCAATGCATTTCATCCGAGACAGGTTTGAAGTACATCGATTTATAATAAGAAATAGTGATGAAAACCAGATGCCTCCAAGTGACGGTGATTGAATGTCGAGTTGTATTTTATGTCTTATTATATTTGCCTTGGCCATCTTATTTAATTCCATTTTAACTCAAATGCGCGCAAGTCCAAGTTTTGTTTATAGCTTTTGCAATTATGCTGTATACAAGAAATTCTTTATTGTTGGGAATTTTCAGTTGCATAATTAATTGCTTAATTATGAAAGTTCAGAAAGCTATCCAAAGTCAATTTTCTTAACAATATCATATGCTAATTGAAATATATTCTTATTTAGAAGCCTTTAGTCTTAACCGTTGCTTGAGAAATGAAATGACCTATTTGTATAAACCAATTAGTATAAAACAAATGAAGCAAGTCATTTGAATAAAACCATGAAAGTTCATTAGCTGTAGACAAGACTGACATACCAAAGTTCATACCAAGGTTGAGTAACCATAATAAACACAGCTCTTCGGTCTCCTTCAGCAAAATCTTCTTTAATTTTAGTTATTCCAATTGTTATGCTATTTCAAAAAATATGTTCCTATTATTAAGCAAAATTTAGCTTTCCTTCTAAGTTCTAACTAAACAAGAGCAAGTATCACTTGGATGTTTTTGAAAGTTTTAGCTTGATTGTCTAGTTATATGGTCAAAAGCATATGCAGAGATACTTAGAACAAAAGAATAAACTAAAAGCATTCACACAGATAAAGGCAATAATAAAACCCTTGATAGAAACAAACAGAAAGTTCAGTGACAATATTCAACTAAACACAAAATATACTTTACTTACCCTCACTATGGTCCACATTACCTTTTTCAAGGAACATTATATTTTTTTGAAAAATTTCAAGAAACATTATCACCGTGCATGATTAGATCTTGAACAATGCATTTCACAGCCAATCTAGAGCCTCCATTCTCAGTCTCCGAAACCACAGCGAATCTCTCTTTCATCTCCTTAACCCTCTCAATAATTTCCTTCCTCTCACAAGCACAGAAATCCATTAATTTTTTGACAACACTAGCAATTTCCTCCCTCTTGAGAATATCATCCTCTCCACTGTTTTTAGCACTCAACCCAACCCTCCAATCTTCTACAACCATTTTTGCATTCGGATATTGGTCCCACATTAACGGGTACACTATCATCGGTAGACCACATTTCAATGCTTCCAATGTCGAGTTCCAACCACAATGCGTCAAAAATCCACCAACTGACCTATGGCTTAATACGGTATATTGGTCACACCAAGGCACTATTAATCCTTTATCATAGCCTTTTAAGGACTCGTTAGCAACTCTTAAGGAACTCGTTCCATGAATTGCCCATATGAAAGGATGTCCACTTAGCATTAGACCCAAAGTTAGCTCTTTGAGCTCATTGCCAGATAAAGAGAGGAAACTACCTAAGGAGACGTACAATACAGAGTTTTCGGGATATGTATTGAGCCATTTCAGATAATCAGGATATGAATTTCCTAGAGTGATCAGGGGTAGTAAAGGGCCAATTGGGTAAATTGGTACAGAGATTTCCGATGCTAGGGTTTGGAGGGATTGAGGCTCTATATCATTGAAGGAGTTGAAAAGAAGAGCTTGGCTAAAGGGGTACCAAGAGATTACTTGGAGGAACATACTGTGCATGCCTTTTGATTTGCCGAAGTCGAGCAAATGGGTCGATGACCCCCTTGGCAGATATCTTAGAGCATCCTTTGCTTTATCTGCCTCAAATGGGAGGAAATGAATTAATACATGGGTAAACTATTTGAGACGATAAGCTATTATTGTATGGAAAAAAAATTGTTTGATAGTTGAGGGAAAAGATAGGAGTGCATAAGTTGCAAAAGGGAACATACAGATAAAATCTTAGTTTGTGCCAAATGAACAAAATAATGAATTTACAATTAGGTGAACGTACAGATAGAATCCATAGTTCCAAACAGTTTTTGCATTTTGTGTTGAAAAGGTTAAGTGCTTGGGTTTTGTCACCTCATCATCAAAGACACTAAACAATTTAATTTTTAATAATTAGTAGGTCCTGTAGATTCCTAGTACCTCACGTGATTAATTATTGAGCTATCCTAGATTCCTAGTGCATAATCATCTTTTTGCCGAAAATCAGATTAGCATCAAAATTCAAGTATAAATAAAAGTACATAACAGCTTACACCAACCATTACTCTCTGTCTCTCCACTTTGAGCTATTTTGAACTGAAGAAGAGCGAGAAAAGCTGATGCAGATTGAGGCCAGAAAGCAGCCACGTTGACCCTTCTCCTCCGTCCGATCTCAGCCACCCACGGCAGCAATAGATCGGCTATTAAAAGATCCACTGCTGGATCCATCTCCTCGATGGCCTTATCCACGGGACCACCCATCAGAGTCAGAACCGCCTCAACAAACTCTGCGTAACGGGACCCACGCTCAGCCTCGGAGGGAAGCACATTGGAGATGGTCGCCAGACGGAGGTTGGGATGGGAGGGGAGGCTGACGAGGCGGGCCCACTCTTCAGTGAGGATGATGGAGATGAGGAGGTTTGAGTGGGATTGGAGGAGACTGTGACAGAGTGAGAGCATTGGGTTGACATGGCCGCGGCCGGGAACAGGGATGACCACCACGTGTCGGAAGATGGAGGCTTGGTTACAACTGTTGTTGGTTTGGTTCGCTTCCATTGTTGGGAGAGTAATCCTCACGCAGTCACGCTCGAGCAGCTGCTGTTTATTTACCCAAGGAACTCCTCCCTGCTCTCTCTCCCTCTCTCTCTCTCTCGCTCTCTCGCTCTGTAGCTCAGAAAGTAGCTAGACGGATAAAAGCGAACTTGGTCTGAGATAATATGTTTTTACCACTCCCCTATCCAGTGTCCGCATGAATTCGTATCCTCTGCGGACTCTTAATGTGTCGAGTCCTGCGAAGTTTTTATTTTGATTTGTTCGTTTTAATCGGACGGATCAGATCAGATTTTGCTCAAATTGAAAGAAAAGAACAAAATTCTTCTGCTCGATAAAATCTGATCTGGTTCATCCATTAAAACGAACAGATCAGATTAAAAACTCTGCAGAACTCTGCAGAGGATACTGGTCTGTGTCCACACACCACACTCCACAGTCCACAGACTCCACACTCTTGTTTATCTTTTATTTATTTTTTGCAAAAAAATTAAAAATAATAGTTATTTTGAATACATTCACGAGGTAAACCCGAAATTTATTAGTTACCACTCTGAAATTTTAAAATTCTGAATTACCACCGCTTTTAGAAAAATTCAAAACTTGATAGATATGCACACTATTTTTGGCGTGTACGCAAACCCAGTCCACGCACCAAATTAGTGTATTTTTCTATTTCTGTGTTTGGAACTCCACAGTCTAGCCATCAGAATTCCACAATTTAGATACTTATTCATCAAAAAATTTAAATTTGCTATGTTCCTATCTAAAGTCATTTATTTTATTAATATCCTCATTATTTTATTTAATCAATTAAAAATACATATTAATATTAATAAAAGAGTTTATGTCCTTATATTCAAAATAGCTGCATTCATCTCTGATAGCCCAGTCAAGCACAAATGATTAGTCCTCTTGTAATAATACTCCCCTCTAAGATTCTCAACTTGGAACTTGTACCGGAATTCATCCACCGACACAGCATAACTGCCCGGGACCTGATGTGGACTTATTATTGGTTAAACAAAAGATTGGCAGATAGGTTAAAAATTTATAGAGCTCAAATATATATTTTCTTTCATTATTTCTTCTCAAATATCAAAGGATAGAGGCACAAGGTCTTACAGGTTGGGCCTTTTGTTGTTTCCTGAAGATTTGACAATCTCGTACAGTCGTTTTAAAGGCAAAGTACATAATTGGCGTTTTATTTTTTTAATATCAATTTATATTTTAATAAAATAGGTGAGTTTAGATATTGGGAAACAGATAATTTGAAATTTTTATGGGTAAATTTCTAAATCATAAAGTTTTGATGGGCATATATATAACTTTCTCTATTTTATAAGGCGTTTCCAATTTCGCCTCCTATAATTATAAATGTGAAACATGTTAAAGACCATTCGACTGGAGAACTTCTAGAACCGGTATTTTAAATGAACTCTCCCCATAGGCTCTCATGTTATTTCTACGATTACAAAAATGTCACAAGAAAACAAATCCATAAAGTAATCAGGCAAGAAAAAGAAATCGTCCCTAATATACAGGTCAAAATTTCGATTTTCAACTTGAAAAACTAGGAATAGAGCATATCGACTCAAGATGTATAATATATAAGCTACAGCTTGTTAAGGATCACTCTTAGGATTTGGATTCAGCTTCCGGTTGTTATACATACCAAATCTGTTGACAATTCCTTGTTCTGACAGTGTATCCCACACCTTGACAATAGAAAAGTAGCAAAACACAAAAACAAGATACTTAGGCAACTTTTACTATATATAAGATAAATTGCTATGTGTATTCCAAGGTTGTGTATGTACCTGTAATTTCCCTTTGAGGCCTCCTATGGCAAGCAGGAATGGATTATCTTGCGAAAACGAGATTTGAAAAATTTTACCCTGATATATCATCGAACATACAACCAGAAGAAACAAGACTTGATTAGCTATAGAAACTGTAACATATTTAAAAATACATAAAAAAACAGCGAAAAAAACATGTACAGCCTACAGAACAGAACAGTTCTCGTATAATCCACCGCATGGTTTCTTTGTAATGGCCTAACTCTCCTTTTCATTGCTACCGTGAAAATAAAAAAATGGGGAGAGGGAGTTTGGGCATTATATTGAATAAGATATACCACCTTTGATATTCAACACAGGTTACATAGCATTATAAATATGGTGACATTTTAATATTTCTGGCTTTAGATGGTAGAGTGGAGATGGTACCAGATAACCAATGGTAAGACGACCATTTGTTTTATGAGTACTTCAAAACTTACAGCTTTAGGGTTCTGAGATGCAACACAGGCAGGTTGATTGTTTGATATGTCCCAAAGCTTTATCTGTGTGCAACAGGCAGAAAAGGGTAATCTTACTGTATGTAGCATGAGATTATGATACGTAAAGACTCCACATTATTTTACATATCCCAGCAGACACCTTTTTTTTAAATTTTCGCTGCTAGTTATTTCTTACCTCTTTAATTAAATGAACCTAATAAATTTTGAAATTTCTACGTGTCTGTTTAGCACAAGCCATAACCAGCTCTTGTATCAAATTTTGATCTTATATAAGATGAATCCATATTCAAAAAGCAAAGCATTGAATTGTTTGACTACTAACCAAATTATACAGTTTTGGCCTCTTACTTATATTTCATAACTCATTATGGAATAAAGATACAAATATTAGACAAAAGAAGTACCATCTTGTCTATTGAGCCGGTTGCAAGAAACTGCACAAAAGTTGAATAAGGTTATGACCAAATGAAATAATATAGTTGAATGCAACTTTTATCTGAAGAGTTCTCTGTGGAAATTAGCTATAAAAATATTAAGAAATCTTTTCGCCTCTCCCCGGATTAAGAAAAGGCATCAACCTTAAAACCCAGCAAGAAAGTGGGAGTCATTCAGAATAGCAATCCTGAAATAAGTACTCAACCTACTACTTTGCTATTATTGAACCAAATGAAAAACCATATATTTATGTTATCTTCCATGCTGCAGCAAATAATTTTCTGCAACTGATACCCATGAAGACATTGCCTTTTAGTTTTTATCATTACTCAAATTGTTTTAACACCAATACATACAAATTCTAAACCCAAATCATTTGCACATCATCTCAAAAGTTGCACCTTGGATGGAAATTCCAAATATGAGCGCATTAAGATTATTGAAATGACTTACATTAGGCGCCACGGGGCAAAAGGAGACAGAAGAGACAGCTTTCTCGTGAGCGTGTAGAGTGAAGACGGTCTTTGAAGCAGAAGTCGAATTTGAAGAGGTCGTACGCTTGTCAAAGCACTGAACCATGCCATTTTCAAGGCTGACCTACAAAACATAAATAAAACAATAAAAAGTTGGAAAAGCATTCCAGAATTGACTAGTTTATGGAATTATGCTGGTACCAAACATGATTGACCAGTACTGGCTTCCCTCCCCAAACACATGCGCACAGACCCTGCAAAACCCTTGGTACTAAGGAAGAGTAAGAAAGAAAGCAACTAACCACAAAGGCATGCTCATTGTGTGGGTCCCATGCCATGCTTTCTACAGCAGTATCAACAGACCATCTGCCACTCTCCTTTAATGATTTCATATCCATCTGCATGATATACAATAGCTCAAATTAAGAACAAATCCAACAGCTTAATATAAACTGCACCTTAGAACCCCCAAAGGAAAAGAGAGAGTACCAGTGCAACAGATTTATCAAAGGATCCACTAAGTAGTAGCTCAGGGGCGTGCCTGCTCCATGCAACACTTTGCACCTGCAACATATATATTGCACATAAATATTATCCTTGTTCAAATCTAATTTTGATAATCACAAATACTCAACTCATGTTAATATTCTCTCATTAAGACAGAAAACGGCATAGAAAGATCAAAGTAATAAATATTAAATACATAAACATCACATACAGTAAAAAAAAAAAAATAAATAAATCATTCAGTGCTTATACCAGAACCAATCTGATGTTCCTGGTATATCACCAAAACTATGTCAGAGTGATTCTTGTTCCAACTTCTAAATTTAATTGATATGACATTAACGACCTAATGTAAAGGATGAAATTAAAGACAGTAGCTTGCCTTGTCAGTATGATGCTTTAAGGTTTCAGCACATTTTTCCTGGACCACATCCCAAACTTTTACAGTTTTATCAGCGCTTGCACTTGCTATGACATTCCTGAAGTATAAAATAATGCAAATATTCAGTACCAGGCTTTTATAATTGAACGCAAGAGCTTATTAATTACTAGGAAAAGATCTGAAACCAACATCTATTAGTCAGGTGTGGTACCAGTTGGAGAAATGAGAATTCATAATTTATGTAATTCTGTTTATCTTAGGTCATGAGAGCATTAGTTTATCTTTTGCAATTTAACATTTCAAGTAGAATTCCAATTGGCAGTGTCTAATATGAGATTTCATTTTTGCTGAACAAGAAAACTTTCAAGGTATATCTTCCGATGCTTGGTTTGTATATCTTTGCTATCACAAATGAAAACTTTCAAGGTACTAAAAAATACACAAGTAACATAGTAGAGGGAGAAAAAGAACGACTGCTCACCTCACTTCCTTGTTCCATGCTAGCCCAAGCACGGAATCTCTATGACTTCCCTTCTTGAACTTTTTCTGCACAAACAGTACTTTAAGGGGGGAAAAAAAAAAAAAAAACACCCCTGTGAAAAGAATTACATATTTGCGAGTCTTTTATTTTTTTGCTAGAATTGCGACAGTCTTTTTTTGGGATATTTGGGACATTTTGCAGGTTCCCAGGGCACGCTGGACAATGTTTTGGGGAGGTATAACTACCCAAGGTGCACAGGATAACAGGATTATCAATTTCTAGTTGCTTGTTATGTCTTGTAACTTCAGTATGCTAGTGATAGTACCATGCAATATTTTTCGAAAGAAGATCACAACACAAGTTAGCCCTATTATAAGAAAATGATAAAGAACCTTTTTTCCTTTGTCTTTTTTCTTCATTGAAACTCCACCTAAAACCAGCAATGGCTGGACATCATCAATCTGTCAAATACCAAAAAAGGAAAGAAGCCACAAATATCACCTTATCATCAAGAAGCATCTTTACTATAATATGACATTCTCTCAAGGAGTTTAAAATTTTCAATTTTATGGGTTTCCAATTTAATGTGTGGCTAACTTATGTGTATGCTCACACAAATCTTTATCAGAAAATCAGCACAACCATCTTACCTCTAGCAGACAAACAACAACAATAACAACAACAACAACAACAACAACCACCACCACCACCAAGCCTTTAGTCCCAAATAAGTTGGGGTAGGCTAGAAATGAAACCCAACCGAGAGTCACAAAGTCAAGGTAGATACTAATAAAATAATAATAACAATAATAATAATAATAATAACGATAGTAGAAATACTAATAGTAATAATGGTAACAATAATAATAGTAGTAATACTAACTATATTATGCCTACACTATAGAATCGTAGGGGCCTATAGATATATACAATAAAGACTTCAATTTTGGATAAACCAAGATACCCAGAGAAAAAATAACCTACGAGATCAAGGTCCCAAACTTCAATAGCGGGATCCATAGAGCCTATGGCAACAAAATTTCCTGCAAATACCAGCCAAGAAATAATTATATAAAAAGATGAAGCAATCGTTTATTTGAGATTTTACAGAAAGATGAAGCAATCGTTTATTTGAGATTTTACATAAAAATGAAGCAATCATTTATCCCAGATTCAGGTACTCACTCGGTTAGGTCGAAGTACAGTAAATCCAGTCCTAGATCTTCCTTTGGACTTATATCTATTTAGTTTGTGTTCTAAAAGAAAAACTAGGACTCACTTGAGCCTCTAATATGCTTATTTGGATGTATGTAACGTTTTTTTTACTGGTATTGGCAAGACTCACACACCACTAAAAGCTTGACTAAGTTATGGTCTAACAAATCCTCCCTAACATATGTGTCTACCTTTTTCACCACTCTTTGGTCGACAATCCAACCAATCCATGCATAGGGGAAAGGCTGGAAGGATGATGTCATGGTGTACATACATATTTGAGTCTCCATCCTCTGCCTCTTCAAATATACAAACCTGTAATGGATAGAGATACCATAATTTTTTACTTGTGCACAAAAATGGTACAAAGAAAAGCATAATGAAAAGTTTTGTCCATTCTCCCTATAACCTCACTAAAGGGTCTTAATCATAGGAATATCGTAAAGGTTGAATGGAGCTGGCACTGCTTGCATTTGTTTGCTTTGCATTTGAGAAATTGGACAGAACAATGCCCGAATTAATGGGTTATTCAGCACAACTCTTTTTTTTTAAAAAGATCACTGATGGACAAGAACAGAAGCATTACCTAGACAAATTATCATATTAGAATTGCTATTACAAGTAAACTACACTTTTAACTGTGTTCCAGTTTACTTCCTCAGTTCAGACCAATCAAAACTGAGCTGTAAACAAAACTGACAATATTTGAACTTTTTCCAAACCCAACTAAATAAAACTATTAATGTTCAGACACAAAATTTAGTTCTAAACCTCTGATCAAAACAAAGTAGTGTACCATATGATAACCAATGAATATGCAACTATTGGCCGTATTACATGTGCAGATTCTTGATATTGTAACTTTTTCCACCAGGGTAGGTGCTATGATGAAAAGGATAGTGCATACCTCAAGAAGATTAACTTCATCTTCATTACGAGCGCATAGAATAACAGCATCAGTAGGTTTTATTGTCATGTCCTCTATCTCTTCATCATCGTCATCCTCATTTTCCTGGCAACCCATATTAGGGTCAAAATTGTTGCTTTACAATTTGTTAAAGTTGGTCCCCAGATATATATATATATATATATATATGAGGAGGGATCCGATTACCACAAAAAAAGTTACCACAAATTACCACTTACATTTTGAACATTTTTAAAGTCCAAATCGTCGATCCAAACCATTCAACATGATCTCCACAATAAAATGTGCTTGCAGATCAAATTTTACATTTTTTTGAATTTTTTAAGTATTTATTAAGATGGGTACAAAATTCAATGGTCTGAATTTGACTAGTTTTTGTAAAATACTTTAAAAATAGTAAAAAAATTCAAAAAAATGTAAAATTTGATCTGCAAGCACATTTTATTGTGGAGATCATATTGAACGGTTTGGATCGACGATTTGGACTTTGAAAATGTAGAAAATGTAAGTGGTAATTTTGTGGTAACTTTTTTTTGTGGTAATCGGATCCCTCCTCTATATATATATATATATAGAGAGAGAGAGAGAGAGGTCACCTCCTTGTCTTTCTTTAGATAAGGATCCATGTCATTGCTCAGATAATAAAGGTCTACGGCTTTACCAAATATCTCAATACCTACAAATCAGAAAAAGAAGCACGTCAGAAACAGCAAAAAGGAAGAAAAAGGTGCAATTTCTGAAACAAATAGACAAATTCCAAATTATCCAACATTTACTGTAATGGAGCTATATCTTCAAAGTTCAAACAATAAACAAATATTGTACTCTTGATCCCAACACCACAACAGCACAAAGATCTTGCTTAGTGTTCATAACATGAGCTCATAAAGCAAAATATGCCAAACTTGAGCCCTAGCCTCTTCAAAGGTTATATTAGACAAATTAGGCTTAAAATGGGATCATTGTTTTCTCAAAAAAAAAATAATAATAAGTCAATACCTTCATCCTCATCATCATAATGATCCATGTCAAGTTCACGGAGGCCATCAGATATAGATTGAACAACTACTGAAGATTGACCATCCTGGTCCTTGTTCAGGGCATTTGCTGCAGCATGGGCCTGTGACACCTCATCTCCTTCTCCTGTATCCACATCCATTTCTTCTTCATCCTCACTCTCCCCACTGCACATTTATTTCATCATTTTTTACTATTACTAGCATTATTAATATAGCACCGGCAAATGACAAGGAATCGAGATCCATTAATTAACCTGAGATGTTTCTATATACATCATGTGGATACTTCCAAGTCCAGACTTGTAGAAATAATGCGAGAATTAGATATGACAAGAATAACAATTGACTAGATTTAAGCCTCAAGTCTTGGTACCAGTTAGGACCACCAGCAATACCATTTGCGAACAGCTGGTATGAAGAATCTTCTTTCTTTTAACTTTTATAATCTACCTCTTATCAATTGATTGTTTTCAGTTCCTATAATAGCTGATTTGGGTTTTTAAGGCCGTAAATGATATTCGGCAAGCACTAGATCCTTATATTTATATGCTTCATAGAACAATACTGAAAGGAAAATTGGTAAGACTATTTCCAACCGACCTTCTATCAAACAAATCACCCTTTACAATCTCCTCAATTTCCTCTTTGGAAGGCGGCTCAGCCACCTCAGGCACATACTTTGAGACCCCTTTTGGAACCCAACTTATAGCAGAAATCATCTCTCCTACAATATTAAAAAGCTGAAGTTGTAGGAAAACTGCTATACCAAATAAAATGAAAGCAAGCATGCATCTTTGCATATATTTTGACTTATGAACTGCTCAAGTCGAGAAAGATAAACTTTTCCCAAGTTAACATTTAAGGTCATGTTTGGTTGCTACTAAAGTTACGGAGGATTAAATTGCTTACTCCAAGCTAAGGTGGCTTAAGTTATTCTTGTTTGGTTCGAGGTTGTTACTTAAGTCATGGCTTAAATTATTCTTGTTTGATTGGAGTATTTTACTTAAGTCATGGCTTAAATTTTTTATTTCAACATGGGTACTGGATTTGCTCCATTTTAATTATTATATCTATTTTCCAGATTTCTCCCAATATTTGGCTTTGCCGTTTTCTGTTTCATAATACTCAAATGTCTTCACTTATGTCTAGCTTACATTAATTTAGGATTAATTGAATTACCTTTATCCAATTATACACTAACTAAGCCAAATTAAGATTGCTGCAGAGACTGAAGTAAAAAAAAAAAAAAAATTGATCCTTAATAACATACTTGTTCAAAACTGGGTTGTCTAGTAAAAGTTCAAGGGATGCTTACATTGTTACCAGTGCATAGAAAATGTTCCAAGGGATGCTTACATTTTATTACCAGTTGCAAGTACTTGTACATTGCATCGCTTTCATTAATAAAACTGTACTGTGCTAGCTTATTAAGACTTGAAGTGATGTTTAACAGATTAACATGAATTTCAAATTATGATTTTCAATAAAGTTTAGTATATTAAACAATAAGTACCATCTATGCAAAATCACTTACAGCTGATTAGTTAATATTTCTTAAAAATAGTAGATCCAAAAACAAATATTAACTGCTCAACAAAGATTGACAAGGTATCAACAGAAAACATTCACGGTACCAACAGAAGGACTTAGAATTCTTTTCTATGTTCAACAGCGGCTTCAAATCTAATAATTCAAAAAAGAAGTAATTGTTACCCGTTAGGGTTTCTCCGAGGGAGATTAAGAGGTTGCAGGGAGAAAGTAGCACTTGAGGCGCAGAAGTACGCCGCGCTAGCGGGGGGGCGAGAGGGGCGCTGAGCAGTGAGGTCGGGACGGGGGAATTGAGGCGAGGGAAAAGGAAAAGAGAGGCCGCCGGTTAGGGTTTACAGGGTTTTGTTGCCATAAATTTCGGTTGATCTTTAGGAATTAAGGTGTTCGAATGGTTCGGTTTTTTGTTCGAATGGTTCGGTTTTTTATTAAACTGAATTGAACCGAATTAAATTTATGTTTTGGTTAAAACGACTGATTGTTCGGGTCTGGGTTTGATTTTCAATTATTTAATCAACCGAATAAATTAAATAAATAGAAAATTTTTGTTTTGGCATTGCAGCATGACATTTCATCATTGTTTATTTGATAGCGCCGAAATTTTTATAGTTAGCAAAGAAAAAAAATCAAATTAATTGGTTGCCATCCTCTCCAGCATAATTTCAATCCTATCACTCACACGGCCCGGGTTCGCGCACCATTTAGGTTGGCGCACCAAAATCTTGATGCGCGGATTGGGTTGGCGCACCAAACCCTTGTAGTTCTGTTATGTATCAACCACGTAAAATTTTAGTGCGCCAACTAAAAAAAAAAATTTGGTGCACTAACCCACACCAAAAAAAATAATAAAATAATCAATTTGGTGCACTAGCTCAGAACCAACTTAATGTGCGGACTAGGTCCGCGCACCAATTCTTTTGGTACGCGAACTAGGTCCGCGTGAGTGCTAGGATTGAAAAAAAGAGAAAGAAAGTGATAATCAATTAATTTGATTTTTTTTTCTTTGATAACTATAAAAATTTCGGTTGATAGCGTCAGGCCGTCAGCAAGTATGTGGTTAGATCTCAGTGTCGCTGCAACAAGTTTTTTCAAGTAGGTTGATGCCTGCTAAAACTAGCTGCCCACAATTTACTTGTAGTGTTTGGATTTTTTGAGTATGAGTTGCTTGCAAGGAAAATTTTCAAAATTGCGCATGCCAGCCTCTGTAATGCGTACATCTTTGACCAGACCAACGTCCAAAAATATACACAGCTATAGCCCTACCCGGCCCTACATTTTTTATTCGCGCCTAAAAGTACAATTGGGATTTTTTTTTTCCTTTTTTTGTTAAAGTTGGGGCTGAATTTTCCGAATTTTTTATTAATAGAAAATAAAATAAATAAATATCGACATTGGAGAAGAGTTTCATGAAAATTCGAGATATAGCAATTTCATCATAGTTCATAACGTTCAGGAGACGTTATGAACTATTGCGGCCAGATTAACGAAATGAAGTTCGCAGTAATTAACCGAAAAAGCAGGCCGTTGTTGTCTATCACGGCCAGAGATTTTCTGAACGTGGGTGTCTATCACAGATTTGATAAAATTCCATTCGGTTTTGACTCAAATCAGATAAATGGTCAAAAAGCAAGTGTTTATGTGCTGTGGTGGTGAAAAAAGTGAATAATAGACACCCACGTGTTTCTGTGCTGCCTAGTTTGAAACAAGTAATTTTATCTGATTTGCGTAAATTTACGTTAACACTGCCTAGTGGAGATGCTTAGATTAAAAAAAAAAAAAAAAAGCAAGCGTATCGTGATAGAGGAGAACAGTCAGACTTTTAATTTTTTTTATTTCCACTGAGCACTGGTCATTGTTCTCTGTAACATTCAGAACCAATGTAATTAGTTGGTTAATTTGATTTCGCTAACCGGGACGCAATGGTCCATAACATCCCCTTGATGTTATGGACTATGAAGGAATTGCTATATCTCGAATTTCCATAAAACTCTTTTCCAATGTCGATATTTATTTATTTTATTTTCTATTAATAAAAATTTCGGCTGAATTTTAGCTGAAAATTTCTCTTTAATTCATTGTTATTCTAGCTGAAAACACTGGCCGGAGAAATATAGCTAAGATAATACAAAAGCAAAAACCCTCAACCAAGTAAACAACTAATTCGAAATTAATAAACACTGAAGATAGATTAGGTCCGTATCCAAAAATAATTCACCACCAACACCACCACCACCACTATAGTATTTTTATTATTTATTAATTTTAATTTGAGATGAGAGTCAAATTTTATTATTACTGGTGCTGTTTTCGAGACTTCACCCAGGGAATAAAAAGTACATGTTGTAGACAGTGTTGAATTAATCTTTGTTGATTATACAAAAAAAATATAAATTTTTATATCTGTTGGGCTCAATAAAAAAAGAAGCATCAACCATTATTAACATAACGTGAATTCTATTAAAGATTGAACCTGTTTTGCTTGTAAAGATGACATGAACATTTTGAAAACATTTTTAACTTAAAAGGGTTCAAATGCCTCTTGTTAATTTTCCAACAACAGAAATTTTAAAATTTATATGTCAAACTAAACTATTAGATGTGATCTATATTATTTTCTATATATTCATATAAAAAATTTATTACTTTTTATATTTATTTTATATGAAATAATAAGTAAAAAAATCAACATCCAGAAATTATTTACATTAGTGTATTTTTACAAGCTCTTGATACTAATTAAAACAAAGTCGGAATGTCGTACTCTTTTATAGGTGCACAGATAAAATGGTATAGATCAGATCTAATGATTTTATTTTAACATTAAAGTTATAAATTTTAATATATCAAAGTTCAAAGAATGGAGACATAATTATGTAGGCATCAAAAGTGAAGGCATTTGAATCATCATCTTAACTAAATTTATTTTTTCTTTTTTAACATTTCAAAGCCCGTAGGAACAATCTAATTAAAATTTTAAAATTAGCATATATACATCTAAAAAATTAGAACTTGTCCTACGTAATTTACATGATTCAATCGACAACCGTTAGATCGAAAATTAATAATTTCGATAGGTAGAGGGAGTATGAAAAAACATAAAAATTTAGAGAGAAGCCAAACACTCTAATGATGGTAGGAGTTAATACATAGACCTATCGTGTTGATGGAAAGAATTTGTACATCAATTTTTTTTTTTTTATGATATTTCTGTTGCAATAGGATAATGTAATGTTCTTTTTAACATTTATCATTCTATCACCGTCCGTTAAATAAAGTGATGCGTAGTTTCTGCTGTAGGTATTTTTTTTTTAAAACTAAAATAGAAGATTAATCTTGCTAGTTCAATTGACACCATGCGCATATCTTGATGTAGATCTGAGCGGACCCTACCATGTTGATAGTAGGAATTTGTACATCGATATTTTATAGTGTTTCTATTGCAATATATAGAATATTATAAAAAAAAAATTAACATTTATCATTCAATCACTGTTCGTTACATAAAACAATGCGTAGTTTCTACTGTAGATGTTTTAACTAAATAGAAGATTAATTTAGTGATTCAATTAATATCATGCAGATCTTGATGTGGATGGAATGACATAGGGCAAGTGTATGGAAGTGTTGAGGAACTTGCATTGTTAACCACATTTATGACAATAAAAAAAAACCCAAGGTTCTAAATAGCGCGCTATAGTGCCGCTATAGTGTTACTAGGTGGCTACACGACCTTTTAAAGAATCCAACGGCCTATTAGGAGTACGGTAACACTTAAGAGCACCTTAGCTTTACCAATAGTTCTTTAACTTTAATTGTTTTGAAATAGGTTGTGTTGTTATATTTTTTATCCATTCCAAAGCGCAAGTCGAATTTAATTCTAGTTTCAAATCAGGAAGACACAAGAGGTGACGATCTCGTTAGTGGGCAGAGAATTATATTTTGGAATAGTCGATAGAGGCTACTGTTGTCAGGGTGAGATAGGAGTAGGTCCGATGGGCACCGGACCTACTTTTAGGTTTAATTAACTCTAGCACAGTACGATTAGCATTAAATCTGTATGCACAGAAATTGATACAGACTCGCATGGATTTTAATGCGGAGTACACGAATCTTGATGCTGATCGGATAGTCATCACACCCATCGAACCAAAGTAGGTCCAATGGGCATCGGACCTACTCTGAATTCTGTCAGGGTACCTATGACTCAGAAAAGTGCCTTTAAAAGAAAAGAAGAAAAGGATGACCATCGCCTGAGACAATTTTACTCTTTGAATCCTCTCAAGGTTAATAAATATATATTAGTCCTGATTAGAAGTCACATGTTAATTTCGTATAATTAAGCGGAGACTCGGATCAATTAAACTGACAGCTTAATTGTCAAGTAAACTCGGAACAAAAAGCTGCACGATGGACTTGTCTTTAGCGTGCCAATCTTCCAAGACTCAGAGATACATTTGGGTCGGATCATGTTACCAACCGAATGCACCATACAGTCTACCTACACTTCATCAGGTATGTGGTCCCACACGGTCAAATTAGCCAATAACATAGTCTGAGAATTGTTATTAATTGTATACAACCTTCGTGACTAGTTATCACTTATCAGCAGGATAGGGGACAAGCGTGCTGTAGTAATGGACCCAATTCCGAAATGCTTTTGATCATTATCCCTGCTTGATGACTCCTTTTTTTTATATATTATATATAATTTGGAGTTCATTAAAATAAAATTAGCTGAGAGACTCAGCCAAAACTGTGGTTAAGCTATAATATAATAAGAAAATTATTTTCAAAATTTGAAGGGAAAAGCCTGAACATAATTTAATCAAATCTAATGCCATAACAGATCAGATAACTAATGCAGCAGCAAGTAAAGACAAAAAAGCTAATCCATTTATCTAGATTACAGGAAGTTAACACCATTAGTTTTGAAGACAATAATCAAATAAACTACAAAATTGAGGCGGCCTATAAGCAGACGACAAGAACTAATCCGTTAGTTCAATTCTCACTGTATGTCTCGCACATATCGAGGATAAATAAAAACAAAATATAATTTAATAAGCCAACAACATAGAAGCTAACCCAATTCTACTTTTAGGATGCTTGTTTTGGCCTCCTCTTGCGCCTACTTTCGTCTCCATCACCTTCTTTTTGCCTCTTTCCACCTCTCCTAGATTTTCCCCTCTGAAATTAATAAAATCAGATTCTTAACCTCTAAACAATCAAAACCCACAACATACTCACGAGACATGCTACTATCAAATCCTTTCTGAGCAAACAATATGCTACTTGGAAACCTACTAAAATATCACCTAATAAAACTTTGCTATGAATATTGCAAATTACCAAAATTGAACAATACCTCTGCTGAGAAGGTCCTAAGGGGATCGCTGGTTTTGCCATATCCTTTTCTAAAACCAGGTCGGTGTTTCTTCTTGGGGCCATTATCTATCCCCATTGCGGCCCGAGTTAACTTTACAATCTGGCTTGCCTCCTTTGTAGTAGGATCCACCAAGTACTCTGGAATTTCTTTTAGGTGTGCAGGTATCACTTTGCTGCTCAGTAGCTTGTCATGCTTTAACAAATCTATTTGACAAAACCAAAGGAGTTAAGAAGTATTTAGTGACAATTAACCATGAGATATGCATACTCTATCAAAATAGAAGTATTTAGTGAATATGTACCTAAATCTCTAGGGTTCTCCAAAAAATGAGCCTTCAGCCTACATGAGTAATTACATTGGTCAGTTTCAACTTGAAGCATAACAGATAAATCAGAAACGAAAGAAAGCATTTCTATATCCTTATATTGCTTTGTCATTTGATCAGGACAAGGCTAATTTAAAGTACAACAGTTAATAGATCCCCTTTCTTAAGGAACTTAAAGAGCCATAGGTACGACAAATGAGTAAAATAAATAAATCTAGAACTTCCTCAAGAACAATCACTTGAACAAAGATATGCATGTTCATATGCAGCAAGAGATTTATTAAACGTTTATTTCCATATTTGGCATTTCTTAATCTTAATTAAGAAATAAGACTGTTAAACATACTTCTGAGAGTTGAGAATTTCATTCTTCAAATCTTGCCGCCGAGCATCTTGTACATCACGACTTGTTACACTTCTAGCTACATCCTGTTGTATCAACCCAAGGAGAACAAAGAAAAAAGTGGCTAAATTTCTCATAAATTTCTTACATGTTCACAAACATATCCTACGAAGCTCAGTCATAAATAAAAATTCTAAAGAAAAATTATGTTTACCTGAGCCCGATAACGTAATGACTCGACAGCATTTTTATTTAGTAAAGGAAAGGGTGCGATAATTTCAGATAGTTCCTTTTTATCAGCCTCTAACACACTCTTTATTTCTTCGAGTATTTCCTCCTCCTCTGGAGAAATCTATTATAAAAATAATAAGTATAATGATCTTGTGCTGTTTTAAATTTTAAGAGAACACACACTGAGCTACTTACAAGGGAGACAGAGGTACCAGTGTTATGGGCCCTGCCAGTACGCCCAACCCTGTGCACGTAACCAGCAGCAGTTTGGGGCATGTCAAAATTAACAACCTGAAAAAATTAGAAAAGAAACTTGTAGAGCCCAGGTATGCAATTCTAGCAGAAGTTTCTACTTCATTCAAGTATCTAAATTGTATTTTTCTGTCAGAAAGAGCAACACCAACCGTATAGACGTTTTTGAAATCAATTCCCCTAACAACCCCAAATTCTGAATCCAAATTTTGCTTGAGGCGCCTTCTGGAATTCCTTGACTTTGATTTATTTTCTTTATTCATCTGCTCCTTTTCCTTTGAATGACTGTCATCAGTGGCTATTAGATAATCAAACAATCCAGCATTGAATTCCTGAACACAAGGAAAAATACATCGTTAGCAAAAAAAAAAAATAGGTGAAGTAAGATAAAGAAAATGTGGAGAAGACTTGCCTCAAGAATGTGAATTCGTGAATTCTGTGGTAACTCAGCATTCAGAACAGCAGATTTTATCCCAAACTGTTCAACAAGCCAACAATTACAATGAATGAAACTGAGATTGCAAATTTCACAGGATGCATTAAGTGATGAAATAAACAAAATTTATAAAATTGCTATGCTGTGGAATACATTTGCTTCTTTTTTACTTCTCCATGCAAAGTGTGGAAAATAATACCTTCTCCAAGAAAAGCCTTATTCGAAATGCCATGTCAATTGTGTTGACAAATATCAGAACTTTTTTTTGAACAAGTTCAAGCTTCAGTAGAGCAAGCATATAAAGTTGCTTATCTAGAGCACTACAAGATATCTGTTTATAATAAAAACAATAAAAAGGGTCATAAAAAGCAGCTATGGAAAATTTCTAGTTATACACTAAAACTAAAGTATTCCTCCTTTTATCAGAACAGAGAGATAACTAACCCAAAATTGCTGGACACTGCTGGGAATAATCTCATCTTTGGAGGAACCCACTTCAGACAAAGTCAGAGTTACTGGATTGTGCAATAGAAGTTTCTTCAATGTCTCCACATCAGTACTGCACATTTTAAATCAATATAAAGTTGATAAATCTCTAGCTTTTCATGTCAGATACTAGTGCATTTCATGTTCGACTCCAAATTTTAGAATCTATCAGGCTATAATAAAGCAAGAAAGAAACAAAAGAATCAAAACCTAGAAGTAGCAGACATGAGAATACACTGACAGCTCCTAGGGATATGAGGAGTTAATGCCTTCAAGTCCTTCTCATATCCATACGATAATAGTAGATCAGCCTGCAAAAACATGCGAAATTAATATTTGTCGAGCATGAGCACCTAAGAGCAATTTAGCAAAAGTTTGAGCAGTCCAGCATTAAAAGACTTGCCTCATCAAGGATTAGCATGGAGAGGGAATCCTTGATTGAAGAAGCTTTGAGTATTCCTTTAGAGATGCATGTCGAAATGCAAGCTGGTGTTGTCACCACTATATTTGGGGGTCCCGCCAAGGATATTCTCTACATATTAAATCTATGTCAATAGGAGCAGAAGGCAATATAACTATTACAAGAGATGGTCCTTGTTTTTGAAGATTAGATTTTTATATGTACAATAACCAGCAATTCACAATTGCACATCAAAGATTATTTGTAAAAAATAAATTTCATTATGAATATTACAGTTACCCCCAACTAGACCCCAACTGTATTGACCAACTTGCCAAAAAGAGGAAAATGAATAGGCAAGTTTTCATTTAGGTTCTGCATTTTATGATGGTTCAGATAAATGATCTTGGAAAGACATCAAGTACTGATTTCGGCTCAAAAGAGTGCATTTTTTTTAGGTCTAAAATGAGTCTAGAAGTCAAGACAAGTGTTGACAGCTGTCATGCATTTTAACTACCGAAATAAGCAAGTGGACATTCTAAGGAGGATGAGAAACCACATGGTCTGTATTTAGGGGTAAGAGGTTTTGAGTTACTAGGGGGCAGGGCGTAGTTAGATGGCCTGATTTCATTAGTATGAGAGTAGATAGATAGATGGAAAGCAAACCATTTCACGAGGAGGCATGCTAGCAGTCAATTGCACAAGCTTTAATTTTTCTGTACAAAACTCCAGAAGTGAGGATGCTTCCTGATATACCTATAACATGCCAATTCATTAATTAGCAAAATTTAAACAAAAAAGAGATTACAGCAAAAAAAAATATATGCTTCAGCCATTTTTTTTTTAATTTGATGAAATTTTAATGAACAAAGCTCAAGTTCACCACCCCTTCATACACTGTCTAGGTAAGAAAACTAAGGGAAAAAAGGAGTTCATAATCAATAGGATTTTGAAAAAGTGAAGAACTGTGTAAATACGTGTCTCATTTGTAAATGAAACTGGTGGTGTTTAAAAATATCTGTCAGCTTTTGCAAAAGCACCATTACTTTAGCTGCTTGAAAACAAAAATCACTCATAACTAACATGCACAAGCATCAACTGGATGTTTTGGGGAAAAATATTTACATCTTAGACCCTTAAATAATCTCAACACAACTTCCATACATAGTTGAGGTGAAGAAGATCATCTCCACCAAACTCAATTCATATCTTTCTAATCTCACATTCCTCCTATTCACCGACTTACTTCTAAATTCTAAACTAAATCATCATAATTAGAAAAAGCTGCTATAACCCTAATTATAAACACTTCATTAAATAAGAAGAAACTTGCAATAACAGAGATATTCTGAGAAAATTCTGTAAGAGCGCAAACTTCATAGGTGAAGTTTCTGCAATTACAAAATTCATAGGTGTTTTTACAACAAACCATAAACGAAGGCTACTAACCTGTTGGCACAGCTCGCGAGTTGGCACTAGAATGAATGCATTAGGTGAAGCTTTTGTGGCGTGCTTCTCGAAGCACAACTTCAAAAGAGCATGAAACATGGGGAGTAGGTAGGCCAATGTTTTGCCAGAGCCTGTCTTGGCCCGTGCAACCACATCCTTGCCTTCCTAAATTCAGAAACTCCATCAGCACCAGTTAGGAAATAAACAAAAATATGCTCCATGAGCAAAATCTTTGCAAAATTTCATTTAATGAGGAGGAAAATGATCCCACAGATGATCTTTTCTCATGCAAAACAAAATATTTACATCATCCAAAAATCAGAGTTCTCTTCTGAATCACTCAACAGCGCCTAAACAAAATCTCTCCTCAGAACTTGAAGAACTCAGCACAATTATACACTTAAGGTAGCAAAACTAGCTAGCAACGTATTTATCCAAATAGGCATCGGTATTCAAACGATAGGAAAAATAGAATAGAGAGATACGAACCAGAATTAGTGGGATTGCCTCGCGTTGAATCGGAGTTGCAACCGTGATACCCTTCTTCCTGAGAGCTCGACTTAACTGCTCATCTAGGCCGAGAGTATCGAAGCTGACATCTTGTTCCTCCTCTAATTCGTCTCCTTCCTTCCTCTGCTCTTCTCCTTGTCCGGTTAGTTTCCCTTCAGGTAAGCCTCCCATGGCGCGTGCTGTTGCTAGGGCTGTCAACGACCTGGCTAGTAATATCCTTAATAACATACTTGTTCAAAACTGGGTTGTCTAGTAAAAGTTCAAGGGATGCTTACATTTTATTACCAGTTGCAAGTACTTGTACATTTCAACGCTTTCATTAATAAAACTGTAGTGTGCTAGCTTATTATGACTTGAAGTGATGTTTAACAGATTGACATGAATTTCAAATTATGATTTTCAATAAAATTTAGTATATTAAACAATAAGTACCATCTATGAAAAATCACTTACAGCTGATTAGTTAATATTCCTTAAAAATAGTAGATCCAAAAACAAATATTAATTGCTCAACAAAGATTGAAAATATTCAAGGTATCAACAGAAAACATTCACGGTACCAACAGAAGGACTTAGAATTTAAAAACTGGAAGAAAAACTTCAACAATTATCACAAACCATACACCACTTAATCAGTTCAACCTTTTCTATGTTCAACAGCGGCTTCAAATCTAATAATTCAAAAAAGAAGTAATTGTTACCCGTAATGGTTTCTCCGAGGGAGATTAAGAGGTTGCGGGGAGAAAGTAGCACTTGAGGCGCAGAGGTACGCCGCGCTAGCGGGGGGGCGAGGGGGCGGGGCGAGAGGGGCGCTGAGCAGTGAGGTCGGGACGGGGGAATTGAGGCGAGGGAAAAGGAAAAGAGAGGCCGCCGGTTAGGGTTTACAGGGTTTTGTTGCCAAAAATTTCGATTGATATTTAGGAAGAGGAGGGATCTGGTTATCAAAATTCATCAAAGTTACTGCAATTATTTTTTATATTTTTAAAATTCAAATCGTCGATTTAAATTGTTCAACATAATGTCCACAATAAAATGTGCTTTCAGATCAAATTTTATATTTTTTTAATTTTTTTACTATTTATTAAGATGGGTACAAAATTCAATGGTTTGAATTTGACTAATCTTTGTAAAATACTTAATAAATAATAAAAAAAATTAAAAAAATGTAAATTTTGATCTGCAAGTACATTTTATTGTGGAGATCATGCTGAACGGTTTGGATCAACGATTTGAACCTTGAAAATGTAAAAAATAGTTGTGGTAACTTTGTTGTAACTCAAAATTGTAGTAACTAAATTCCTCCTCATTTAGGAATTAAGGTGTTCGAATGGTTCGATTTTTATTAAACTGAATTGAACCGAATTAAATTTATGTTTTGGTTAAACGACTGATTGTTCGGGTTTGGGTTTGATTTTCAATTATTTAATCAACCGAATGAATTAAATAAATAGAAAATTAAATCTTATTTAAAAAATAAAGTTAGAAATAATGTTATTGAATAAAAAAATACAACAAATAAATTTCGTTACTTCAAATCGTTGAAATTTTAAGTCATTTTAATAAACGGTGATTACGTGAAACATAAATATTATTATTTTTATCAGATATGATAGTGAATTTTAAGCCGGGTTTGGCAGCAGGAGTGTGGAACAATTATTTTGAGGGGTGTTCAAAATGGAGCTATAGAAAGAAAGAAAACATGGAGGAGATAAATCACTTAAATTTAATATAAAATTTTCATTCTAAGTATGCAGTTGCCAGTTGGTATGCCCAAGCAATGATTGCCTTGAGAAAAAGTTACTGAAAACAGACAAATTTACCCATCTAAAGCATTGGAAATTATTTCCAAAACTACTTATGGGGTAAATAATGCAACTTTGGACAAATATTATTTCTTATTTGTAGGACTAATAAGAAGGACGCTTTGGCATTTTGAGTAATGTTGTTGATAATTAAAAAGTTTTTCAGGGTACAGCAAAACTTTCCCCTTTTGGGCAATTGATTGTTCGCTACTGGTTCATCAAAGTCCGTTAATTTATACAATCTTTCCCATAATTTATATTTATTTCCTTGAACAACAGCCCCTTCTTAACATAAGCCCAATTTGACATGTACACAACGAGCATAAAATTGCCTTTGAATGTAATATCAACTACAAATAAAGTGAAAAGCAAAGAAGAAAATAACATGTAATTAAAAGTCTGAGAACTGAGGTACATATATAATTTAGCAAAATAACAATGCTAATTGCCAGATACTAGCTAGGTGGGCTCCTATCAATAATCCTAAGCCACTGCCTTAGCCCTAGTCCTATGCTTAACTGAGAATAAAAAAGAGCAACATATGAAATGAAACATAGAAAAATGGCACTTTTGCACCAGATCCCAGAGGAACAAGAAATTTATTTATATCACGTGTGTGGAAATCAAATATGACATGATATAAATATACTTCACGGTTCTTACTGGGTCAAGTTTATGTAAAAGAGAGCCGAAGGATGATACTTCAAGAAAGCAACTATATATATATGAAGACCCATCTCCTCTTGAAAATGGTATATAAATGGCTAAAAATTTAACCAGTTGGCAGTGTAGGTACCGCCAAACCACCAATAAAAGGGTGCCACGTCATAGAAGGTCACCATCTTCCAGTCATCAGTCTGGACTATAAAGGAGAGGATTTGGCCGTTGAGGTACGCACCGCTCTGCCAGTTCTGGCCCCAATTCCTCGACATAAGCATCCATTCTGTCTTAGAGCCCTTAATCCATGCCGCACGAATTACGCCGCTGCCGCCTACGTTGCTGATTGTAACCAGCTGGAAGTATGAGTGCCCGCTTACCCGGAACCTTACACCACCGTTTCGTTGACACCTTACCCTGTAGATAAATAATGCATGCTTGTTATTATAATTCAGAGTAATTAACTATAGCTTGTTATAATTAATTTAGAGCATTGATAGGGAGCAAGCCACAGTTTAAATTGGCTAAATTGCATGCCCCTACAAAGAACATTTGTGATCATGCATGCTGCTTATTACAGTAACAAATAAAAGTTTACTAACTAAAAACAATTACTGATAAAAAAAAAAGAAAAAAAAAACATAGTATTGTAATGAGTCAAGTACCTCTGATAATTAATGGGGACAATTCCAGCTCGGTAAACCCCAATCGTCTCAAAAGAAGGTTGAGACATGTCGAAGTGATGCCTGGGAGGGTTGCACCAGCCGCCATTGTCGCTTGACAATGCGTAATTCGGCGGGCAGAAGTTTGTGGCGGTTATGGTGACAGTTGGGTTGCCAGGTTTGCACCACTGCGTCTTGGTGGGGTCACACTTGATCTGATAACATGCTCCACACATCCCTCCATTGTTGAACAACGCTGTGCTAAGTGCCGCTGTTTGCTGCCCATAGCCTTCACTGTACAAATTTCCGTAACCGCATGCTCCACCTGTGCATATGTATATCGAAGCATGACCTCAATTAGCACTACAGTTTAGTCAAGTTATGATTACAAGGAGATAGATATTGTAGTATTATTGGTGGTACATTGGTCCTATTTCATATAACATGTACTATATACGCGGACAGAATTTTATCAACCCAAAATAACAGCTCACCCATTGTTCCCGAAGCATCGCCACCGCCATAAAATGTGGCGTGGGCCGGGATCCACTGAGCCATTGATACTCTCCATTGAATAGATACCAAAAAGATAAAACAAAACATGACTGGTAGCCTCTCCATTTTTCTTTCTGTAGTAGTTTCAAAGGTTATTGACATGTATTGAATTGGTCTAAAAAAGGCTATTTATAGTTCGGTTTCCAAACCCTAACCGGCCTAACTGCTCTTTAAAATAATTGAGACGGAAATGAAGAATTAAAAAAGCTCTCCATCTAATTATTGAACCACTTGATTGCAGGTTGACTCCATGAAACGATATAGAATTAGTAGTTCTGAAAGTTAATTTTAATAATGTCATTGAACATATATAAGTTTTCAAAGTGTTTATTAATACTCTCTTTTGTTGCATCTCAGCCGTTCAACTTTGGAGTTTGATCACTATAATCCAATTCCGTACCCCAGAGAACAAAGGTACATATGAGGTACATATGATCTAATTTCATTACTAGAATCCAATTAATCCGATCAATCCAATCTAAAACATCAAAAATTAAAAATTGGATTGAATTTTCAGAATCTGCGACCTCTCACACGGATAGCATTGTCTTTGCCGCTAGACCAAAGGCTGGTTCTTATATTTTTCTTTGTATTTTTCTAATTATAATCTATTGTTATATATCTAGGATAATTATGTACATGGTGCATGCATAGCATATTGATGAGCAGGTGCTATGACTTTAAATTTTGATTTTTGAGATTCAAACGGTAATTTGAGCTGCTCGATTTGATCTACATGAAGAATTCTTCAACAAATGTCCATCAAACATGTAAATTTTGGCTGTCTAGAAAGTTTGAGAACTGGATGAGTTTATTTTGTGATTGGTTGGTCAATATATAATTGAAATTATTACAATCCAACTAGAATAAATTGAGGTATCTGATGGAAGATAGCCAACATCCAGTAAAGCAGCATCGCCGAGAGAAATAATTCTCAGTGAATAAATTTAGATACATTTTAAAGATATTGTGAGCAAAATCGATCGAATTTTCTCTACAGAAGACAATTTAGTAAAATATTGAGTGACATAAATTAATTGAATCCTTTATCTTTCCATATGCATGATTAATTGCAATCTCACAGTGCCATGCACTGGCATATTGACAGTACTGAATAATATTAATTCCAATATCTATGAATTAAATGGTAATTCGAGTGATAAATTTATAATACTCTGAACATGTACCTAGGGGTGTTCAAATGGATCGGTTTATTCGGTTTTAAACCGAACCGGCAAATTTCGGTTTAATTGGATCTGTTGTTCAGTTTAAATGGTTCGGTTCGGTTTAGTTTTTGAGGAAGTTTAGATTAAATGGTTCGGTTCAGTTTTGGGATCTCCAAATCGGTTTGAACTGAACCAACCGGTTTAATAAAAAATGGATCGGTTTATAATGGATCAGTTTATTTTGTGTGGTTTATAATGTTTCGGTTTATCAAAAACCGGCTTGTGTGGTTATCAAAAATGTTATCCAAATCGGTTTGAACCGAACCAACATGTTTTGAAATGTTTATTTGTAACTTGAAATATTTGTATTCGGTTCAACCGAACAAACTGAAGTTTAAATCGGTTTAATCGATTCGGTTTTAGATCGGTTTGGAATTTTAATTCGGTCAGTTCGGTTGAATTTTCAAAATTCAGTTCAAACCGCAGTTCGGCAAAAAAAATTTGATTTGACCCGAACCGGCCGGTTGAACACCCCAACATGTACTTAATGGATCCACCCTCAAATCAGGCATCCATTATATTCAAGAAGATACAAATAAAAAACAATTATCAAACTAGATAGTTAGTTGTTTGATGTATACATCTCAAGTACCAAACAGACAAAAAAAATTCAAATTAAAAGTACAACCAAACGCCGGAAGAATCGGGCCCGCAAAATGATTATGATCATACTAAAAAAAAATCTAAAAGAATAAGAATCTAGCTACTACGGAGGATCGGCTTGTCAACCTTTCACATTTTCTTGACCAATAACTTATTTTGGTAACTAATCATGATAACTTGAAATATTAACCAAAATGTTAGTTAGACGTGCATTCCCGCTAAGCACGGTCACCAGCATGGTATCAAGATTGTCTGTGGCGCTTGCTGTCATACCCAACCATAGGTAAATTAATGTAGGCTTAGAAATATATTACACCTCGTCCTCTAAGAGAAATATATTAGCATTGCCAAAGTAATTGAAAATTAAAAGAATATGATATATACTGCCCGAAAAAAAGAAAAACATATAGCTAGCACAATGTACAAAGTTGTGTGCATGTATGACTGTTTCGAGTGACCATACTTTATCACGTGATCAAGCAACATTTAATTTTTACGAAATGCATTTCTCAGTTAGTTAAAATATATACTCTTTTGAGAGATACAAGTTCAAAATTAACTAGATAAATTCGATCGGTTTTATATTTAGATTAATTTCACTGACTTAAAAAAATTTATTCATCATACTTCAAAAGCTTTTCAGTTAACGAAAACAGAAGATTTGCAATTTTTCCAAACAAAAAAGTAATATTTAGTATTCTACAATAAATGCACTTGATTTATATAAATTTTGTTTGCATCTGAGACTTTATACACTTGATCACATGGTAACAGAATTGTGAATAATAAATCGATAATCTGTGGCGTGTTAAATTTGACTAACTATAAAATATCCATATGTGGTTATTTAAAGAAAATGCCATATTTGTTAATCAAGGAGTGATGAACCATGCATATGCATGTAAGGTCCAACTCCTCTTGGTTCGCTGCAATATTATTTACGAAAGGTCTTCTATACATGTGTGTTATCTCCTTGGATATATTTCATAGATTAATTACAACATTTTTTAATTTGTCATTTTATATTTTCAATTCTCAGTAAAACAAATAAATTAATTCATCAATTCTAATAACTTTTAATCAATAGCCTCAAACTGAGCCAATAGAAGAAACTATCGATGGCAATTGAAATTGAGTCACATGGCCATGAGGAATTGGTGAAATGTCCTGAAATAAAGATAGGGAGGAAGGATTGAGGAAATCTTGTGTTATTTACTCTTTAATTTTTTAACAAATTCGAATTGTTCAATTTGATCTTCATATATTTTTTATTTTGGAAACCGAGGTTGCATTTCTTTTATAATTTTATCAGAGAAGAAAATTAATAAATCTGAGAATTCTGGACCGCACGTGTATTTGAAAAAAAGTGAAAAAATTCTAAAAGATGTAAAATTTGATTTTATGCAAGATTTTGATATGAAAATCATATTGAGCAGTTCGAATCGATTGTTTATGCTAAAAAAATCGAGATTTGGAGCTGTTGAACTGGTCCATCCAAGCAACACATTGTATTTTAAACTTCCTCACTATAACAATTATTTGCAGGAAAAAATTCATTGTATTTTTGGGTGTTGGACTTGAGTTTTTTTTTTAGATGGCAACGAGCCATCTAACATTTGTATTTGTTGAAAATAAAGCTTGAACTCGGAGACAATCTCATCATTGATCAACGGCTTAGATCGAATCAAGCATAACACTAGATTTAGAATTATATCCAACGATACCTTGATATATACTTTTGTACTAGACATATCAAAGATGGAAAAAATAGACAACGATATTATTAACTGCTATATTAGCCTCTGTAATATAAATAGCGATACCAACACTGTACAAAATATAGAATTAATGAAATTCACTCATTTTTTTTTTGGTAGCAAAAATTCACTCATATTCATCATTCTTCTGCATACTATTTCTAAAAAATTAACGTGGTATGGTACCGATTATGTACCAGTAAACAACTCACAAAGAGGGACAAGAACCAAGAGCCAAGAGCCAAGAGACAAAGTAATCACCTCTTTGCACAAACCAGAAAAGCTGATTAAAAATCCCAGCTAGAGGTGTTATTTTTACCCAATTACCCAGATCCGATCCGAATCCGGTTAATTTGGATAGGGTATGGTTTAAAAAATATAACCGGTTAAATTATGGATACGGTTACAAAATTAATAATTTAATATCTGATCCAAATCCGAACCGGAACCAAAATATTGTAATAGATAGGATATGAGTTTGATTTAATTATCCGACCCATAACCGAATCTGACCCGATATCCGTATAATTTATCAGATTGACTTCAAGTGATACATTCAAATTGTTGAAACCGATCTACTTCACGAGTGATGAGTTTACATGACAAATTTGTAAATTTTCAAACTAATTTAATATAAAGTCAAGCGGTCAAAAAATGATGAAAAATGAATACATTAAAATTAACTTATAAGCCATCTTTTTTTTTACCGTTTGATTTTATACTAAATTAATTTGAAAATTTATAAATTTGACATGAAAACGCATTACTCGTGAAGTAGATCGATTTCAACGGTTTGGATGCATCGTTTGAAGCCAATTCAATAGGTTTTTGAATTAAGCTCACAAAGGGACTTGGTGAGCTTAAGAACACCCTAGTTCTACTCATTTAAGAGAGTATTTTGGCTGACTTTTTTCAAAAGTGAGTCATTTTGTAAAATTTCCTGTTGTTTGTGTCTATGGATGATATTTGCACTGAACATTGCTATGTCTGTGCATGGCAGATGTGTAACAAGTGGTCTAGCATTTGAGGTGGCTGTTATGTGCATTTGAAAATAGGGAAAGTGAACGCTCGCCAATGACCAATCGCATCTCTCTCGTCCAGTGCGCTGGCAAAATTTTTGCTACATAATAATAAATATTGTAAATTACAATATATTTTATGATTTTAAAAGTTTAAATAGTTGATCCAAACCGTTCAACATGATAAAATGTGTTTAGAGATCAAATTTTATATTTTTTTGAATTTTTTGACTATTTATTAAGTGTTTTACAAAACTGTTTTTTAGACAATTTTGAACCACTGAAAAACAATACTTTTGTAAAATATTTAATAAATAGTAAAAAAATTCAAAAAAAATGTAAAATTTGATAAACGAGCACATTTTAATATAGATATCATGTTGAACGGTTTGGATCAACTGTTTGGACTTTAAAAATAAAAAAATAAAAACCGAATTGTTATAAGATGTAACTTACAAATATTGTAAGTGGATCCCTCCTCTAATAAATAAACCGCATATATATATTCAAAAATAAATTCTACACAAATTTAAAATGACCAAAAAAAAGTTAATGACGTTTGAGTGAGCAAGATGCAATTTTTTATGAGTTGATGTAGTCTCTACTTAGAATTCATATCCTCTGCATTAACTCAAAAGAGAATCTTTTGAGTTAATGAATCTCGACTGTCCGATCTGTTTTAAAGATTCGTGTGAACTAAATCTGCACTAATATTAAAGAGCTCCTATGTTATAGACACGAGTTGGATTGGCTCCGTTTAAAATCAGACGATTGAAATTCATTAACTCAAAAGGGATCTTTTGAGTTAATGCAGAGGATACGGATCCCTCTACTTGTGAGGTCTGCTGAGCTTTGTAGACCAGCACAAGCTGTTTTCTTTTTCTTTTTCTTTTTGTAAGGCTAGTGGCAAATTGCCATCTAACAATTGTATTAAAAAAGCAAACTATTTACAACAATCCAGGGGCACCTGGTTTTCTTCACAAAGAGTTGAAAATAAAATGCTGTAAGAGCTCGCAAAATCACAATCTAATCTAGACCTCATTTCTGTAAACCTTTCACAAACTGCTCTTAGAGTGAATATCCAGATCATGAGCGACGAAATGCTATACTCCAAAAATGCACAAGAATTGTCCAGAAAACAGAGGTTCAGGTGAATTAGAGTGCTAGACAGTTTACAGTATTTATTTATTTATCAAGTCGACAAAGAAAGCACAGAAAGAACGAGAGAAGAAACCAGCTGGGATGTCCAACAAAGTAGCAATTAAATAAAAATGCTACAAGTCAACCTAAATTATCTGGTGCAAACAGCACTACAACGGGAGCGAATAACCCCTAAGATACTTGGAGTCAACACCAGACTCGCGAACAAGAGCAACCCGACCCGTTCTCGCCACCTGCAAAAATAAAACATATCACATTCAAGACTAAAAAAAAAAATACAAAAATAATTGAACTGCATAAGTTTTAAAGAGGAGCAACGAAGGACATAATTTTCCTTTGAGTACAGCTACGAATATAAATCCAGAAAACTAACCTCACAGATACCATATGGCTCCAATAACCTCTGTAATGCTACCATCTTATCAAAATCACCAGTAAGCTGCATACAATAAAAAAAAAATTACAATTTGCATACTTCAAAATACCAGGTCAAGAGAGGGCTCTCTTTTTTCAGTTTGGGAGTGGGGAACCTGAAGAGTGACAGTGTGGTCAGAGACATCAATTGCCTTGGCTCGAAAAATGTCAGCAATGTCTAAGATATCTCTCCTTGCAGAAGTGTTTACTGCCACCTTTATTAGCATTAGTTCTCGCTCAGCAAATGGCAAGTGTGTTAGGTCCTGAACCTGATGACCAGGCATGTAAAGTAATTAACTTTAATTCAACATTATTAAGTCGTGGTGCTGGATCACAAGTGACAAACATGTAGCATACCTCGAAAACATCAACAAGTTTGTAAAGCTGTTGCACCAACTTCCCCACTGAATCCTCAGTTCCTGGTACAACTGTAGTTATACGAGATATTCCTTCTTTCTCGGCAGGGCCGACAGCAAGACTCTGACAAGATTAACAAGTAAGATGTTGCCTTTCATAGGATACGTACTAAGCTCGTGAAGAGCCTCAAACAAAATTAAAGAGATGATGAAATAAGGACGTTCATCACAAGAGCAAATATGAAACATCAAGCTTTAGAAAAGAAACCTGAATGTTGTAGCCCCTACGAGAAAATACACCAGTAACAATGTTCAGCACACCTGGTGAGTCGTTGACAAGGATTGACAGAGTGTGCGAGCATAGGCCAGTTGGCTACAAAAACCAACCAATAGAACTTAATCATGAAAAGAATGCACCTTGCATTCGTTTGAAAAGGTAGCATTAACTTTTGCAAAACAATATACTAAATTAAGAAAAGTCCACATTATACAAGAAATCGCATTGTCATAGGCAAAATGGCAGTAATTCCATATGAAAATGGTAGCATTATGTATTAAGTTGGTAGGAATGATTTTGAGTAGCTCTTTGGTGGGCCAGTGCATGCCATCACTCTTTGAGAAAATTATTAAACTCACATCTTCGTCATTAAGAACACCCCAGTGAGCATCGAGCACTTGGTTCATGGAGAAGCTTTCATATGGCTCGACTGGATATACATCTCCCTTAAAAATTAAGCAGACAAGCAAATTAATAATATTATAAGCTTCAAAACCTTTCTGGTATTTTCAGTTCCTCTGTTCAAAATTGAGACCATAAGCACTTACTCCAGATGACGATTCAATGGTTCCATTGACGGTATTATCCACAGAACCAAGAATTGGTTTTTCCAGGTTAGGTGTGCCAAGATCCGGGTAAGAGGCTGCAGAAAACCTCCAAAAGGGTGCACTTTCACCTATTCTCTCCCGTCTCAGAGCAATCTTAATGCAAACAAAGATAGAGAAACAGAAAATAGTTGATAAATCATATTATAAATTTATAATTGCATGAAAGATCAATAAGTATAAGAAGAAAAAAAGTTAACTAATTACCTTGCCAGTTCTGGCAACCTCTTTAATTCCAAATTTGCTCAAATTCCTGTGCAGTGCCTCAATTTTCCCAGGATCTCCTGTTACCTGTAAAATGACAGTCATCAGACACATTCAGTAGAAAACAGGAAACAGAAAATAGAAATGAAAAAAAGGAATTCATTCAATCATTACCTCTACGGTTAGTGTTTGCTCTGAGGTATCAACTACTTTTGCTCTGAAAATGTCAATGAGAACCATAACCTAAAATGAATAAAAAGAAATGTTGGAAAACAGGTCACATAAATATTAATTGTCTGAAATAAAAGAGAAAAATTATGGACATCCCCGAAGATAAAAATGATACCTTCATTTCATTCTTGTTAGAAATCTTACCTTACTGCATTTATTTATTCTCATTCGGTTTTGCTTCAGAGTACATTTTATAAATCTTTAACTTTTTTTTTATGTTGGGACCATATCTTGCCATTTTGTACAAAAGAGATTACTTATGACTTGAACTTACCTCAGGACGCATATCGGGATTTACATTAAGCTTAATGAGCATTAGCTCCCTTTCCACCTGAGGCTCTCTTGATAAATCCTCAACCTATCATCAAACAAGTTTTATTTTAGTTCTATTTTATTTGCAGAGCTCTTGGGCACAAAAACAGCAAATATCAGGGTGCAGCCTGAATGCGGACTTGGTCTGCATGTGGCTCCACCACAGGCCAATATGCTATCAAATTAGCAAAAACACCTAAAACTTCACATGTTTTAAGGAGCTCATATAGATCAGCTGTTATATGACCAGTCCCATCCATTAGTCCAGTGCTATTCGTATATTCCATTAAACTTTGAGGAGATTACCTCTGACACGTTCTTATTCCAAATGCAAGTTGACAAACCATCGAGCGAAATGCATTTAAATTTTGGGTTAAAAGATCCCATGATCTTGTTATAATAGACTTTGTTGATTTGATGCAGAAAGCTTAGGGAGTTTAGTGTTTTTTGCTTGACTAGACATTGGTTTTCACCATCGGTGTAATTTGCAAATAACTTCAAAGTGCCGGCTGTTAGTTTCAATCACAATTAAATGTTGGGTTGCACAAAAAGCCAGTTTACAGTTCAATATTCAAATTAAAAGTTAAAGAAACAACCTTGATGACATTCACAAGCTTATGGAGTTGTTCAATGACTTGTTTAAGCACTCGGTTGGTACCGGAAACAACAATGGTGAAGAGTGCCTTGTCTTTGTTCAAACCAACAGCAAGTGATTCTATGTTGTATCCTCTCCTTGCAAATACCCCTGCAATTCGGTTTATCATGCCACTCTCGTCTCCAACAAATACTGAAATTGTGTGCCTCCTTATACTACATGACCAATTTAAAAACGAAAAGGAAATAAGCAATGTCAAATTGTCAACACCAATACACTGCGATTTATCAAAATTTCCCTTGAGAAAGATTTATTGAAGTTGTAGTGGATTTTTTTTAATGTAGTAGGCAAACTAAATTTTGTTAAATCAAATTAAAATTGTCAACAGGAAAAAAGGAGGAAGAAAATCCAACAAAAAATAAAACAGATACAAGCACACTTCATCCCATTAAAACCAAACAAAATTCTAAAACCCCTAATTGTATGCATCCGTCGCCTTGCTTGCTTCGCCAATTAATTAGGAAATCCTATTCTCCCACGATCCAATTCTCGACTGCATGAATATAGCATTGGTTCCAAAATAGTTATTGAACAAGGAAATGTGTATTACATTGAAACAGGATCCCAGATTCAAATTTGCAAAACTAACATACAAACATCATTTACTGCAAAGAACTGTAGGAGCCAACAAAACTTTGCTGGAAAAAGATATATAAAACCTATACCGAAACATAATTACCAAAGGTACAGGTTCGTAAAGCTGAACATTGTTCCTGCATTATGAAAAGAAAGAGGGAATACGAAAAAAACACATAGAAACGAAATAAAGGAAATTCAGTACGGATCTCTAGTTTGGGAAGGAGAAGCGACTGTCACCGAAGCGGCCGCACCAGCGGACTCATCTGAAGCTTTACACACTATCCAACCGGCGGCGGCTCCGCCACGGCGGGGCCATGAGGCAGACGAAACGGTTCTAGGAAGGTATACAGTGCTGGAGAGACCCGGAGTTTGAGAACTGGAGAAAAGGTTTCGACGAGAGAAGAAGGTTGATGAAATAGTGGTGGCGGGAGAGGTAACCATGGCTTGAGAAAACGGGGAGAGAGGTCGGGGTAGGGGTAGGGGATTAAGGAAATTAGCGTAATGTCAGTGGCTTTAGTGCGTAGGGTTTTGTGGTACGACAAATTAATTACTGGAGAGGATCCAAACCATCGGATGAATTTGGACGAGTTTTCACGGCTGAGATTATGTTGCTCCTCCAAGCACAAAGCTCAAACCCCAGTGTGAAATATTCAATTTGCATATGATTTGACAAATACCAAAGTTACCAACGCAACGAAGTACCAGATCTCACGAAATTTCAAACCTCCGATCGACCGATCCCCGATGACCAAATACAAAAATAATTACACTAATAAAAGTTAACATAATTTCTGAATACCGCAGTAACAATTGCAATAAAATTTATAAATTTACCCCACAAAACAGATGTTAAGAATTAACACATACAAATTATTTCAGAAAATACTTGATGTCATCTGGTCCATAATTGACAGTTTTTAAGATCTTGTGACTTGAAACAAATTCTAAATGAATTAAAAGTACTAACGGACAATTGGAAAAAGTAGGACTCTGCTTTTCTCTCAGAAAAGCAACAGTCCATTCCAACGGACCTGTGCAACATGTTGCACATTCGTTGCAACCTTGTGCAAAAAATTAACGTCTTGTTTAGATTAGCATCAATAAATCATAATATAAGCAATTGATCGATGTGAAAAATGTTTGTCGTTTGGTGATCTTATGGCTCAAGAGTTGGTCGAAATTGATTATAGATAATTATAATGTTGTCTGGAGTCTGGTTAATGTGATATTGGTATTATTTCAGCCGTAGTGATGTTAACTTTAAAATCTATTAAATAAACCTTTAACAACAAATTCAAACAGTTCAAACCGATTTACTTTACAAGTGATATATTTACATACAAAATTTATACTAAATGAATTCAGAAAATTTATAAATTCTACGTGTAAATACATCACTTGTAAAATAAATGAGTATGAAGGGTTTGCATTCGTTGTTTGAAAACTATAAACTGTATATTTAATGAATTTTGAAGTTAGTATCACTGAAGCTGAAAATAAGACTGATATCATAGTAGTCATACTATGTTGTCAATACCACAATAAATTGTATGGTTGATTAATATCGATGAAATATGAAATTAACAATTAATAGTTAATACTCTTTACACATCGCCTGAATACTTTTTTTATGAGATTTATGAATTTCAAGTCTTACTTTAATAATTTTTATATTCACACACTTGTAAACATTACATATGAATTCTCCCTATTTTGTTTCATAGTTATAGAAACATTTAGTTTTGCAGTTTGTAATTGTTACGTTAAGAATTTTTCAACAATAGAATAATTAGAATGTTTAAAAACATAATCGAAAATTCTATTGATAAATTAGGAATCAAAAATCAAAAATCATGTTCCCAGACAAGTATATCTAGTTTTGGCCTTTAAAACGCGCCTCTAGTTCGCTAAAAAAATAGAAACTGCGTTGAAAACACGAAATTCTGACAATCTGCAGGTTCAGTGCGTCCGCACTGGTGGTGAGTGCGGGTGCCGATCCGCACTGGCACCTGTGTTCCTTAATTTGTTTTCTAAATTTTCTGTGAGTGCGGATGGAGTGACCCGCACTGAAGGAGAATGCGGACGCATTAGGCTCGGACTTTTCTTGACAAGTGAGATTTTGACAAAAATTTGACTAAGTGCCGAGTGCGGATAGCCGACCCGCACTGAGACTCAATGCGTCCGCACTGGGCTCGGACTATTTCTTCTGCGCAGTCCCAAATTACTGAGTGCGTCCGCACTCAGATCCAGTGCGGATAAGTGATCCACACTGGGTGTATTGAGAGTTTATTTTGTGAAATTTCTATGTGTGTGTCTCTCTCTCTCACTCCGCCTCCTTCCCTGCCTCTTGTGTGGTCCGCCAAAAGAAAGAAAAAAGGAGAGAAATAGAGCTCCAAATCCCTCCAAGTCGCTCAAAAGTCCGAGAAATCAAAGTTGGAACCGAGAAAGTGGCCGTAGATCTCTTCTAACTCTCTTATTCGGTATTTCTTTCTCTTCCCTTTTCTCTCCAAAATCTCAGATTTCTCGATTGTTTTGATTTTCGTTTTAAACCCGAGATTTGTGTTTAAATTGCTGGTAGTCTATCTCCTTCGAGCTCCTTGCTGTTTATTTGTCGATTCTTTTCTCGAATTCATCTCGATTTTGGATTTCCATTTCTAGGGTTTTTGGTACCAAATCAAAAATTGGAAAATGTCGTTGATTGATTAGGCTAGTCCGACCGAATAGACTCGTAATCGGTAAACCTCTCCCTCAACCTTGACATTTAGCGATTAATTTGAATTTCGACCAAATTAGGGTTCAATTAAACGGCAAATTGAAATGTTGCGAGAACCAAAATAGTGAGACGGTAAATGGGTATACCTACAGATTGACCAAATTAGAATTGTACGTGGTTAGAGGACCTAGATGTAACTGTGTGAAGTTTTAGAGATTTTTGGTAAGAAAGAAGGAATCCAAAGAATCGATACGAAAACATAGGAATTGGTTAAGGAAGGTATAAGTCATTACTAAACCTGAGTAAGCATTTCGACCATTGAATCGGGATTTAACCAAGTATATATGTAATATAGGTGTAGGCTCAGTCGAGCAGGAATTCGCGGGACGTTTCGAGACGTCTGATCCATAGTTAAACAATACACTCGTCGTAAACATGTGCGGGGTTCTTGGACTTGTTTGATGTTTCATTTTCAGAAATTAAATTTTTTTTTATTGTCATGTTGTATGTTGATTGCTGCATAATTGTAATTGTGTGAATCATGTGCATAACCCAATTAAATTAGAACTAAATTGTTGTGAGATGGTTGATTTGCATATTCGTATGGTTGTCAATTGATGTGTTATATTAATTGTTCTATATGTGAATGAATCTGCAAGGCTGACCTGTATAGGTGGCTTTGATAAGGTGACGGTGACCTATCCGTTGACCTGTTTCTGAATTTGCTAGGCTGACCTGTAGAGGTGGCTTGTATAAGGTGACGGTGACCTATCCGTTGACCTGTTTCTGAATTTGCCAGGCTGACCTGTAGAGGTGGCTTGGATAAGGTGACGGTGACCTATCCGTTGACCTGTTTCTGAATTTGCCAGGCTGACCTGTAGAGGTGGCTTGGATAAGGTGACGGTGACCTATCCGTTGACCTGTTTAATGAATTTTGTAAGGCTGACCTGCATAGGTGGCTTTGATAAGGTGACTGGCCTGTATAGGTGGCTGACCTGTATAGCTGACTTTGACCCTATTTGAATGAAATTGCAAAGTTGAGCCGTATGGCTGACTTTGATTCCGTGTGAATGCATTTGTAAAGCTGAGCTGTATAGCTGACTTGGAACCAGACTTTAGTAAATGGTTAAGCCAAAGCACTGCAGATGGGTGTCAGATAAAGGGTCCAGCTCAGTGGGACATCTGTAGGTGTCAGTAACCCTACAGATGAGGGTTTGATAAAGGGTCCAGCTCGATTGAACATCTGTTGGTGCTACCAGTCATAATAAAATGAGTTAGGCCAAATATGTATTCGTTTGAATTTCATCTTGGAGATTCCGTAAGTCGTATTTCATTCGATTATTGTTGTTAAGCATGTGCATTCATTTATATATTGTGATAGAACTGTTAATGTAATGTTGTATGAATTTCATTTTTGGATGTGAATTCTGATTGCAAGTCCAATAACCTGATTGTGACAAGTTCGCACTGAGAATTTATTCTCACCCCCACCTTTTGGGTTATTTTACAGGTTCAGGTGCGACCGATTCTGGGAAGGCACGCGAGTAGTAGGCCTTTGGTAGTATGCCCTGATATGACCCTAGACATAGATATATGTTGTTGTATAGTTATAGGTTAGGCCTGATGGTTGGTATCCGGATGAGATACTTTTGTTGTATTATACTCTGACCAGACTGTGTACTCTGATTCATATCTAGAAACTTGTTTTATATCACTTGTTGTGTATTCTCTGAATGAAATATTAATTGCCTTGTAAGCATATACGGTGTTGTATGTTTACGGCGGGGGACTGTCGCGACCTGTGGCCGTGGGGTGTGACAGTAATATTTTGAAGACAACTTTACAGTTAAAAATATGCAGTAAAAGTGTTGAAGACAATTATAATTAATTTTTTTATAAGAATATGTAGTACATGTGTTAATTTTGTAACAAGAAGAGGAATCTGATCATATCACTTTTGAGTTACTATAAAGTTACCCTCTTCATTTTCAACATTTTCAAAGTCCAAATCATCGATCTAAACCGTTCAACATGATTATTTAAATAAAATGTGCTTGTAGATCAAATTTTACATTTTTTTGAATTTTTTTACTATTTATTAAGATATTCAAAAAAATGTAAAATTTGATCTGCAAGTACATTTTATTTAGATAATCATGTTGAACGATTTGAATTGACAATTTGAATTTTGAAAAAATAAAAAATAAAAAGTGTAACGTTGTGGTAATGATGTAATCGGATCTCTCTCTCCTCTCGTAACAAACTGTTTCAAAAGAAGAAATTAAAACATTTTAGACAACAAACCACAGAGAATCTAAAGTTTCGCTATTTCTGTCCGACCCCACCAGCCACCAGGACGACAAAGGAATTAAAAGAAGAAAAAGCGACCGTTCCCATAAACACTTCTACATACATTACAACACGAGGACCGCTCTGAACACACGTGGTCGAATTTTACCAATCAAATTTGTCCAAATATGAACTCCGTAATGAGTCGTAAAATAAGAACGTTGGGGGCTGTCGTTTTAAAGAAAGCGGATAAAGATGAGCTCGCCGCCTTTTCCCGATCGGGCACCTTCCCCTACAGTTATTTCTCCATTTTCATGGCCTTGGGCCTACACCGTCTCTTCTCGGCCCAAACTTTAACCCTAACCTCTCGCCACTTCCTCCTCCGTCTTTTCTCCGCCGCCGCCGACAGCCGCACCCGAAACCGTTCGACTCTCGCCACTCTCGCAGAGCCGATGTCTCAGCGCATCGGCAAAGCCATGCGCCAGCCTGGCGCCGCGTCCAAGGCGCGCGTTTATGCCGATGTCAACGTGGTGAGACCGGCAGAGTATTGGGATTACGAATCTCTCTCTGTGAATTGGGGGTATTGATTTAGTAACATCACTCTGTTAATTCTTCTGTTTTTTTTTAATTATAGTGCATTGCTCATTGCTTTGTGTTAATGTAGCCTGATCGAAATCTGTTCTGCAGTGATCAGTTTTGTAATTTGATGTTTCTTTCATGTGATTTGTTCCATTGCTTTGTTGAAAGGGAACAAGATGACTATGAGGTGGTACGCAAGGTCGGGAGAGGGAAATACAGTGAGGTCTTTGAGGGGTTTCATCGTACTAACAATGAGAGATGTGTGATAAAGATTCTTAAACCCGTCAAGAAGAAAAAAGTACGCATTTAACATTTATTTTCATTTACTTCACTATTAATGTCAAGCATGCCAATATTCTACTACCAACCAGAATTCCAAATATAAATGGAACCTGAACACACAATCTACTTCAAAACATGATTAAAACACTGAACTTGCACATACCACTTCACATGGAACTGCTGATTACCTGGCTATTTGTTTGTTTTATTTTTTATCAAGGAAGTCGACGGTGGCTAATTTGGAAAAATTGAGTTCTGTATGCACATTTGAGTGCTAATTGACGCAACATTGGTTAAATTGATCATTATTATCTAAATTTTGTCAATGTGCATTAAGATTTTAATAGTTTCTTAAATTGAAGTTTTGACAATTCATGATGGCTATGTAAAATGATGCAACAGATAAAGAGGGAAATAAAGATTCTCCAAAACTTGTGTGGTGGTCCCAATATAGTTAAGCTACTCGACATAGTGAGAGATGAAGAATCAAAGACTCCAAGCCTCATATTTGAGCATGTCAACAACATGGATTTTAAACTTCTCTACCCTACCTTGTCTGACTATGACATCAGATATTACATCCACGAATTGTTGAAGGTACACAATTTTTTTGTCTGCTTATTCAATCTGCTATAGTTTTGGGTTTAAAATACTGACAGTCCTCTCATTTGCAATAAAGATATCACCAGGTTTATGTTAAATCAAGCATAAGATGGCTTTTCATATAACATAACCAGGTTTGTTTCATTATAGTTTAAATAAATTTGAACCAGACAATTAAACCTGCATTGGTTGATCATAGTCCAATTTGCGCATGGTGAATAAGCTTCTATCAGAGTTAGCTGCCACATTGTAAATTTTTTACAGAACATCTGTTTTCCCTCACACACGTCTACAAGTCGGTTGTTATTTTCAATATTCGAAAATAAGTTGTCTTCAACTGTTGAGGTTTTCAAGTCGCAAAAATATATACTTTATTGGGTTGACATTACAAAAATGTTTAGGCGCTGGAGTACTGCCATTCACAAGGGATAATGCACAGAGATGTGAAGCCGCACAATGTCATGATAGATCATCAACAGCGCAAATTGAGGCTGATAGATTGGGGCCTGGCCGAGTTCTATCATCCGGGCAAGGAGTACAACGTTCGCGTTGCCTCTAGGTATCTTTTATTTATTTTATTCTTACTTTTGGGGAAATTAATTAGAGATACTGAAGGCTTGAAATTTGACCTGTTTAAACGACAATGTAGATATTTTAAGGGGCCAGAGCTGCTTGTGGATCTGCAAGATTACGATTACTCACTTGATTTGTGGAGCCTTGGGTGCATGTTTGCTGGCATGGTAAAACTGTTTGTTACTTGCCCTTTGTAGTTTGTTACCATTTTTTAGAAGTCATCTGTACTGTTATGTAATCTTACTGTATGAGTAGCTTGCGGGTTGTGAGGAGGATGTTCTATTTTTGTTCTTCTGAGGGTTCTATTTTATCTTATTATTCTGGGAATGTTTTTCCAGTTTGCTGTGGCCTGTTGTTATGATTATTTTATACCAAGTTCAAGTGAAGATAAATCATACTTACAATATTATGAAAAATTGATTTACCACAACGTTCTATAGAGTCCAAAAGTTCAATGATTGATATTTAAGTTTGATTACTCTTCTTTGCTTCAACATGACAGATATTTCGGAAGGAACCGTTCTTTCATGGACAAGATAATTATGACCAGTTAGTTAAAATAGCTAAGGTAGTTATTTTGCTTTATTTGTAATTATTTATAAGGATAGAAGAATTTTTTTTTGTTATAATAGGGGCACTCAGTGCTCCTTCAGGTAATTGGTGCCCCAAGTAACAAACAACTTCACTTTGCAATATTTTATAATCTGAAGCCCAGACAACAAATCTGAACCATCTGTCATGATCATCATCATGTGCAATTCTTGTCCACAATTTGTAAAATTTTATTTTTGTCGTGCAGAAGATAGAAAGGGAAAAAGAAGAATTAAAAAGATATTAAAACATCAAAAGTCTGATTGCATTGAATAAATTTTAGTGCATAGGTTTGGAAAGCCTCTTGAGCTTTACAAAACCCAGATGTGCATAGCAACAGGCATATAGAACAAGCTTATTTTGGATTTGTTGTTCAGGTTTTAGATTTTAAATGCTCGTGCCAAACTAGAGCTGTGGCAGCTTGGGGCACTGATACCTGCTGTAAAACAGAATGCTTCTTTCATATTCATACCATTGGGAGTATTGTGTATAGGTTACAACAATATACATGTTAATCTGAGGAACAAATATCACAGGTTCTTGGGACAGATGAATTATTCAGTTACCTTCATAAATACCGGATCGAGCTTGACCCACAACTCGAGGCTCTTGTTGGGAGGTTAGACATGTTTAGTTTTGTTGTAAAAACACTATTTTCCATGAAATTATGTTAGTCTGAGGAATATGTTAAATTTTTATTGGCACAGGCATACAAGGAAACCATGGGGAAAATATATAAATTCTGACAACCAACATCTAGCTGTTCCAGAGGTAACATAATCTTTATAAATCTCATATTATCATGTTAATTTATTTCTTTAAAAAAAATCTTATGAATGTCTTCGATAGGCTATTGATTTCTTGGGCAAGCTGTTAAAGTATGACCACCAGGAGAGACCAACTGCTAAAGAGGCAATGGTACTGATACTACATTTTTTTTTTGTACTTATTCATTTGTTTATGGTTGCACCCTTTTTGTGCATCTTTTTACATGAGCTTAAATTAGGCCTGCCTGTATGTAGTGTGACCCTTTGTTGGCCCAAGTGCCAGACTAAAAGGTGCTACTACTGTACACTAATGCACACTAACTTATCACAGGCTCACCCATACTTCAATCCTGTGAGAAATGCTGAAAGTAGCCGGGCCCGTGCTCGGTAGCTTCTCCAACCTTCAATTTTCAGCTGTGTTCGCCTTTTTTATATATTTGTTTTTTTCCTTGTTTAATATTTCATTGAAGTGGTAAGAGTGTGTAACCTGTGTGAGCTTTTGTGATTTTTTAATTAATTTTTCAGAATGAGAATGACATTTTCTATTCCATTCAATCTGACAATTTGACAAGTTAAGTTTGCAATAACTGAGGTTTGTTTGTGTGTAGTTTTTACCTTTGAAAATGTGTCCTGTTTTAAATCTATACGAATTGAAAGTAACTTCTCTTTCAAGGCTTGGATCGTCAACATCAGAAACTTCTCTTTCAAGACTTGGATCGTCAATATCAGAATAGTATCACTATTCTTATTCTAAGCAAACTCAATCAGAAGGTGAGAATAATGCCGAGTCAAATAACGACCTATATTTGTATTATTTTAAATCATATAAATCAGATAATATTTGTACTACTGTAAATAATCCTTCGTTAGCATTCTTTCTTCACTTGGATTAATTCTTTTCCTACACTATTCTAACGTATTAAATTGAGTAGCACTATTTTGTGCTATTCTTTAAAAGTATCTAAAAATATATACTGTGCATGCGCTCCAAAGAGGTCACCTAAGGAGTAGCAAGGGAAGAGCAGGGGAAGTAAACTCTATACAACTTCAGTAATTTTTGTAACCCCAAATTGGAGTGGGAAGGAGATGTATTTTTAATGTTGCTCATTGCCTTCTCTTTACATATCCTTGTCTGGAGCCGCCCTTTAGAGTCGTGTTAGTGAATACTCAAGACTTCAATGAGATGGCAACTGTGAAAGTGCCCTGGCTAGAATATGCTTGAAAAGCGACAGTCGTTATCACCACTAATTAAATATGATTGTCATATCAAAGGTGGTTATCAAAACAGTGTCTGATACTTGTTTTCAGTTTCTACTCAAGATTATCCTTGATATGTAGTCCTTTTCTTTTCTATTCTTTAGTTTTTGTCGAGATTCAGTGTAAGTCTTTCTGACCTGATCTTAATTTTCTTGTCCATTCCTGCAAATGAAAAGGCTATTTATCTCCTTTGGTCTTAGGAGTTAGCGGTTCACGACAGCTTTTTGTATTTTTTTTGTATTGTTTTTTTAAGAATGATCAGGTTTGTGTTTGGAATATTTTCCTACGGTATTGGAAATAATTTTTTTTATTTTCTGTTCTAGTATGTTCTTCGTTCATTTCTTTTGTATTGGTTTGAGTTTATCTCTTACAATGTTTGGTAGCTGTCATTGCAAACGATAATTAAGGTTGTCTTTTAGTTCTGTACTTGTTGATTTTTACAAACAGCAATTGTTTTTCGTGTTCCAAACAGTACACCAACCAGCTAGAAATAGGATAAAGAAAAGCGACGCTACAGCTTCAATCAGAGGTATGTGTGTCACATTTCAATTGATATACTTCTGACAATCCAAATCAGAAAAGATTAAAGGAGTGTGTGGTGTCAATTTGGGAATGTTTTCTCCTCTTGGCTGCTTCGATCAGATATTTACCTGAGATGCTTCCAAGCGATATCAGCTAAGCATTAAATTCAAAAGCCAATCATTCTTCTAGTAAATAAACCAGAAAAAAAATAATCAAGAATAAACCAATGACACACATATAATGTTTGTTGTGCCATACGATTCTTGCTTATTCCTTCAATAAGCTCATATATTGGAAGTGCATGAACCATGATCATGTGGGCTTGTGGGCTAGTATTGGCCTGGTATATACACTCAAAATGGTTCAACTAAAAGGAACTGTGTGGATGAATGCCAGATGAAGGAAATGGACATACTTAATTTTGCATGATTCAGAGCATACCGATACCGTTATAAACTTTTAACAAATACAAATGCTTGGTTAATGCTTATCCATTTCACATGTCATGTCTGACCTGGGCACAATGCTCAACTTAAAAAAAATAAAAATGAGAAACCTATTAGTCATCTAAGTCTCTATGCGTGAAATCAGAGGCAGAGCTAGACTTTCAAACTATAGAGGTCAAATGTAAATGGAAGTAAATTATATAAAAATTTTGTGTTACGAATGGGAGTCAATTTACATTATCCATAGTATTTTACTCTAAAAAAATATAAAAATTTCTATATAAAAACAATTTTTTTGAAAATTAATGAGGTCAATTGACTCCCATTATTGTATGAAAATCCGCCCCTGCGTGAAACCTATATATCTACATGAAGCTTATATAGGCTCCGACAGAGGCTATGGTACTATGCATAGTGCGGATTGGTCCGTACTATAGATAAATTTTTTTTGTTCAAAATCTAAACAATCAATTTGAACTGTTCAATATAATCTCCATATGAAAATGTAATAGTAAATCAAATTTTACAATTTTTTACAATTTTTAAGATAGATAGAAAATCACTCAATTTAAAACTTCTAGACCATTCCAAAGTAGTGATTTTTTTATCTATATGAAAAATAGTAACAAATTCTAAAATATATAAAATTTAGTCTTGAAATATATTTTCATATGGAGATCACGTTAAATAGTTCAGATTGACTATTTGTATTTTGAAAACGAAAATATTGATCTATAGCGCGGACCAATCCGCACTATGCATAGTATCATAGCCTTACTCAAGATAAATTATCAGAAAAAGAGGTTTGCTTTCTAGTTGCTATAAAGCTAACAGTAGATGACGAGCCTTTCAACTTTGGGGAAATTGGATTTGGGGTTTTCTGATTTTGTGTACCAATTAATTAAGTGAAAAAAACAAATCAATTTTATGAGACCAAGAACCACCGTTGGATCTTCAAGTAAAAACACACATGGAATCCAGGGACGACACATTACAAGATCTAAGGAAAAAGCACCATGTGTAGGATATGGGTCCCACATTTCAACACATTGCCTCTTTCTAACTCACAAAACGCCAGAGATCAAGATGTTCTATGATCTCCCATTGTCTGGACTCCCATCTATGTAAAAGACAAAATTAAAAAGATGGAGCAAATTAAATTGAAATCAGTGAAGAAGTTAAAGGATCAGTAATCCTTGTTGAATAAGTACACATGGACTGTGAAGAGGTGTTAAAAATGGTCCCAATCCCAAACTCTTATCCACTATCTATGTGGATCCGACTCTGCTGTTTTTCTTAGAGAAAAGTAGTTTTCTGTTTTTACGATCCCAACTATTTAAAATTTTTCATTCGTGTATCTCGATAAAAAAAAAATTTTATGCACAAATTTCAACAAATTTGAATGACTGGAATCAGAACGTGCCTGAATTGGTTCCCTATCTATGTGACATGTACGGATGATCATTTATTGCTCATGATTCACATCATAAATTTTAATTTTACAGTTGAACTGTCAATTTCAAATAATTGCTTCAAATTGATCCGTAATATTATCTAGTTATGATTTTTTATTTTAGAAAGAACTGGCAATTAAGTATGTCCATTTCCTTTACTTTTAATTTTACATTGATAAGCTATTCATCTGGTATGTCTATTTCATTGATAAGCTAATTCTTACATTAAAGTATGTCTATTTCATAGTTGAATCATAAACTTTTAATAGTTGAACAGCTCATCATAAACTTTTAATAGTTGAATAGCTCATCATAAAGTATGTCTATTTCATTGATAAGCTAATTCTTACAGCAAAGAACTGACAATTAAAAGTACAAAACAAAGTATGCTCAATAATCTAGTTATGATTATTGATAACGTTAATATAAATTTAGTTTATCTAGAAAATCAGTCTTTAGTTTAGTGACAAAAGACAATATCTTCTAGTGAAAGATTGTGAGTTTGAAACTCAGATGGAATAAATCTTTTATTGTAACATCAGAGTAGGGCTGCAAAAAAAGCTCGTAGCTCATGATTCGATTGACTTCGATTTGAAAATTATTCGAAATTAACTCTCGATTGAAGTTCGTTTTGAAACAAATCAAACCAGTTCGGTTCGAATCTTATTCAAACTCAAACTCAAATTGGATATAGTTCGTTCGAAATTGGTTCACGAACTATTTAGGTTTGAATCTCAAATTAACATGTATCGTTCAAATTAGAGCAATGCTAGTGGCTGAGTGCAAAATCAAGGTTTCATTTCAAATAGGTACAAATAGGTACCTGATATGATTAGATAAGATCTAATGCAATATTTTTTTTTATGGTTGGTGGCGAAATACCGCCAACAGATATATTGATACTAAAAAAGGTTATTTACAAAACCAAATTATAAAAACAACAAAATTCCTAAAAATACAAAGTTATTCAACTCGCAAAAATAGTCAATCTAATGCAATGCTTAGTTTTAGCTATCCAATTTTCAAAAAAATAACTAAGGACGGTAGGGCTGCCAAAAAAGCTCTTAGTTCATGATTCGATTGACTCGATTCGAAAAAAATTGCAATTAACTTGTTCAATTGAAGTTCGTTCTGAAACAAATCAAACAGGTTCGGTTCGAATCGTATTCAAACTCAAACTCAAACTAAGGTAAGTTTGATTTGATTTGATTCGTTTGCAGCTCTATGTCAGAGTATGGAATTTGAAGGCTTGATTTTTGTCTTTCCTTAAAAAAATTGGATGCATTTATTTTATATTAAATTATCGGAACAAATATAAAAAAAAAAAACAAAATTTTACAATCTGCATCTAAAATAATAGCGAAGTAAAGTGGCAATCCATCTTATCATAAGATTTTTTTTTTTTTTTTTTGAAAGAAAGCTTGATAGCCCGTTTGATTTTACAATATTATTGATCGTTGATGTGACGAGTTGTCTACTTTGTCTTTATTTGCTATTATTTCACACTCAAATATTAAAGATTAATTCGCTGATAACAATTAGAATTAATTTTTCATTGACGTTTGACGGATAAATATCGAGTGTTAGGATTAAATCAAATGATCCACACTTAGAGAAACAGAGCCGAATTTTTTTAGTTACCATCTTTTCAAAATTAATAAACATAATTAACATGGGTTTTTGAAAAAAGTTCCATTTCTATTAAGAACGCAACTAATAGTTGCGCATCATCTAAAACAGAGATGCAACTATTAGCTGCGCACTCAATTTTTCATAAAATGAGCTGAATAATTGGCCTAGCTGGATGTGCGGTTAATAGCTACGTCTTTGATCTGGGTGGTGCGCCGAAATTTTTTAGTTACCATAGTAAAATATAAAAATTAAATGATTATCACCCGGCTCAAGCTATTTTCAATTATACCACCTACGCAGATCCAGTTCGCGCACCAAATTGGAAAATGATGCGCGGACTGGGTTGGCGCACCCAAATTGGTGCAAAATTGGTGCTCAAACGGGGTGAAATACACTGAAGAGCAGTAAAAATTTCAGAACAGTTGGTGCTCTAACCCAGTCTGCGCACCAGTTGGTGCGCTAACCCAGTCCGCACACTAACCCATTTTGGTAGCGCAAACTGGATCCGCGTGAGTGGTAGGATTCGAAAAACCTCAGCAATGATGATATTCATTTAATTTTGATTTTATGTTGTGGTAACTAAAAAAATTTCGGGGTGGTGCGTAGCTATTAACTGTTTCATCGATAAAATTGAAAAAATTGTAGAATCCATGTCAATTCTGTTTAATTTCTAAAACAATTATCATTTAGCCACATGACAATGCTTAGAAAGTGACCACAGAGAATCTATCTCATCTCTGCTATGGCCTATGGATAGGCTTTCCCAAACCCAGGCGTGGGTTCAACGTGTCATTTAAAAGGATCGTCGGGTGCAAGTGAATTTTGGAACAAAGCGACTCAAATTTTCTCTAGACTGAGAACTCAGGAAATAACTCTGTCGTTTTCTCTGGTGTTTGATGCCATTTGTGATTTGTCCAACAATCTATTGGAAATTGTGTACTGCCTCTTTCAATTAGGGGAGGAAACGAGCTGCCTCGTCACGAGTTGAGTTCAGCTCAAACTTGTCACGATTTGGCTCGTTTGAGTCACGACCGAGTTGATTTTAGAGGTTCGAGCTGAAATCTCAGTTTGAAATTGTCACAAGCTGGACTGAATTAACTCGTGAGCTGGCGAGTTGGCTCACTGAATTTGGCTAGATCTTGTTTTTTTTTTTTAAAAAATTAATTTTTTTGGACCAAACTGGAACGAGCTAGAGCACAAATTCATACAAATTCACAAATTGATGTCTAATCTAGCTAGCTCGTGAACTAGGTTCCAATTTGAACTCATTAATTCTGGAACGAGCTAGTGGCGAGCGAGCTAGATCCCAACTCAGTCTAGTAACAAACGAGCTGTTAATGAACAAATCAGCTGCGAGTCACGGTCGAGCCAGAAGTCAAGTTCCAATGATCAGTGTGATAAACAAAAATTAAAAAATAAATGTGCTATGTCGGCTTTTCGCCTACTCCAAAGTTGGTTAATTAACAAAATATAAATTGGGAAACCCGATTGACTCGGGAATATAACCAACCAAAGGATAACCAATCTAATGCTTGATCTTGAATTCTTGCTTTCTATAACAAATGACAGTTGGTGCCACCTTGTTATTTTTTTTTTCCATAATCAAAGGCTGTGTTTACCTTTTAGTGTAAGATGTACAAAATTGATAAAATAATATCTGCTACAAATAGAAGTCCAGTCAGACGTACCAAAGTCAAGTGTTGAATTCTTGAGTTTCTGACAGTTGACAAAAATAAACTGTGCTGTACATGAGATTAGCCTTTTTTTAACCTTTTTACAGCCTCACTGTCTTTTTTTTATTTTTTTTTATTTTTATATTTGAAGGCCCTGAGGCAATAGCCTCACTGTCAAGCAAGACCTTGGTGTCGCACTTAGGGCCTCCCAATGAAGTGTTCTTTACTTACTGTTCATAAAAAAATATTGGAGCAATTTTTTCTTAGAAAGCGTTCCAATTGTACATATGGAATTGCAAAATGGACTGATATATGACTCATTCAGATAATCTTTGTCCGACGTAATCTAAACTATTTGGTCTAAAATAAACAGCAAACTATCCTTATAAATTCCTTAATTTTATTTTTAAAAAACAATTGTGTAAAAGGCCAGATCTAGCTACTTACTTGTTATGTATGGATCATTCATGCCCCAGGTATATGTATCTAGTTACTTACTCGTCGTCTAGTACACCTCAGCATCACTTTAGATTTGCCATCCAAAAGAGAAAAGAAAAAAAAAGATTTACATACTGCTTTAAATTTGAGGCTCTGGCTTTGCAACAACATGAGGGCCCCAAAAGGTTCCCCATAAAAGGAAGGGATGGTGTTTGGTTGTTTTGACACGTTTTGGCTTCATTATGTAATCCCTGAAGCAATTTTGACTAACATTTTATGACCATATTTGGACGAAGAATTAACCAATTAGGTACTTAAAATTTGTCCGGATGTTGAATGCTTTAGGGTTTAAAACTTTAAATAATAACACCAAGTAGTAGTAAGAATTATCTCTGTGTATAACTATATATAACACTACTTCCAATTAAGAAAGAGCATGTCTCAGTCACGTACTCTACCAACCCATTTCCCCAGGCATTTTAAGTCAACTTTGCTCTCTTAATTAACTTATCACCATTTCTTTTTCTAAACCCTAGGTGAATGCAAATCCAAAATGGATCTGAATCTGCTGCGGTTCCTTCACAGGTGAACAATTATCCTGCAATTTCTAGTTTTTTTAATCCAGTTGTCGAATTATTTTGAGATACGTGCACAGAATAATTAACTGTTTCGAGATACGTGCACAGAAAAAGTTAACGGCTGAATTTGAAAAAACAGAAATTTCAGAGTTACTGTTCACACGTGACAGCAGATTTATTTCCATCCAAAATTCCAAACCTGTGAACCCATTAAACAAACGCTACTCCCTATTTACCGCAAAATTGGTTCTCTGCTTGTCGATCAGGTATTACCCCTCCTCTACTTTATAACATTTGACTATAGTAAAATCTCTACACTACACGTTAGTACTCCTGTGTAGGGTGCGGGTTTCGGGTGTTGGATCCGAACGGAATATGCGATAAACAATTGAAGAAAAAAGAAAAGAAAAAGAGAGGCTAAGGAATCACAGTGCATGTGAATTATAATTCATTGGAGGAGAATCCGAATTACGAGAACTTTGAAAACTTGTCGGATCATTTCATTCGCTGTATGAAATTTAGATATTTTGCATGACAAACAAGTTAATAGGTTGGTTTTATTTCTGTAATTAATTTGTTTGATGCAGATACAACCATCCATGTACTTGTCGGAAAAATATCTAACTTGTTCGTATTACTTGGACACTAAATATATTGTAAAATATCAAGACCAAAGAGATGCGCTTTGTTCAAGACTAAAACGAACAATACACCATGTGCAAAGTTATAGAATAATTTTGTGCAGCATTAATTGCCACTTGAGTAGCAAATAACCAAAGCAGCAATATTTTACTGACAATGCCGCCGAATATTTTATTATGGCAAATTCTTCTATGGACATAAGGACCTATTTGTAAAATAAACATATTTTCATTTTTAAAGTTCAAACAGTCGATCCGACCGTTCAACATTATCTCCATATTAAAATGTACTTGGAGGTCAAATTTTACATTTTTTTAAATTTTTTTTACTATTTATTAAGTATTTTACAAAATTCAATGGTCTGAATTTGACTAGTTTTTGTAAAATACTTAATAAATAGTAAAAAAATTCAAAAAAATGTAAAATTTGACCTCCAAGTACATTTTAATATGGAGATAATGTTGAACGGTCGGATCGACTGTTTGAACTTTGTAAATGAAAATATGTTCATTTTACAAATAGGTCCTTATGTCCGTAGAAGACACACTCTTTATTATTATTGTAAATCGTAATATTAAACCTTGTAACTCAAATTCAGGCAGAGAAAAGTATTGTATTTTGCAAAAATTAAACATGCTTTTAAGTATGACCATGGAAATAAATATGTTGTTATTCCAATAGAAGCTGTTTTAATATTTACATGCGTGATGATGCTTTTAGTAGTCTAACAATCTAGACCACTGAGTGATTATTCTTTATTCAACTCTCGTGTGTCCATAGATTGATATCCCTAACTTTTTATTTCAATGGTAGTTGTTATTCTAATGGAATAACTGAAACATGTTATTCAGATTCTAACTATTCAAATTTTTTCATGCGCAAATCTCAATAATTTTTTTTTTCATGCATGAATAACAACAAAAAATCAACATTTGAAATTGAAATCAGAGTAACAGTTCCTGTTATTCCATTGGAAAGATTTATTTCCCATGACCATCTGCACTAAGCCTCCATTTCTATATGAAGTGCTGATTCAATTCAATATTTTATGCATTGATCTAAATCCCTCTATGAATGACACTCCAATCAAATATGCATGGACATGACCTGTAATTTTCCTAAAAAAAAAAAAATTAGTACATTTATATTAAGAATAAGACTTAGGATTTCCTATTTTAATATCCTATCTTTCGCATAAAAAACATTATCTTCAACTAAATTAGATAGTAGATATGATCTTCTATTCTAATACTAATCATGCATCATTTTAATTTTGTTGAGAGTAACTTCTAGTCGGCATGAACATGAATAGCTGTTGTAGTATAAATAAAAGATGGAGACAGAACCATAAGAATTTTGTTTTGCAACTTGGCAATTGCAAAGTAGCCCATGAACTGAAACGGCTTAATTAATTATATTATAGGCCTTAAAAAATCATGAGAGACTTTCCAGTTTCCACCTCTTCGTTTAGGCTAACCGTCTAATTTGGAAGCTTCTGTGCATTTAATACGCTATCTACTTATTTCATTGACTACTTTAGTGCGTGACCTTCATTACTTTTATTAGCTAGCATGGTTCTTCTGTGACGATACTGGTTATAGCTACGTAAGAGCAAAGGCGGAGTTCAAAAGAAGAAATGAAATTAATTGACTTTTCATCCGTAGAGAGAGAGAGGGGCTAATATCAAAATGCTTGTTTCTAACTCTCAGGTGCTAGCAAGTGGTTTTCCGATTTTCAAAGTTCAAAAAGTCGATCCAAACTGTTAGATGTTCAATCTATATTAAAATGTGCTTGGAGATCAAATTTTACATTTTTTGAAATTTTTTTACTATTTATTAAGATGGTTTGAAAATCGTTATTTTGAAGTTTTTTTCAACATCATTGAAAACAACAATTTTCAAATCATCTTAATAAATAGTAAAAAAAATTCCAAAAAATATAAAATTTGGTCTCCAAGCACATTTTAATATAGATTGAACATCTAACGGGTTGAATCGACTGTTTGAACTTTAAAAATCGAAAAATCACTTAGTAGCACCAGAGGACTAGAAACAAACGTTTTGATATTAGCCGCTCTCTCTCTCTCTCTCTCTCTATATATATATATATATATATATTTATATTTATGTATGATTTTCTATATAATTTAGAGTAAAATATTATGGTACTGCAAAGTTGATATCTAATATTCCTATAAAAAATTTATATGATTGATTCTTAAATTGTTTGACCTTCGTAGTTTGAAAGTCTGACTCCGTACCGGCATAAGAGAATGAAGCATGAGAACTTTCATAGTCATTCTTTCTAAATTGTTTTAGCTCTAGAGCAACAATTTGCCTCTCTTATAGCGGTAATAAAAATTACATAATACATATCTCATAAAACCGTATATATACATACTGCATAAAATCCATATATTTTGATTTAAAAATCTACTAATTTTTTTCTTCTTTTAATGGTTAATAATACATAAGTCTTAAAAATATATACACATATCTGTATTATGAACAATTAAAGTTAAATGATATATTATGAAGCACATGCAAATTAATTAAAATTTCAGAGCCTTTCGTGCATTGATAGGTCAAGCTCAGGGGTCCGCTCTGGACTTTTGATTTGTAGTTCAGGTTAAAATTGAAATAAATTTGTTGAATTTTAATTGGTACATAATTAGAATTATAAGTCAAAACATCAGAAATTACAAGTCAAAGCAATGGAAAGTATAAGTTAAAACATTATTTTTTATCGAGTACTCAATTGGTTAATGAATTTAAATCCGATTCGATCTTTTTTTACCCCTCTGACGAAAGTGACAAACTCAATATATCTATAAAATAATTCATGCATATTATTCAATGCTTTTTTAATAAGTAGGTTGAGCAAGTGAATTATTTTGTTATACCACTTTATCCTGACTAGCATTAGACTTATAACACTTTATATTGTTGATTAATGCTTATGACAATATCTTTTGACTAACATTAGACTTATTATAACACTTCATTTTGTTAATTAATGCTTTTCACTTTTTCATTTAATTTTTTTTTAATTAAGCATCTCATTTTTAAACTTCGTATATAGGCCGAAATTTTGTATTAATACCATTCTCAACAAAAAACAAAAAATAAAAAAACCATAAATTTTGGAGAATTGGATATTTACCAGGGCCGCAACGACAAATGGCGGCTCTATTCTTGGGGTCGCTATTTGTCGTTGCGGCCCCACAAAGAAAAATGTACTATAATATGCTGAGTTTTTTTAGTTTTTGAGGGGAAGAATGGGACCGTCATTTGTCGTTGCAGCCCTGGTAAATATGGATTTCCTCAGTTTCAATAGTCTTTTAGTTTATTTTTTTTTCAAGAATGATATTAATAAATTTTTTGGATATATAGGTCCAACATACACGACGCATCGAGACACATGCAAAACCTTGCACTTATAAATATTGCAAACTTTTTGTTCTGGATGTATAAGCATGAGAACATCTGAACATGCAATTAATTTTTCTCATGGCAATTAATTTGCAATGACGAGTGACAAAACATGCGACATACTCGGAATATTATATTTTATTCGTATAATTTTCGATTTTCTCTATTCCTAGCGGTGATGCCAAGGGTATGAAAAAATCGTTTTGAGAATGTATTTGTTATATATGATTGTAAAATTAGGTTTAGAATTCTCGATTTCATATTGCATTCGGAGAGTCAAATATAAACTTGTTACATATCAATATAATATTTTATTATTAATTCTAAGTATTTATAGATGGCAGATTCAAAATTCAATTAAGATGTTTTTTTTTAATATTGAAATTTGAAAGGCTAATTACGAGTACACATTTTGACAAGGCAGAAACTGTCTTGTCAAAATCAAAATGTGTATTTTGAATTTTTTTTCTAAATAATAAGATCATTTATCATGGTATTTTGATATTTTTATTATTATCTTTGCATAAACCCCAAACAATATGCGCTAGCTGCCACATCAGCTGAAAGGAAAAGGGAGTACAGCCCCATCAACCCATTTATTGCTATTTGCCAAGTCCTTTAAAGAACCTACCCATCATTCATCATGCGTGACCCATATCATCATAGCGCCGTCACGTTCATGATTTCGATAGGCCGTTAACCGCCGCCACATCCGCCACGTGGAGCTCTCTCAAGGGCAGTCGCCGAATCTCGAAGGCGCTCCTGACGCCACGCCGCCACTAGTACTGCTCTTGATTGATTATCATTAATCGTGAGACTGATCAGTTCAGTTGTAGCCTGTTTCAATTCACATCAAATCAAATCAAATAGAGAAATATCTATCTTGATTGTATCTGCGGTACACAAATACGCGATACATCTGCACCGTACATTACGATAAGGGTCTTGTCACAGGATCGCACCTGTGGAATTATTGTCGTAGAATATCTGTGGAATCTTATGATTTTCTGGTTTAGATAATCTAAGCTTGCAACATAATTTGTGGTACACTCACGTGATATAACTTTAATTTTTTCTGATGATCTTTTTATTTAATTGACAGATTTTTTCTGATGATCTGTTGACAACATAATTTTAAATTTGCTATAAAATTGATTTGTTTGTTGGATCATTCAACAATTAATTAGCTAATAGTGAAACAGTCGCACTATGCGATGGAATTACAAAGAATCCATATTTTGTCGACCTGTATACGTGAACTGATGCGTATATCTTACAGTTAAAAGTAGTAGAAATAATGGAATATTTCACATGATATTATCCGATACATATCGTATGAGAATCGCAGATGATATATCGGATACGTATTGTATGATAATCGCGCAGGTAATAGTAACCGATTCGTGTCAGACATGAATACGGTAGGTTTAAGTAGCGCATCCGATAGCATATCCTGTCACATTCCTTGTGTATAAAATAATGAATCGGGTCAACTAAAAGAGTTAAAATAACCCGCACCAGGGATTGGCGTTAGAGAACCGCAGAGATTAGTGAAATAACGGTAATTAATGAGTACGACAGCTGAGACAAACCGCGGCGCAACAGACGCATTACACCCCTAGCTAGCACCGGACTGAGCATATTAGTTCTTTCCATTACAGCTGTTCTTTTTAAACGAAAATAGACCGGCTACTCCCTCTGTTGTTCCCAGGGATTTTTCTACCATGGAACATTAAAATTTTCCCTACATTTTTTTGTGGTGGACCGGTGGTTCCATCACATTTTTTTTTTCTTTAAATAATTGACCCTGAAAACCGTACGTTCACCGTAGAAAAAATTATATAAAATATCTCAAAGTACGGAAAGTAACACGAAATGCGATAAAATTTATGTTCTTGGCAAATTAATTCTTTTTGGAAGCAACGAACCATCGAAACCGTCAGCAACTTGATAATCATTATCGATAAAAGCGTGCACTTGACAACGTATGAGCCGGGTTCAAGCAAGCGGCGGAGGACTCCATAAGGCCAAAACTCATGACATCTCAGTAGTGAGAGGCGAGACGATTCGAGATAAAGAGATGGGCCCACAGGGCGCGTGATCTCATCCGTTCATCCATCTATAAGTCCGGGCCCACCAACTCCACACTTTAGCTTCCACCTCTTGACTCTTTATTCCTGCCTCTATAAATACTCTCTTCCCTTCCCCCTCATTAAATCGCGTCTTTCTTCTCTCTCTCAATGATCACGAACTACTCCTCACTTACCTAAACAGAGCAACGAAAAGCCCCATCGCCTACCACTAAAAACAAAGAGGAAAAAATCTAAGAAACATATATAATCCTGAAACAGAGAAAGCTATGAACTTTTGACCCTTATTTTCATAGAAAATGATAATGGAAGAAGAAAATTTGATGATCAAAATTAGAGAGTTTGATCCTCGGATGGATAGGGAGAGTGTAGAATCGGTGGAGCGCATGTGTGAAGTGGGTCCTAGCGGGAAAATTTCTCTCTTTACTGATCTCTTGGGGGACCCACTTTGCCGCATCCGTCATTCCCCTTCTTACCTCATGCTGGTACTACTGCCTTCCAGTTATCATATAATTTCGTTTTCTTTTATCAATTTCAGTTTGATTTTTGATGCAATACTTATTCAAACTAATAATCGGTACAGGTGGCAGAGACAATTGGGCCATTTAGGGAAACCGTAGGCCTGGTGCGCGGCTGCATAAAGACTGTGACTTGCGGCCGCAAGTCATCTCACCGGAATAACAAGTTGACCCATAACAATCACACCGGGTCTACTCCAATTGCCACTAAAGTAGCCTATCTGCTAGGCCTCCGAGTCTCCCCTGCTTACAGGTACTTAAGCTCATGTCTTGTGTCATATCACCTCTGTAAAGTCCCAAATTTTGGCACGACAGTATGACTGAGAATAGTTAGCATTTACAAATTTGAAACAGGAGGAGGGGTATTGCGCTGAAATTGGTACAACAAATGGAGAAATGGTTCAAGCGAATGGGAGCTGAATATTCGTATATGGCTGCAGATGAGGACAACGAGGCGTCAGTGAAGCTCTTCACTGACCGGTGTGGATACAACAAATTCCGAGCACCATTAGTCTTAGTGAACCCGGTGCACCACCATCGCGTACCAGTCCCGCACCGCGGAGTCAGGCTAGTACGTCTCTTCCAGCACGAGGCAGAAGTTCTCTACCGGCACCACTTCGCTTGTACCGAGTTCTTCCCTCATGATATAGACTCGGTGTTGAGCAACCCGTTATCTCTTGGTACTTTCTTGGCTGTACCGGCACAGCAACACGGCTTGGCATGGGATGGTATTGAAAAGTTCTTGGCCTCACCGCCCAGCTCATGGGCTGTGCTGAGCGTATGGAACTGTAAGAATTCATTTCAGCTGGAGGTACGAGGCGCTTCAAAGCTGGTAAAGGCCCTGGCCGGTACGAGCCGGTTCATAGACCGGATGTTGCCCTGGTTTAAAATCCCTTCGTTTCCCAACCTGTTCAGACCGTTTGGCGTCTACTTTTTGTATGGAGTCGGCGGTGCGGGGCCCGAGGCTCAGCATTTAATGCGTGCACTGTGTGCTCATGCCCATAATATGGCTAGAGACGGCGGGTGCGGATTGGTAGCTACGGAAGTGGCTGCGTGCGAGCCCATCCGATCTGGGGTGCCACACTGGCGACGGTTATCCTTCGCGGATCTGTGGTGCGTGAAACGGTTGAGTGAGGAGTACAGCGACGGGGAGATTGGCGACTGGACAAAGGCTAGATCTCCGCCGTCAATTTTTGTGGACCCCAGAGAGGTGTGATTGATCGGACGGAGGAGAAGCATTTTGTATTTTGCGTCTGGATAATATCCGGCTTTTGGGTGATGTAACGGCTGTAACGGATTGCGGGTGACGGGTTGTTGAAAGCAGCACGGCTTTGCAATTGTTTTTAAGTTTTAACGGTTCGGGATATGGTTAGTGATATTATGTGGCTCTTTTAGTGTAGGTTTTTGTGTGGCTATTGTGTGTTTATTAAAGCCACAAGGATAGCTATCTGTGTGACACGTGGTAGAATAGGAGGCATAGGATAAGTGTGGTGGTGGTGTAGATCAGTAGATGTAGATGTATGGAATTTTGTGCATCTTTTTAGAAAAATGACACATGAAGTGAGGCTCTCTCTTTTCCTCTCTGTCTTGGAGAAGATATTCCCATTTGTTGTATTATTATTATTATTCTGTTTACGCTTTAGAATTGCTCTTTTAATCTTTAGGCCGTTAAAGATGATTCTGGAACTTTTCAAGTTGGTTTGGAATCGAATGCGTTGAGCTTAGGTTCTCTAGATATAGATTTAAAAAATTGGATCTCAAATCGATCTAAAGTTTGGTTCGCATAACTTCAGTTTGATATTATTACATACTTAATTGTGTCATTAAAATTTGGCGGCTTTTTCCATTTTTGGGGCTGCCCACTTCTTAAGATTTTAATTTTTCCCACAAAGTGCTAATTTAATTGTTTACACTTAACACCCCACTGCAATAGGTTTTCTTTTCTTCACCAAAAGCGCAAGTTTTAACGGCGTTGATATTTATTATTCTTACTTTTTTTTATTGCTAAAGAAAGATGTCATGCTAATGATGCTCCTCCATAATTTTTTAGGCTTTTTGTATGGTCTAAAATTTATTATCTTTATTTAACAAAAGGTAAGAAAAAAGTACCAATCATCTCTTGTTTGCTAGCATATGAATTTTAGTTTCTACATTTTATCTGAGCTCATTTAACGTTGCACAATTTTCCCCGGGGAAAGGATAAAAACATCTAATATTTTTTTTTTTCTTTTTTGAGATAATATCTTTTAAATTTATTTAAATGGGAATAGCGAATGGAGACCCACCACTGTACTTAAATGGGGCATATATTCCCTGGAAATAATGTTGTATTTTTGTGTGTTTAATTGACAGTGACATCAAAAGTTATCTTAAAAAGATTTTAAAAGACAAACAAATAAATAGGAACCAAAGGACACATGCCTTAAATGTACTAGTTGTGTACCTCAGTACCTCTGTCTGCTAAATTTGCATGCGACCTACCTTTAGCTCTAAGGGCATGGTCGGTAGTCGGTACATGGGTTCAAATCTGCTAAAATTCGAGATTATTAACGGTAACTCTGAAATTTTTAAAATTTTGAATTCAGTTATTGAATTATTTTGAGATGCGTTCACAGAAAAATTAGTTGTTTCGAGATGCGTGCACAGAAAAAGTTGGACGACTGGATCTCGAATTTCAGTAATTTCAGAATTATTGTTCATGAATCTCATATTTCAGCTGATCTGAATCCGTCGGTTGATGATTTCTCATGGGTTTTTTAAAATAAAAGAAAGAAACATGTTGGTATTTTTTTACTTTGAAAGTGTTCGACATCAGAGTATTTTACCCAATTAAATTCTCAAATTGCTACTCTTTTCTCTTTTGACTTTGAGTATGCAATGGAAAAAAAAAAAATTGGTCAGAGCTCTGCTTTTTTCCCATTTAGCGGAGCTGCATCTTGGTTAGAAGGAGTTGCTTCAATAATTTTGGAAGATTGCCACAAAATAATGTTTTTTTCTCTTTGATGGCCCTAATTGCATATCAATAGCAGTCACAATTTCGTTAAATGGTCCAACCAAAATCCTTTCGAATTTTATAAACTAGGTTAAATTAATATTATTTTTTGTTGTCTTTAGATTTGAAATCAGAACTTATTTTGTGAAAGGCGATGATGTTAATTTCTTATCCTACACACCGAATTTTTAAATCTTGATCATACTATTAGAGTTTAATGATTTTTTTATTTATGTGATTGCATCTAGAGCTGCACACAATTTTCATTTCTGAAATAAAGTAAAGAAAGTGCAAGAAAAATGTGATTTGCAGTTCCGGTAGTTGGTTTGTTTCACTTCATTAATTATAGTTGCTTTTCCATCTTATTTAATACATAATTCGTTTTCATGCATCTAAATATGGTTCCCAGTGTTGTATAATTCATACTTGAACAACGTGTGGGGAGATTACACAATAGGATCCAATAGATCCAGTGTTGCAGGGTGTATCCGGAATTTGATCGGGAATAGACAAAAAATAGAAGTAACATAAGGCTGTGCTCGAGAGAGGGGGTAGAAACCCCTTCATTAAAGGGAAGGAACGGGAACGAAGGGGAAGAGGAGAGGAACGCGGTCTGTCCACGTCGCTCACTCGCTCCAGAGAAAGGTAATAAGAGAGAGAAGGAGAGGAACGCGCTACTGTAGCGAGGGGAAGGCGCTGTACAAAATTCCGAAATTCATAACCCCAAATTGGGGTGTAGGTTTCACTGTAGCGAGGGGAATCTCGCTCGGGCTCTTCCTTCCTCTTCCTTCTCCTTCCTCTTTGAGCTGCGTTTGTGGAGCACAGCCTAAGCTGCAGCGAACATAATAATAATAATAATAATAATAAGTGAGTCTGTGGATGGGAAGAAAATGATAAGCTTCCAACAAAAGTAGACAAATTTGTTTACCAAGGATCAATCAATAGTCCAAAAATTTTATGCAAAATGGATGCTAATTCATAATCATTAAGAAATTATACTATTGAATTAGTGTGCTGAAATCTCATATTGTAATCGTCAACAGCCAGCTCAGTGATCTTGACCGAGCTAGCTCACTTGGTCTGGCTGAACCTTATTTTAAGAAGAAAATAAATTCTACAAACTTTTAAAACCAACCTGGACTGAATTAGACAGCATAAAATGCACACAGATTCATACAAATTTAAAAACTCATACCTAACCGAGCTAGCTCGTGAGTTGGCAAGCGAGCAAGACCTCAAATCGAACTAGTTTAATCTGGACCGAGCCACTAACGAGCTGGCTTGTTAACAACTCAGTTCAATAACGAGTGAGCTGTTAGCGAGTGAATCAGATGAGAGTCACGATCGAGCCATGAGCTACGAACTTTTTTGCCACCCCTAATGAAGATCATTTTGAATGGTTCAGATCGATTGTTTGAAGTTTAAAAACAGAAATATAGGTCGATAGTGCGAGCTGTAAGATGCATATTACCATATCCTCATTCATAAAGGCAACTCTTTGGAAATTTACAAAACAATTTGTGCATTTATGCTGTTTCAATTTGATGTTACATGCAGTTTGTTTGAGATGTTGGGTACTGATTCAATTATTGCGATGGTAGGAATTGTATGGATACTCTCTGTTAAGGATCTAGTGTAGTTTAAATTGTTATTGATATGGAGATGTGGCTCCAATTAAATTTGTTTAGTTTTTATGAAATTGGTGGTTATAACATAGGGGTGAAAACGGTATGGATAATATCCAATCCGTATTCGATCTGTATTCGAAAAATTAGATGTGGATATCTGATATCTGAATATCCATGTGGATATGAATATTAATATGGTACGTTTTAATTATCCGTATCCGAATAATAGATATATATTATAAAAAAATCTTGTTATTCACAATTAAAATTAGATAAATATTATGAACTTTGATATTTTTAATATTATTTTAATAAATAACCGATCCGATTTGTACCTGTATCTGTATGTGTATCCAGCTGATATCCGATCTGTATCCGTATTCGAAAAATAAAAAAGAGATATGAATATGGTTTTACCAATGTCGGCTCCGTTTTCACTACTGTTATAACCACTTCTTCAAAAAATAAAAATAATCTACCGACGCTTCTTTTCCTATAGCATGTCTAAATGTCCCTTTTTACTGCCAAAAATTTCCATTATTTGTTGAAGTAGCCTTTACTGATCAAGAGACAAGTCACATCCATGATATGAGGCCAAGTAAAAATGTTATACATTTCCAAGACAAACATTCCTATCCAACTAATCTTATTGATAGCTTTCATTAGGCAAAGCAATTTCTAGGCATTAATTACATTATCAAAAATAAAGCTATCATTATCTAGAGTATATGACTCACAAAAAGAAATATGCATTTTTATTATTTTTACTACTTGTTTTACCAAGTTTTGTAATGGTTAATGATCTTTCAAACATTATCTCAGTGCACCAATATTTTATTTATTAATATAAGCGCTGTGATGTCGTCGGCAGAGAAGGTTGGATTAAAATTTAATCTTTATTTAATTTATATTAAGGAGGCAAAAAATCTTATTTTGTAAAGTATCTTGATAAAATGGTCAGTTAAGTTATTTGTTTAATTGAAGAAACTAGATATATGAATTAACTGAATTATAGAAAATATATTTATAATTATAGGGAAAAATGGTCAGTTACATTTCAAGCTGTTGATATTGTTTGAATGCGATTGTTGTGTGTAATAAGTATTTGATTTATACACCAGTACGTTGTCGAAAAGGAGGATTTAAATGTCTTTATTTTTTGTGCATTCATTATGTCTCTACGTTTTAATATTGTAATAACAAAAATTCTAAAAATTATATATCAAAATAAAACTGTTAAGTGTGATATATATTATTTTCTATACATACACATAAAAAATTATCACTTTTTAATTTTGTTTCAATATGAATCAATAAGTTGAAAAATCAACGTACATAATTACTCCACATCGTTTTTTTATTTTCCTTTTTTGGGGCTCTTGATGCTAATCAAAATAAATTGAAATGTCGTGATCTTTTGTGTGTGCATAGTGAAAATAATATAGATCATATATAACTGTTTTATTTTGAAATTTAAGTTTAAAATTTTATGTTATTGTAGTTTCAAAAATAAAGGCATGTTGAAGACAAAAAAAAATGACGGCATTTGAACCCTCCTAGTTGTTGAATGAGTTTGTAGTCGATGTATGGCACTCCTTTATAAAATTATACAAATCATAAAAGTTGAGAATTTACTAATAAAGCTCTCACACACAAAAATTTCAATATCTCAACTCAATATTTTAATTCTCATAGCCCTGGGTACTTTAAAAACTCCATATTTCCTGTGATATCTGATTTCAGTGGATCAACAACAATCAGGCCATTTTTTTTTTTCTTTCAAAAATCTTAAAGCTCATCATCATCTTGTACAAAGTGTCGTGCATTGATCGAACGGCCCGAGAGATGTCGACGACTGCTTATTTAGTGGCTGGTGATTTAATATTCATATTTTATGAGACTAATGCAAAAAAAAATATTTGAATTGCCAAAAGAAAGTGCTAAAAGTGTTCCACTATTTTATAAACTTTCTTGTGTTAATTATATAGTTTATCTATTTCTTTACAATGTAAGCAGACACCAATTTGTGGGACGATGTGGAGCCCTCAATAAGTCTGAACTGATTAAAAAGACTTTTTAAAACTTTACACCTGAGTGCCTCGTACTATCATAAATTGAGGGGTCCACCTAGTAAACTTGAATGTTGAAACTGCTTTGTGGGCCCAGTAGTTGGGTCCAGTTGCTCCCATTAGAACCCCATCTTATCTACAAGTTTTTTTTTTTTTTTTAGAAATCTGACAGTAGCTGTCAAAGGTGCAAGTTGTTATCAGATATCGGGTTATCTTTTGTTAATCCCGGATTTTAGTGTTATTCTAATTTTGAATTTGCCCAAGTACCAATCGGATCGGATACTTTTGGTCAAAATTTCGGATCCGAATTTAGACAGGATTTCTAATTCGAGTTAAAATTTGCTGGGGGGGATTGGCATGGCGGCCTATTTGGTCTAATTGGGGACCACCAATAAGCCCTAAAGACTGACTTTCAGGGCCCAGTATTGTAGGTTCTGTTTGGATCCTTTGGGGCCTCCGTGTCTGCCACTAGGGCCCAACAGTATCTCGGATCTGGGACCCACATTCCTTTTTCGTTGTGGAGTGGGGTCGTGGGGACAATAACTAATGGCGCTTTACTCGTGCGATCTTCGAGATAATATTGTTAATCATTGAAAAATCTATTTAATAATGTTTCAGATACAGGATCCCCGATCCTGTGTTGAATGCACTAGCGATGATACGCCGCACCGGAGTTTGTCCCTGGTCAATAGCCAGTAAGTAATTTAATTAGTGTTTCATGAGTGAGGCTACGGTACTATGCATAGCACGGATATTTGAGTTTTCAAAATTCTTAACAGGTGATCCAAACCGTTCAACATGATTATAAAATGAATATATACTTGCAAATCAAATTTTACATTTTTTCGGAATTTTTTTACTATTTTTTTAGATAGGTAGAAAATCACTTGATCTGAAAATTCTAGGACCATCCAAAAACAGTGATTTTTTATCTATCTAAAAAAATAGTAAAAAAATTCGAAAAAATGTAAAATTTGGTTTGCAAGTACATATTCATTTTATAATCATGTTGAATGGTTCGGATCGACCGTTAGAATTTTGAAAACTCAAATATTGAGCCGTAGCACGGACCAATCCGTGCTATAGTACCGTAGCCTCACTCGTGTTTCATTTCCAATGTCACGTATTGCTTATATTTTTGTGATTTTATCATTGATCATTCAGTATTTTTCTTTCAACTGTTTTTAGAAGTCAAATTAAAATAAGCATATATTCCATGTGTATAAGTGTTCCTTTATGATTAACTCTTATAATTGTGGCTGAGAAAATTGTGGGCTTTTGCAAGGAGATAGTAGTTGCCTTTGATAAATGAAGTAAAATTGTAGTAACTAAATTATTTTTAAAGTATTCAGAGCGTTTAATTGTAGCAAAATTAATTAGTAGATTGAAATAAAATTGAATAAAAAAAGTTACAATGTCTTCATATACTATATTAACAAGTAATAAAGGTATTTTACTCCACCAATCAAGGTGGTTTAACTTAAATCCACCTTCATTCATCTTAAATCACTTCCGTTTTAAGTGCCTCCTAGATTTTGAATTTTTATAGATATCTATCGGTTCCGACTGTCTTTGCTCCCCCCTCCCGAAATTTCTTTTTGACCCCCAATGGAATTCTAATTTGTAATTCGGGCTAAATTTAGTGTTAAAATTAAAACAAATTTCTTAAATTATGATTAGTAATTATAATTATATGTTAGAGCATCCGAAATTATAAGTCAGGGCATTGAAAATTATAAGTTAAAATATTATTTTATTTAGTACCCGATTTGCTAATGAGTTTGAACCCGATTAACTATTTAAATCTAATTCGCTATTTTTTTTGCCTCTAAACTTGTGTGGACTAACGTAAAATTTGCATGTTTGTTACATATCCATGTTGACAATTGATAGTACTAAGATCAGATATGTTAATGTTTATACTTGCATAATCGACAGTGGCAGATGGAGGAAGAAGATATGAAGGGTGAATTGACCTCCATATTAAAATAAATTATACTTATATATGATTTTTTATAGAATTTATAGTAAAGTATTATGAAATTGTAAAATTGATCATCATTCTCTGTAGGAAAATTTTATATGATTGATTCCGTAAATATTTGATCCCTCATAGTTCGAAAGTCTGACTCTGCCCATGATAATCAATGTTCAAAATTTCGTTTTCCTAACCACCACTAACGTGATTAAAATTTCATATTTCAAGTCCTAAGATCAAATATTTTTATTGTTCGTAAGTGCATAAATCAGTGTTCAGGCTTGAAACTTTTCTAATAAATAGCTACTTATGTGCTTAACATTTCATTTTTCATATATTAGGATTGTATTTTTTATATTTATACTTGCATAAATTAGTGCTCAGATAATTAGACGTGCAGTACAGTCATACTTTTAAACTACATTTATTAAATAGTTAACATGAATATGTAACAAATATTTTTATAAAAAGAAAAAAAATAATGATATTGAGAGAAAATTTATCGGAATAGAAAAGATAAAAACCGAAGAATGGAGGCGACAAACATATCTGGGGATGATGTCCGATTATTGTAATTTTTCCTTTAGAAATTATACCGACATTTTTATTATATCCAAAATTAAATACAAATTAATAATTATACCCAGCGTAGCTGTGTATTTTTTAAAATGTTCAAACCGGCTAAAAAATGGCCGGCCAGGATTAAAATTAGAACCAACTATTTTTTAGCCTATTGGGAATTTTTTTTTGTATGTTTTAAAATCTATAAATACCCCGTTTTCTCTCTCCTCTCTCTCATAACACACTCAAAATCACAGAAGAGAAAGAGAAGGCGATTTTCAGGGTGACAATAGGATGAGCAGTAGCAACCGATGTAGATCGTCCCATCGTAGCGTATCGAGACCAGGGTCAATTAGTGGTCGAGGTAGAAATGAGAGGAAAAAACTGTCAAGTATGTCGTGATAAAAATAATTGTCAAGTATGTCTGATGGAGGAATTTTTAAATGGCCTATTCGGTATAAATTCAGACGATGACTTTGTTGTAAACCCTTATGGCTACAGTTTGAAAAAAGAAGAAGGTTGATCTAGAGCCTCCAACATCGAACGATGAGTTTGTTCCGTGTACTTATACTGGTAAGGCTAGCACTTCGTATGTTGTCACTGATCCAGAGTCGCCTACCAAGGAGTAGGGTTACTAGTGCTTGTTGTATTGTAATTTACTCTACAAAGTCTATAGCTATTATAATGTCCTATTTCATAATTTAATGATTCTGTTGTAGGTTGGATGTAACATTGTAACTTAATCGTAACGTATTTTGAAGTTCATCTATTTAGAATGACAAATTATCTATTTTGCCTCTGCCTTTGGACAAGATTCTGATTCACTTAAATACATCAATAAATCACGAAAATTGATATGCATGTAGGCTTGATGTTCTCTATATTTTCATTAAAAGAACCAAATATTTGGTTTTGTAGAAATCCCGGAATTAATTTTTGAATATGATAAAAAAGTAAGGTTATAAAAAATTAACATTCAACTAACTCATAACTTAGTCTAAATAAAATCCACACAAATTGCAAATAAAATAGTTCTTAAAGCTGCATCCAAAGAAACAAGTTCACAACCTGCATACAAACATCAATTTAAATCACCTATTACTACGCCTAAACGGTATTCCGAGAAACCGACCAGTTCCAGAAGATAGCCTACTAGATGGCTCTGCTTGGCTTCCAGATGCCCTTGATTGGCTTCCAGACGCCCTTGTATGCCTACCAGTTGACCTCCTTGGTTAGCTACCAGATGGCTCTCCTTGCACCCCAACTGTCTCTCCTCCCATGGCAACTGCCTCTCTCATTGCTTCTGCAAACATAGCAGATACATCTAAACGGCTTATAACTATGCTATGTCGTGACCCTTGTGACCCAGTTGCCTCTGCGATAACTCGCTCATTTTCATTTCTGGCCTCTAAATTGCATTTGTTACTTAGTAAGCTAGTCAAAATTGGAATGAAATAAATTTTTTGATGAATGTTACATACCTCTTCTATTCCTGTCGGTAGTGGAACGGCGAGCCTGATGTCTCATTTGCTTACCTTGCATTTCGTCCATGGTCACTACATGACGGGTGTGTTTTCTCCTTCCAACCCTAATTCAAGCTTTGCTAGGAAGAATTCTAGGAGACTGACAAACTGGCAATTCGTCCATATTGTCATAAGGAACAAATACCCCACTCCAAGTACTTTCAAGATAATTCACAGTATACCAGTTTGGAACAAATTGGTTCTCACTCCAGTTTCTTACACGACAAACCGTTAAGACATGAGCGCACGAAATAGATATTAATTGGATACCTCTGCATGTACATTCCATTCTGTTGCCGGGCCCGCGTGTCACAATGTACTGTAACTCCCTATGAATAATGTATATACTTCCACTGGAGCCGCGAGTGACTGTAACGTACTCATTTGGGGATGAAACTTGGTATTAACCTTCGCCGTGCGTATAAGGGACCAAATGCATTTCTGTAGTTTTGAGCCACCGTTTTCTAAGCTTGAGGTCCACCCGTTCGGAAAATAACTGATTTGTATCTTTTAAATCCTTGGCTCGCTTCCGCTGCTCAACAACCATGTGTTGCACTTATAGAACGTATCATCCACAAACTACATTTTGGTAAATGATAAACAGTTGTCAGGTTACTAATTTAAATGTATAGGTTGCTGAAATTTAAAAAAAAAAAAAAAACTAATTCGAAAATTGCCTTTTTCGTCTCAGAAATCGCGTTCTCTTTCTATTCCTCTCTTTCTCTCTTTCTCTTCTATGATTTTGAGTAAGTTGTGAGAGGAGAAGAGAGAAAAAATGATATTTATAGGGTCTGAAACAGAAAAAAAAATTTCTTAACCGGCTATTTTTCGGCCGGTTCTAATTTCAATCTTGGCCGGCAATTTTTTTGCCAGTTTGGGCCGGCAATTAATTATTAATTTGTATTTAATTGTGAATATTAAGAACAATGTCGGGAAATTATAAAGACTCTACACAAGTACACAGTGTACTTGGAAAATTCTATACACAATTAACGTTTTTAGAAGAATTTCATGTATACCCCTCCAAAACTTCAAAATTACTTATATCTTCCTTTAAACTTCATAATATCATATTTACACTTCTAAACTTGAAAAACTCACAAACTTACTCATTTTATTACCTTTTCTATTATCACTCATTTTAAATTCATAAAATACCCATTTTACCCTCTATTAAAAGTTCAAAAAAAATATAACATGTTTAAGAAAAATGTTGGTCTTCTAGTTAGTTGATTTTCGAGAGAAAATGGTTAATTTGTCTACTTTTGACATATATATATACACTTGTGCATCTGTCAGAAATAGAGAAATGAATTATTTTCTCTCCGAAACCGACCAAGTAGAAGACTAACATTTTTCTTAATAGACTACATATTTTTTTTAATGTTTTTAATAAAGAGTAAAATAGATATTTTATAAATTTAAAATGAGTTTTGATAGAAAATGCAATAAAATAAGTAAATTTATGAGTTTTTGAAATTTAGAAGGGTAGATATGATATTATGAACTTTAGAAGGGGAAACACGTAATTTTGAAGTTTTTTTTGGTTGGGTGGGGGGGGGGGGGGGGGGGGGGGGGGGGTCCGGTGTATACATGAAATTCCCCGTGATTTTTTTTAGTGGTCATTAAAGTTAAAGCATAGACAATATTTATGGTTGACTATCTGTCGAGCACTGCCCATTTGGGTCTCGGGGACCTTTCTTTTTAATTTTATATTATGCTAACCCCTTAATGTTAAGCTGTGTTATTTGAGCATAACCAGTGGCCAATATGACAAAGATTGTTTTTATTGAATACGGATAAGGATTGAATATCAGCCGGATACAGATACAGATACGGATCGGATTGGATATTTATTAAAACAATATTTAAAAATACCAAAGTTTATAATATTTATCTAATTTTAATGGTGAATAACAATATTTTTTTATAATATATATTAAAATAAATGATATATATCTACTATTCAGATACGGATAATTAAAACGTAAAATCATATCAGTATCCATATCCATACAGCTATTCGGATATCGGATATCCACATCTAATTTTTCAAATACCAAGAATATGGATCAAATATTATGCATACCGTTTTCACCCCTATGTATCCATCATATTCGTTCAGAGCCGTTTGAATAAATAAGTTGGTTTAACACTTTAACTCATTTCCGACAGCATATACAAATAATTTGTTGATGGATATATATAGTAGTGTCAACCAACTATGTGATCGTCCTTAATAAAGGTAGATTAAAGTATAATAAATAAAGCAATTATTCATAAGATTTCTAGTGGCATTTAATTAGGGGTGTAAATGTTTGGATACGGATCGGATGGTGGTATTCTTATCTGTTTTAATTTTTTTGGATATAGATACGAATACGGATAGTCTCGGATATGGGTCAGATATTAAATGGATACGAATATGGATCGGATATCGGACAAATATGAATTTGGATAATTAAAAATAAATTACTAACTTGTATTCAAGTAAAGAATAACATCTAAATATAATTTTTTTCATTCATAAATTAGATATAATATTTTTTATAATAAGTTTGTTTGTTACAAAATATATATCATATTTACTAAAACAATAGTCATTGATCATGTCATGGTGTTATATTGTTCATCCGAATATACTGACCCAAGATTGATTATATTTGTTCCTAAGTATATAGGATAAAAAAAAACTAAAAGAACCTTGAACCAGCTACATCAATGATCATGTGACTTCAACTTCTTCGGAAACAACTACATCTTTTGTTTCTACTTTCTCAACAAGGTCATATATCAATAACATGCAACTAAAAATATAAGTAATAAATCATTGGTATAACAGAAAAAAAAATAAAGAAATAAATTATTTGTATATACATGCAGTTTAATAAATTAATTTAAGAATAGAGAGTACCTTTGTTGTGAAGTAGGAGTGTAAACAGTCGGAAACGGACAGTTACAGATAGTTATCAAACTGTATCCTTATCCGTTATAATTTTTCGGATACAGATACAGATCAGATAATGGATAATATAAGTAATTTCCGAATTCGAATCCAGACAAAATCGGATAATATCTTATCCGTTTACACCCCTACATTTAATGCCTTCAATTAGTTTAGATACTGACCTAGGTGCATAAATTGCTCGACTCTCCTGTAGTAGCCAAACATGGAGTGGGGTGATCAAATAGAGATAGGAGTATGTCCGATGGAAATCGAACCTACTTAGTCAATTAGTTCTAACACCGTATGATTAATATTAAGATCTTTGCACACGGAAATTGATACTAACTCGCACGGGTTCTGATGCAGAGCGCACGAATTTTGATGCAGATCGGATAGTCACCACACCCATCGAACCAAAGTAGGTCCGATGCATCAGACCTACTCTGAATTCGATCAAATAAATCTGTATTTTTGCTCTGCATGAATGTTGGCTTTTTCTCTTCTTCATAAACAAATGACAAGTGATATCATTGCATCTACCTGATCATAGATTTCACGATATCTTGATATCTTGTCGGTTGCTGCTACATGTCATTGTAGACATGCATCAGGATTTCTTACCGGTTGCAGCTACTTTTAATTCTTTTGAGAAAGTTTGTATAGATCCACGTATAGTGTTGTGGGCAGGGGCGGACCTATGAAGGCCCAAGGGTAGGCAAGTGCCTACTCCTGGATTTAAATTTTTTTTTAGATCCAGTATATTTTTATTTCTGTGCCTACTCCTGGTCCAATATTGTGCCTATTCCTGGCTCAGAATAATAGATTTGTTGCTCTAATTTATTCATTGGCCAAGTCCGCTGCTTCGATTAATTCATTGTGCCTACCCCTGATCAAATTCCTGGGTCCGCCCCTGGTTGTGGGCCAAAATTTTGTCTCTATTTTCTGTAAAATTAAGCACGTGTTAAAAATCTTCAGTTTCCGAAGAACATTAGATGTGCAGTAAATATGAATTAATGTATGTATGTATATTGTGACACATATGTTCAGATATCAGTCATAGAATAATTAAAATTATATGTAATTTTAATTTAAAAATACGGAATAGACAAAAAAAAATTCTACACATTTTCATCCTCATTTTCCATTCAGTACACACAATTTTCTTAATCACTTTTGAATCACATTTTTGCATCGCTGCATAAGCTGAAATTTTTTTAGTTACCACTGTAAAAAATAGAAATTAAATGATTATTATCTGGCCCAAGTTATTTTCAATCCTACCACCCACGCGGATCCAGTTCGCGCACCAAATTAGGGTGGTGCGCGGACTCGATTGGCGCACCAATTGGTGCTCTGACTGGGTTGGCGCACCAAAATTTGTGCAAAATTGGTGCTGAAACGGGGTGAAACGCATTGAAGAGCAGTAAAAATTTCGGAACTGTTAGTGTTCTAACCCAGTCTGCGCATCAGTTGGTGCGTCCACCAACCCATTTTGGTGCACGAACTGAATCCGCGTGAGTGGTAGGATTGAAAAAAACTTGAACCCGATGGTAATTACTTAATTTTGATTTTGATTTTACGGTGCGGTAACTAAAAAATTTCGGCCGCATGAGCTGCACAAGTCGTACGAAGAATATTACAATTTGTCTGCAGTGGTAAATCTACAGGTGAAATGGTAAAATTCATTTGTCTTTATCGCAGCATGACCTGCACCAGCCGGATAAGCTACAGGTAAAATGGTAAATGCAACTTTTCCAGAAATGGACAGAGTTAGAGAAGAAAATTTGTCACGGCGTGATCAATCACGTCACGTAACGTCACGTTCACGTCACGTTACGTCACGTCACGTGTGTCGATTACGTGACGTGACTCACGTGTTGCGTGACGTGACTATTCGCGTGACGTGACTGTATTTAACAAAAATTATACGTCACGTCATGTCACGTAAACTAATCACGTCACGTCACGTCACATGATCACGTCACGTGTTTTGAGGACAAACTCTAGTAGTCCATATTCCTATTAGCACTATTAGGCTATGTTTCTGTAGTATATTCATAATATATTCAGACTTTTCTTTTGTGACTGTTTGTAAAAACTATGTTTCTTAATGAAACGGGCTTAAATATCTTCTATCCAAAAAATTTGGTAATTTTTATAATATTATTTACTAGTTAATTTTTGCAACATTATTTACTTATTTTACAAATTTTATAATTTTCATATTTTTTGATATATTTTTTCTGAATTTTCAACAATTTAAATTAAAATATAAATTTTTTTTAATGTGACTAATTTATGTCACGTCATATCACGTCACGTTATATCACGTCACGTGTAGTCACGGCGTGACTACACGTGACGTGACCATTCGCGTGACGTGATCGTCTCCCTCTATTTTGATCACGTCACGTCACGTCACGTGAAAAAAAAAACATTAATCACGTCACGTCACGTCACGTGACCAAATCACGGCGTGTTTGTCACGTCACGTCACGGCGTGTCACGTATTTCCTTCTCTAGACAGAGTTATATAATTTAAGTCATGTTTAGGGACAATATTTCAGATATTGACGCCAAAGTTTTGTTAGAAATGTGCCCTATAGCCAAAATATTTTGAGTCCAAGTTAATAATTAATTAATGAAATTATAATATGGATTAAGTCTTATTAGACTGCATATATCTATAGGCTCGAAATTTCTAATATGGATATAATCTGATCTGATATGATTTGATATGATCATCTGAATATGATCAAATAGTATGATTTCATTAAGAATGGAGAATAACCTTGTGTTTACAAGAAAACTAGTGGATATAATAAAAAAATTTCCACATGGTATATTGGGATTTATGGGGCGTCTGAGCAGGTACATCCCAGAAATAATATGATGTGTTTGGAGAAAGAACAAATTGATGAGCGCATTCGCATTCAAGTAGGATGTTCGAATAAAATTAAGAGCACGCCATTTATTTATTTTTGACTCAAAAGTCAAATAAGTCAAAAGTAGCTATATTCTATCACATCTCATCATCATTCCTTTTCTAGCTGTATCTTGTATGCGAATTTTTTTTAGAGATGGGTCTCGGAATGATGCAAGGCGTTAACAATAGAAGCCAAATCATATTTCTGACAATTTGGCTTCTATTGTTAACGCCTTGCATCATTCTGAGACCCATCTCTAAAAAAAATTCACATACAAGATACAGCTAGAAAAGGAATGATGATAATGAGATGTTATAGAAGATAGCAACTTTTGACTTATTTGACTTTCGAGTCAAAAATAAATAAATGGCGTGCTCTTAATTTTATTCGTATATCCTACTTGAATGCGAATGCGGCTCATCAATTTGTTCTTTCTCCAAACACATCATATTATCTCCGGGTTGTACCTGCTCAGACGCCCCATAAATTCCAATATATATATTAGAAGATATAATTTATAAATTGGGAATTAAAATCTATAGAAATATATCAATAAGGCTAATTGGATTGAGCCAAAGTACCTACATTAACAATATATTGAAAAGGTTCAACATGTAGGATTCAAAGAAAGGTTCCTTGCATATGTTACGTGACATAAGTCTATACAAAAATCAGTGTTCTTTGACACATGATGAGCAAGATTACATGAGTAAGATACATTAACAATATGTTTCGACAATTGAATTTATTATGTATGTTATGTGTTATATTAATCCCAATTTCATATGCTCTAAGTGCCATGAACATGTACTAATAGATCCAAGTGAGAGTCACTGAATTGTTATTAGAAATATCCTTAAATACTTAAATGAGAATAAGGATATGTTCAAAATAATTTTAAATCATAATCATGATATGTATTTTGCCTAAGTAATATTGTAATAGTTTCAATATAGAGACAGTTGTTATTTCTATAACTAAAGTCTAGTATATTGTTGCTTTAGAAGTAACAAAGGAAGTTATTTGAATAAGAACGTTTAGTTTTGAACTTGGTGTGATTAATAGAATTGAAAATTCAGTGGATATCTATTATGACAATAATGGAGCTATAGCAAAGGCTAGAGAGCTAAGATCACACTGAAAGTACAAAAAATATACTTTGACATTTTCATCTTATTCAAGAGATTATTAATAGAGGTTATATGAAAATATATGAGATAGAAACAGATACAAATGTAGCATATCCGTTGTCTAAATCTATTTTGCAAATCAAACATTAAATACTAAAGCTATATGTATTAAATACATGAGTGATTGGCTTTAATGATTATTACTGAAATGCTATAGAGATTGATAATTTAGAATTTTAGATATATATTTGTATGTTTATGTTTTATAATATTATGTTCCTTGAGTAAGTTACCGCTTGTAATATATCATTAATTCGATGAATTGGATCGTGAAACTTTATTATGCAATGCGATATTATTCTAAATAGTCTCCAGTCTTTATTGTTAGTCAGGACACTAATAATTGTATGGACTAGTATGTGGATTGATTGTTGATCATGTTTCACAGATAATTGATATGAGATATCTAATGTAATAACATGAATACATGTTTGGTAAATATGGTATTGGGGGAACCCGCTATGAAATACTATATGAATAATTGTGAGTCATTAGTTTATTTTATACAATATTTTTTTTGAATCCTTTGATCTGATATCATCGTTGATTTCTTTAATGGGGATTGTATGCTTTGATGCTATCAAACGTTAGCTCTAGCCATGTAACTATAAAGGTAGTAATTGAATATACTATGAATCATGTGGAGAAATGTGAGTGATCAAAATGAAATTTATCCCTCTTTTATAATGAGAGTATGATGTCTTTGGGCCCCTCTAGAAAGATAGATTGAAAAATGCATGACCGTGCTATATGGTTGATGGTCAATCATATGAAAGTCAATCTAACTATGGTATGAGAAACCAAATATAGTACTACACAAAGTTGACATATATCATGCTTTAAGTATAGTCAAGATATCAAGTGATAAAGGGATTAACATAATTAATTGTGAGGTTTTTGTCGGATATTGACATTCACACAATTTGAGTAGTCATAATGTCCTGCTAGGGACCGCTTATGATTTGTGTGCCCAAAAGAGTTTTCAGCTCACTGCCAACATTGCATGAACCTATTAGGTCACACACAAGAACAAAGTTAAAAACAAAATTTAAATTCATATATTAATTTCTGGCAAATGTATTATAGATACATATAATATTTGGCTTTAGTACAAGTGGGAGTGTTAGAAATGTGTCCTACAGGACAGAATATTTTGGGCAATAATTAATGGTTAATTAATGAAATTATAATATGGATCAAGTCTTATTGGGCTGCATAAATCTATAGCCTGAATTTATAATCTAGATATAATCTGATCTAATCATCTGGATAAGGTCTTCTGAATAGACTCGATCAATAGGTGTGATCAACTGGCGTGTTGTATTATAAATACACATACATATGATAATTTCGTTGATCTCTCTGAACTGTTCAATTTTCAGACAAAAGAGAAAAGAGACAGAAAAGGATTGAAAGCAGTATTTTCGGTTAGACCGAAAATCTGATTGTCTGTTCGTACCAGTTCAGAAACCGAGAGAGAAAAATGAAAGACTAAGTAGGGACTGTCAGTTGGCGCTAGCACTCCGACTCGCAATTGTGTGTCAACTTGTTCGTGTGGATACCGGTAGAGACGTGGTTGCGGTTGCTGTTATGTGAATCTGACACGAGGTATACGAAGTGAAGAAGGTTACTAGTGCTTGAAGTTTCCGCTGCGCGTCTAGTGATAAGCTTTATATATATTTTTGAAACTAGAAATGAATCGAATTGTTATGCATATAACATACCCAAAACCCTATAACTTTCACCAAATCATTGCACCTAGTCAATAATTTGTTGTTCCTGTTTTTGAAGGACCCAAAGGCCCGACATTTTTATTAATACCCCACGTTAATTAAAGATTATTAAAAATACCCACGGTCCCCGAAAATTTTTAAAAATGCCCCTCCCGGCCATTTAATGGCCGGTACCGAATAAAATGCCCTACCGGCCATTTAATGGCCGGTTCCGATTAAAATCCCCTACCGGCCATTTAATGGCCGGTTCCGCCGAAAATTAAAATCTATATATTGGAGGCAGCAGCGAAATTTTGGTATCAAAACTCATTTTATCAGATTTTACACTATCTCTCCTCGATTGAGTTTTTTCTTCAAGATTTCTTCTTCTCTTCTCAAATTTGCAAGTAAGTCCTTCTAATTATAATTATTATTTTTTGTAGTCCAATATGGTTATGTAATGTTAGAATTTGTTAGTAATTACCAAAATTAGAATAATTTGTTAGTAATTACCAAAATTAGAATAATTTGTTAGTAATTACCAAAATTAGAATAATTTGTTAGTAATTACCAAAATTAGAATAATTTGTTGTAATTAGAGAGTAATTAGTGTAATTAGTCAAATTTTGGGTTTACGGTTTATGATTTTGGATAATTTATTTTAATTTAGTATAATTAGAATTAGTGACCATATTTAAGCATATTTTATGATATTTTACCAAAATTATGATAATTAAGTCTAATTTTTGGCAATTTAGCATAATTAGGATAATATAGCCTGGTGTATATGTTATTTAGCGTAATTAAGCCTAGTTAAGCCGATTTTAGCGTAATTAAGCCTATTTTGAACGGTTTTTACCGGTATTAAGCCTATTTTAGCCGTTTTTTAGTGTAATTAAGCATAATTAATCATAATTTTGCATATTTTGAGCGTAATTAAGCCTAGTTTAGCCGATTTTAACGTAATTAAGCCTATGTAAGCCGTTTTTAGTGTAATTAAGCATTTTTTAGCATATTTTATCCTATTTTGAGCGTAATTAAGCCTAGTTTAGCATTTTTTAGCGTAATTAAGCCTATTTTACACTGTTTTTACCGTTACTAAGCCTATTTTAGCCGTTTTTTAGTCTAATTAATCATAGTTTAGCATATTTTGAGCGTAATTAAGCCTAGTTTAGCCGATTTTAGTGTAATTAAGCCTATTTTGAACTGTTTTTACCGGTTTTAAGTCTATTTTAGCCGTTTTTAGTGTATTTTAGCATATTTTAGCATATTTTAGCATATTTTGAGCGTAAGTAAGCCTAGTTTAGCCGATTTTAGCGTAATTAAGCATATTTTGAAATGTTTTTACCGGTATTAAGCCTATTTTCGCCGTTTTTAGTGTAATTACGCATATTTTAGCATATTTTGAGCGTAATTAATACTATTTTATATGTTTTTAGCGTAATTAAGTCTATTGTAGTTGGTTTTCAGCGTAATACAGCATATTTATGCTGTTTTGACCGTTGTTAAGCCTCTTTTAGCTGTTTTTACCGTTGTTAAGCCTATTTTAGCGGAATTAAGTATATTTGTAGCCTATTTTAGCTGTTTTTACCGTCATTAAGCTGTTGAAACCTATTTTATGCGTTTTAGAAGCGTAATTAAGCTTATTTTATCGGTTTTTACCGTTATTAAGTCTATGTTAACCGTTTATTATCGTTAGTAAGCCAATTTTATCGGTTTTTACCGTTTAAGCCGATTATACCAGTCTTTTAGCGTAATTAAGCCTACTTTACATTTTTTTGCGTAATTATCCCTACTTTAGAAATGATTTATTAAGCGTCGGTTAACATAATTTTATTAATGAAATTAGGATGGTTAGAGGACGGCCTAGGCTTCGTCCACTATCACCTATAGGTGGCGAGCCGATCGGGACTGACAGCACAGAGCATTTCAGTCCTCTTCTGTGGGTGCCCCACCGCGATCACCGGGTCTCACTGGCTTCTCGTGAGGTATGTATTATTTTTTTAAATTTCATCAATTCTAATTGTTGTAACTCACCATGTGGATTAAATTTGTCAATGTAGGATAAAGATCTTTTAGATGTGAAGCTTCGGTGCGTTCGTTTGCCGTACTACCGGTTGATGAACCGGTACCTCGTCAATCTAGGCCTATACCAGATGGTGGACATCTTGGAGACTGGGAGTGGGATCATCAACGCGTCTCTCATAGCAGGATTGGTTGAGAGATGGCGTCCCGAGACGCACACGTTCCACATGCCGTTCGGAGAGATGACGGTGACTCTCCAGGACGTGAGTTCTCTCTGGGGGTTGGCTATCAGTGGCACCCCCGTCTGTGGCGTATCTGACAGCACGACGTTTGCTGCTCAGATTGAGGAGCTTTTGGGGGCAGATCCTGACTTCATCATTGAGAATAGTGGAAAATCGAAATTTCACTATAGCAGCAACGGGCATTCTACGGCTATCCCGGAAGACATTGTTGAGGCACTCAGAGCCATTTGTTGTCATTATACCAAACCGGTATCCTCCATCACATGTCTGGAAAATCTTCTCGTAATTGGACGACTCCGTCGGATCATTCGGGCGAACTTTGCCAACCTTCCGTAAATATGCATTGCACCTTGGATTTAGCTGCACAAAACAAACATATGTTATTTCATTTTCACAGTATAGTTAAAAAAAAATTTAACGAAATGTTTTACATTGCAAATACCTTAGCAAACTCTTCGAACATCTCTCTCAACTTTCTTGGCTTCTTCTTCTTTGCTCCTTCTCTGAACCTTTGGCCATACCACTTTTCTTTTCCACAGTTCTGGACCAGGTTGTCGGCAACATGCTGAATACAAAACCTGTGCACAAAAAGCTCTGGAGGCCATCCGTATTCTGCAGTCAGTGCAGCTTTGATCCCCTTGTGCTGGTCTGATATAACACAGACAAATTGGTTATATCCAAGCACTTCATTCCTCAACCATTGCAAGAAGAAACCCCAATTATCGGCATCCTCCTTATGCACGATTGCAAACGCAAGAGGCAACAATTGATTCTCGGCATCGTAGGCACAAGCTATCAATAGCCTACCCTCGTACCGCCCTGACAAAAAGCATGCATCTATGCTGATCACCGGTCTCAAGAACCGAAACGCTGCAATACATGGACCAAACGCCCAAGCGACGGCCCTGAACTGAACTTCACCTTCCTTTATTACTCCTGTGTCTTTGTCTCGTATCGGACTGGTCAGAAAATGATACTTTGATCCAGGATTCTTAGCGCAAATTGCCATCAACAGTGGTCTCAGCAAGCTGTACGAACCTTCCCAACTACCAAATTCGCGGGCTATTGCAAGCTCACGACCCCTCCACAGTCGGTTGTATTTCGGGGTGACGTTATCATACACGGCTGTAACACAGTTTGCCACCGACCGGATGCTCATACAGGGATCGGTCTTAATGCTGTTCTGGATGATATCGGCAATGATTGATGCCGTCAGACATTCATTGTCGGTCCTTGTATACTCTGTCCTGCATGTGTGAGGCTTGTCTTGCTTCGTTATAACCCACGCATCTCCAGTTCCCGATGGGTGTCCCCTGAGCTCGTAACCACAACGCCGGTCTTTGCACACCACATAAATCCGGCGGCTATCACTTTTCTTCATTCTTATTTCCTGATTCGAATGAACATGATGCTCTCTAATCTTCTTTATTAATTCATCTTTGCTTTTAAAAAATTGGTTTGCAGCCAGCTCACCATTGTACTCGATTCGTGGCCCATAGGAACCAGTATCTGCTTCTCTAAACCGAGATATATCATTGAAGTCTGGGAATGGGTGCGTATCACTCCGCCCGGTAAGCGGCGCTGAGCCAGAGCTGCTTCGAATGGGCCCTTCGCCTGTTTCATCTGGATCACCAGAGACCCAGTCATCTCCATCATATTCATCTCCACTCTGCAGACGTTCACCCGGAATATCATTGATATTTTCAAAATCTGACCCAATTTCCCGGTTTTTCCATTACAAACTCGGGTCCCCAATTCAAGGTTGCACCTTTCTGGATTATAACCGGTGTAATCGAAAAGTATGACTTTCAAGTCCAAAAGAGATATATCATCGTTAACCATAGCTGAAGCAATTGGTTCTTTGTTGTAATAAGGCCCGTCTGTATTTTTTTCAATTTTACCACCACAGTGTATTGAAATCAATGGCATTGTAATCAAGCTACATTTCGAAAGTGATAATCATTTGTCAGGTTACTAATTTACACAGTTACTGAATAAAAAAAAAAATTAATGAATTACTTACAATTAATTAATTAAAATTAAGTATAATTATTTAAAGTTAATCAATTAAAATTAATTAACTATAATTAATCAATTAAAATTAATTAACTATAATTAATCAATTAAAATTAATTAACTATAATTAATCAATTAAAATTAATTAACTATAATTAATCAATTAAAATTAATTAACTATAATTAATCAATTAAAATTAATTAACTATATAATTAATCAACTAACTATAATTAATTAATTAAAATTAATTAACTACAATTAATTAATTAAAATTAATTAACTACAATTAATTAATTAAGGTTAATTAACTACAATTAGTTAATTAAGATTAATTAACTATAATTAGTTAATGAAGATTAATTAACTACAATTAGTTAATTAAAATTAATTAACTATAATTATTGAAAATTAATTAACTTTAATTAATTAAAATTAATTAACTAAAATTAATTAATTAACTATGATTAATTAATTATATTTAATTAGCTATGATTAATTAATTAATTAAATTTTTTTAATTAACTATGATTAATTATAATTAATTTATCATAGTTAATTAATTTTAATTAATTAATTAATTTTTAGATTAAAAAAAATAATTAATTAAAAAATAATAAAAAAATTAAAAATTAAATTAAAAACATAAAGAAAACGTACCTTTGAAGAGGCTTTGCTGCTGCGACTTCTGAAGAATTCTGAGCGTTCGGCTGCATTTATAAGCTGTGAAAAGTGGAAATCCGAAAAAGGCACGGGGCCGGCCATTTAATGGCCGGTAGGGCATTTTAATCGGAACCGGCCATTTAATGGCCGGTAGGGCATTTTAATCGGAACCGGCCATTTAATGGCCGGTAGGGCATTTTATTCGGTACCGGCCATTAAATGGCCGGGAGGGGCATTTTTAAAAATTTTCGGGGACCGTGGGTATTTTTAATAATCTTTAATTAACGTGGGGTATTAATAAAAATGTCGGCCCAAAGGCCTATGCAATGTTGTTATAAATTCTGCCCACTAATTTCGTTTATATAATATATGAAACTCACGGACTGATATGTTACAAGTGTACATCTATATACCTTATAATCAACATGTGATTTCCAAAGAGATTCACAAACGAAACCATTAAACCAACACAGTGTAAATCACATCTAATTTATAGCCAGGATGTTGATGTGAGATGACTAGCTAGGATATGTAAATCACATCTAATTTGTACTGGTGTTTTATTTCACTGAGATCGAGTGAGCACAAAAAATTTTGACATTAAATTTCTTCACAAGATTAAATTACGGAACAAAATAAGTACCTCCTTATAAAAAAAAAACTCGAGCAATAGCACGGAAAATAATGATCATTTTTCCTTGTACCAAAAGAAGCAAATTTTTTTTTGTTTGTTTGAAGAAAGTGGCCTCCACCGATTTCATTGAAACCGGGTACTATCACAAAAGTACCAATTTTTGGTACCTAACATAGTAACAAATGAATAATTCGGGTTCGGTTCGGCAAGGTCAAAAATTCGTGATTCGGGTATAATTTGGATATAATTCGGGAATGATTCGGAATTACAATGCGAGACAGTCAGTGCATATTTAATTAATTACCGATGATTTACTATATAAGATACTGCATATATTTGCCATAGAAGATCACAGTCAAAAAATATAATGGAAACCGTGCAGAGATTATTAAAATTATGAAGTCTGTTGTGATTTTGTGATCCATTGGATCTTTTGTTTGATGGATACGGGCTTAAATGAGAGCTGGGCCCCACAGTCAAACACTCATTTAATTCATAGTAAAAAAGGCTACAGTTCCTGCTTTTTTTTTAAATTATCTCGCGCGTGGGGTAGCATTTCGCGTGGGTTCACATGGGTTGGGAACTGTGGCGAGAAAATTTTCCGAACAAAATGCGAGAAAAACGCGATTAATTCGTAAAATTCGTTAAATTTGCAAATTATTCGTGAATAATTCGGAAAAAATTCGTTTAACCGAATTATACGTCGTTTCAATCGGCTCAGACTCAAATCCGATTTATTCGCGAATAACTCGCGAGTCATGTTACTATGGTACCTAAAACATAGCCCAAACCTTACATATCAGTTGTACAATAGATCTTAACATCTACTGTTTACAGTTCATTCTACTACATCTACCTGAAATATTACTAGTCCAAAAGATGCAAATTTAATTCGTGCAAAAGAACATTCAAAAAATTAACAAAGTTCTTCTTTTTTTTCACAAAAAAAGAGAGGAAAGATCTATTAAAATTGACCAAGTATCTTAGATATAGTTCATCGTGTATAAGGTATACGAATTTAATTATACAATTATTCAGCTTTGAAATTTAATACTTTAGCTCCCTCAAAACCTTTTTTTTTTCAATATGTAAAATCTAAAGTGAATTTATGTCAACTTTTATTGTACATGATTTGTATTCCACTGTGTCCGCTGCGGTGTCAGGGACCATATATATATATATAAGAGAGAGATGGGCTATTGTGTGATTTGCAAAGTAAAGTGAATGTTTTATTTCGGTTTTGTTTTCGGATCAAAGTCCAAACAGTCGATCCAAACCGTTCAAGTTGATCTACATATTGAAATGTGCTTGCAGACCAAATTTTACATTTTTTAGAATTTTTTTACTATTTATTAAGCCACTTTGAAAATTGCTGATCCTGGTGAACAGTAAAAACAGTGCAACAAAATTATAGACCATGTGATCAGCAATTTTCAAAGTGGCTTAATAAATAGTAAAAAAATTTCAAAAAATGTAAAATTTGGTCTGCAAGCACATTTCAATATATAGATCAACTTAAACGGTTTGGATCGATTGTTTGGACTTTGAAAATCCGAAAACAAGTCCGAAGTAAAACATTCGCTTTACTTTGCAAAGCACAATAGCCCATCTATATATATACACACACACTGTGCAATTCCAGGCTATTTGTAAAATCAATATGGATGTAGTCATGTAGCTGTTCTGACATGTTTTTCTCAAACTTGCTTGGAACCTATTAATCTACATGACTTCCTCAGAAGCCAACGCTTTGCAAAGTCAAATTGTTTTTTTTTTTTTTTTTGTAAACGAGAAACAGTCTAATTTATATTTGACATTTGCAAGAAATACCCTAAAACTATCTATGTCAAAATTTGAATGCCATTCCTGTATCAATAGCAGCCATAACTTTTCTGTATCAGCATTCAGCACAATACAATTTTTTTCACAGTTACAAATTTGAATACCTTTTCTTCCTAGAAAAGAGAGGATTCCATTCAAATCAAAGAAACAATTAACGTAAATATGCAGCAAATCAAAGGACACAAAAAGAAAAGTGCAATTTAGAGCAATAATTAACCGACTAGACACAACATGGAAAGCACTATTCACACCGCCGCAGCGACCTGACCTCCACACAATTTCATTGGCTGCTTACAAAAAGAAAGAACAAATGATGAGATTTGATATCTAACAGTTGGCAGAGGAACAGAGTTGGGTCGGTTGTTCGCTCCAGTCCATGTGCCAAAGGCCAAGTCAAGTTCTTAATGTTTGACTGGCTTATTAAATCTCAATATTTTTTGCTCTGTTCCTGTCGCCAAAAAGTAGATTGTCCACAATCTTTCGAACCATTTTGAATAGGAATGAGAGTAGGTCCGATGCCCATCGGACCTACCTTGGTTCGATGGGTGTGATGACCATCCGATTTGCATCAAGATTCGTGTGCTCTGCATCAAAATCCGTGCAAGTCTTATCAGTTTCCGTGCACATAGATCTTGATACTAATCGTATGGTGAAAGAGCTAATTGAACCTAACTGTAGGTCCGATGCCCATCGGACCTACTCCTATCTCTTTTGAATAATGCAAGACAGTCTAGTATCATTATTGCCGTAGGCATGCTCGGGCATAGCAACATCTAGAGTGGAAAAAACGTGCTGTGCCGTGACGTGACTAATATGTCTTGATTTTGATCTCGTGCTGTGCCGTGATGAAGTTAATTTTTCACGTGCCGTGTTGTTCCGTGACCAAAATATCAAGGGGTGGTCACGGTACGCGAATAGTTACGCTACGTGAGTTATGTCGTGCCTAAACGTGCTGTGACCATACGTGACTCGCATGACCATTTATTCATAATTTAGGTTAGTTTATTCAAGATTCACCATTAAATTAATATCTAATTCTAATCACACGTGACTCATGTGACTACGTGCCGTACCATGGCTAAATTTTTCACGTGCCGTACCGTGCTAAAGTTTCAAAATATGAACACGGCACGGGACACGCAAGCTATGACACGTAACTGACACGCGTGCCGTGCCGTAACCGTGCCGTTCCGTGACGGAGCCGGCTCCGCCTCCGCCGTGCCATTTTCCCCACTCTAGCAATAGCATGCATACATTTTTTTATTTTGTTGGTTGAAATCAGAATCCTACTTTGACGTTCATATATAAAAATTTGCAGAATGTTATAGGTTGAATAAAATCGAATAGTCCAAGTTTGACCGTCCACTCAAATGATAGGAGAAAGACCGGAAGAGTGTTACACAAACGTTGAGAAAGGATTCGCATAGGATCTCATAAATATATTCTTTTTAATTTTGAAAAAGAATGGTAGAAGTTACTATTCGACAAACTAATTGAATCTTGAAAAAGTATTAGCCTTATCTATTAAATTCGTATTTGAATCTTGCACGATCTGAATTCGAAGTTCGTTAAAAAAATTATAAGTAATAATTGATGTTATTACAAATAATTACCAATATTACATATTAAATTATGGTCCAATATATTTTTCTATGTCATAACAATTAATCCAAATCGCTCGTATTTTTTTTGCTTATTTTTTTACTATTTTTATTTTTCAATGTCAGAACATCTGAACTGTTGTATTTATAAACAATATGCACATGTTCGTTTGAGTTTATTCAGTGGCACCAATTGAGTTGATCCTCTTCAGAAATCCTTATCCATATGAACCAGAGAAATATAGCAAATCATTAGGCCCATAATACATTCAATCCAATATCTTACGTAATCCATATTTAACTATTAGTTCGGCACAAATAATTTGGCCTGTAGTACATTTCTCACAAAGCCGTTCTTACTTAAAAAAAAAGTTCCATTATAGATGCACAATTGTATGTGATTTGCACTTTCTTCTAATACATCAATTGTAATTTACTAGTCAAGAGCCCACGCATTGTTATGGGGATTGAAAGTATTACATTATTGTACTTTGATGAAATGAATGTATATGCAATTATTGAATTTTTTTAGTCAATTATATAAGCTTTGTTTTTATTTATTAGCAAGATATGTATTTTAAAGGTCAATGAAAATTTGTATTTTCTCTAGCATAGTCAAATGAAAATCTATATCATCTCTAAAGTTCAGAATTTTATAAAACCCTCTAATAAAATCCATATTTAGAGGAGACCGACACATATTATAAAGTGAGCAAAGTATCTGTTATAATTAAAAAATATTATTTAAATTGGAATAATCAATCTGAAGTTCTGAACCTGTGATCCCAATTTGTGTATAATTATCCAATAAAGAAGTATTCATTTTACTTCTATAGATGCTCTACGAAGTAAAAAGGAAATATCGAAAGGATCAAATATAAATTAACCTGGATATTACATTTTTCTAATTTACATGCAAATGTTTCATGTACTAAGCCCAAAAAGAGAGAATCATTAAAAGAACAGCCCACATAAGCTGCATTTGTATCAGTGATCCTTGTCCAGTGGGCTAAAAAAAAAGGTGACAGAACAAGTAATGTTGGAGAAGGAAAGAAGATCAAAAGGAAGAACAAAAATGATAAATGCAATAATACTTAGATATGTCATATAACCATAAATTCAGAAAAAGGAGTAGATGGTTATGGTGTCAATAAGCCAACATATCTAGATAAACAGTCGAGAACTTGAACGACTTGCTCAAAGGCACCGGAGATGCCAAGGAGTTTCTTTCACTTGCTGGATCCCACAAGGAGTAGACTGCTTTATGTCTATTAAGTAAGGTTCTAAATAGCACCGCTATAGCATTTTCGGACCACAAAAACTATGATGCTATTGTCGCTATAGCGCATTATTTCGCGCTATAGCGGCGCTATATGTGCATAGCGCCGTTTTTTTCAGCCGTTCCGCTATAACGCGATAAACGCTATTTAAATCTTTGCTATTAAGTCTATCACCGGAAGGCAAGCGTTTGTTCATAGGCGGATGATAGTTCAAGCTGGGGGTGCTAAGCCATTCTAAAGTTTTCAAAATTTTATTATTATCTAAAATTCTTACTAATTTGTCTCTTTTATATGTATTAGCACCCCTAATAATACTAACAAATTTAAAGGGCTTGAATGTAAATTTTAAAAATCAAAGTCACAGCAGACTAGGCTTCATATTTTATTTGGACGTTTCGATTTATGTGTTTGTGCAGTGAACAAAAGAAAGCAGATCCTTTCAATTTGAAAATGTCATACCTATATAGAAAAATAATGTCCGATTCTATATATTGAATTTTTGTACTGCCATAATCCTATATAGAAAACAGATCTTATATAGAAAAAATAATGCCCGATCCTATATAGAAAACGGATTCTTCCATTGAATTTTTGTACCCTTCTTAATAAATAGTAAAAAAAATTTAAAAAAAATGTAAAATTTGATCTGTAAACACATTTTAATATATATATCATGTTAAACGGTTTAGATCGACTGTTTAGACTTTGAAAATGTAATGTGTAATCTGGTGTCACAAAAAAACAGTGTAGGTGGATCCCTCCTCATGTTATATTGTGTTATGCATTTTTTTTATTAAAAAAAATAAAGATATTGCTTAGCACCCTATACTCAAATTCTGGTTCCACGCCTAAGTCTATTGTCGTTCCCCATGTATCCCCACTTGTAAACGATGCATCACCTCTATCATCACCTCTACTGTCACCTCTCCATTTATGACTCAATTGTAATTCCTCACGCAGGATATTTCTTTTGGTCCCATCCATACTATCTTGAGGTCACTGACTCTTGGATCGCCTACACATACAATCAATCAAGTTGAAAATATGCAAATATCTTTCGAGAATTTAGTGTTTGACAGTAACCATCTTCTCTAGTCTCAATTATTTCCCAATTATTTTCTATTTAGATTAGGACCACTTATAACATGAATATTGTAGGATTCCAAATTCCAAGTCAAAAATCTATTGCCTTGTTGCAAAAGTAAATATAAATAAAATAATAAAGGAATTATAATACAGCTAGTATATACCACTGGCTCCCTTTGCTCACAACTTTTACTTACCATAATAATTTCTATAGGCAATTTTAAGTAAATGAAAAAGTGACCGCTAATTGATAGAGAAAAAATGAACCCAATTTGCTTTTGTATGTTGCCAAAGTACATTCATTACCTAATCGCACTCCAAATTACATATATATGCTAGTGAAAAAATAAATGTTAAGTGGATCATTAGTTTTAAGAAAAAAAAATTGTACTAACAAAATTTTTGGTGGTGGCCTGAGCAATCTCTGACAACTCGGATCCATGGGGTGTCCAGGTTTCATCGCTGATAGCATAAAGAACCAAGAAGAATAAATTTGTAGAATCAATAATACAAATAAAATGAAAAAAAAAATAACTCCGGCTGTTGGCAAAACTCCAAAAATATGAATCAGGTTCACCGGGCTACAGTAAACTTTTTAATGTACTGGCAAGAATTACATTTGCTCTAAATTAGAGATTAAAAATTAGGGTTAAAAGAAATTTAGAAAAAGATAGGGTTAAACATACCTCCGGTTCCGCCTCCGTCGCTCTCGCTGACCACCTCTTCCACCTCTTCCACCTCACACATATCAAAAATGATAAGTTACCAAATGTAATTTGGTATGGTACATATCACCTTGAAATATCTGAAAAATGGAGCTTTAACAAGTTCTTGAAGAATTCGATGCAAAACTTCCTTATTTATATGATTGACGGTCTCGTAACCGCAACAACAATCCTCCACCATACCAGAGTACTTCTTTGCATCCTATTTCAGAAAAAAAAAAAAAAAAAAAAAGCATGGAAAAAGTTAGATGAAATGCTTGTCAAGTTTCCTTAACACAGATAAACCACCATATAGAAACCCATAATGTTTTTTTGTAGAAGCATGACATTTGTAAAGTGTCATTGTCATGTTTGCTCTGGTATTTTTTGAATTTCTCGTAATTTGTGGGGTTTTTTTACAATGGTAGTAATAAAAATTTCGGCATTTATCATGATAGAAGGACTTCTAATGTCTATTGTTTTATTTACTTCTATTCCCTTGTTTTATTTAAAACTACTCTTTTGTAATTTCACTACACTTCTATGTAAATAATATATGAAGAGCTAACAGTGTTATTTTTTTTATAGACATTATTATCTCATTCAAAATTTAAAATTCTCTACAATAAATATTTTCAGAGCGAAATACAAACAATTCAATTTTATATGAAAATTATTATTTAACTAGTAATTATTCATACAATTTCATACTTGTCTTAACTCTTAAGTACTATTTCTTCTTCCGTATCTTAAGATTAGTTCGTACACATCTACCAGTACAGTAGTTATATAGCATATCTTTTATGGTTAAATCCGCATAATGAAGACAGAGGATGGTTATCCACTCTATCTAGACTTGTAGGCCATGTTCGGTGCACCAAGGGGAACGAGAATGAGCCTGAGAACAACAAATTTTTGAATTGACTTTTACTGTGCTCGTGGGAAAAAAAAATTCACTCTGAATGAAATTTTTTTTTTTCCCACGGTAACAGTATTTCGCCGAACAGGGCTGTAGTTTGTATAGATGGAAGCATGTTATATGGACCCCACCCAAAAATCTTTCAAGTAGAGTATAAAATAATTTTTAATTTTGTTCTCATTGGTGGATTTTAAAGGTGGGGTGTGGAGATTTAGATTCAAATTTCACATATTACGTCATGAGACACCATGTGAGAGCTCGAGATTCACTCTCCCGCCCATCCCGGCACCCTTTCTTTTCCTAGGAGTCCGAGATGGTATATATATATATTTTAGTAAAGTTGGGGGTCAAGCCATCAAATTGTTTTTATTATCTACAAGAGACTTCTCATTCGGATTTCTATCATGTGACCTTCTACACAGAAAGTACATATTACATATTGTATATTTTAAATTTCAACCTCCTATTAAGATTTTCTAATTCCGCCTTTGTTTATCTATATGCATGATAAAAATGACAACTCATGTATATCAATGTTTTTCATAACTTGTCATAATATTTTGCTCGTTAAACAAACACCATGCATCTTCCTCGTTTTTTAATCATAATAATTAGTGTGAATTACATTATTGCAGAACCAAATTGTTTCTTTATATTTTTAGTTCTTTAACTTGGTCGAGGTATAGTCATGTGTTGAATAAAAAGTATAAGAACAAAATTGTTAATTTTTATTTATAGGGTGAGCGCACACCTTCAACATCTTCTAAATTCATATATGAATTCGAGCCTTCACACCATTTTCTCTCCCTCTCCCCACCTAAATTTATCTCTGAGTTTTTGTCAACTTCACATATTGTATAATGAGTTGCAACAACTCATCTTGCTACTCTTCAATAAGGTGTGGTGATTTTTTTAAGCTCATGTGTTGTAGGAGCAGATCTAGTTAATGATTGACAAATTTAATGAGTAAAGATATTGACATTTGACTTCAGTAGCACATCAGTCATATTGAACACGTGTTGTGTGAAGACAAATTTGTTCTGTCACTATCTTTATCCGGATTTAAGGTATTTGGTAGCTTAAACATATGTTGAGCATAGGAAAGATGAGTAAGAGTGAGAAGCTGATTATTTGAAGGTTAGTGGCTTTAAATGTCTATTAGAAATTTTATTGATGAAAAAAATATTACAACGACTCTAATATCTAGATCCACTCTTTTATTCCCACAAAATTATTAAAAAACACTCATCTACTCTAATCTACTTGTATACACTCTTAATTATTTTATTATCTTAATCCACATCTCTTTCCACAACCAAATCCGTTCTTATTCGTCCGACGCCACGCTTTAATGACCGGATCTGCTCACCATCGTACTCCAATCGAGATGGAGATAGAGACTCTACGCTCCGTAATTGCAATATCTAAAATGAGGAGACCCAAATTTTTTTTTTTTCAGGTAAGTAAACAAATTACCTTTTTGGGGAAATTTTATTAAACTAAGAAAAAGATATTACAGGATTAGAATGTACATGGAGAAAGTGAAAGAAGAAGAATGAGAAAAAAAAAACTATGTTACATGCTAATGAAGATTTGCCCAAAGTCTAAGATCCCTTATAACTAATATTTGATACAATAATCGTTTTTTATTTAGTGGTAAAAGATGATGTTGTTTGGGAAGTCATAAATTCAAAATTCTATATGAAATTTTAATTAGACAGTTTGACTTCTAACTTTACTAAATTTTTTTTAAAAAAAAAAACTAATATTTGATACGACACTGCAGATTATCGAAAAACAGTCTACAGTGACATGTATGATGGGATTCGTATCCTCCCAGGTACTTGACTCAAGCAAATTGAAACGAACGGCCTAGATTAATCCTATCTAGGTCAAACTCAATTCGGTGCCTATGGAGACTGTAGGAAGTCTGTTTGGAGATTTGTGCTATGTTAAAAGAACCGTCCCATCGTAATTGTCTTCAGTCAAGTAACCTGAGGTGATGTGAATTTGTATGATGTATGTAATGTAATCGATTCAAGTCATAGAACGATGTCATATTGAAATTTGTGACAGGGAATCGTTCTATGACAAGTAAAACGGATCGGATACGGATCGGATTGGTAAAACTATATCCATATCCGTTTTTATTTTTCGGATACAGATACGGATCGGATATTAGACGGATACGTACGGATACGGATTGGATATCGGATATCCGTAGATATATACATAAATTTTGTCATAATATATATTATATTATATGGTATATATCTACTATTCGGATACGGATAATTAAAATGTAAAACCATATCCGTATCCATACGGATATTCAGATATCGGATATCCATATTTAATTTTCGTATACAGATCCAGATATGGTCGGATATTATCCGATCCGTTTTCACCCCTATGGATTCCTCGGTGATCAAAGAGCCCAATAGAGTTGGGCTGGAGTTTGTAGTTTTAGGTCCAATCTTGTGACAGGGATGGATTCCTCTCGAGAGAGAATTTGTTGTATCCAATCTTTTCGGCCCAAATTTAATTTGGGGCTAATGGTGTTTAGTACTGAACATGCAAACTTGAGAAGTCTATTTTCTTGCTTTGATCTTGAATAGAGATGGGAATCTGACAAGAAAATTTTACTCGGCCCATTCATATATTGGGAATCTTACAAGAAATATGTGAAAAAAAAAAATAGTGATTGGAATCAGCATTAGTGCATCACCTCCCCATAAATATACGCACTACTTAGGAGTGGCAAAAAAGCTGATAGCTCATGGCTCAATCGTGACTTGCATCTGACTCGCTCGCTAATAGATCACTCGTTATTGGACCGAGCTGTTAACAAGCCAGCTCGTTACTAGTTCAGTCCTTAATTAATGAGTTCAAGCTGGGACTTAGCTTGCTCGCCAATTCGCGAGCTAGATTTGCTAGCATTAATTTGTGAATTTGTATGAATTTGTGTGCATTTTATACTGTCCAACTCAGTCCAGCTCAGTTCAGCTTAGTCCAACTCGGTCCAAAAAATTCGTAGAATTTATTTTCTTCTTAAAACAAGGTCAAGCCAGAACCCAGCGGATCAGCTCACGAGCTAGCTCGGTCCAGCTCGCTTGTGACGAGTTCAAACTAGATCGAGCTCGTTGCCACCTATAGCACCGCCTGATAATTTTCTTGCTATATGGCGCACAAAATAGGCATCTTGTTGTGCATCAAATGTTCTCGATGGCAATTAGGAAATAAATTAAAAGACGCACATAGAGATGTGAAATTAAAAAGAGAGTATGCGACGTATCATTAATGCTTCTTTACTTATGAAAGTGATGCTTATAGAGGGAATCTTATTGGAGGTCCTTATTCGCATTAGGCCGAAGATAATAAATAATTAGCTTCAAGAGCAGAGCTAAACTTTCAAATTATAGAGGTACACATGAATAATGATAATTATATAAAATTTTCATTATATTTATAGTGATCAATTTTAGGTTATCCATAGTATTTTAATAAAAACTATATAGAAAATAATATATAAATATAATTTTTTAATAAATAAATAGAAGTCAATTGAACGACATGACTATGCCACTGATAAGCATAGCCATAGCGCATTTTGTAAGAGTAGATACAGCATCTTTTTTCCGTCTCTCTCTCTCTCTCTCTATATTCTTCTTCTTCTTATCCTATTTTTTTTTTTTTTACTAACTGTTTGCCAAGTTATGAATTGCAGTCTGGTTTAGATCTTTATGATAACTATTATGTAAAATTTATTGCCATATTGTCATTATCATAGAAAGTTCGAATACTACGATCAATATCATTCACACAACTCCCTTCACGCTACTCAAATTAAAATTCTGTACAATTTATGCAAATTTTATTAGCATGCGTTGTTGATTTACTTGATACTACAAGTTTATTTATAAATCTAACTCAAACATTTTCAAAATTAATGCGGCTTATCAATTGGAATTCAGATCCAGTGCAATACCTGATTTTAACTTGGCACAAGTCTCAAAACGGACTCCCTATATCTAAATAAACACTGAATTTCAATCGCTCACCTCGAAGTTAATCTAAGCTAATTGTATTCAGTCAGGTACTTGGGAGGATACAGATTCCCAGATAAGTCAGAACCGAAATTTTTAAAAATATCCTCAATCAAAAAATAATAAACCAAAACACCACAAATTTGTGAGAATTTCATATTTACCCAGGCCGCAACGTGAAATGGCGGCCCCATTCTTGGGGGGATGTCATTTCACGTTGCAGCCCGCAAAAACCAAATTTTCCAATTGTTTCGGATGAAAATTTATTGATTTGTTTAATAATTTTAAAAAATAGAAAGAACAACTAATAATTTGAATATGTTAGAAAGAATATCAAACAAAATAGATAAAATATTTTATAATTTAGATGTACTAGAGGACTCTAAAATATTTTTCAGGTAGGATTTTTTTCCGACCGTAAAAAAAATTAAACTATTTCTTAGTGTGTTACTGGAAAAAAAAATGCTTTGGATTTGAATTATTAATCCCAGTTCAAAAATCACTTCTAGTAAATAAAGAAATTATTGTGATCCTTGTAGTACATTCAAATTCTAAGGTACTCCATCTATTTTGAAAAAAAAAATTTGCCATCATTACGAAATGTCAAATCAATTTTTTTTTCCAAAATAGATAGAGTATCTTACAATTTGAATGTACTAGAAGGATCACGATAATTTTTTTATTTACCCAGAAGTGGCATTTAAACTGGGATTAATAATTCATATCTAAAGTATTTTTTTTTTCCAGTAACACATCAAAAAATAGTTTAATTTTTTTTACAGCCGGAAAAAATCATGCCTGAAAAATATTTCAGAGTCCTTCTAGTACATCTTAATTATAAGATATTTTATCTTTTTTGTTTGATGTTCTTTCTAATATATTCAAATTATTAATTGTTCTTTCTATTTTGAAAACTATTAAACAAATCAATAAAATTTCACCGAAACAATTGAATTTTTTTGGTTTTTGCGGGGCCGCTATTTCACGTTACGGCCCGGGTAAATTTGGAATTCTGCAAAAACAGTGGTCTTTTGGTTTTTTTTTTTTTAGGGTATATTTAAAAATTTCGGAAGTCAGAATCGACATTTTCTTATTTATTCTTATTTATCTGATTTGCAAGCCCAGTAAATAGTGTAGATGATAACTGTATCTTTTTCTCTTTTGTTAGAGCCCATGGGCCACTGTCCGCACTCGTTTAGATAAAAGGGCCCAATTAAGGCCCAACTTCCTCATAAATATTTTTTACTCCGCACAATTTACTGTAAATATATTTTACTGTGCGTAATATTTGTAATATTTATTTTATTTAGTGCAATAAATTTAATAAGCATGTATTATATCATATTTAGAGAATATGTATAAATTTTTGGTGTATTAAAAACTTAAAATGGAGCTCAAAATGATTAAAACAATGAATATACACATGCAACGAGCTCAATTTCAAAATACAAGCTTTGGGTGCGTATAATTCATGTATCTTTTTTTTCTTTTACAAAATAACATGCCAATTATGCTGACATAATCATTAAAAATATGGCTATAATTGACTAAAACAATCAATAAACACATAAATTTTCAGCAAATGCATTCTACAAGCTTTCTGTGGTAATATTTAATGTAACATTTTTTCATTTTTTCACCAGTTTTTTTTTTGCAATAAAATTCAGGAAAATAAATCTGATTATATTTAGAGTAGAGTGAGGCTACGGTACTATGCATAGCACGGATTGGTCCGTGCTACGGCTCAATATTTGAGTTTTCAAAATCCTAACAGTCGATCCGAACCGTTCAACATGATTATAAAATGAATATGTACTTGCAAACCAAATTTTACATTTTTTAGAATTTTTTTACTTTTTTTTTAGATAGGTAGAAAATCATTGTTTTTGGATGGTCCAGAATTTTCAGATTAAGTGATTTTCTACCTATCTAAAAAAATAGTAAAAAAATTCAAAAAATGTAAAATTTGGTTTGCAAGTACATATTCATTTTATAATCATGTTGAACGGTTCAGATCGACCGTTAAGATTTTGAAAACTCAAATATTAAGCCGTAGCACGAACCAATCCGTGCTATGCATAGTACCGTAGCCTCACTCGAGTAGAGTATATTAAAATTTGAAGAATTAGTCACCTAAATTATGGATGGAATTGATGAAAACAATCGAATGAGCACAACGATATAAAAAGCATTCTATAAGCTTTCTGATCTAAAGATTTTGATCCATCCATATAATTTTCTATCAATCTAAAAAAATGAGTAAAACTAAATAAAATATAAATTTTAGTCTCCAAGTATATTTTTCATGCAAATATTATATTGAGCAGTTCAAATTAACTATTTGAACTTTAAAATAGAGATATGGATTCACAACGCAGACTGATCTACGTATTGCAAAGTATTAAAAGGTCATATTTTAATAATTTTTTGTTAAAAATAACTAATTTTATGTTAAAGTTAATTATCTAAGTATCTAAAAGTACAATATTTATTAAAATAAACTTAAGACAAAAGATAAATACTTTGGTTGCCTTTGAGTGACAACACATCCTCTTAATTACAATTTTCTTTCCAATTAGTGGTTCCTAATGAAACCTTTTGCATTAGTTAGTAGTTAAGAGGAGGCCCATCTGCATTATTAGATCTAGTTGACGCCACTGTGTGCATTATTAGTGACCGAGTATCATCGGTCACTGTTGGACCTAACACGGTAATCCTCTGATCTGTATTCTGAAAAATAAAATGAATTGAAAAGGTGGAAATTGAAGTCTCCTCCCTCTCTCTCGTCAACAGACCTTTTCCACACGGAATACTAGACCGAGTCAAAAAAAAAAAACAAAGAAGAGAAAATGGAATCCTTCTCCCAATAAATATGATCTAATTTATTATCATATAAATTGAAAATTCTCAAGTTACAATATCAGGACTTTATTTCAGATTAAAATTCTCTCACAGCACCCACTAAATAGAACAAAATTACCCAATTCATATTGTTTATATAACTGAACAACATATCAGTTGTTCCCTAAATAAAAGAATCCGTATTAATACTTGAACAATTACAAAGAATGAAGTAATTCCATGTACACAGCTACGTACTAAAGTAATCCAGGAAAAAGAATTTCTCTACAGTTACTAATGGAATGAATTCAATCTACGCCGCAACGAGAAATTTGGGTTTCTTGAAGGCAAGCGGGCTCTGCACCTCCTCCTCTTCCCATCTCCGGCCTAACTCTGGTACGGCCGGTATGTTCAAGTCGAACCCCCTTTGACTGGTACTGGTGACATCAGATCCCGCTGCGCCACCGTCATAGTGCCGCCTCTTATGCCCTCCCAAAGCTTGACCAGAAGGGAATTCTTTGAAACAAATCATACACTTGTGCACCCTACCCGTACCACCGGTACCAGTTGCACTGACACCAGCACCAGTTGACCCAGAACCCGATAGTGCGGGTTCGTTGTCCCCCTGAGAGGGTTTGCGGTGACTAGCTTTGTGGCCACCGAGGGCTTGTGGCGAAGTAAAAGACTTGCCACACACCGAGCACTTATACTCTGACTGTGATTTCTGTACAACAGGCTGTGTTGGTGCTGGTGACAATTGGCAAGATCTGGTGTCACGAGAGAGCATGAGGAGGCAGAGTGCAAGATACTCCTCTTCATTGGTCCCACGGCTGCGCTTGGATCTCTTGCGCTTTGCCCAGCCTTCGATGTGGGGAAGATGGTTGTCGACTGAATCTTCAGTGTTACTCGTCGTCTCCTTGGTTGGGGAAAGAAGGGGAATTATTGCAGTTGCAAGTGTGTCTACTGCCATGACAGTCGTTGCTTGGAGAGGTGAAAAGAAAGAAAGAAAGAAACTCAAGAGGTTCTTAGAGATTAAAGTGTGAGTTGGGGCTGTGGGAAGACAAGTGAGGGGAGAAGGGGTATAGTTAAGGTTATATAAAGGAGAGAGGATGGAAGTTGCGTGGGAATAGGAGGAGATGGAATTAGAAGGGTCAACTGTGGAATAGAATGGTAAAAGGGAGGGGGGAATAGATTGGTTGGTGCGAGGATACAGCTTGGAATGAGTGACACTGTGGGAAGGGGAGTGTGTAGTGTGTAGTGGGGGGTTGGAGGTGGTGTTTGGATTAGAATCGAAGACTATATCCACTTCTCTTTGCGTCAATATTTGGGAAAGCAGATGTTTGGGATTGGTTTAGGTTAAGGTGTTCCTTTTAAGGGGGGCGGTGGGATCTCATGTAGTCAGCATTAGTGTAACTTTTTATGCTGTTCATTGTAGATTATATTGATAGTTCTTCTCTAATTAAACATGAAATAATATATTACATGATGCTTATTTTACTAAAAACAATTCATGTTCTTTGATATAAGTCTTGTGATAAGAAGTTTTAGACAGTAATACTGAAGTACGAGCTACTTGAAGTTATTAACACTTGTATTTTTTTTCCGTGTGTTTAAGAATACTTGTGTAATTGTCATGGATTCGAATCCGATGGAAAAAAATAATTATTATCATAAGTAATAACAAAGGTTTGAAAAGAATGTTGGATGACTTGATCTCCAATTCTGTCGTTAAGAAAAAAAAAAGTATGTAGCTAGCGACTATGAATTTGTGAATAATACAAATTATTAACAATATGTAAATGCATTAAAGAAGATAGTAATAATATCCAAATTTAATGTATTTAATGTTACATCTTTTTGTTGCAACGTGCTGCTTCTCGATAAAAAATTTCAACAAATAATTTCTCATTGTTGAAATTTTGTTCGTTCTAATAACATTGATTTTATTTGTTATTTCTTAATTATCCATGATTTTTCTAACTTTATCACTGTTAGATAGTGTCATATTTAATAATAAATGTTATCTTTCTAAAATAATTATAGAAGATTGTTCATGCACATCAAGTTTATATTAGATGATTTATATTGAGGTTTCTTGACAAAATGATAAGAATAAAAAAGCAATTTTATCACCATCATTATTTATCATTGAAAACGTAACTTTATTATGAAATTATAAGCTAGTCCTTTTTTTTAGGGTAAGGTGGCAACATGCCATCTCAGGGCTCGTTCAGTGGCTTGCGAATAAGTGAAATTTCATGAGATTTTCATACAAATAGAAATTTTATTTTCTATTCCGTCCAGCTGTCCAATTTAATTATGGGTAAAATTCATAGAAAAGTCTAAAAAGTAGAAAAATTCATGGGAATTTTCACATTAGCTCCGAGCAAATATTTTTTTTCCACACGGCTTCTAATGTGCATGTTTTTTTTATTATAAAAGGTCAAAGAGTTGATGATTCACGTGTGTTTATCACCGTATAAAATAATCAAAGTCTTGTTTAAAATGTGATTTGAATTTTTAATCTCGGTAAATTATTAAATTAGTTTATGATACCGTTTAAATTTAATAGAAATTATTGATGCAAAATAACAACAAGAAAAAGAAAAAGAACCATTTGTAAATTGATAATTAATTTTAATGTGAAATATATATCTATGGTTATTTTGTTATTTGTTCAAATACAAAATAATGAAAATAGATATTCATTTTTGTATAAATATGTTTGCTTGGTAATTTTCTATACTAATTTCAATATCTTTTTTATTAGTGCTGGGCTTAGCTAAGCCATGGTGTAAAACGACTTGGTGCTCCACGCCTCATTATTTCCATTTTGAAAATCCAAACGACCGATCCGAACCGCTCAAGTTGTTCTCCATATTGATATGTGCTTGGAGACCAAATTTTACATTTTTTGGAATTTTTTTACTATTTATTAAGCCACTTTGAAAATCACTGATCCGGCGGTCCAGAAATTTTTACTGTTTTTTACTATTCATAAGGATTTTCAGATTTTCAAAGTGGCTTAATAAATAGTAAAAAAATTCCAAAAAATGTAAAATTTGGTCTCCAAGCACATTTCAATATGGAGAACATGTTGGAAGGTTCGAATCGACTATTTGAACTTTGAAAATGAAGATATGGCGTGGAGTACCAAGTCGTTTTACTCCATGGAGTAGCCTAGTCGGACTCTTTTTTATTATGCATATTCGTAGGAATTTGCTTAGAAATACATATATTTTTTTTAAATAAAAATTTTCTACAACTAATTTCACGGTATAACCGAACACTCATATCAGCACATTTTCATAATTAATTATGTGTGTACTTATGAGTATAGGTTCCCGCAAATTAAATAGTGAGTTTCCGAACCTGTAAAATTACATCCCGCACAATTCCGTGACAAACAGACATGTCCTTACAATATTCATTAATGAGAATTATAAACTAGTCTTAAAATAATTGTTTATTATATGTTCAATATCAATTAGTGAATTATTTTCGAGGAGGGTTCAAATGCACCATGATTTTGTGCTCCAATATGCTCCACATCATTTATCTCTGTTTTCAAAGTTCGAACAGTCATCCGAACTATTCAACATGATCTTCGTAATAAAATATTCTTGGAGACCAAATCTTATATTTTTTAGAATTTTTTTACTATTTTTTTACATAGGTACAATATCACTTTTTCGAATGGTCCAGAATCTCCTTAAAACAATGATTTTGTACCAATGTAAAAAAATAGTAAAAAAATTCTAAAAAATATAAAATTAGGTCTCCAAGCATATTTTATTATGAAGATCATGTTGAGCGGTTCGGATCTATGTTCGGATTTTGAAAACAGAGATAAAGAATGTGAAGCATATTGGAGCACAAAATCATAGTGCATTTGAACTCTGCTCATTATTTTCTTGTAAAATGCAATGTACAGGAGCGATCAAAATTATAAATCAAGTAATAGATTGTCAAAGCAAAATTAAGTCTCGGCATTGGACTTGTATTTTTCACAAATTGAGGGGGTTTGAGCAACCAAATTATCCATAAGTTCAAACACACAATTCAATCTAACTAGGTATCCAAGACGATCCGAACTGTGCATATAGAATAAACTTTGCACATATTCTGTAGTGGTTTGGAGGTTACAGTTTATCACAGGCAACTACCTCAGAGTGGTGTAGTTGCGTACTTGCGTGACGTCAAAGGAGATCAGGTTAGGATTAGGTGATCTGGCAGGGTAACACACCCAGCAACTAGTAGAAGCTGGCTCAGTCTCAAGAAGTGGCTGTTCTTTCCCCGTTGACTTTCAATAATGGCAGCTTCACTGGCGTCTCCTAAAGAGCATCTCGAAGGGATCAATTACTGTGCACCTGGAGCACCCTACCGTCAGATGATTAATCGCACATGTACTGGTCTGAACTCCGAACTTTCAATGCCCCACTTTTATGAAATGAGAAGTTTAGAAACTGGGAACACCGGGTGCAGGTTGATTTTTATAGCATAAATGGCGGAGAAAAACACGTGTTTATTGCTTTCAGTGATGGGCTGATGGCCTAATGATATACTAATTAATTATTTCCGTGTTGGTTATAAAGCACCAGCAGTCATCCCTCATCCCAACTATTGCATTGCTTGCGCCTGTAACATCTACGGTCTTTGCCTTAACCGGAAATGACAACAATAATAATTATGGCTTTGTTCCATGCAATTGATCATTCTCCAGTGTGATATAACTGGAGAGGATTAGCATCCCCAAGTTGTTGGTGTGTTGGACTGAGGTGGTTGCCTGTTAGGAGAGCATCGGCTGCCTTTTCCACCAAATTTTACAAGTAGGATGTAGGACGGAATCAATATTCACACCTCTGACCTCACAAACTTCATTTTTTGCATTTATCGTTCCCCCTACTTTAAATAACAGTACTTCCGAAACTCAGGAAGTTTCCAATTGGCAGACTGCACAGCTCCACCTCACTGCCCAGCAGGGGCGGACCCACATGGTCCCGCGAGGGCAGCTGTCCTCTCTGAATTTTGAGTTTTAGTAGAAATTTATCGGTCTCGACTGACTTTGCTTTCCTCTGAATTTTTTTTTTCCCTCTGAATTTTTTATTTGTAATTTGAATTAAATTTAGGGTTAAAATTGAAATAAATTTGTTAAATTTTAATTGGTAATTAGAATTATAAATTAGAGCTTAAAAAATTACAAATCAAAGCATTGGAAAGTATAAGTTAAATCATTGTTTTTTTATCGAGCACCGAATTAGTTAATGGATTTAAACCCGATTCAATATTTTTTTGCTCTTCTGATGAAAATCCTGGATCTGCCATGCTGCCCAGGTTATACATTGTTGGATTTTCTAAAAAATTCAATTTCACATTAATTAAATACACAAAAGAAAATTTAAAATTTAAAAGTTCTTAATCATATCACATCATTTGTATCCTCATCCAGCAGATTTTCAAATTATGGAGATCAAACGTGAATAAAAATTAATCATATAATATTTCTATGCTACGTATGGAGATCAGTTTTAAAATACCTATAATATTTTGTTCTAAATATATACATGTTTTATTTAAAGAAAAGTATTTGATGTGTCTCGGATGTAACAAAATATTTATACATATATAACCTTTATTGCATGACTTCATCGTATTTTGTATTATACATAATTTTATCGTTTTCAAAAGAAAAAATACAGTTAAAGTAAAATATTGGAAGTAATAGCGTAGTAGTATAATTTAATAAATTTAATCTCTAACAAAATATGAAAGGTTTTTTTTTTTTTTTAAGGGCAAGATGCAAATATATGCTCCACACACAATCCTCAGTCTGCCTACAGATCAGAACACATATGCCGACCAACTGCCAAATTCGCATCCCCTGAGATATCTCATATTTTGCGTGACTTATTGGAAAATCTCAACTGTTCAGATACATTCTGCACGAATCTCAAAACTAATAATACTGGCCCCTGCGCTATCCCCGAATAGGCACCGGACACGTGGGTCACGCGAAATATGAGATATCTCAGAGGATAGCACGCCCAACTGCCAACCCTTTTCATGAAGGTTCTGAATTGTTAGAATTTTATTCTCAGCCATCAGCCACCCAAAAGGAACAATTCTATATACACGGTGCCTTGATGCTCCAAATCTTATGAATAAGATCTAAAGGTGAGGAGCCTTTAAGGTGTACATTTAGGGGTGTTCAAATGGATCGGTTTATTCGGTTTTAAACCGAACCGGCAAATTTCGGTTTAATTGGATCGGTTGTTCGGTTTAAATGGTTCGGTTCAGTTTAGAGATCTCCAAATCGGTTTGAACCGAACCAACCGGTTTAATAAAAAATGGATCGGTTTATTTTGTGTGGTTTTATAATTGATCGGTTTATCAAAAACCGGCTTGTGTGGTTATAAAAAATGTTATCCAAATCGGTTTGAACCGAACCAACCGGTTTTGAAATGTTTATTTGTAACTTGAAATGTTTGTATTCGATTCAACCGAACAAACCGAAGTTTAAATCAGTTTAATCGGTTCGGTTTAGATCGGTTTGAAATTTTAATTCGGTCGGTTCGGTTGGGTTTTCAAAATTCGGTTCAAACCGCAATTCAGCAAAAAATGTTCGGTTTGACCCGAACCGACCGGTTGAACACCCCTATGTACATTGTGTTGGATTTATTACCAACCTCGTTGGATTTAATGCCAACATTGAGCATATATGTAATCTAATTATGGATTGTTTACTGTCATATATGATTGTCAATTAAAGTGATCATAAGGTAATAGACAATCAATATATATTCATTATGATATGGTTCACAAATGTGTAGAACAATTTAGGCAAAGATCAAATCATTGATGGACTGATTCTGAAATTTGCAATTAAGGAAACCGATTCTCCAGCGGCCGCACGGATTTTGATGCAATTGCACGGTTTTTGATGCACTAACACAAAATACCTTTTTTAAGTTGGCATATGGCCAGAAAATCGGTTTTGAGTTAGGATTTGGCAATATGCCGACTCCACATCTCTATAAATAGGATTGGTCCCCAAAGCACAAGAAGATACGAAAAGTTGCAGAATTTTCTAGCCGTCAATCTAGTCAATTCTGTAGCCTTCTCTACTTCTCCCCATTAAAGAATAGAGAGGTGAAATCATTGAGGAATTGTGAACACGATCTCACAAGGGCAGTCTTGTAGCTTTGGAAGGCTTCATCCTACCACTGAGGAGGCCGCCGACGCTTCAACCTCTACATCGGCACGAAGGTTTTCTTGCCGCTGTTCCACAAGTTCATCAACCGGCTTTTGAGTGAAGCCTTGCTTAAAGACGCTAATGGAATCAGGTATTGCGTCTGCTCTCTAAGAATTGATGATTTTTTTGCATGATGGCCATTTTGGCATAGGTAGATCAATAGTAGCATATTGAATTGAATCGAACTGTTTATGTGACCGAATTGTTTTAGTGTAATAATAAGGTCACAACACATTGACTTCCAGTAGAAACTATTATACAGAGGCCATATTCCATTGGGGCAAATCTGATCTTTCTGATAAAATTCTTATCAACGACAGATCTATTCCCTGAATAAAGAACAAGGATATTTGAACCACAACTATGTATCTGGATCCAGTGCATAGGAGTAAAGATTGGTAAATCTATCTCTGTCAGAAGAAGATATCATGCCAAACGAAATAATTCCCTCTCCATAACCATATATATACTTCACATGCAAAATTGAAAGATGTCAGCTCAATAATTCCTAATCCTCTCTTCTTTTTTTCAGCTTACAGATAGTGTCTTGATTTACTAAATGAATTTTCTTTTGATAAATGTTATTCTTATGTCATTGAATTTTCAAAGAAATTGTGACGAATTTTTTTGGATTGGATCATTATAATAGAATTTTGAAAATAGTGAATCAGATCAGCATAATAGAATTCCTAATCCTCTCTGTTATTGGTATGTTTATTTGTTTATTTTATTTTTTTGAGGAAGGATTGGTATTAATTCATTATTCAAAATGAAAATCACACTGACAAGAAACCTTTGTCCAGCTAATACAGTTGCATATATAGTTTCAGATCAAGTGATAAATAATTAAGCAAAGGAACCTTAATTCCTTGCCATAATTTTGCACAAAAATAAGCCGACAGATTCTAAAATAAATGGCGGTGGCATGTGACTTCAGTGTTGACTTTCTAGTGTTCATTTCTACAGACATAGATGAACCTAATTAAATTAACTAAAAGAGAGATAATTAATGATTCATGACACCTCGCAAATATGTATACGTGTAGTTTGTAGTATGCATGTATGATTGGTCACTGACGGCACCGCCCTCGTCTTTTACTTTGTTAAGTATGTAATTATGTATGCATCCATTTATGCATCCCGTGTTGACAGCTGGGCCGGACCCGACCCCAGTTGTCAGCTTGTGGGGCTTTTTTGGTCCGTGTCACGCAGGATGTATAAATCAGATGAAATGTTGCTTTTGGGATCTGCCAATTTGGGCTTGTGGAGATCTGCCAATTTGGGCTGTTACAATAATTTGTTGGGTCATAGCAAGTAATGGGCCGCATTTAATGGATTATGTTTAGGTTTTTATTCGGATCTGATCCAAACGGATAACAGGTCGACCCAACTCCAATTTATAACACATTGTACTAATAAACTACAACTTAATTGATGTTTAAATCCTTTATTTTAGTCAAAACGACGGTTGTTCTACAGAAACCAATTTGTTTATAAATGCAGTTGTTTTCTTTAGCCTTTATTTATTTTTTTCCCTTTGTTTCTAGTTGAAATTTAGGTTTTTCTGTTGACATTATTTTATTATTTATATATAATGTACTAAGGACGGCTTGACTTGCATTTTCCTATTGGTTAATTGGTGTCTTATTGACTTCTTTTTTCAATTGTGTATGTCATTTTCTTGTAAGTGGTACTATTCATGAAAAAGGAATGATCATTTTTTAAGGGGTAAATTACCATTGATTAGTGTATTAAAAAACATGAGTCCGGCTAGTATGACATCGGTGTCATATGACACCAACTACAAAATTGATTGGATAGACTTCAAACGACTAATCCAAACCGTTCAAACAGACTTACTCTATGAGTGATGCGTTTACATGCAAAAAAATTATATTTTCTAGTTATTTTAGTATCAAATTAAGCGGTCAAAAATGTTGAAAAATGAATGCATTAAAATTAACTTAAAAACTCACACATTTGACCGCTTGACTTGATACTAAATAAATTCGAAAAATTATAAATTTTGCATGTAAACGCACAACTAATGAAATAGATCGGTTTGAACGGTTTGGATTCACCGTTTGAAGTCGATTTGATAGGTTTTAGAGTTAGTGTTATATAGGCTGAAATGACACTAATATTATACTAGCCAGACTCAAAAAACATTGTAGACACACTATGAGCTAATATATGGTAAGAATAATTGGCAAAGCTAATGACAATTACATTTGGCTATATAACTAAAAATATATTTTCTGTATTCAACTTTGGTAGCGGCAACACATTAGATTCCTTTTACTATTTTCTAAAATTGGAAGAAAGTTATTGAGCGATTTGAAGTTTTTAAAATTATTGTTTTTCGGATTACACTCCAGGAAAAATTATCTATTTGGAAAAGGTTAAATTTAAAATAAATAATTTGTATTAAAAATCTTACATTCATCAAATTTTTAATACAGGTAAATATTTTTTTGTAAAACGATAAAATTATTGATGATGAAAAATAACACAAAACATATCGTATTACTAAAAGTGTTTAATTGTACAAAAATGAGTGGTCAGATCAAGTTAAAATGATAAATGAGAAAAAAAAAGTATGATCAGACAAAGAATATAATTAAGTGATATGATATAGCTAAAAAAAATAGAAAATCAATCATTTTTATGTATTTATTATTAAAAAAATTGTCCTTTCCAAAAAAGTACCAAAAAAAAATGTAAAACATATATAAAATGATTTGCTATAAGATTCTAAGGTCCAAGCACGGTTTCAAACCCGAAATTTTTATTGATACCATTTCAAAAAAAATAAAATAAACCAAAACATCACTGAAATTGGAGAATTCGAAAAATACTAGGGCCTCCAAGTCAATCTGTGGCCTCCCAAGCCACAGATTGACTTGGACGCCCCTCAAAAATCTAAATATCAGTATATTACAGTGCATTTTTGAATTTTTAGGGGGCCTCAAAGTTAATCTGCAGCCTCTCGAGGAGGTGTTGATATTTTTCGAACTCCTCATAATTTGTGGTTTTTTTTTTTAAAGTGATATTAATAAAAATTTCGGGTTTCAAACGGTGGAAAACAAGCTTTCAACTTGTCTCGGCTGGTATGAGGTTACTATCATCGTGATTCATAGAATCAAAAAAATAATTAAAATCATTTGTCAGTCATGACGGATAGGATATGAAGTTCTAGATTTCTAGTTATTTTGTGACAATAATAAAATAGTAGATTATAGATAGACCTTCTAAAACACCAACTATTATAAATTAGTTGACTGTTGAGGCAACTGTAAAACATATTATTTCTCCTTGAAATACAGTGAATGGGGACCTCCCTAGCTATCTTCTACCGTTCAATATTTTTTATCATTTTTGTGAGAATGTACTCCCCTTAAAATATGAATTTTTAATTCATAGTGGTACTACCAAATGACATACTTGTGTTAAAAGTAGTGATAAAATTATTATATTCTTTATTTATTGTCAAACAAAACCGTTTGCTGAATACGTGCTTGTATAAAATGTAAATTGGAAACTAAAAAGTTAAGGATTTTTATCACCAAATTTTTATTAGAGCGGAGTAGTTTCAATGGACATTGAATCTACTTTGAGTTTGACGGACTCTAAGGCCGTTTGATCTCGCTTCAAGATATGTGCACATGAAAAATTAAAGCGGACTCGTATGGATATTAAAGAAAAGTGCACAGATCTTAAAATGAATCGGATAATTTTGGAGCTCATCGAAGATTCGGACCTCGCTCTAAATTTGCACTAACGGTGCGCTGGCAATTGCGATGTACTATAACAAATGAGTTGTGGAGAATTATATTTTTGTTATAAAATAAAGATAAACAAACAATAAATAAGATAGAGAGAACACATAAAAGATGACAATCTCTTTATTCGTATATTTCTCATGTGTGTACAATACAAGATTGCAAAGTCTCTATTTATATGCTACAAATTGTAAATAAAAAATCATCTAAATAAATGGAGAAATGAATTCCAATAGTAATAGGTATCAATTCTAATAGTAATAGAATAGTGGAGAAATAATGATGTTTAATATTAGAAGTTACAAAATGAATGGACCATCCACTGTTATATTCATAACAATTTTCTCTTTTTGAGTTCTCGCCATATTATGTTTTTTGGTTTTTTTAGTTGTTAAGAATTATAATTTCGAGATTTATAGTATGAAGTATGGGGCTTAAAGTGATAGGAATTTAAGGGCAACTTGCAAGGGTGAAATGGTCTTTCTCAAGCATTTGGAGGAGGGCTTAGTAGGCCCAAACAATGCTACCAGAGTCAAATTTATCCTCTGAGGTTAAAACTCAGGACTTGGGTCCTATGAATAGAGAAGAACACGACGTGACATGACGTAATAAATACGTTGTAATTTAGTCAAGTGACGTGACATGATGTGATTAATTTTTTTTTCACGTGATGTGACGTGATCAAAATAGTGGTAGACGGTCACGGTCACGCGAATGACGTGACCACACGTGACATGATATGACGTGACGTAAATTAATCACGTGAAACTTATTTTATATCTTAATTTAAATTGTTGAAATTCAGAAAAAAAAAATTATCAAAAAAAATATGAAAATTATAAAAATTGTAAAATAAGTAAATAATGTTGTAATTTTTTTTTTAGGAAAAGCGATTGGGTATCTGACATTACTTTAAAAATTCAAATTACAAATATTCATTGGTCTAAACTAGAGAAAATAAAAACCATTACTACATGAGTACCGGTATCACTGAACCTACACCATAAGAGAAACATGGATACTCTATGCGTACCAAATTTATAAATTTTCGAATTATTTTAGTATAAAGTCAAGCGGTAAAAAAAGATTTATAACTTAATTTTAATATATGTTTTGATTTTGTACTAAATTAATTCAAAACATTATAAATGTGACATGTAAACATATCACTCATAAAGTAAATCAATTTTGACAATTTGATTTTGTCATTTGAAGTTAAACTCATCAAAAGACTCAATGAGTTTAGGAATACCCTAGTTCTATCCAAATTCAGATCCTCTCCGGTACTGTAATAGGAAATCTTTTAGAATTAGTGGATCTTGACCGTTCTTTTTAACTTGGCACGAATCTCAAAGCCTAATAATACTACCCCATGTGCTAGCTTGAATCTCAGAGAGGCATGAAGTTAATCTCAAACTGTAAAGTGAGAGGAATCTTTTACGGTACCGGGGAGGATACTTTTCTGTTCTATCCTCCCTCATATCCTTGGGATTTTTTTTTAAAACCATAATTAAAAAAATTAAAATTAGGGAACCAACATGAGTACCTGCAGATTTCGAAAAACCATAAGAACCGAACAGCCTATTCGGTCCCAAAAATTTTTTTCTCCTGGGACCGAATAGGCATTTCGGTCCCCCCCAATTTCACATTTTTTTGGCAGAGCCGCCACAGAAAATCGAAATGGGATGGGGAACCGAATTGGGATTTCGGTCCCCATTTTTTTTTTTTTTTTTTTAAGAGACAAATAGCTAAAATAATTAAATATAATACTAAAAAATCGAATTTTTTTTTTCCTTTGTCAAATTATTTTTTTGATAGCATATTTGTACTAAAATACGCTAAATTACTTCAAATTATGTTAATTTATGTTGATTTACACTAAATTATTTGAAATTACAATAATTATGTAGAATTATGATAAAATACGGTAAATTACGTTAAATTACGTATGAATAGGACCTATTTTGTACCATCTTTCATAAATCACAAAAAATAGTAAAAAAAATTCAAAAATAATAAAAATTGGTATTCTACAGGTTCATTATATAACTAATTTACTGAGCTACGTAGATTGGAGAATAGAAATGAAAATCTTAATCAGAAACTTCAACTGAAGTTTTGAGGCTCTTTCCTTTGTTTTTTGGTGATTCTGAATTTGGCTTTTGACATCACAAGCACGGACGATGCGCATTTTCGCAAGCTTTCCGAAAAGTGGTCATTTGCTGAAATCGAACACTCGAGCGCCGTTTTATGGCCGTTTGAAGTTTTGTCGTCGTTTTTCCCCTTCTCAGTGAAGATATCATCCCTATTCGTACGTAATTTAGCGTAATTTTCCGTATTTTAGCATAATTCTAAATAATTATTGTAATTTCAAGTAATTTAGTGTAATTCATTATAATTATTATAATTTAGTGTAATTCTACATAATTATTTTAGTATAACTATGCTAATTGTAATAAAAAAAGTAATCTAAAAAATTAGTTTAGTATAACTAATTTTAGTATAAAAAAAAGTAACTATGCTAATTGTAATAAAAAAAGTAAGCTAAAATAATTAAACATAATTATTTTAGTATAACTAATTTTAGTGTTATATTTTATCTTTTTGTCTCTAAAAAAAAAAAAAAAAAAAAAAAATTGGGGACCGAAATGCCAATTCGGTCTCCACTGAAAATACCCTGGACCGAATTGGGATCTCGGTTCCAGGGTGCTACACGGAAGGCCGCACAGTTTTTTTTCGAAAAAATGTGAAATTGGGGGGGACCGAAATGCCTATTCGGTCTCAGGGAAAAAAAAAATTTGGGACCGAATAGGCTGTTCGGTTCTTATGGTTTTTCGAAATCTACAGGTAATCATGTTGGTTCCCTAATTTTAATTTTTTTAATTATGGTTTTTAAAAAAAATCCATATCCTTGTACGTACAATACAAGTGAGAATTATCGTTCGTACATCTTAGATAGAGTGAATATCTTCTAAGGTACCTTACCAGAGGTAAGGTAGAATACTCGCAGCTGAATCAAAATCAATTTGGTGCATATTTGAAATATACAGAGATCCGTTTTAAAATTCGTGCCAGATTAAAATAGACGCCTCAAATCTCATTCTACAGGATCAGCTATTGCACTAAATCTGAATTCTCTTGATTAATGAAGCTAATACCTTCTCCTTCAACCACACATTTTAATTCATAGCAGTAAAAATTTTGTTTTTAAGTTTCTCAGGTTATTGTAACTGAGTAATTAAGAAGATATATATGAAGTCAATGAAATCAATAAAACATTCTTTTTGCAAGCTATAACAAAACACATACGTGCGGGCAACAGCTTTGCACTTATTTGACAAGTGTACATATGCGAATTTAAAAAAAAAAAAGGTAAAATAATAAAATATAAGATGGGGAATGAAGCATTATATATGATTTATCTAATTTAATAATTTAATTAGACCCAGTGATCTCCTTCGATGTCAAAGGAAGTTAGCTATCATATAAAGTCAAGATTTGTTTTTGTGTGGAAAAAACCGATGCAGTATAATTTAACATTATAATATAAGATCCCTTGGTTCTTTCATTAGTTATGTAGCATCTTCTATAATATTTATGACCTCTCATATTGGTGTAAGGCTAGTTTAAATAACTCATATTTCAAGTTATCATTAATTATGCTTTTCAGTGTTTCTTCTTTGACTCAGATAGGCCCCTGATAGTACTATCGGACATGGACTCGTAGGACAGAGCCAGCTTCCTATTGGATTCAGACGTGGACCCTTCTCTTGGTTTAGAAGGGTCGGACCTAGCTGAGTATTTGTGTGACAGGGCGATATATGATGCCATCTATGCAGCAGCTGGATTATTGACGCCTGATTTGTCTTTAGTTGATACTAGCTCCTCTTCCGCTAGTGTAATTGTTATTAGTGATATCAGTGATATTTAGGGGATTATCTTGTGTGTTTGTTGTTATGTTAGTCTTGCATTTTTCTGGATTTTTTTTGTTATTATGTTTTGTAGTCGGAAGCTACTAGTTGGTTGATGTTCCACTAGTTAGGTCTATATTTGGATATTCGGTGCTATGCACTACTTTTGTATGAAGTATGTTGTTTCGTAATGAAACAGGTGGAATATTTTCACTTTTGCCAAAAAAAAAAACGGAAATAAAGTAACTGTTGTATCGTAAAATATAAAAAAAAATGTATTCCAATATCATATAATATTGAGAACTAATTTTTGATCTAATGGTAAAGGCAATATTTTTTGTGTGAAAAATTGTATGTTCGAAATCCAAAAATTTCAGAACAATTATTTGTGAATATTAAATAATTGGATAGCTTGAGCTCCAAATTTTATTCAAAAAAAATACCACCTAATATTAACTCGACATAAAATTTTCAAGCTCTTGTTTTGAGTACCTTCAATAAATATGAGTATTAATCCAACTCTTTTAGTCATTCTTCAGATTTAATGAACAAAATTTCTGAGCTATAATTAATTCGGACAGGTTAAAAACATGTTATGTGATCTTTTGTCAATTTTTAGCACTAATTAACAAAAACTTCCCTATTGAACCATCATAATCAAATCATATTAATAAGTAGGGGGAATTTCATGTATACCCCTCAAAAACTTGAAAATTACGTATTTCCCCCTCTAAAATTCATAATATCATATTTGTCCTTCTAAACTTCAAAAACTCACAAATTTACTTATTGTAATGTCTTTTCTATTAAGACTCATTTAAATTTATGAAGTATCTATTTTATCCTTCATTAATAAAATAAAAAATATGTAACATGTTTTAGAATAATGTCAGTCTTCTAATTGTTGCTTTCCGGAGGCAAATGAGTCATTTATCTACTTTTGACGCTTATATAGTGGCTTTTAAGTATATACTTGTGAAAGCATTAGAAGTGGAGAATGACCCATTTATACTCGAAAATTGACTAATTAGAAGCAAGGGCGGATCTAGGATTTATGCCAGGGTGGGGCAAAAATGAGATTCAAATAGCTTATCAGATTCAAACTCATTAACTAACCGGGTACTAGAAAAAAAACAACAAAAATGGTCATTTACATATTAAAAACAACAAAATGATAGGGGAGAGGGGAGAGGGGCAATATTAATTTCCAGGAGGGCAAGTTAATATGAGCCAATTGAATCAAAATTACTTCAAAATTCACGGGAAACTGGATCTGTCCTTGACTACAAAACTAACATTTCTCTTAAACATGCTACTAGTTTTTTTAATTAAGAGTAAAATAGATACTTCATAAATTGAAAATGAGTCTTAATAGAAAAGATAATAAAATGAATAAATTTGTGAGTTTTTGAAATTTAGAAGGGGAAATATGATATTATAAATTTTAGAAGGAAAAATACGAAATTTCCAAATTTTTTGTGGGGCATGAAATCCCCCCTAATATGTAGGGTGTTCATAATTCTTATTCAGTTTGCGTTTTCAACAAATGCTTCTAAATTTGCAAAAAAATAAATAATAATAATTAGAACTAGATTGTTGTCTAGTAGACTTTCAATTAGTTGTAAATTACAAACATTTTTCTGTGAAAAGTCTGTGAGTTCGAAATCCAAATTAATAATTTATTTTTATAAATATTGAAATTTGGAAGACTTAGGGCCTGTTCGACTGCCACTGTGCCATTGGGAAAAAAAAAAATTCACTTGGAGTGAATTTTTTTTTTCCACACGCATAGTATTTCGGCCATTCAAATTGGATCTGAACTCAAGCTCATTTCCGTTCCCGCCTGGCAGCCGAACAAGCACTTAATCTCCATCATTATACGTAAAAAATAAATTTCAAAAAAAAAAAAAAATGGAAGGTGGCCCTTCATTAGAAGAGATTCCTCGTTTTAGCCTTGGAATTTTCCAATGGGCGCCTTGGGACTGGGCGAACATCTGAAATCAAGTTCTTGAATAAAAAAATAAGGACACAAAAAAAAGCGATAAAAGAGAATATTTGATGATATGCGAGATAGCTTAATAATGTATACAATTGATTAAGAAGGTATTAAGACTAGACCAATTATTTCTAACACTGATCATACCTAGATCGCATTCTGTCTAATTCTCTATAAAAATTGTCGTTTTCAAAGACCCATATTATATCCTTGAGATTACCAAACCGAGTTATTTCTTTTATTAAAAAAATCCAAAAACTATTAAAAAAAAAAGTTGCAAAACGACAAAAATAAAGCTTTTTTTTTAATTTCAAATGCAATCACGGAATCACCTCTCAAAGTCTCAACTCTCAACAAATGACTTCATAGTTGGCTCACATAGTCACAAGATTCGCGAATAATTTATTTTTTTGTGATGCCAAATCAAACACTAAATTATTCGGTTGACCGAATTTTAACCAAATTATTTGCGAATGATTCACGAATTTTACTAATTTTTTCTGAATTTTACGAATTATTCGCGAAATTTTTCCGAATTTTTCCCATAACTTTTTTTTGCTTTTTTTTGCTCCCTTGTAGAACTGAGATCTCTGGTCCGGATAATTCCGAATCATTCCCGAATTATATCCGAATTATTTCCGAATCACGAATTTTTGACCTCGCCAAACCGAACCCGAATAATTTATTTGTCACTTTGGTTGGCACTTGGCAAGGGCGTTCAAACGATTCGGTCAATTTAGTTTTTAACCCAAATAAATTTATTTTTACTAAAAAAATTCATATTTCTTTATCTTTGTTCGATTTGTTTCAAAATTTTGGTGGTTCGTTTTCATAGGTGAAAATCAAATGAGGCGAGATGTTAATAGATATTTTGTTAGTATTGTAATACGGAAAATTGTCAGTTGATATATTTATGATACTATAAATTGAACTTTTTACAATAATTTAGTTAAATTAAAGTTCATGTCTATTAACCATCCACTATACAGAGAAACTGCAGTTTTGTCTATAAAAATTCTAAATATTTCATAGGATGAAAGATCATGTTTTTCATGCTCAATAACCATTAGTTATTTCATCTCATTAGTGCTAAAATATTTTCCTTTTTAATTTTTCATTATTATTATTATTATTACTACTGTCGTTGTTGTTATAACTACTGGTACTATTATTAATTAATTAGTTATTATCTTATCATTATTATAATTTAAAATTAAATTAAGTAATTTAACTTTTATTAATTTAAATATCCTCTTATCCTGATTAATTTTAAATTAAGGTAATTTGATTTTCATAGTAATTTGCAAATAAGTGTAAAAATATTACATACAACAACAATGCAAGAGAAGTTAATGCAAAAAGTTCTCTAGCATCAAATAATTAGTGTACGAGTTCAAATATCTTTTTTTTTTTAATTCACAAGCTGATGTTCTGATAATTTATTATTTGACCTTTCTTATAATCAAATATAAATTCTTTGGGGCATATTGGTCTTTTATACTAATTCCTACTATTATAATATTTTCTTTTTGTTTACCTCACTTCACCACCAAACACCAATGAATTAAAAGTGAAGTATGTATATTTATTATTACTTCATTTTTACTCTACTTCACTTGTCAAACGGAAGGAAATTAAAAGGCTATTATGTAATAACATCAAAATTATCAATGGACTATTCTGAAATGAATTACAAGAGAGATATTTTTCTAAGAGTTACTTAATTTTCATGCGTCCATTAAAAAGGTTTGAAATTTCATATTTCATAGCTAGAATTTCAAAATTATTTATTTTCCCATCAAAACTCAGAAACTTTTTATATTTTGCTTTTTTTTTTCTTCATTAATTAGAATAATATTAGCTAGAATTCATGTTTAGCCTTCTATCAAAAATCAAAATTACTATTTTATTCACACCCCCTTACTATTAAAAATATCCTTTTCCTCAAAAAAAAAAAGAAGTATTCGGCAGTTTATATTTAATTGAGAGATGTCCATTTCAATGACTGGAGATGATCTGCAAATGCAGCTGCCTTTTGAAAGCTGTTGTGTATTTTATAAATATTTCTTGTGTTTATTAAATTTTTTATTCGTCAAGTACGCTTATTATAGATGAGTTACTCTTATCCACGTTCTATCGCGCCCCACATCTTTCCTTTATTTCAAAATTCATACGAAATATGTTTTCTATTTTATTCAGAGTACAGGTTAGTTATTAGGAAAAAAAAATATAGGTTCATTATATAATTAGATTGCCAGCTTACCGCTAATATATATTTTTTTTCTTTTTGTATCACACAAATTGAAATACTTTTATGTTATTTTTATACAGTTCTTCAATGGCTAAATTTAGAAGTTAAAAGACTCCAATTTGGACAGCGCTGCTTGATGTTTCAAAATTATGATTAATTCATAGGCAAACACATTGTCCTAGCAAATTGCAATATGATTACATCAGTATCATAATGGATTAATGGGTTCTGTATGCTGCTATTAGCATATATGGCAAACTGTCCTATTTCAATTCATCTGATCTTAAATGGACGGACCACATTTAAACTAAAAATTGATAAGGATCATCTGGTTAGATAGCCCCGAACAGCCTGCCATTACTGGAACGTAAAGTAGCATCAACAAACCGGTACCAATAGTGGAAGCAAACTGGGGTACAAATTGGGACATTGAAGCAGCACTCCTTTTGTTTATTTTTTTTGTTTATTTCATGCATTATTAAGTCCCTATCTCCCAAGTATAAACCTCTTATGATTACAACCGAACTAACATTAGTTAAGACAAATGTAAAATAATCCTAACCAATAGTTAGGGGGAAGTACAAAGTCAACAGCCCAATCAAAAAAGATTTTTTGGAGATGATGGTATAAATACACCTGAAGTGCCGTAGCAATACTCCTCCCCACTCCAAATTGAAGCATCTCTGTCAATCCCTCTGCTTCTTTCCACCCGATGTCTCAGACTCAGATGGAAACTGGTTCGGCCGTAACAGATTCCAACTGGGTCTCGTACCAATCACAAATGCAAAGTGAAGAATCCGAAATAGTGGCCCAATTCCTCACTCCGTACCCGCCATACCAAAATGAGCCAGATGGCTCAGACTTGGGTCTAAGACAACCATCTATGTTTTGGTCTGACAACACTACCAATTCGTACATTTGCAATGGGAATTCAAACAGCTCAAACATGTACTATTGGTCACAAGGAGAAAGCAATAACAGCAGCAGCAGCAGTAATTACTTTGCATCACAACCAGATTATGAGAACTACTATCTCAATGAGCCTAATGTGGCACTCGAGATGAACACAATTCCAGACCCGACAAACTTCAACTTGGTGGAGGAGCAACATAAGAATAAATCTATCCATTTGGTACCAAACCCGAGTTTTGGAGAACAGGTTGTGAATGAGGAGAATAGTGATGAAAATGAGAATTCATGCCCGAGCGAGTCTGACTCGAGCGCAAAGAGGAAGTTCCTTGGCAAGTTTGACAGCCAAAGTGAGGCAGTCAAGAAGAAAGCCCGTGCTTCGACTCCTGTGAGTTATTTTACTTCTTTTCAATTTAGCAATTAGTATATTAGAAAGTTGTTTTGAGATTTTCGTAGTTAATCACTAATAAACATGTTTATAAGAGCTCAGATTTTTACCTTAAATAATTAGTTTGGACTGAACTCAATTCTTACTGTGATTTCACATTAATATTGATGGCTTTGTGGTTTTGTCTGTCAAATCATGATGATATCTTTATGAAAGATGAATCAAGGTTGTTATTTTTTTTCTTCATTCAATGTTCTTTTCTGATAACAGAAGAACATCATGTTCAGAAGAGCATCATGTTTTTAATCCAATTATAACTTTCAACACTTTTGTGTTTAACCTTGCTGATTGATTCATACATTTTCAGCACAATTACAGTGAAGTATGTTGAATGAAGTTTACGCTTGTGTTTTAAAACACTACATGCATATATATTTTATTTCATTACCAAAGCCAGGTGTCTGTGCAACTTTCTTATGCTAAAAAATGACATATCAAATTGATATGATCAATTGTAGATAAAAAAACCTGAGAAGAAAACAAACTCCAAGAAAGGGCAAAAGAGTGCAAGAAGCAGAGAGGAGGAAGAAAATAATGGTGCACTTAACAAGCAGAGCTCGAGTTGTCATAGCTCAGATAATGAGTCCAACGGATCACAGGAAAACAATGCTAGTGGAGTTACGAGCAGTAAATCAAAGGGATCTTCGGCTCTAAATTCAAATGGGAAGAGTAGAGCTGGCCGTGGGTCCGCCACCGACCCACAAAGCCTCTATGCAAGGGTACTTAGTTTTGACTTGTTTATGATTTAAATATTAACAAGGGGGCAAAAAAAGAAGGAACCTTACAAAGATTACCGTTGTGTGATTGCAGAAAAGAAGAGAAAGGATCAATGAGAGGCTCAGGATACTCCAAGGCCTTGTGCCCAACGGGACTAAGGTGAGACAACGATAACCACACTTTATGTGTGATGTGCTTAATTCTGTAATTACTGGTACTTATATGTTCCCTTTTCTGCAGCAAGGATAAACAGGAAATTAAATTACTTTATGATGTATGGTTTTTCAGGTAGATATTAGCACTATGCTTGAAGAGGCAGTCCAGTATGTCAAATTCTTGCAAATACAAATCAAGGTAACAAGAGGACCTTTCTCTCTCCGCACCAAGTTTGACATTAAATTTAATGTGTGTTTAACTATGTAATGACAATCTATTTGTTAACAATTCTACAGCTTCTCAGCTCTGATGAAATGTGGATGTATGCTCCAATTGCTTATAACGGGATGAATATTGGTATTGATCTAAAGATATCCCCACCTCAGTAAATTCTTCTTTTGTTTTTTCCCCTTCCTCTTTTTGATAGCCCACCTCCACAGTTAATAATTTAATTAAGAAGGTCCAAGCAGATGCATCAAAATTCCTCTATCGTCTTTCAAGCACATTATTAGGGGTATATTGTCGATGAATTGCTAAGACCCGAGAATGAACTTATGGATGATCGGGTCTATTTGCCAGGTCGACTTTTAATTTTTTTATTTATCTATTTTTTGTTCCATTTTGGTAATGAGTTGGTCTATGCACCAAGTCTACGGGAACTTCAGACTAAACTTTGAGAGATCTTTTGTACTATTTGTACCCAGAACATTCTTGATATGAGCATTAATTTATACAATTTCAGAGCAATTATTTTTTCTTTCAATTCTTTATTTAGATGAATGCTCATAGGACATTTTCCCACTTATATATAAATAAACTATTCTGTTGATTTTATTCTGGCAGGTTTGATGCTATTTTCATGATTGGATAATAAAATACTTGGATTTATCTAACTCAAGTGCTACTTTTTTAGTCATATCTAGAAGGATTAGATTACAACGGCCTATTGCTAATCATGGATCTGTTGTATGGAACCAAATCTCCTGTTGTATTAATTAAGGTGGGCTAATTACTAAACTATAAGCTCCGAGACAACTGAACGAGTTAAATATTGCAACACGGTAACCAATTACCAAAAAAACAACTAAATTGTTCAGCAAAAAAAAACTGAAAGAGGGGAAGAACACCTAATAGATTGCCAAGAAAGCAACATCTATAAGAGCTTGTTTACGGCTACCCCAATCAAACCAACCCGAAATGGCATCCTTCAAAACCTGAAACAGAAATTAAAACAAAGAGAAAATTTTGTAACTAAATATTATTCCGCAAGGACAAAAATTCTAGAAAATGTATTGGCTCGGGGGCTTCTTTCTATTTGAACCCACAAAGTTCTCAAGAACTAAAACCATAGTAAATTTTTTATGAAATTTCTTCTTAAATTCCGATTGTTAAAAAAAAAGTAGTTAGTATTACTTGGATCGGAGCTAACAACAACAGCATCACCGCCAAAATCACAGCTCCCGCCACTGTTCTTCTTCCTTTGCCAATAACTGTTAAAAGCGAAAGAGGCATGCGAAATAACAGTATCAGGATAAAAACAAGCCCCGCCCGGTCTGATCTCCATGCAATCAGCTCCTCCAGCCCCGCATGCATAATCCATTGCCTCTTGGAGCAGATCAGCTGGTGCCGTGGGTTTGGCAATGCACCAGGCTGGGAATGGAGAGGGTGGTGCTGGAGAGGAAGAGGGAGGGGTTGGGGAGGGTACTGGAGAGGAAGAGGGAGGGGTTGGAGAGGGTAACTGAGAGTTGGAGGGTACTGGAGAGGACGAGTGAGGGGTTGGAGAGGCTAACGGAGAGTTGGAGGGAGGGGTTGGAGAGGGTAACTGAGAGTTGGAGGGTACTGGAGAGGACGAGTGAGGGGTTGGAGAGGCTAACGGAGAGTTGGAGGGGATTTCAGAGGGAGATGAAGTGGGGATGAAGGAAATGGAGGCATCCGTGACTGGAGAAAACTGGAGGAGATGTTTGCGGTGGGATTCGGATTGAGGAGAGTAAGAGAGGAGGAGAAAGAGATAAAAGGTGGCGATGGAAATATTCATTTTCCTTTCCTTTTTAAAACGAAGAGTGGTAGAAAATTGGGAGAATCGGAGAAACGGGAATAATATGAAGTGTGAATTGGTAGAAGCTAAAAATTTGATTGTGGAAGTATGTTTGTCACTTCTGTCTGTTTCCCGAGATGATAGATTCAGAAGAGAAGAGGCGGGAAACAATGGCGGTATAAAGTTTCGGAGGAGGAAAAGTTTGTCAGGTTACCAAACCAGATTCTATATAGAGTATAGCGGTGTCAACGGGTACAATACTGTTCCGGATCCGGATCGTTCTTTTTAACTTTGCACGAATCTCAAAGCACAAATAATACTGCCCCCTCCAATCTCCCGAATAGGCACCGGCTGAGAGTAAATCTGGGCCGTAAAGTGATTTACTGTTCTGTAGAGTACTACAGAGGATACTGGTCCCTGGAGACTGGAGGCATTTTCATATCTATATCCGGTATGATAAAAAAAAATTTATCATTATCTATTTTTTCGAATACAATACATATCAGATAAACGAATAAAAAAATACTATTGACATCTTTATTTGTGCTTTTGATAAAATATTTTTCAAAACAAAACAAAAAAGACAAAAATAACAATGAATACAACTAATTTGTATTATTAAAATTTTGTAAAATACAAATTTTATTGTATCATTATTATCTTCATACAAATATATATATTTTTATATGTAATTTTATTTTTAAAAATTATCTTATAAGATAACAAAACAAATCATTACATTTACCCATATTGAATAAGCTAACGAAAAAAAAATCTTACTCTTATCTGTCTTTTCGGATACGATACGGGTCGGGTAAATGAATAAAAGGGTGTCATTGACACCCCTACTATTACACTCGTGAATCGTTTTTTAAGTAAAGATTGGAGGGTTTTGAACATGCGACCTCCCATATGAAAAATATTATTTTTGTTACTAAACCAAAGACTGATTCTCATTACACTCATGAATTGTGATTCTATATGAATTCAATTAGATCCGAACTCGAGTAGATCCAAACTATATTAACTCCATTAATCTCCTGATTTAAAGTTAGATATTGGTTTTTGCTTTTGTTTTTGGATTAAAGTTAGTTATTGGTTCAGTTATTTTAGTTAGATCAGATTTAGGAGGGGCCAACAACAATACAAACAAAGTGAGTTCATGGAGTTAGTCTCGTAGATTATTTTTTGTAAAAACGGGTTAGTTTTGTAGATTATATTTGTAAAAATTCATTTTCATTGAGAACTAATTTTTAATTTAGTGACAAAAATAATGTTCTATGTATCCACATGTTCAAAATCTAGAAGAGACAATATTTTATGAATATTAAATAGTTTAAGTGATTTGAACTCTTATCTTTAATTCTTTATTTAAAAAAAGATCCATTTCCATTAATTCATCTCTCTAATAGCACACACATGCCGTTGATAAAATTTGCCAAATAGAATTGTGAATCAAATTGTACAATAAATTTTGAATAAACCGCACACAACACGCACCTGCCCTCCAATTGAGGTGGATATAAATATTAAACTTATGTAGCCGTTATGTTTTTAATATTCAACATTAAATAAAAAATAATAGAAATGTTCACATTTTTAAAATGTCAAGGCCGCTGAGACTCAGCGGCTAAATTATTTTCTGAGCCGTTGAAAAACTCGGCGGCCGAGGATTTTTCCTTCTTTAAGCTCTTTTTGTCCGAGATATTAATTTCTGTTCGGACTTTAAGACTATCCTAAATTAAGCTTCATCAGCATTCATAATACAAATTAAGACAATCAAACACAAACTTCTTGATGCAGATTAAGATTCAATCTTATTTTTGTTACCAAACGGACTACATGATAAAAACTTAATCCGAAAAACTAACGCACAACCAAATGCACGGCACCATTATACTTGTACGCAGGGGCGAACCCAGGTAGTCTCGGGGGGCAGCTGCTCCTTGGATTTTGAGTTTTAGTGGAAATCTTTCCGTTTTGATCGACTTTGCTCCACCTGAAATTTTTTTTGCTCCCCTCTGGATGTTTAATTTGTAATTCAGATTAAATTTAGTGTTAAAATTGAAATAAATTTGTTGAATTTTGATTGATAATTAGAATTATAAGTTAGAGTATCAGAAATTACAATTCAAAGTATTGGAAAGTATAAGTTAAAGCATTATTTTTTATCGAGTATTTAATTAGTTAATGAATTTAAATTCAATTAGCTATTTAAATCCGATTTGGTATTTTTTTACCCTTTTGACGAAAATTATGAATCCGCCCCTGCTTGTACGGTCTATAATTGGGAAATCTGATACAGTTAAGCATCAACTGGTCAAGTGCCATAAATCGGGTCGTGTGAGTCGGCAAGCGAGTCAAGCATGCTGTAACTGACCCGACGTGTGCACGGCCCCGTGCAAATTTATACCAGAACCGTTAAGCTTTGAGAGATATACGTTTTAAAGTGTGATTCAATTTATTAATTATGAAAAATAACGAGGAATAAAGGAATTTGGAAAAAAATTGACTTCATTGATGGAAAGGGAGAATAAAGTAATGCGATCTGTTCTCGTCGCTGCAAAAAAAAAAAAAAAGATTGTAAAGAAAGCTTTAAAGAGCGATAATGGCTCTGACTGCATCAAAGATTGTTTTTATCTTTTTTTTCAAGCATGCTTGTATTTTAACCCTTTGCATCAAATTCTAGTTGAAATTGAATTAAATATAAATTTCTAAGTATCTGTCAACGAGGAGGAGGGCTTAAATGTCTCTTCTGTGATTCTATCTTCATAGAATATTAATATGATTTTACGTTTTAATTATCCGTATCCGAATAGTAGATATATATCATATATTTTAATATATATTATGAAAAAATATTATTATTCACTATTAAAATTAGATAAATATTATGAATTTTAATATTTTTTAATATTATTTTAATAAATATCTAATTTGATCCATATCCAGCTTGATATTCGATTCGTATAAGTATCCAAAAAATTAAAAAAATATAGATATAGTTTTACCACTGTCCGCTCCGTATTCGCTCCGTTTTCACCCCCTATCTTCGTCATCATGCTTTTACTTCTTCTTTTTAAATAGTAAAAAAATAAAACTAGCATTAAGATTCGTGCATAAATTTTGAAGTATAATTCTTCGATAATATGAATTTGATCCGAGGTCGGACCGCCCCCGCTTGGTTTACGCCCTGCGCCTCCATTGCAAAAAGGCGCGAAAAGAAACCCTGAACCCAGAAAACCCAGAACCCTCTTCGAGCAGTCGAGCTCTCTCCTCCTTTCTTCGACAGAACAGAAATGGAGTTGTACCCGCCATCACCAACCTCATCATCGTCTCCGCGATCTCCATCTCCACATCAACAACAGCCCTCATCTCCGCCGAGAATAAGGAGACTCGAAGCGTCGGTGGTAAATAGGATTGCCGCGGGAGAGGTCATCCAGCGCCCCTTCGCTGCCGTCAAGGAGCTGGTCGAGAACTCTCTCGACGCTGCCTCCACATCCGTCTCTGTCTCTGTCAAGGACGGCGGCCTCAAGCTTCTTCTAGTCTCTGACGACGGCCATGGCATCCGTGTACGACTTCTTCCTTTATTTTATATTTTATTTTGGATAATAAAAATAATAAAATAGCAAACCAAAAGTCCATAAGAAAAGAAAGAAAACGGGGGCTTCAAATAAACTTTTTTGTTTATCTAACAACGTGAAAATGCTAAAAGGTGGGGTGGAAGGCCCAAATCAATTTTGTTTTTTCCTAGAACGGGAAGTTCGCACAATGATTGTGAACCTCGCTTTTGGTTTGCAATGTCTGCGAACCCACCCTTGCTGTATTGTATACAGTGGGTTGAATCTGAACTTCCTAGTTATAAAAATTACAATTTTGAATTCCATCGTTCCTGTTTTCCATTTTCATATTACCAAATAAAAAAGTGTGCTTTAAGTTGGTCTAAATGATACAAGGCTCGGATGTAGTGCAGAGATATGTTCGTTCAATTAAGGCTCATAATAGTACATTCTTTCCATTCACCAAGCCCAATCTGCAGTTCACCTCAAATTCACCATTCTGGTTTATACATGGAAGATATATGGCGATGAAAGTATAACCAAATGATGGAATGCTAATTTTTGAATGCGCTTTGCAACTGTAAGACGTCCCTGAAATTGCATGAGAGGCAAAATTGCAGCAGGTAATCCCTAAATAGTCCTATAAAGCCTCTGGTAACCCTCTATTGTGCTAAGGCTAAATTCAACCCCTTCTTTAATGTGATGTTGTATATTAAGCTCCTTACTCCAAAAAATTAGTGTACTTTAAGCTCATCCTTGATCTGAACTGTGGATACAGTATGAGGATCTGCCAATACTATGTGAGAGGCATACCACATCAAAGCTATCAACGTATGAAGATCTACAAACAATCAAATCAATGGGTTTCAGAGGAGAAGCCTTGGCAAGCATGACATATGTTGGCCATGTCACTGTTACAACTATAACTGAAGGCCAGTTGCATGGCTATAGGTCAGCATTTGCACTAATGCACTGAATATTTAGTTTTTCCATATGATGCACCCATTTTGTGATCTAATCCAAAGTTATACCCTCAGCCTCAAATGGATTTGCAAGAATATTGTGTGTGTGTGGGGGGGGGGGGGGGATCAAAATAAAGATCAATTCCTGCCAAAAATGATGGATAGATTTATTTGAAGGTCCTGGTTTCAACCTATTTGGATGTGAATTCTGGTATGGTAACCTTGTAATAAATGTTCTGCATATTTTCTAGCCTTATACTGCATGAGTCGACAACAAGAGAAAACTGTTAAGGGTTGTATGGCACTGTTCCCTCGATCCTTATTTTCATGCCACTAATGAACTTTAACAATTAAAATGGCTAGCTTCTGGAACAATAAGCACCGAAATGAGAATAGATGAAAACTTGAAGGACCGTATTCTTGCAATTTACTAAAAAAATGATTAAATTTGAGGAATCCTGCAAATTCCCGAAAGGAGTAGATAATTTAATATTAACATGAAGCGAAAGCTTTGATGAGTATGGTAAGTAAACTATTCATGTTTTCAAGGGCTTTTTGGAAATTAAACAATATTTCTCATTTTTTCCTATATTGTAAGACAATAATAAGGCAAAATCATTGGAGACGGTATGGGACTATACCTCATATTCTTGTTTTGATGCCCCTAGTTAAATTTAAGAATCAAAATGTGTAGCTTAACAGTAAGAACCAAAATTACTAAATAGACAAATTACTTTCATAATTTACTCGAGAACTGATTAAATTGTGAATCCTGCTGTAGTTACTAAAAGGTCAGAGATTGAATATTGTCACAGTGAGAAAGCTTTAATGGGTACAGGAACCAAGATGCACTTCATATTTTCTGGGACCTTTTGTTTTAAATTAAAATGTTTCTCATATTTTGAAATTGCAATCAAATACTTTAAGGTTCTTTAGTCCCAAATAATATGAATCTCAAATTGTGGTAAAATAGTGGGTGTTCATAGAAAATCAGAAGCTCTACTACTCTCTGATTTTTCTTGATTTGTTTAATTTCCTTCCCATTTTAACACAGGGTTTCCTATAGAGATGGTGTGATGGAGCATGAGCCCAAACCTTGTGCAGCAGTGAAGGGAACTCAGATAATGGTTTGAAATTTCAATTCTGGAAGTTCAAATAGACTAATTTATTAACTTTATTCTTACTTTATAGTATATAAATTAAGGATATATCAAACGAGGAAAACACCTCGAGTATGCAACTAAACTTTAACCCAATGATCCTTCAATTTGACTTTAATGATGCTTTAAAAATAAATGACAAATCGAACCAGTAAAACAAAACAGATCAAGGGACTGAAAGATTGGTCGAATGGCTGGTCAAATTGATATTGCCGGGACCTATTATACCACATCCTGTTTGAAAGTTTGTTTTTTAACTTAATTCACAAGGCAGATCTATACAAACAATCTAATTTCTTACATATGGTCCAAGTGGACTCTTTATATATTCTGTTATTTTTTAATAGGTGGAAAACCTATTTTACAATATGGCAGCCCGTAGGAAAACACTTCAGAACTGCAATGATGACTACCCAAAAATTGTGGATTTGATTAGCCGATTTGCTGTCCATCACATGAATGTGAATTTTTCGTGCCGTAAGGTAGGCTAACTATTATATTTTCTGGCCATGTTGATTTCAGAAATAACTATTTAAGGATACTACCAACTGTGTTTACATTCATGGATAGTGGTGTTTGTGCCATTACTTGGTCAAGTATAGCAATTTGGCCTAGTATGCTGAGATAGCAGAGAATTTATACAGGGCCCTTGTGTAGTGTTTCCTCCAATGGTTCATTTAAGCCGACTTAATTGAGTAACTTATTTTCAACCTGACCCTTTCCCCCAAATGAACCTCTTTTTGCAATTCAGCTTCGATTTGTTCAACTTTACCCAAAATCAAGGGAAAAGTAAACAATAAAATGCCAAGAAATAGACACAAATAGCTAAACTATGGTACCAAAGCAGGCATGGTGATGGTGTTCTATTATATATGACTAAACATCTGCATAATAGGTTAGAGTTTCCTGTGTCTGACTCATCTGATGTAGTACTATACCCCAATTACAGTATGGTTCCAATCGGGCAGATGTGCACACAGTTGGTGGGACCTCCAGGTTAGATACAATCCGAACTGTCTATGGTGCATCAGTGGCCCGTGATCTGATGGAGATATCTGTTTCAGATGACAACCCTGCCAGATCGATCTTCAAAATGGAGGGGTTTATTTCAAATTCAAACTATGTTGCAAAGAAGACAACCATGATCCTTTTCATCAATGGTATGCTTTCAAATGATATGTGCTGATTCATTTGTCTGTTTAAGCTCACTTTTCTTTCTGTAATGCCTTTTCTTTTAACTTCTTAAGGTTTGATCGGAAAATTCTGTGAAAAACATTGCGGTAAAATTGGCTTAAGTTGAGTAATTATTGCAAACCTTAGGGATATTCTTTCAGGGGAATTGAGTACCACATAACTGAGATTGCAAGTGTGCTACGAGTTACCAGTGTTTACTGTTGGATCTGATTTTCTGTTTTTATTCCATTTCTTGTGTCGACAGATAGACTGGTGGACTGCACTGCCTTAAAAAGAGCAGTAGAACTAGTCTACTCAGCGACTCTTCCCAAAGCATCAAAGCCTTTCATCTACATGTCCATTAATCTGCCATCTGAGCATGTAGACGTCAATATACATCCTACGAAAAGAGAGGTATGCTCTATTAGTGAAAAAAATTCATGACCTAGCTCACCCAGGAATTGCAACAACAATAGCTCCTCTACCCACCCCCACTCTAATGCCCACGCCCACGCCCACGTCCACGTCCACCCCCCACAAACACCCACATTCACACCTTCACATACACACCTTTTTATTAACCTTTTTTTTTATATAGTCACCATGTTGTTGACATGGAGGAAAATTTGAGGATTAATATCATGTGAGGCCAAACCAGAGGAATTAGTGTATATTGTGGAATAACTTTATAATCGAAGTTAAATAAATTAAACTGTAAATATGTTCAGCTTAGTTGGTTTAAGATATAAGGAAATAGTAATTTAACTATGTCAATACTGCTAATGCAATTTTTTATTAACCTATTATGTGCTTTCAGGTTAGCCTTTTAGATCAGGACAGTCTTATTGACACAATTCAGAGTGCTGTCGAGTCCAAGCTTATGAGTTCTAACAGTACTCGCATATTCCAAACACAGGTTCTTTTTATTTTCTTATTTTTCTACCTGCGAAGACACTTCACCTTTTTATGACTAAGCTAACAATACATTACCAAATTATTTTTTTGCTCTCTTGATAGGTTGTCAGTTCATCCTTACCAACTACTCAAATTAGCACGAGGAAAGACAAAGAACATAACATTGCTAATTCTGGTAAACTTGTCTTTTTGCTTACATTTTTTTTGAAATTCATTGTATTTATGAGGGTTTAACGGTTTAACATCATCGATTGGTCATGTCCCAAAATTAGTATTGTTGGTCAAAATTCTGTAAAAAAGGAAAATGCACCTTGAAAAAGTCCCAGAGAGGCAAAAGTGATACATTCCATTTGAAAACTACTGGGGATTTTGTTGGCGAAATGTAGCAAGCTATTATATTTGCAATTTTTCATACTAATACAGTTCCTACAAAACAAATGCTTATATATTTTTTATTTGTAGGGACCCAGTTGCAGAAGGTGCCAGTAAATCAAATGGTGAGAACTGATTCGCGCAACCCATTTGGAAGGCTGCATTCATATTGGAAAGATGAAGCACAATCGTCTAAGCAAGAAAAAAAATCTGACCTTGTCTCCATGAGGTATGTATATATCACATTTCACAAGGTCCCTCCACATTCCTCATATATATTTTTTAAAATCATTATTTTTGAGACACCATTAATCTCGTAAGACAGCATGCTTGAGTAGTTATTCACGGAGTGTATATATTTTTTTGTATATTGAGTAATCTGTTTAGCATAAATCCTTCTTGTTTGGACTTGCAGGAGTGTTGTCGTAGCAAGGAGGAACTGGAAGGAGAATACAGACTTTACAAGCATTGATCAGCTTCTTAGAGAAATCGATTCTAATGTTCATCGTGGTGAGTTGAGATATTTTCTGTTTATACTTCATGGAGATTAAGCATGTACTGGTACTGTTCCAGTTTGTTAGTTGTTTTTCCTTTTTCTTTTACATAGTTGGAGAAGAAATGAAAAGTCTCAGTCAAAAAGAAAAGCAACAAGCTTTCCTCAAGGAATATATTGATGGATTTTGTAAAAGTTTTGTGCCAGCTTAGTCTTATACTAGTAGGGTGTGAAAGGTAGCAGACTTATAAAGGTAACCAATATTTAAATTAAGCCCAAATAGAATTACAAAGTGGAAAAGTTGGATAATAGCAACTGAGTTTGATTGTTACTTGAAGGTTTTACATACAGTTATGTGATGTGAGGGAAGTGACAGACTCCCTTGAAATGTTACTTGTGAAGTCTGGGTTTGTATATTTTGATTCAAGTTATGTAATGTCTAAATTTTAATGTGTAGGCCTCTTGGACATAGTTAAGGACTGCACATATATCGGGCTTGCAGATGAAATGTTTGCATTGTTGCAATACAACACTTATCTGTACCTTGTGAATGTGGTAAATGTAAGGTACGCAATTTTTTCTCCATTTGTGTAGGAACATCCAACAAGGGCCCCTGGAATACTTTCTTTACATGTTGGGCACTTGAGTTTTTTTTTTTTTATAAAAAACATTTTTATTTGTAGACTTTCTAAGGTACGTAAGATAAATTGTTTTAACTAGATAAACTCATGTTATATCTGGGTTATGTAACTCGTATCTTTGAATTATAAAGTTTTTGCAATGAGAGCAATCATACCTTGTCTGCCAGAATGTTTATGTTGTGCTGGAAAAGTTTTTCTTTCTACATGGGATATATTTTATTTATATGAAACATATTTCTTTTTGTTCATATAAAGTGGATGGTTTTGCAGGCGCACTATTATTTATATATTCGTGACAATGTGAACAATATGTAGTCGCATGCAAATGTATCTTTATTTTATGCTTTTGCACTAGAAGTTTCTATATCTTTAATAGAAGGTGATGTCCCACCCCCTGAATAGAAATATAACTTATTGGAATGTTGTTCTTGTAAATGCGAAGCTTGCTTTCAAAAGTCCCATTTTTTATTCCTGAACTTATTCTTGGTTCAGTCAGCCCTGTGTTCTTGAAGTTGGTCCAATCCAGCCATCTTCAATGGCACTTGACTATGCTAAAGACTCTTATTGCTCTGATGACAATGTGGTTTTGACATAGCAATGATTTTGCACTGGGTTGAAAAAGTATACGTTGAACCACGATTTTATATCATGGAATTTGATTCTTTCACGAACAATTTCGAATTGTACATTTTTTTCTCTGTGTTCTATAAATTTGTGATAGAGATTTTTCTCTTTTTTATAGGATGCATTTTGAAAATGTTCAAATTTCGAAACATTCATTTCGAAAACCAAATTGACCAATATGCTTAAGCTCATTCATGGGCTTTTCTTACAAATCGAGGTTCTTTCCGATCCAGATTTCATAAAAAGATTTTGCTTTGAAGTGGTGCCGCATCATTGCCTCTAGTGAAGGGAGGGCTAGAAAACATGTTACAGTATTTCAAGGGGTTGACTGGACAAAAAAAACAAGCTTAGGGCTTTAATTGAACCAAGTGCAATAATATAATGGTCAAAATTAAGCTCTCTTCATCACTAAATTATAGTTTGATACTTTAGTTGACGTTGTTTAATACTGTGCAATATATTCTTTTTTTCCTCCATTTTTTATAACAGTAAAGAACTGATGTACCAGCAAGTGTTGTGCCGATTTTCAAAATTTAATGCCATCCAATTAAGCGAACCTGCGCCACTTCGAGATCTCCTATTGATGGCTCTCAAAGATGAGGAATTGGAGACCAGAGGAGATGAAACTGAGACTGATGACGATCTTAAGGAGAAGATTGCTCAGGTCGTTGCTCCCTCCCTGCCCCTCCTCTCTCTCTCTCTTAGTTATCTGCATTTGTGTTGCATGGGAAAAAAATGTTGCAGTATTCCACGGAATCTTGGGATTTGTGATGGGATGATTGTCAAGCATGTGCAGGAGTTTAGTTAGACTAGACAATTATCCTAATCAATAGGATTTTTAGTTTTAATTTGTCTAAGGATCTTTCAAATAAGTTGTAATTTTATTTCGTTTGATGAACAGGTAGTAAAGTTGGTACTTATTAAAAAAAGGTTATTCCATGGAAAAGCATTTATTTCTGGTCCTTTCATTTATTTTGATGGATCCAGTGCAAACAAAGGCCAGCTATTTTGGTCTACTACATCTTTTATTGATAAGATATCCTGTTCTAATGCAGGATGTTATTAACTTACCTGGGCTATGTACCTTGTGTTTTTGGCTCTTTTTTTCCTCAGTGGTCACTATCAGCCATCTGCATAATTTCTTTTTATTGGCTCTTCATCAATATAAACTACTAAATTTTATTCAATTATTCTTCAACAGATGAACATAGAACTGCTCAAAGAGAAGGAGGACATGCTAGAGGATTATTTTGGTATTAAAATGGAAGATGGATGTCTGATTAGGTTACCTGTCATACTTGACCAGTATGTTCCTGACATGGATCGCATCCCTGAATTCCTATTGAGTTTGGCAAATGATGTACATTCTTAGATCCTTTGATATTTCATGTTTTATTTTGTTTTTCCTTTTCAATTATTCCGAGTAATTTTGTGTATGCCTGCAAATCTAAAAGCATCTCACATCCCCTTTCGAACTTGGAAATTTTCATGAACATCTTGTTATGATTGTATAGGAATGCCCATCTCAATCCATTTTTTTTTTCATTTGTATATTGATAAACAGCTGGGGATGGGTAGTTTGGATAATGTAAACAAGAGAGGGCATGCTGATACTTTTCTTGTCATATGAGGTTTTTGTTGTCTATCTTATGGTTTGCCAGGATGCCTGATTTATTTTTTTTGTTTTTTTATCCATGGGCATACGTGGCCTTCTGAAAATTCAGTAAGGTTATAGCTTGAATTACCTCTAGTATTTTTGTTGAACTTTTTCACTTTGCTCAATTTATCAATTAACTTGTAGAGGTGAATTGCCAAATTTTGTTCCCATAATGTAAAAAAAGTTGACTATCCACCTGAAGCCGAAGTTTATAAAATGAGGTGGTTCCCATGGTAAATTGACAAATTTGCCCCCACTTCTTGAAAACAAGATTTTTATTTTCAAGGCAAAGTCATTATTGATCATAGAAAATCTTTACTCACCAATATTTTTATTATTTAACAGATTGATTGGGATGATGAGAGAGAATGTTTTCAGACGATTTCAGCTGTCCTTGCAAACTTCTATGCAATACATCCTCCAATTCTACCTAACCCATCAGGAGATGGTATTCGTTTCTACAAGAAAAATAGGGAGGAGGCGGGTCTGGATAGTGAGATTTTAGCTGAGAAGTCAGGTTGGCCCTTTTTACATGATTGATTATAAAATTTTGTATGGACCCTATAAGTTATGATGAGATCCAATACACCCTTGAAAATATACCATGCCTAGCTCTTCACTTTTCATTGAAGGGTGCTTAATCACAGTCCTTGTTCATTCTTGCGCAGATAGTACTGAGGATATAAGGATAGTTGTGTGTTTCAGGAGAGGTGTTGGGGTTTAGGTTTATAGGTTGTTATAATCTTGAATCTTGTTCTACATTTCGCTTTGTGAATCCTAATTAGGACCGCATAAGAAAAGCCTGAAAACACCCATCCACTCGGGACAAGTTTTTGATAGCAATAAACAAAAAGAGGCATGAATATTTATAGGATGAATAAAAGGTAATACATAATAGGATAGGTACAATTTGTTAAGAGATGTGTCACAGGCTTCTGAGATGTTCCGGTGATCTGTACCTTTTGGCAGGCAGGACCAATTCCTAATTATATTCTTTGTATTTTTTTTGTTTTTTGTTTTTTTTTGCTTTAAGCAGTTGAAGAAGAGGTGGATGAAGAATTAGTAGCAGAGGCTGAGACAGCGTGGTCTCAGCGAGAATGGAACATACAACATGTCTTATTCCCGTCCATGCGCTTATTCCTTAAGCCCCCAAAATGCATGGCAACTGATGGCACTTTTGTTCAGGTCTCTCTCTCTCTCACGTGCGCGCACTCACACACACAAACATACACATGTTTTGTCTTGCTTTGCTCATCTAAAGCTTGATTGCAACAGTGGGGATGATTTGACGCTATTTGATATTTGAGAGATTTTGTTATGTTTAATTGCTTAACTGAGGGTTAATTGCAGTTAAATTGAGTTAAGCCATAGTTGCACAAGCGAGGGTCTTTTTCTCACCCAAAAAGAAATGCAGCATTTAGGTTCAATAGAAGAAGAATTAGGTTGCACTGAGGCTTGGCTTGCAAAACTAATTCTAATTGAGTTTTGATTTGGCAGAAATTGCCTTGGAATCTTGGTACTGTAAAGGTTGGGCCCAGTACCTTTATGTAAAAACTGAACTCACAATCCTATATAGAGAGAACACCCTCATGCATGCAATACCCCATTGTAAGGAATACTTGTCTTCTTGTTTGTGTGGTCTTTTATAGGAAATATAAATGGATTGTCTGATGTTTTGATAGGTTGCCTCTCTGGAAAAGCTCTACAGAGTTTTCGAACGATGTTGAAGGTTCTGACTTATAACTGCAAGGATTGCCGATTTTGGTATATATTAGAGAACTAAAAAAATATTTTGTTCTGTTTGTATATTTTTTCTAGCTAGAGCACAGCATTATGGTCTGCTGAAATTTTTGCATCTCCTTGTAAAAGCTTTAGGCCTTTGTCTTACGCAAACAGTATGCGGCTTTAATTTTGATTACTGTGATGTTTGCATAGACGCATAACAGATGTGTCCACAGAAGTTGTTATATATATACTCTGGCTAACTTATTTCTAAACAAACTCAATGCTTTCGATATGGCTTTATTCCAATCATAATCTTTAAATCCCGGAACTTTTCAACGGGGTCAGTCATCCATCATTTGATTAAAAAACTTGATGATTCTGTATCATAGTATTAACATAGATTATCCCCTTCAGAAACAATCTCCATCAATAATACCATCTAATAGTTAAAACATAAAACTACATCTTATATTTCAACAAGTTTTTTTACAAGCATTTATTAAGTAATTACAAATTGCTAGAAAAAATTACCATTAATATAAATTGACATACTTTTTTAGATACGCATACACGGTAGCAAGTAGCAACATTTAAATCTCAAAAGCAGACGCAACAAAACTCTCAGAAAGTCCGGTACCAGTCTTGAATGTAATCTTCTGTTTAGAAGTCTCTTCAATGTAAACCTCAACAACAGAAAGCCAGCTATTGGTCACAAGCAGCTCTTTAGTTTTAACCCCGGTTATCTTCTTCACCTTCCCTTTCTCCACAAAAGCCGTCTATATTTTCAAGAGGAAAAAGGCCCTGCGGGAGGTCCAGCTCTTCGAGCATCTGAATAGACTTCTTTTTGCAATCGGCATCTCCTCTGGTGATATGGGCACCTTCACGGTGGCTGTTAATGATTTGAGATGCCATTTAAATGTTTGAGGTATGTGTGGTTGTTTGATGGAGTTAATGAAGTGTTGTTGATATGATTAAGATAGCATAGTGGGACTAGGCTTATATAGAGAGGCTCTGAACTGAAGTAGGGGATGTGAGTGGGAGGGACTAGGCTTAAGATTAAGATAGCATAGTTGGTCTGAAGTAATTCGGAGGCTTGTTTATTGAAATAGTTAGCCATATTTGGACTTCTCAGCTGGTCAGGTCCGGTTCGCTACTCTGGCGTGTACTAGTTTCCTGTTTGGTTAGACCGTACAATTCACGGTAGACGGCGCCAATTAATGTATTTGGTTTTTTGTTTTGAAATAAATTCGGTTGTCCAAGGTCGACCGTTAAGCACACGTCAAGCCGTCAAGGAACACAGACATAAAAAAAAAATGGTAAATAATAAAATAAAGGGACCGACTAACAATACCCGGGTTGCTATCCCCCATTCATCCCCCGGATAAGGTTGTTAATTATTCTTTAACGGTAATTAAGAGGGGACCACGATTTCCGCACTAAAAGACAACAAAAAAACGCTTGATTAACGGGGACCACTAATTAAAAACGCGTTTTCAACTGGGGGGGACCGCTAATTATCTGTTATTTAGCATTTAACTGCCAGTGGGGACCGATAACCAACTTGGAATATTCGGCAACAGAAAAGGAAAAGAAAAACATACTACTTTTTCATATTCATTACTATTAAAAGAAGTATTCATAGTTGCATTCTAAAGTATTCATATATAATGCATGAAGTATTCATATCTAAGATATTAAGTATTTAAAAAAAAACTGGACACATTACTTATCCATCTTTTACACGTTTTTAGAGGTGGTTTTTTTTTTCTCCGTTCACTCTAACCAATATTTTTGACAATCTGTGAGGAATTTTGCAAATCTAAAACCAGGAACGTCTTCTACGCAATTTTCTCTTTCAAATGAGATCCATGATGACATACTTTCGAGTTGTCCGTTGCACAAGTATTCATACCTTGTCATTCAAGTATTCATACCTCATCAGTATTTCACAAATAAAAAACTGGACACATCATTCACTCATTTTTACCGATTGAAATTTCATTACCACTCAATCATTTTTTACTTGATATCTTAGGTATGAATACTTGTTCGACAAGGTATGAATACTTGCTCGACGTGGTATGAATACTTGCACGACGAGATATAAATAATTTTACGAGGTATGAATACTTGCGTGACGGATAACTCAAAAGTACTTCATCATGGATCTCATTTGAAAGAGAAAATTGCATAGAAGACGTTTGTGATTTTAGATTCGCAAAATTCTTCATAGATTGTTAGAAATATTGGTTAGAATGAACGGAGAAAAAAAAACCACCTCTAAAAACGTGTAAAAAATGTGAGTGATATGTTCAGTTTTTTTTAAAATGCTTGATATCTTAGATATGAATACTTAATGTATTATATATGAATACTTGATGTATTATATATGAATACTTGTGCGCGTCAGTTGTAAATTTTTCAAATATAAGCGGTCCCCCTAGTTAATTAGCGGTCCCCAATGTAATTAATGATTGATACACGTTTTCTTTTGTCTTTTTGTACTTAAAGTTGTGGTCTCCTAGATAATTAATGATTGGGGGATGAATGGGGGATAGGAGATGGGGGAAAAAATCTTTATCCTAAAATAAAATATGCAATCCTAGTCTCATTAGTGCAAAATTGACCAACTCGATCGGTCAAACAAACAGCATGAACCAAACTGCAATAGTCCCATCTTCCATGTACGCTTGAGCAAAAAATAATCTTGGAACAAACCGTAGATCTACTATATAAAGATTCCAAGCCTCTCTTTCTTCTCATCCCTCTCCCTCAAATCCTCCATTAACAAAAGCACCTTTTGCCATAAAAATGGCATCTAAAACTATCGACAGCTACCGCAACAGTGCCGAAATCATAAAAGGAGATGCAGAATGCAAGAAAATGTCTGTTCAATTGCTGGAAGAGCTCGGTCTACCGAAGGGCCTCTTTCCTCTCGAAAACATAGAAGAGTTCGGTTATAATAGAAATGCTGGTTTTATATGGTTCATTCAAAAGAAAAAGATAGAACACACTTTCAAGAAAATCAAGCAAGTGGTGTCGTACGCCACCGAGGTTGCAGCTTTTGTAGAGAAGGGGAAGGTGAAGAAAATAACTGGGGTTAAAACTAAAGAGCTGCTCCTCTGGCTTTCGGTAGTTGAGGTTTACATAGAAGAGGGTTCAAAAGAGAAGGTTACCTTCAAGACGGGCACCGGCCTTTCCGAGAGCTTTGATGTGTCTGCTTTCCAGCTGCTTGAGTAACAAATCTTTTCTTAGATGCCATAAATTAATTAGTATGTTGGATTTGGATTTTCGTTTTTTAGTTGAATTTTGATTTGGAATGGTAAGTTCCTGTAAACTTATTATGGCAGTACTTAATTGGATGAAATAAAATTTTCATGTAAAATTTGTGCTACTTGCTGTGGTATCAAAATTGCTGGTTCTTGATGCGCATATTTATATTGTCGTCTTTGAAAAGAAAGTTCATTGAAAATAATTTGGGTCCGATGTTCATCAAGAGTCTGATTTATTCTGTGTCCGTCTGATTCGCAACGGACGGGTGCGGACCCAAATTATTGAATTTTTGTAATAAATCATAATTAAATTTTTTTTTTTTACGAAACCAACATGATTATCTTTTTTTTTACAAAAACCATAAGAACCGAAATCATCTCAGTCCGAATTTTTTTTTTATTCTGGACCGAAAGGCCATTTCGGTTCAGTCTTCTTTTTAGATTTTCTGTGGCGGCTATATGAAAACTTGTGAAACCAGTACCACAGAAAATTCAAAAAAGAGACCAAACCAAAATGGCATTTCGGTTCTGAATAAAATAAAAATTTCGGACCGAAATGGCATTTCGGTTCTTATGATTTTTGTTAAAAAAAAAATATTCATGTTGGTGTCATAAAAACCAAAATTTTAGTTATGGTTTATAAAAAATTTCCAAATTGTTTCCTCTAGGATTTGATTAGAGAAAACAGAAGAAGGAAAAAATGAAATAAGTGAAGGGTTGAAATGATTGCTGGGCCGAAATAGAATTATGGTGGCAGAAATTGAAGAAAATTAAGAGCTCAGCCCAAATTTGAAAAACTAAATAAAATCTGGACCAAATTTCTGCACCAATCAAGAAGTAAAGTAAAAAAAAACACAGGCCAGTTCAATGGAGAGTCAAACCGATCAATCAACCAACAAAGATATGTGTCAGTACATGCTAACTTGAGAAAAACTCACAAGGCTATCTAAGCGGTGAAGTATGAAGATTCAAGCTAACTTGGGAAAAGAATCAACAAAAAAGAATCAAACTTGAGTCCTATTTATCCAAACAATCTAAAATTGAAAAGTGTTAAAGATTAATACCAAAACACACACATGGAAAAGCAATATTTGTGTGCACTTGCCAAAAGCAAAAAATGAAAATTTACAAATTACATCCAATTCCGGAGAAGGCAAAAAAATTATCTGTCGTTCAGATTCAGGCTTTAATTGAGATGAAATTGTCTCCAGAACCACTTCTCTATCAAATAATGTTGTCTAATAGAGTAGGGTTAAAATGCACCATTGGTTTTGTGCTCCAATCATGCTCCACGTATTTTTCTCTGTTTTAAAAGTTCGAACAATCGATCCGAACCGCTCAACATTATCTTCATATTAAAATGTGCTTGGAGGCCAAATTTTATATTTTTTGGAATTTTTCACTATTTCTTTAGATTGGTACAAAATCACTGTTTTGGATGGTTCAGAATCTTCTGAAAACAGTAATTTTGTACATATTTAAAAAAATATATAAAATTTGGTCTCCAAGTACATTTTAATACGAAGATGATGGTAAACAGTTCGGATTGACTGTTCGAATTTTGAAAACGAAGATAAGGATGTGGAGCATGATTGGAGTACAAAACCAATAGTGCATTTTAACCCTACTCTGTCTAATATTAGTTAAAACATAAAACAATTCAACAAGTTATTTCTTTAATTATAAGCATTTATTAAGTACCAGAGTAATATCGAAGATTACAACTTGCTAGAAATAAATACTATTAATATAATTGACATTCTTTTTTAAATACGCATACAAGGTACGTAGCAAGTAGCAACACTTAAATCTCAAAAGCAGAAACATCAAAGCTCTCAGAAAGTCCGGTACCAGTCTTGAATGTAATCTTCTGTTTAGAAGCCTCTTCAATGTAAACCTCAACAACAGAAAGCCAGAGAAATAGCTCTTTAGTTTTAACCCCGGTTATCGTCTTCACCTTCCCTTTCTCCACAAAAGCCGTCACCTCGGTGGCGTACGACACCACCTGTTTAATCTTCTTGAAAGTATGTTCCATCTTTTTCTTCTGAACGAACCATATGAAACCGGCATTTCTGTTATAACCGAACTCTTCTATATTTTCAAGAGGAAAGAGGCCCTTCGGGAGGCCCAGCTCTTCGAGCATCTGAATAGACTTCTTCTTGCAATCGGCATCTCCTCTGGTGATATCGGCACCTTCGTGGTGGTTGTTAATGATTTGAGTTGCCATTTAAATGTTTGAGGTCTGTGTGGTTGTTTTATGGATCGAGTTATTGAAGTGTTGTTAATATGATTAAGATTGCATAGTGGGACAAGGCTTATATAGAGAGGCTCTGAAGTAGGGGATGTGAGTGGAGGTCATGCATGTAGAGTGTGTATGAGGAATTGATTTGGTGTAATTTGGAGGCTTGTTTTGTTTATTGAAACAGTTACCCATATTGGACTGCTCGGCCAGCTGGTCAAGCCCGGTTCGCAACTCTTGCGTGTACCGGAAACTAGTCATGTTTGGTTAGACCGTGCAATTCACGGTAGACGGCGCCAATTAATGTATTTGGTTTTCGTTTTGTAACAAATTCTGTTATCCAAGGTCCACCGTTAAGCACACGTCAACCGGTAAGGAACACCGTTGATATAGCTTGATAAGTATTAAAATAAAATAGGGAATCCTAGTCTCGTTAGTGCAAAATTGACCAACTCGGTCATACAAACGATATGTACACTTGAGCTAAGTAAAAAAAAACCTTAGAACAACTGAACAAGAATCATGGATCCACTATATAAACATCCCAGCCCTCTCTTTTTTCTCATCCCACTTCCTCACATCTTCCATTAACAAATTAAAAGCACCTCTTATCATAAAAAAAAGAGAAAAATTGGTTATTTGCTAATCCAAAACTTTCTAATTGTAAAAATGTCATCCCGAAATTTGAAATTGTAAAAATACCACTCTAAACTTCATTAATTTCTAATTTTGCCATTTATACTGTATTCTTATATTATTTTTATTAAAAATTAACTGAAAAATATTGTTTTGGTCATACCGCCCGTACCCCATGAATTGCAAAAACAGAAATACGTATACCAAAACAGTATTTTTCAGTTAATTTTTAATAAAAATAGTATAAGAATATAGTATAAATGGAAAAATTAGAAATTAATAAAATTTAGAGTGACATTAAAACTTATCGACGGCTACCGCAACAGTGCAGAAATCGTAAAAGGAGATGCAGAATGCAAGAAAAAGTTGGTTCAACTGCTTGAAGAGCTCAGCCTCCCAAAGGGCCTCTTTCCACTCGAAAACATAGAAGAGTTCGGTTATAATAGAAATGCTGGTTTTATATGGTTCATTCAAAAGAAAAAGTTAGAACACATTCAAAATGATCAAGCAAGTAGTGTCATATGCCACTGAGGTAACGGCTTTTGTGGAGAAGGAGAAGCTGAAGAAAATAACTGGGGTTAAAACTAAAGAGCTGATGTTATGGCTTTCGGTGGTTGAGGTTTATATTGAGGCGGGTTCGAAAGAGAAGGTTACGTTTAAGACGGGTACCGGTCTTTCCGAGAGCTTCGATGTGTCCGCTTTTGTGCTCCTTGAGTGACATTTCTGCGACCGACTTTGGCATCCGTCTGCAACCGGCGTCTTACCCTTTTGTGACTGATTTGGCCGGTCGCAGAAGGATTCCACTGCTGTAGTGAATTATTAATATGCGTTTGAGGAATAAATTAATTAAAATTATGAAGGATTTGGATTTTTTTTTTGTTACATTTTGATTTGGAGTGGTAATTAATTTCCTGTAAACATATTATAATGGTACTAATTAATTGGGTGAAATAAATTTGTCCGGTAAAATTTGGTAGAATAGCTGTTTTTGTATCAAAATTGCTGATTTAATTGATACGCGCGTATATCTTTGAATTTATCATTAAAATGTGCTAAATTCAAAGACAGGTGATTTACTTTCCTCGGACAAAATAAGAAAGAATGATGTCCACATTTTCACTACTCTAAATGGTACTCCGAAATTTATACGGTGAACCTTATTTTTGTTACAGTGTACGCTAAATTAATATCTTGAGCTTCTAATGACTACACATAAATTTCCGAAATTTTTATTTATACCATATTAAAAAATAAATAAACCAAATCACCCCAAATTCTGGGAAATTCTACAAATACTCAGGCCGCCAAACCATTTAGCGGCCCCAAAGACTGTGGGCTGCCATATGCCACTGCGGGTCCAGTCTGGGGGCCGCCCAATGGCTTTGCGGCCCCCTTTTTTTTTTAAATAAACAGATTGATAAACATTTATAGTTTGGTTTTTTTGTTGGTTTTGTTGTATTTAGATAAAAAGTAAAATGTAAGTTTATTTATTTGTTTAATTTTTAGCAAAATATGTTAAAATTAAGTATATTTTGCATATATCAAATAATAATCTGACAATAAATATAAAGAAGCCATAAATAGAACAATATAATGTATATGTTCTCACGAGTACAATAAAAATACGTCTAATAAACCTAAAATAAACAATGTTCTTACCAATATAATTAAAACATCCAATACAATAAAAACATAAATTTAACTACTAGATAAACATCTAATCTATTGATTGTCTTTCAACCTGCAAATTTACAATCAAATAGTAAATGTTAAATCTAATTGTTTCAATAATTTTTTGAAAGTTGAAATTGAATAATAAAATAAATTAACTACCTCGTGTATCTCGAGCAGCTCTGTTTTGTCTTTCCTGTGTATCTCGGTTGGATTGGTATCCTCGTCTCCTCTTATTTAGTAAGTCCTCCAAACCATTTAGCGGACCCAGATTGGGGCCGCTGGGCCATTTGGCGGCCCCCATACTGAGGCTGCAAGGACATATGGTGGTCCTTAGTCTTTGGGGCCGCAGCGACATTGAGCGGCCTGGGTATTTCTAGAATTCTGATAAAATATGAGTGTTTTGGTTTTTTTTTTTTTTGTGAATATGTGATAAATAAAAATTTCGACATAAATTTACTTCCATAAAAGAGACGTACTGACATAAAAGAGAAAAATTTAGCTATAAAAATAGTAATTAATATAGTAATCTAGGTTTTTGGAGAAATTCATATCAAGCCCTACAATTTTCTTTTGGCAATTGAAATTGAAACCAGATAATCATCCCGGGCGTCATTTTAATAACTTGTGCAATTGATATATATACATAGAGAATGGCTAATATCAAAACGTTTGTTCCTGAGCTCAGGAACAAACGGTTCCGTTCTCCAATTTCCGAAGTTCAAATAACAAATTCAAACCGTTAGATGTTCAATCTATATTAAAATGTGCTTGGAGACCAAATTTTACTTTTTTTGGAATTTTTTTACTATTTATTAAGCTAGTTTGAAAACCGTTGTTTTTCAATGCTGCAGAAATTTCATAAAAACAGCGGTTTTCAAACTAGCTTAATAAATAGTAAAAAAATTCCAAAAAATGTAAAATTTGGTCTCCAAGCACATTTTAATATAGATTGAACATCTAACGGTTTGGATTTGTTGTTTGAACTTCGGAAATTGGAGAACGGAACCGTTTGTTCCTGAGCCTAGGAACAAACGTTTTGATATTAGCCATTCTCTCTCTCTCTCTCTATATATATATATAGTATTAAGAAACTAGAATAGCAAAATGATGATGAGAATTCTAATGCGACAATACTAAACAAAGTGAATGCTTTCGAATATAGTTTTATATTGTCTCCAAATCATAATCTTCAAATCCCGGAAATTTTTTAACTGGGTTAGTTCTCCATGATGTGATTAAAAAACATGATGATTTTTTATCATTGTATTTAACATAATCACATGAAAGTAAACATGCTCTAATTAATTTTTTTTAGATGATATAGCTTCTCCGTTGAATTTCTCTATTGTTCAGCTTCAAATTGCAACTTTGTCTTATATTCAAGAACTGTTTATTTTACAAGCATTTAATCAGTAACAGAGTAATATCAAAGATTACAAATTGCTTGAATAAATTACCAGTATTATAAATTGGCATTCTTTTTTTTAATGCGCCTAAAAGGTAGAGCAGGTGGTAGCAATTACACTTAAATCTCAAAAGCAGAAACATCAAAGCTGTCAGAAAGTCCGGTACCAGTCTTGAATGTAATCTTCTGTTTAGAAGCCTCTTCAATGTAAACCTCAACAACAGAAAGCCAGAGAAATAGCTCTTTAGTTTTAACCCCGGTTATCGTCTTCACCTTCCCTTTCTCCACAAAAGCCGTCACCTCGGTGGCGTACGACACCACCTGTTTAATCTTCTTGAAAGTATGTTCCATCTTTTTCTTCTGAACGAACCATATGAATCCAGCAGTTGTGTTATAACCGAACTCTTCTATATTTTCAAGAGGAAAGAGGCCCTTCGGAAGGCCCAGCTCTTCGAGCATCTGAATAGAGTTCTTCTTGCAATCGACATCTCCTCTGGTGATATCGGCACCTTCACGGTGGGTGTTAATGATTTGAGCTGCCATTTAAATTAATATTTGAGGTCTGTGTGGTTGTTTGATGGAGTTACGTTAATGAAGTGTACGTTGTTGATATATATGAGTGAATAAGATTGCATAGTGGGACTAGGCTTATATAGAGAGTGGAGGTCATGCATGTAGAGTGTGTATGGGAAATTGATTTGGTGTAATTTTGGAGGCTTGTTTATTGAAACAGTTAGCTAGCCATAATGGACTTCTCAGCTGGTCAAGCCTGGCTCACGAGTCTGGCGTAGTGGCGTGTACTAGAAAGTAGAAACTAGTCCTATTTGGTTAGACCGTGCAATTCACGGCTGACTGCGCCAGGTTGGCCTTTCTTAGAACTTGAATTTATATCAAGTAGCTAGCAAATACTCTACTATATTTAACGGGATTGAATATTCGATAAGATAGCAATTAATATTACGTGAAATATAAATTTCAAGTATATTTCTTATTCATAATATTCATATTTGTGTAATAAATTTGATGCAATTTAATATATATATATATATATATATAGAGTAGGGCTATTGTACTTCGCGAAGTAAAACTTCGTTTTACTTCACGCTCATACACCCATTTCCAAAATCCAAATCGTCGATCCGACCGTTCAAGTTGTTCTCCATATTGAAATGTGCTTGGAGACCAAATTTTACATTTTTTGGAATTTTTTTACTATTTATTAAGCCACTTTGAAAATCGCTGATCCATTGTGAATGGTAAAAAATATTAAAAAAATTCTGGACCAATGGATCAGAGATTTTCAAATTGGCTTAATAAATAGTAAAAAAATTCCAAAAAATGTAAAATTTGGTCTCCAACCACATTTCAATATGGAGAACAACTTGAACGGTCGGATCGACAATTTGGATTTTGGAAATGGGTGTATGAGCGTGAAGTAAAATATTGGTTTTACTTCATGAAGCACAATAGCAAAATTCTCTCTCTCTCTCTCTCTCTCTCTCTCTCTATATATATATATATATATATATATATATATATATGAGGTTGGCTACTCTACTTACATAAGCATATGAGGGTATATGATTATAAGTCATTTTTACATTTTCAAAGTCGAAATAGTCGATTTGAAGAGCTCAATATGTTTTCCAAATTATAATGTTCATGGAAACCAAATTTTACATTTTTTGGAAATTTTTTACTATTTTTTTAGAATTTTTCAAAATAGTGTTTTCAAATTTTTATTTTTTATTTTTTTGTCATATTAAAACACTGTTTTGAAAAATTCTAAAAAAATAGTAAAATTTGGTCTCCAAGCACAAATATGGAGAACATATTGAGCACTTTAGGTCGACTATTTGGACTTAGAAAACATAAAAACGACTTATAAGTATATGCCATCATATGCTTATGTAAGTAGAGTAGCCACTCACTATATATATATATATATATATATATAGTGCTGGGCTTAGCTAAGCCATGGTGTAAAACGACTTGGTGCTCCACGCCTCATTATTTTTATTTTGAAAATCCAAACTACCGATCCGAACCGCTCAAGTTGTTCTCCATATTGAAATGTGCTTGGAGACCAAATTTTACATTTTTTGGAATTTTTTTACTATTTATTAAGCCACTTTGAAAATCGCTGATTCATTGGTCCAGAATTTTTTATTGTTTTGCTACTGTTCATGTGGATCAGCGATTTTCAAAGTGGCTTAATAAATAGTAAAAAAATTCCAAAAAATGTAAAATTTGGTATCCAAGCACATTTCAATATGGAGAACAACTTGAGCGGCTCGAATCGGTAGTTTGGATTTTCAAAATGAAAATATGACGTGGAGTACCAAGTCGTTTTACACCATGGCTTAGCTAAGTCCATCTCTATATATATATATAATTGCATCAAATTTATTACACAAATATGAATATAAATATATATATATATAGAGGTTGGCTAAGATCAAAGTGGTATGACTAAGGCCTTGGTACTACCAATTCGTTCTTGCAATTTTCAGAGTTCAAATAGTTGATCTGAAGTGGTCAACGTGTTCTCCATATTAAAATGTACTTGGAGATCAAATTTTACATTTTTTTTTGAACTTTTTTATCTTTTTTTATAGATTTTTTAAAATCACTGTTTTAAAAAAAAAAATATTATTATGAAAAACAGTGATTTTCAAAAATGCATAAAAAATAGTAAAAAAATTCAAAAAAATGTAAAATTTGGTCTCCAAGCACATTTTAATATAGAGAAGATGTTGCGCACTTCAGATCAACTATTTAAACTTTAAAATTATAAAAACTAATTGGTAGCACCAAAGTCTTGGTCATACCACTTTGATCTTAGCCAAAGTAATTGGTAGCACCAAAGTCATGGGCTATGGTGAGCTATGGAGTAAAACAAGTTTTTACTCCACGCCTCATTATTTCCATTTTGAAAATTCAAACAACCGATCCGAACCGTTCAACATGATCTCCATATTGAAATGTGCTTGGAGACCAAATTTTACATTTTTTGGAATTTTTTTACTATTTATTAAGCCACTTTGAAAATCGCTGATCCATTGGTCCAGAATTTTTTACTGTTTTGCTACTATTCATCTGGATCAGCGATTTTAAAAGTTGCTTAATAAATAGTAAAAAAATCCAAAAAATGTAAAATTGGTCTCCAAGCACATTTCAATATGGAGATCATGTTGAACGGTTCAGATCGGTTGTTTGGATTTTCAAAATGAAAATATGGCGTGAAGTACAAACTTGTTTTACTCCATAGCTCACCATAGCTCATCCTTATATATAAATATAGAGGAGGGATCGGATTACACCTTTTTTTTTTTACACACTTTGACACCTACCATTTTCAAAGTCCAAATAGTCGATCCAAACCGTTCAACATGATGGATATATTAAAATGTGCTTGGAGATCAAATTATTAAGATGGTTACAAAATCGTTGTTTTCAGACCATTGAAAAACAGCGATTTTGTAACCATCTTAATAATTTGATCTCCAAGCACATTTTAATATATCCATCATGTTGAACGGTTTGGATCGACTATTTGGATTTTGAAATTGCAAAATTGGCCTATAAAAAAACAAGAGTGAGGCTATAGTGCTATGCATAGCACGGATGGCTAGTGTACTACGGCTCAATATGGTACTTTTTAATATCCTAACGGTCGATCCCACCGTTCAATGTGATAACCATATGAATATGTACTTGCAAACTAAATTTTATATTTTTTCGAATTTTTTTACTATTTTTTCAGATAGGTAGAATTTTGATGGTCCAGAATTTTCAAAAAACACTGATTTTTCTACCTATCTAAAAAAATAGTAAAAAAATTCGAAAAAATATAAAATTTAGTTTGCAAGTACATATTCATATGGATATCACATTGAACGGTCGGATCGACCGTTAGGATTTTAAAAAGTACCATATTGAGCCGTAGTACACTAGCCATTGGTGCTATGCATAGCACCATAGCCTCACTCAAAAAACAATGTCAAGATGTGTAGAAAAAAGATGTAATTGGATCTCTCCTCATACATTCATACATACATATATATATATATAGAGAGTAGAACTAGGGTGCTCCTAAGCTCACCAAGCCCTTCGTGAGCGCGACTCTAAAACCTATCGAATCGACTTCAAACGACATTTTCAAACCGTTAGATGTTCAATCTATATTAAAATGTGCTTGGAGACCAAATTTTACATTTTTTGGAATTTTTTTACTATTTATTAAGATGGTTTGAAAATCGCTATTTTTATTAAAATTCTGCACCATTGGAAAACAGCGATTTTCAAACCATCTTAATAAATAGTAAAAAAATTCCAAAAAATGTAAAATTTGGTCTCCAAGCACATTTTAATATAGATTGAACATCTAACGGTTTGAAAATGTCGTTTGAAGTTGATTCGATAGGTTTTAGAGTCGCGCTCACGGAAGGGCTTGGTGAGCTTAGGAGCACCCTAGTTCTACTCTATATATATATATATATATATATATATATATAGAGAGAGAGAGAGAGAGAGAGAGAGATGGGCTATGGTGCATTGCAATGCATAGACACCCTTGTGCATTGGACCATAAATCACCCATTCAAAGTCCAAATGGCCGATCCAAACCGTTCATCTTGTTCTCCATATTAATATGTACTTGGAGACCAAATTTTACATTTTTTGGATTTTTTTTACTATTTATTAAGCCACTTTGAAAATCGCTGATCCAATGGTCACAGCTTCGAAACAGTGAAAAATTATGGACCAATGGATCAGCGATTTTCAAAGTGGCTTAATAAATAGTAAAAAAAAATCCAAAAAATGTAAAATTTGGTCTCCAAGCACATATTAATATGGAGAACAAGATGAACGGTTTGGATCGGTCATTTGGACTTTGAATGGGTGATTTATGGTCCAATGCACAAGGGTGCCTATGCATTGCAATGCACCATAGCCCATCTATATATATATATATATATATAGGGTGATGCTATGGTGCTTTGGGAAGTAAAGAGAGTGTTTTACTTCCCGCTCATATCTCTATTTGTAAAGTTCAAATAGTCAATCCGAATTTCTCAACATGATCTTCATATTGAAATGTACTTGGAGACCAAATTTTACATTTTTTTTTAATTTTTTTACTATTTTTTAGAATTTTTGAAAAACATTATTTTTCTGAATTTTTTTTTATTATTTAATTAAATGAAAAGTTGTGATTTTCAAAAATTCTAAACAAATAGTAAAAAATGAAAAAAAAATGAAAAATTTGGTCTCCAAGCACATTTTAATACGAAGATCATGTTGGAATGTTCAAATCAACTGTTTGAATTTTAAAAATAGAGATAGGAGCAGAAAGTAAAACACATTCTTTACTTCCCAAACATGAAGTAAAGCGAATGTTGTATTTCACGCTCATATTCCCATTTTGAAAATCCAAAACGTCAATCCGAACTGTTCAAGTTGATCTCCATGATTGGAGACCAAATTTTACATTTTTTGAAATTTTTTTACTATTTATTAAGCCAATTTGAAAATCGCTGATTGACTGTGAACAGTAAAAAACAATACAAAATTCTGGACCAATGGATCAGCGATTTTCAAAGTGGCTTAATAAATAGTAAAAAAATTCCAAAAAAATGTAAAATTTGGTCTCCAATTACATTTCAATATGGAGATCAACTTGAACGGTTCGGATCGACGTTTTGGATTTTCAAAATGAGAATATGAGCGTGAAGTACAACATTCGCTTTACTTCGCGAAGTACAATAACACAATTTTATATCTATATCTATATATATATATATATATATATAAATTTGATATACAATTTATTTAAATTATGAAATATATTTCCAGTATTATTTTTTTTATCTTGATGACTATCAACCGTTGTTACGATTGTCGGATAATTTTATTATCTATATAACATATTTCATATTTGTTTATCTAGCTAAAATGTATAGCTTCCTAAGGTGCTGGCAGTATGAAAAGGAGTACTTGTCATGAAAAGGAGCATTTATTCCACATTTCTACTATATATTCATTTCGCATTAAGAAAAGGATATTTTATATACCGACGTCAGAGTGATCCCTATTAATGTATTTTGTTTTCATTTAGTAAAGAATTCTGTTGTCCATGGTCGGAATTCACATCCCCTCAGGTTACCGAACTGAGTACAATTGAATTGAACGGTCCAAAATTGTTCTTTTTAACTTGGCACGAATCTCAAAGCACAATCCCAAGCAAGTACCGGTTGAGAGTAAATCTGGGTTGTCTGTTTCAATTGTGTTGAGTCAGGTACCTGAGAGGATCTCACGCGCAGACTGACAGACATAAAAATAATAGAAATGGTAAAAGAATAAAATATCGAGTCTTGTCTCTTTAGGCAGCAATATAAAAATTATAATAATTATAATGACACAACACAGTTTGTCAAGTAATATAAAAATGAACGAATATTGTTAATTATAATTGATTTTTTTTATGAATTCGTTCTTTTTTTGACATCTTAATCAATATAAAATCCAAAAATAACGGAGCCGTGCAAATGTTTTTTTTTTTATTGAGTGGTCTCGTTCCATTATTTAAACCTATTTCTTAGAGATAGAGAGGGAAATTTTTTATCTATAGAAATTATTAAATACAGATGTACGGAAACAGAAAGAGTACCTCATTTGCAACAAATATAGAAAGATCTGACTCAATGAGTCCGATCCAAAATTTATGGATCGGTCTCAATGGTCCAGATCCATCAATATATATATATATAGAGAGAGAGAGAGAGATGAGCTATTGTGCTTTGCAAAGTAAAGCGAACGTTTTATTTCGGACTCTTTTTCGGATTTTCAAAGTCCAAACAGTCGATCCGAACCGTTCAAGTTGATCTACATGTTGAAATGTGCTTGGATACCAAATTTTATATTTTTTGGAATTTTTTTACTATTTATTAAGCCACTTTGAAAATTGCTGATCACATGGTCCAGAATTTTGTTGCACTGTTTTTACTGTTCACCCGGATCAGCAATTTTCAAAGTTGCTTAATAAATAGTAAAAAAATTCCAAAAAAGTATAAAATTTGGTATCCAAGCACATTTCAATATGTAGACCAACTTGAACGGTTCGGATCGACTGTTTGGACTTTGAAAATCCGAAAAAGAGCTCGAAATAAAACGTTTGCTTTGCTTTAGCTCATCTCTCTCTCTCTCTCTCTCTATATATATATATATTGATGGATCTGAACCATTGAGACCGATCCATAAATTTGAATTTGGATCGGACTCATTGAGTCAGATCTTTCTATATTTGTTGCAAATGAGGTACTATTTCTGTTTCCGTACATCTGTATTTAATAATTTCTATAGATAAAAAATTTCCGATAGAGAGACGTCCTTTCGGCGGGGTCCGGATCCCCTAAAGTAATTCAATTTTTGAGTTTAGATGAGCACCGTCTGATTCGAATCTGAGTTTAGATGGGCCCTTTAATCTGACGACTTGATTCGAATCGGACGGCCCAGATCTAATCTCAAAAATTAGATTACTTTAAAATATCTGAACTACTTTCGGCGTTAGTTCTTACATGAATTCAGATCCCCCAGATACTTAAGGTATAATAATTAATTTGAACTTTTCTTTTAACCTGATACGAATCTCAAAATGCATCCCCTATAGTTTGTATAGGCACTAGATTGAGTTTAGTTCGATTAGAATTAATCTAGACCGTCTATTTATATATATCGTACCTCAGGTACCTGGGGATACATACTCCTTATCCTCTATAGTTGGGCAGAATATAAGACATGATGTATCTTTTATGAAAATGATCAACAATTTAGATTCAACACTTCAATTATAAAATTTTGAAATATAAATGAAAAGGTAAGTTTGTGACATTTTGTGACACTGAATACTTGTGACATTAAAATACTCTTTTAAAAATATTGTACGCCCTTAGAAAAATAATATCTTTACGTTGATTGAATTTTATCATGACTTTTTTAATTTGTTTCGATTAGAACTTGTTAATCAATTCTAATTATTAAAACAAATGTTTTAATAATTAAGGGTTTTCAATTGCCGACTATAAATGGTCCATTATAGTCAAAGTTAATTAAGGGTTTTCAATTGCCGACTATAAATGGTCCATTATAGTCAAAGTTAATTAAGGGTTTTCAATTGCCGACTATAAGGGTTGACAATGTAGGCCGACATTTTTATTAATATCCAAAGTTAATTACAAATTAATAAATATACTTGGGAATTTATAAAAATATCCATACCGGTTATTTTTTGGTCGGTTTTAATTTATTTCCGTACCGGCCAGAAAATAACCGGTACTAATTTTTTTTCAGAGAACACTATGAATCAATAGCAATATGCTTAAATCTAACACTAAAAATTCGAATTTGTTTTTTAAATATTTGTTAGATTACTTTTTTTTTATATAATTAGCATATTTATACTAAAATACGCTAAATTACTTGAAATTATGTTACATTACGCTGAATTACACTAAAACAATAATTATGTTAAATTATGCTACAAGTTCATTACATAACTAATTTACTGAGCTACGTAGATTGAACAATAGAAATGAAAATCTTAATAGGAAATTTCAACTCAAGTTTTGAGGCTCTTCCCTTTGTTTTTTGACAATTCTGAATTTCGAAATCTGACAAGTGGTCATTTGCTGAAATTGGACACTCGAAAACTTTCGCAAGCTTTCCGAAAAGTGATCATTTGCTGAAATCCGGCATTTGTATTTTCGCAAGCTTTTCAAAAAGTGGTCGTTTGCTGAAATCGGACACTCGAGCGTCGTTTTATGACCGTTTGAAGTTTCGTCGTCGTTTTTTGCCTTCTAAGTGAAGATATCATCCTTATTCATATGTAATTTAGCGTAATTTACCGTATTTTAGCATAATTTAACATAATTTAGCGTAATTTTGTGTAATTCAGCGTAATTTAACCTAATTTCAAGTAATTTAGCGTATTTTAGTATAAATATGCTAATTATATATAAAAAAAAGTAATATAACAAATATTTAAAAAACAAATTCGAATTTTTAGTGTTAGATTTCAGCATATTGCTATTGATTCATAGTGTTCTTAAAAAAAAAATTAGTACCGGTTATTTTCTGACCGGTACTGAAATAAATTAAAACCGGTCAGAAAATGACCGGTATGAATATTTTTATAAATTCCCAACAACTTTGGGTATATTTATTAATTTGTAATTAACTTTGAATATAATAAAAATGTCGGCAATGTAGGTGTCTGATTCTCTACGATTGAGAGGACAGGTGGTCCAAGTACTATTAGTTATCTAATTTTTTATTGAAGGTTTGATGAATACATGTTTTCACCAAAGCCGTTTAAATTCAATCCGACAATCGAATGGATAAGAATAGGGGTGCAAACGGGTCGGATATTATCCGATCGTATCCGAATCCGTATGCGAAAATTAGATATATTTGTGCGGATAGAGATACGAATATGATTTTAAATTTTAATTATCTGTATTCAAATAGTAAATATATACTAGTTTAATATATATTATGAAAAAAATTATGTTATTCACTATTATAAAAAACGGATATCCATATTCATATTCATTTAGTATCCGATCCATCTAATATTCGATCCGTATCCGATCCATTTGCACCCCAGATAAGAAACAATCGATCGGTTTTTTATCCGATGCCGACTGATTGAGCGAGAAGAGGGGACAGCAAGGAATATTAAAGGTCCCAGATTCTGCTTAACCGGAATTCACGATCTGTTTTGGCACGAATATTAAAGGTCCACGTGCATTTCATCTCGGATCAAGATTGGCCCGGATTCTGATCGGACGGTTCTGATCTTATCGCAAAATTTGAGTTACTACAGAGGATCTTGACTCGCTTTACAGATGGACACTTGGACAAAGACCAGTAGGTAAGGAAGGGATCCGTTTATCATCCCGCCTTTATCGGATGCAAAGGGAAAAAGAGCCAAAAACTCATGTGCCCCGTTTTCTTGCTAAAAAAAGAAGTGAGAGAAAGGAAGTTCGCAATTGATCCGAACCCGTTATATCTATGTCGATGGAGGAGGAGTTTGGCGAGACCTCGCAGCCGCCGTCGGTCCGGGTTCCCTCTCACACCCCTAGGAACAGATCCGACCCGTTTCTGATAGTTTGTCAGTGCTTCCGCCTGGTCACGGCTATCACAGCGCTACTTTGCGTCGCCGTTAATGTTCTCTCCGCTGTCCTATGTTTCTCCCAAGCAAAAGATGTACTTAAATACTCTGTTTATCTTTTTATTTTTATTTTACTCCGATCTCTTACCCTCCTATTTGTGAGATAATATCTTTTGTTATTCAGATATTTGGTGGAATTTTTCGGTGTTATGCGGTGTTAATCGCATTTTTCGTGGCCGTAGCTGAGACTGAATGGAGCTTCATTACCAAATATTCGAAGGTGAGGTTTTATTGTTTAAATTTTATTGCTGAAATTTTTGTGCAAGCTCCTAAATATTTGTTATCAGAAACAGGTTCCTTTTGGATGTCATGATTTTATATGTGTTTTCAGTAAAAAGCTAAATCTGTGCTTACAATTACTTTATGAACTTTGTTAATTTATCAAAGGACTTTTGCATGTTAGGCTTGTATATGTTTTTTCTAATCACTGTTAGAAGCTCAAATTTTAGGATTTGTACTGCAGTTAGGACCTCAGTATAATTGAAAAGGGAAGTATGCAAAATTGATGTAGGAATTCTGGTCATGAACTCCATAAGGACTAAAGCATTAATTGGAAATTTTTTTATAAACCATAATTAATTTTTTTTTTTTTACGAAACCAACATGATTACTTTTTTTTTTACAAAAACCAGAAGAACCGAAATGACATTTCGGTCCATTATTTTTTTTTATTCCGGACCGAAATGCCCTACTGGTGTCACAAGTTTTCATATGAGCCGCCACATAAAATTCAAAAAGGGGACCGGACCGAAATGACATTTCGGTTCTTATGCTTTTTGTAAAAAAAAAAGTAATCACGTTGGTTTCGTAAAAATTTTTTTTTAATTATGGTTTATAAAAAAAATTCCATTAATTGGGTTTGTTCTATTAGGACATAGTACTACTAGTTGTGTGCTTGTTTGCAAATTGGATGGTCTTTTAGATTAGTAAAATTAAAAGGCCTCTTATGCAATGCAAAAATTCTCTGCTTACTCTTGTGAAATTATAAAATATCATGTTATCCTGGAAACTGAAATTCATGGATGCCATTATGCCCCTATACAACTAGTAAAGTAATAATATGTAAACTCACCGCTACTACCTATTATTCTTTATTTTTATTTTTAAAGAAAGCTATTATTCTTTATTTAACCTATATCAACATTACTCTTAACTCACTTGGCAAGGAAAGTTAAATTAATTATGTCTCTTTACATTCATGTATATGTCTTCCATGAAAAAGTTGTTTCAATGGCGGAGTCCGACTCTCCCTTACCTTATTAGAATGAAAAATCCTGTGGCCGAACACATTAATTTGGGCATCCTTCCATGTTATTGCTGAATTATTTTCCATAATGCTTCCAATCTGTTCCAGCCATCCCTGGTCCGAGAATTATCCTTCATCTCAAATTATTAGATACTTACAAAGAAGTCTACACCGCTTTTGCACGGTATCGTTTTTATTATTAGTGCTCCTAGGCTCATGTATGAGAGGGTAGCAGTTAGCATGAATCTTATTTAATTTGAAAAGGAAGGCTAAAGAGGCACTCAATGACTAAGGTAGAACGAATGAAATTATATCCAGTATTTTCCAACTGTTTATCATTGACTGAAGAATATGAACATTCTTTGCCAAACATCAAAACCCTGGCAGAGATCGAGATGAGAGATATTCAAGGTTATGTATAAAGAAGGCAAGTTCTGGAGTACCAGAAAATTAAGGTTTGTTTGACTAATTAAGGAGTAGTACTAAGTAGTGATATTTGAATAGTAAAAGTAGTATAGTGGATAAATGTATTGATAGGAGTTAGGATAGTGTCATTCTTGCATTATTTGGTAAAATATTAGTTAGAAATAGTGGAATGGTGGATTTTATAATATTAATGATGATGATGCTAACAATAATAATCATAATCATAATAATAATAATAATAATAATATAAATAATAAGTTTGTCAATAATAATAATGATGATGATGATGATGATGATGATGATGATGGGAGCAATGATGAGCCCATTAATATTAGCAAAATCAATAGCGTAGAGGGAAATCGAACGTATTCACTGGAAAAGAGGATTCGCCTATTTTAGCACTATTCCTATCCCACTAATCCGCGTTTGTCAACTGTTTTGAGTTGGAATACCGTGCTATTCTGTTATTTTGCTGTTCCAATGGTTGCCAAGCGAGCCACAAATGCCTAGTGAGAAAAGAATGATAGCAGGGTCCTTTGCGATATTTTGGTGGCTTTGCACGGGCATGCATGAAATTTCAGGTCTTGCAGGCAGTGGGTGTACATGACATTTGAGGTTTTATAGGAGACTGAAAATCTGTCCTTGTGCAAAATACAATTCGAATTGGCCTCTATCTATTAATTTTAATTATAATTTTAAATTAGGTACTGGAATACTGGGCTGGTAGAGGCATGCTTCAGATATTGTAAGTATAATTTATTTACGTTTTCTCTATTGAAAGATGCATCATTTCTTGTGTAATGCTCATTTATAAGTCAAATTAGAATACATCTGGGAGCTAGTAATGTCTATTTGCCCGTTACTTATAGTGTGGCAGTGATGACAAGAGCTTTTCGAAATGTGGAAAGACTGGATTTGATTTTGCTACAGGAGATCTCCAGTTACCTGCTCCTCGGTTGTGGTCTCGTTTATATTATTTCTGTAAGATTATTTAATATGGAGCTGTGATTTTTGGATCAGATCTTTGTCTTACCCCCTTGTATATACTGATTGCTATGAGTTTTATACAGGGAGTATTATGTATCCAATTTTGTAAACAACAAAGGGAAAAGAAGGCAGTTTCAAGAGAACAAGCTGCTAAGGATCTTGAGGTGAGAAAACATTCCTTTTGGAAAGTCATAAAAATTAAACATATGAAAACATGATACAGAAAGTATTCAAGTTAAGAAACATAGCTTCTTTTTTTTAATTGCCATGTTTGTCTCATGTATAATGCTGTTCAGGAACTGGAGAAGCGTCGGGAAGAACTGGAGACTTTGTTACTTGAAGAAAGTGTCTAAATTGCAATATTCAATCACCTCTGAACTAATTCCATTAATCTTGTCCTGGGGTGTGTGTACCTTGGTATGTGAATGGTACGTTTTTAATCTCTTATCATACAACTCAATAACTACCTTCCATTGCTGCCAGCACCTTCGTTCGTGAAAAAGGTTTAGGCACCATTGCTGTCTTTCTGTATAATTCTCCGAGTATTAGTAGCGAAATTTGAATTTTTCTTTAGCTATAAGAAATTAGGTATTATCACTTTGCAGGAAAATGGCTGTACTATTTTTTCGAGGCATTGTGAACTTCTCAAGTTTTTTTTTTTTGTTTTTTTTTTAATGAGATAGTATCTGTGCAATTGTAAGACTCAGCATGTATATATATATATTTTCCTTCAAGGTGCATTTATTTTAATCTTTCTTTAGTGTACTCGATTTTTCTATTGCGGAATATAATGCCATGAAAAAATGAAAGGTCATTCAACATGTACATACGTAGAGACTTGATATGACCTGTGACATATAAATTGGATTTTAGATTAGTTTTGATTAAAACGTACAGCGCAGCAGTCGTGATGAGATATTTCCGAATTTGTTATTAATAGAAAATAAAAATAAAAATTGACATTGAAGAAGTATAGGGTGAAAATTCAAAATATAGCTAAAACGTGATAGTCCATAACGTTATGAACTATCACGGTCAGCTTAACGAAATCAAGTTATCGCTAATTAATCGAAATAAACACTGTAGCTGGACGTTATGGTCCATAATGTTTAGCTACAGTGTTTTTTTATTTTTCAAAAAAATTCACAAACAAAGCAGTAGCAAAAAAACAAAAACACTGTAGCTGGACATTATGGACCATAACATTGTGTTTTTTGTTAATTACATACCATTAGTGATCAGATTAGCTGGCCGTGATGGTCCATAACGTTTAGCTACAATACCCTGGATGTTATGGACTATCACGTTTTAGTTATATCTCGAATTTTCGTCAAATGCTTCTTCAATATCGATATTTTTTATTTTTTTTTCTAATAATAAAAATTTCGGGAGATATTCCATCCTATGTGGAATTATCTTAAGAAATAAAAAATATTTTCAATAACAAAATGGTCAGCTCGTCGAGCAAACATCTACCTAAAATTTTTGTAGTTACTACAGTAAAAAATAAAAATTAAATGATTACCACCCGGCTCAAGCTATTTTCAATCCTACCACCCACGCTGACCCAGTTCGCGCACTAAATTAGGGTGGTGCGCGGACTGGGTGGGCGCACCAAAATTGGTGCTCAAACGGGGTGAAATGCACTGAAGAGCAGTAAAAATTGCGGAACAGTTGGTGCTCTAACTCGGTCTACGCACCAGTTGGTGCACCAACTCAGTCCGCACACCTGTCCATTTTGGTGCGCGAACTGAATCCGCATGGGTAGTAGGATTGAAAATAGCTTGAGCCGGGTAGTAATAATTTAATTTTGATTTTATGCTGTGGTAACTAAAAAAATTTCAGAACATCTGCTGACCCAACGGTTCTGATTACTTGAACTACAGAAAACACCAATACTTCCGTGCGCAATATCTAGAACAAATTTTCTGCTAATGCAAATCTAACCGTGACCTAAACTTATGAATTAAATAATTCATGCGCAATATTTAGAAGAAAACATTTGCATTTTTATCCTACAAAGCAGTAGAATTGTTAAATTAATTGCATACTTTATAATTGTGCTCGTATAATTAGCTGACACTTATTATAAGCTTCTTTCTTTCAAGCCAAAGAGAATAAAACAAATGTACCGAGTAAATACCTAATTCCACGTAGTAACTATTGGAGCAAAGTACACTTTCGTTTTTCCTATCTCACTTGTACCATAACAATGATGAAAAATCCTCAAATATTTAAAAAACCAAATACCTATTCAGAACAACATCTATAGGTATTTCAAAAAAAATGAAAAGAAAAAAGCTTCTACAAACTAAATCAAATATTCATTGCTTGCTTCATAATCATCTCTGTGTGCGTGACTTCTATGATTTAGTAATTTGCTCAAACCGCATTGATGGGAAGCTTCGACAAACTCAAAACTAAAAGGATCTCATCGCATAGAACTTATTGCCTCTCTCTTATTATTCAACTTTGGCAGACGGCCTTTAGGAGGTCGAGCATTACGTTCAAAGAGGACATCAAATGGATTTGGGAGTTCACTTATCCAGAGAATTTGCCTTAGCGGTATTCCAGATTTGTTCATATTGGTCGACGCCTCTAATTTCTTCTTGCGATAGCCTACAGCATATAGCATGTCCGGTTACATCAACCGAAGCTTCATGATTGTACCAGTGTCGAGGAAATTGGAAAAATGTGATTTGGAGCATGAAATGCACAGGAAAAAGTTTGTAAAAATTGTAGAAAATTGCACTAATTTACCAACAAGTCCTTACTGTTCAGAAAATTTGTATAAACCACAACAAATGACAAAAGAACTTGTGCCAGAATGACAAATCAAATAAAAATCATCTTGAATGCCTTTTGATTTACCAGAATAATAAACAAATATCAGTTTGGTTTAGGTATAAAAACATATTGAAAGAGTATGATATATTGTCAATTTCTAAATAGCATAATTAGCTTTTTGATTCTCATCTTAGATCCCCTGTATGCAATCAAAACTTAATCAAAGAAGAAACACATAAATTAACAATAAGCTCAGACTCCTATTTTAATGTTCAGAGATTAATCACTAATAATTTTGCTGACACTTAAACTTACCAGTATCAATTGTTCACAATGATATAATGCAACTATTGTTTTCTTAATAAAACAATATCATTTCAATTACTATACTTTATTGCCTATATGTTGCAAAATTTATAAGAATTTGGTCACATCACCCTAATGTATAAGCTCTAATGTATAAAACTAACAACTCTTTACCCGTAACAACTCAGATTAATTCTACAATTTGATTTATTTCTATTATTTTCTGTGCATACAGGTTGAAGAGATTAAGGAGATGGGAGATACACGAAGGGGAGGAAATATGAAAGTTACGAGAAAGGAAGAAAGGAGATTTGGGTTTGGAACATTATTTCTTTTTATCGGGTCCGGATCCCCTAAAGTAACCCAATTTTTGTGTTTTGGATCGGAACCGTCCGAATCGAATCCGTCGCTAAAGATCATCTAAGGATTCGAACATGTCTATCGAGATACGTGTGTTCCACTTTAGTTGGATAGTCACAGATTCGAATCGAACGGTCCCGATACAAAACCCAATTTTTGGGTTACTTCACTCGATCTGAATTCCTTTTTATCTCCGAAGGACCTTTCTTTATTTAACTTTGGTATTAATTAAGACATTTAAGAGTGAGAGAAAGTGGAAAGGTACAACCGGTATTTAGAAATAATTCCTCTTAGCACTCAATTTTGTAATAATTAACCTGAGAATAGCACTCCCCTTTAGTTAAGCCTGATTCAAACATACAAATAGCTGTCGCATTGAAATAAATTTAATCATACACGGGATAATTCAAAGAACTGAGATAGTTGCAATTAAAGACGCCTCTTGAATTAAACATTGTTTCCCGCAAATTTCAAATATTTACCTACAAATATCACACACAGGCCTTAATCACTGATTTTAATTCAAGCACGAACATTTAATTTATTTATTTATTTAGTTGTAACAAATAATATTGGTAGTACAACACAACTGCTACTATTGAATGATTTCCCTCAGAGAACAAAAACAACAACAAAAAAGGAAACAAAAGAGACGTGAATGCCTTCATTTACAAGAGCTCCCTAACTATTTCCAGCTCCTAATCCTAACAACCACAACACATGATGCATAAAAAATAGGACACAAAGATGTCAAGTATTACTGCCAAACCTGTCCTACTGTACAAACATTACCCAGACCTCCTCTACTGTTCTGAGTCACTATAGAGGGCAAATTACAATAAACCCATAATATACTGAAGTTGTGCCACTCAAGCCCATAATGGTTCCATTCTTTTGGTAAGCGCCATGTAGTTTCTGATTATAATATTTTTTTACTTCAGTATAAATACTATTGTTTCGGTGACTTCTGTGCAATTGCCCCGAGCAGAAAAGAGAAGGGTCAACACCCTTCATGTTTTCTGAAAAACAACAAGCAAGTTCCACTAATAATTTCAATATACTAAGGGTTATGAAGTTCCTTTGGCCGGGGTAACACAGTCGGGTGAAAGCTTCCAGCAATTGAACTACTAACTATGCTTGCATTTGCATTTGATGTTATATAGTTCGAGCCATTCATGATAGTTGTATTTGCACTAGACCCGACATACTGGGGCCCACCATTCATGAAAATCGTATTTGTATTTTTACATGAAATGGAGACTGGATGTTGAGAAGACAAGTTGTACGAACTACCATTCACGGGACTTGAATTTGTATTTGTATTTGTTGATGGGACATATGATGGGTGCTGAGGTGAGAAGTTATAAGGTATGTCAGGATTGGAGTGCGGTCGGGTGTGAGAAGCGCAGGGCTCTGGTGATTTTGGGTACGAGTGTGTCACGTTTCCCTTCACGCACGGGTCACTCTTGGAGGGCCTCCTTTCCCTTGGACTGTATGTTGTATCCTGTCCCAGGAGGAAAAAAAAAAAAAATAAGAAAATGAAATAATTAATAAAAAAACTCATAAATTCTCAACTAATGCTTGAACAAAATACATGTTCGTAAATCTGCAGAGCAACTACCTACATGGGTTGCGAGCTTCATCATGAAATTAGCCAAGGACATTAAAATCAATGACCACTACTTTTCTTATTCCCATATTTATTGATGAAAAGCTGATTTCCTTTGCTAACAAAGAAGGATGCCTTTTTTCAGTATTGTAAAAAACTAAAAACATCTGATAAAAGTAAATAGAGTAGGAGACGTGAACGCATACAGATATCTTCATTGCAGAGATGGTGGGCGAAATTGCACCATGGGCATTGTAGTAACTAGCATTGCGGATGAAGGGGTGTTCCAGCAGAACAGCTGCAGTGGGCCTCTCCGCTGGATTTCTCCTAAAGCATTTCTGGAGGAAATCCCTTCCCTCTGATGATAGAGAGTCTGGAATTGGTGGAGTCTTGTGCAATACTTTAAACATAGCTGCTGGCTGTAAAAAAAAGGGTCCATGTAAGCTTCAGTCCAGGATTATATAGAACTCACATAAAACATTAGCAAATGAGGTGAAATTGGATGAAATTAAATTAAACAATTAGCAACCAATCTCAGGCTACAATCGGGTTCAATTACAGCTTTAAATGCAACATTACTCTTAGTAGGGAACTCAATATACAATGCATTTACAAAATCCAAATTTTCTGTTAGAAACAATATGTAGTTTTATGCGCAAAATTAAAGTGGAAAAGAATAACATACCCCTTCAAGGCCACTCCAAGGAGGTTTGCCCGTAAACATTTCAATAAGGGTGCAACCCAAGCTCCATATATCTACTGCCAAGTCATAACCCCCACTATCCTTCACAATTGTTGCCTGCAGCACCTGCATCCAAGATCAACAAGGAATTGACTATCACAACTAAAAAATCAACAGAATTATAGGAAATTAAAATGAGAAAAAATTTACCTCAGGTGCCATCCAATAAGGAGTCCCCTTTAGCGAAAGATTTGGGGCAGCTTCACTCAACTGCTCAAAAGGAGAAAATCAAAATAAGGAGCATAGATGGCATGAAACAAGCATATCTTCAAAGTAGTAATACAAAAGTACAACAGTTTCCAGGGTCATTATGCAAATACTCACACTCTTAGCCATCCCAAAATCAGCCAGCTTCACAACCCCTTTTGCATCTACGAGCAAATTTGCCCCTTTAATATCCCTGCAATAAATCCAAAAAGACACACCAAAAATAGAGATCAAGGACATGCAGAATTTAGGAGGTTTAAACCAAGTGACTGACAAAGAGGAAAAAAAATTAACATCAGTACCTATGCATTATCTTTTTGCTGTGCAAATATGCTAGTCCACTGAGGATATGACGTGTGAAATTTCGAACAACAGATTCTGTCATGGCCCCATAATGCTGGCGCACATACTTGTTAATGGAACCTGGATGAACGTACTCTAGGTATATGTAGAACCTATCTTCTGTCTTAATTTTCAGAAAAACATTAACACTTCAATTAGTAGATAGAAAATTATATCACATATTGTTTTCTAAAGAAAAAACATCAGATACCCTGGTAGGAAGAAGAAGGGAACTTACAATTTCACTGCCATAGTATTGCACAATGTTCGGGTGCTGATATTGGCTCAGGAACCAAATTTCCTGAAATCAAGCATACTTTCAGATGATTAATATTGAATGCACAGTTTTTTTACTATTCTTATTTACATTCCAAAAACCACCACATAATTAACTTTTGCTTTAGATATTTTGTTGGGCAACACCTACTTGTCGTTTGTGGAATATATTTAGGGAGTTAAGAAATGTAATATGTATGAATATTTGGAACAACACTGAATAACCTACAAGAATATGAACCCCAAGTATTTTTTATATTTATTTTTTATAACATAAATAAAATAAACAACTGACCTGTTCAAGCTGCTTTAGAGATTCAATTGATTTGGCGTCCTCAGGAATGATATTCACCTCCTTCATAGCACACAATGCACCAGTATGCCTAACATATTACCAATTTCAAGCTCAATAAATCTCTCAAATCAAACAGGATTTACAGATCGAATATACAAAATAGTAAATCATTACCAATCACATACCGATTGGTCGCTTCAAATACATTTCCGAAGGTGCCACTCCCAATAAGACGACCCTTCTGCCATTGACCAGCCAATGAACAAGTGTTCATAGTAGTAGAAGAAGAAGAAGAAGAGGCAGTGCCCACCGCACCAGGTGGAAGTGGCAAGCGGTGAAAATTGTTCGACCCTCCATTTCCATTTGAATGGAGAGGAGATGGAGGCCCACTAAGGTTCCTTGGCCTCAAACCTGGGCTCCTTAATGGGCTCGACCTGGGCGACCTATCAGGGCTATTTACATAATTTTCACCGCAGGTGAGAAACTCTGCTGCAGGTATATTGAGGCCTTGTGTGAGGTCAACATTGCTAAATCTTCTTGGGCTCCGGACTGGGCTAGTGAACCCACTACCAGGCGCACTTTTAATGGGCATAGTTAGCCGAAAATCTGACGGCTCGGATGAATTATGGTGGTGAGATGGCCTGTTTTTATTATGATTAGATGCCGCGGTAGAGAAAAGATCGATACTTTCAGGACTTCTACTTGGATTGCCAATCCTACTTCAGAAAGATAGGGATTATATGATTTTAGTTGTTATAGTTGAAGAGAACAATAGACATTTTAATCAATTAGAAAAGAATACTAATAATTCATCTGAGTAATAAATTACAGAAATAAGCTTATAGTTATAGATATGAAGTTGAGTTGCAATCTCTTTATAAAGGAACTAGCTTTTATTAGATGAGTTTAGTAAATAGTTTGCTTAAATCGATAAAGATAAAATATAATGAGATATCATAAATGCACCCATGATCTATTAATCAACCCTCTTTATGAGAGACATCCATATATTTGGCTGATCCTGACCCTACTAAAAAATATATTTTAGTTTTTCTGCAACCATTTTTCCTATGAAACTGATTTTTATCGAAACGATATAAGGAAGAACAAAAGAGAACACATACAAGGATTTAGAACGCACAGAACGGGAGGTCTCCTGTACAGCAATAGCAACCCCAGTTTCCTCTTCTCCGTCTGCTTTACAAAAATTCCCAGCAGGACATGGCAAACGACAACTTCCATTGGAAAGACCTAATTCCCTTTGAGGAGAAGCCAGAAACGACGGATTCGCCCCTGGTCCAGCCACATCAGGCAACGGAAGTGGCTGAGGCAAAGGTGAGGACGATGACCTAGCTGGGGGCTCAGATGGATCGAGGTTGCTCGGTGACCGCGTTATCGCCCCTGGCGTGGAGGAGGCGGAGACGTCAGAGAATCGCCGTTCGCCAGGATCGTCGAGGTACTTGAGGTTGAGCTGACGTGTCAGGCGGGGCTGAGACGTAGATGGACCCAGGTCACGCCTCGCGACGAAGGGATTACGGCTGGTGATGGTGCGTTGAGGCGAGGAAGGAGATGTGGTGTCCGACTTGGAGGTGCTTGATTTCCAAAAAGGCATGGTGAGAATGGAGAGAGAAGGTCATGGTATGGAAGTGTAAAGGGGGTTGGGTTCAGGGTTTGATTTGAAACCCTAACCCTAGATCGGGCATTGTGAATCGACGTCGGGAGGTTGGAGACGACCTGTTTCTCTATCTCTCTCTCTGGCTGTGTCCAGGACCAGTATTGTAAACCTTTTATCAGATATTTAATTTTTGTTTTCAGTTTAGTCTGGTGTATTTGGTTAGTTTACTTATAACTTTCGGGTTATGTCGGATTGGTGTGCGCGCGTGTCTGAACCACGCGGCTTGATGAAGAAGCAACATTGCAACAAACATAAAATTAGTTAAACCGGGTCTCTGCACCGATTCAGGCATCTCAGAATAGGGAAATAGTCAAATAGGTACAGGACTTCACTCGGTGTAGGATCAGCAACGGCTAAGCTATTGGCTCAGGTTAGTCTTCGTTAGCTGCACCTGCAGTTAACAGTGTGCACAACAGATTCTGTAAATATTTTTAGCATTGGAAAACTGTTTACTTTCAGTCCATTTTGTGTCTAAAAATATATTAAAAAATATGAGTCCGTATCTGTTCATATTTGTTGATTTTTATATATTCTGAGGAGAAAAATATTTGATTATTAAGTTCTGATTTACATATTGTCCTATGTGCTATATATATCAAAACAGATTCTAACGGCTCTATTTTAGTACCGTTGGTACTGAACAGTGTACCAATGGTACTGTACCTAATTTATTTCCTTAAGTCTAATTGATCTATGATGGATGGCTGAGATCACATCTTGGATGTTTCTTCTTTATTTTCAACACTCCCCCTCAAGCTAGGAGTGTATATGTCGTACAATCCTAGCTTGTCGGAGATAGTCTCGAAATGTGTCGGATCCAACCCTTTGGTAAAAACATCCGCTAATTGGTCTTTGCTCTTCACAAACGGTGTTTCTATTTCCTTCGCTTGGACCTTCTCCCTGATAAAGTGACAATCCACTTCTATATGCTTTGTTCTTTCGTGAAACACCGGATTTGATGCGATATGTCGAGCGGAATTATTGTCGCAATACATCTTCATAGGTTGATTAAATTTTACACCCATGTCTCTAAGTAGTTGTTTGATCCATATCAATTCACTTGCGGTGGATGCCATGGCTCGGTACTCCGCTTCCGCGCTTGATCGAGCCACGACATTTTGTTTCTTGCTTTTCCATGTGACTAGATTCCCGCCTACAAATGTGCAAAAGCCGGTGGTGGATTTTCTATCAAAGCTACCGGCCCAATCTGCATCGGAATAGCCACATATTTCATTAGAATTATTATTCATCATTTTTATACCTTTTCCGGGATTTCTTTTTAAGTATCTTAATATTCTATTTATGGCTTCCAAATGGGGTGTTCTTGGTGAATGCATGAATTTACTAATTTGGCTTACCGAAAAAGAAATATCCGGACGTGTTACCGTAAGATAAATTAATTTTCCTACTAGTCTTTGGAATTGGTTTATGTCTTCTAACGGTTCACCATCCTCGGTATTTAACTTATACTTCGTATCAATTGGTGTAGAGACCGGCTTACAGCCTAATTTTCCGGTTTCCTTTAGTAAATCTAAAGTATATTTCCGTTGTGAAATAAAGAGACCCTTTTTTGAAGAAGCTACTTCTATTCCTAAAAAATATTTTAAGTATCCTAGGTCTTTAATGTCAAATTTTTCTTTTAATTGGGATTTGATTTTTCTAATTTCCACTAAGTTGTTTCCGGTAACTATTAGATCATCAACATATACCAATACGAGAGTTATGTTTTTTCCTTCACTTTTGGTAAACAAAGAATGGTCGGCACAACTAATTTTAAAATTACAAGAAATTAAATATGAGCTAAGCTTGCCATACCATGCCCGAGGGGATTGCTTCAATCCGTAGATTGATTTATTTAACCTACAAACTATGTTAGAAATTTTTTCAAGTTTATGGCCCGGTGGTAGTGTCATATACACCTCCTCTTCAAGCGTTCCTTGAAGAAAAACATTTTTCACATCCATTTGGTATAGGTTCCAATCATTATTTACCGCAATAGAAAATAAAATTCTAACGGTATTCATTTTTGCCACCGGTGCAAAGGTTTCATTATAATCTATACCGTAGGTTTGAGTATATCATTTGGCCACTAATCTAGCTTTATACCGTTCTATGGAACCATCACTATTGAACTTGGTTTTATATACCCATTTACAACCAACGGATTTTTTATTTTTTGGTAATGGAACAATTACCCAAGTTTTGTTTTTCTCAAGTGCTTTTAATTCTTCTTCCATAGCCTTGCACCATACCGGATTTGATATTGCTTCTTGATAATTGTTTGGCTCAATTTCGGTTTCAATAGATGTAAGAAATGCATTGTATTCGGATGAAACATTTTTGTATGATACAAAGTCTTGTATAGGATATTGTACCGTATATGTTATAAAATCTCTAAATTTGGTGGATGGTTGGCGCACTCTTACGGACCTCCGTATCATGGTATTTCCTTCTTCTTCATTGTTATTATCATGATCATTCTCATTATGGTTATTATTATCATCATTATTTATTTCTTCTTCATAGTTATCGGTTTCAATTTCATCCTCATTATTTTGTATGAAATCTAAGTTATCAAAGAGAGTTGATGCTTTCTCATTTTGGTGATTTTCAAGAGATTTATCATTAATCTCACATTTTTTAAAATATGGTTCATCTTCACAAAATATCACATCTCTAGATATAAATACTTTTTTATTAATCGGGTCATAACATTTGTAGCCTTTTTTGTATGGTGAATATCCTAAAAAAATAGCTTTTGTTGACATAAAATCAAATTTGTCTTTTCTTTTAATATGAACAAAACATACGCAACCGAAAACTCTTAAGTGATCAAGGTTCTTTTTTTGTTGGTAGAGAAGTTCGGTTGGACTTTTATTTTTTAAACTAACACTAGGTAGTCTATTAATTAGATGGGTAGCACAAAGGATGGCATCCGACCAATATATTTTTGGAACATTATTTTGAAATAATAATGCCCTTGTCATTTCTAATAAATGTCTATTTTTTCTTTCCGACACCCCATTTTGTTCGGGAGTATTTATACAAGTGGTTTGATGTATAATTCCTTTTTCTTTAAAAAGATTATTAAAATTTTTATTTACAAATTCCGTTCCATTATCCGACCTAAATATTTTAAGTTTAGCGTTAAATTGAGTTTCTACAAGACATAGAAATTCTTTAAAACGCAAGAAAATCTCATCCTTTGATTTAAGTAAATATAGCCATATAGCTTTTGAAAAGTCATCAACAAATATTACAAAATATTTAAATCCATTATATGAATTAATTGGGGCCGGACCCCATACATCGGAATGGACTAAATCAAACGAGGATTCACTTCTACTAGTGGAAAGTGAGAAGGGAAGTCTCGTTTGTTTCGCCAATTTGCATATATCACAATTAATACAACTAGAATTTGGAAAATTTAAAACATTATTCAAAATCTTGTCGGAAGGATGCCCAAGTCTCTTGTGCCATCTATCATAATTAATTGAGCTTGTCAATGCGCAAAAACTTAGTTTTTCTAGATCCAAAAGATAATGTCCATTTTTAAGAAAACCTTCACCAATCTTGTCCCCGGTTACCCGGTCCTGAAAGGTTACATTATTATGTGAGAATATTACATCACAATTAAATTCATGAGTCAATTTTTTAACCGAAAGTAAATTTATAGGAAAGGTTTTTAAAAATAATACATTACTAATTTTTTTGTTGTTCAACCTAATTTCACCTATATAATTTATTTTTTCTCTCATACCGTTGGCTACGGTTACATATTGGTCAATTTTGGGTAATTCAAGATTTTTAAGGAACCTCTCATTTCCAAACATGTGGTCAGTTGCACCGCTATCAATAATTATTTGATTGAGATGCAATACCACATGAGCTAGCAGAATTCTGAGCAAGCAACGCAGTGAGCTGTTGAAGAATCTGCTGCATTTGATCCCCTGACCCGCTCGACCCGCTAGCGCCTGACCCACTTGACCCGCCAGTGCCTAACCCATTTGACCCGCCAGCGTTTGAACCCGGTTCAGTGGATCCGGTTGAGTTATAATTTTTATTTTCGGTTTGGGCAGAGAGACCCCTGGAGTCGCGAACTCCTCTCTTTTTTCCTTCGTTCCACCCCCTGTCTCCGCCTCCCTTCTTTGAATCCGCCTCAACCCACCATTTTGGCCGGAGGTTTGGGTGAAGAAAGTAGCACCGGTCGGCCTTGTGACCTTCCTTTTTGCAATGAGAGCAAGTTTCACCTCTTCCATTTGGCCGATTTGCATTCCTTTGAGGATTAGGGTTTTGGTGATTTTGGGGAAATCGAGCGGCGTGGCCATGGGGCTCGTGTCCCTCGCCGTGGCTAGCCTGTGGACCCCCCATAGCCTCCCGTAAGGAGTCTTCTCGCTGAATCTGATTCACTACTTCGGAGAATGAGGGAAGGTCGGGTGCTCGAATAATTTGTGACCGAATAACCTCATAATTTGCATCAAGGCCTGCAAGGTACGAGAAAATTCGATCCTCCTCTTTTCGTTTCTTGAGTTCTTTTGTTTCGGTTGTGAATGGCCGATAAACATCGAGTTCATCGTGCTTTTTCTTGAGAGAAGCAAGATACTCTAGATGAGTTCTGGTTCCCTTTTTCTCTTGCTGGATTTCGAGTTGGAGACGGTAGACATGAGAATGGTTTTTTTGTTGCCCATAGAAAGATTGAAGTTCATCCCATAATTCTTTCGATGAATTACAGCTTTGGAGAAATAGGTCAAGGATTTGTTGCTCCATAGACCCATATAACAGAGACATGACAGTGTGGTCCTCTTTTTGCCATTTTCGGATTTGAACTTTTTCGGCCTCTGTTGGTTGTTCTGGATTTTCAGGTTTCGGTTTTTCTTTTTCTCCTGTGATGAATTCTATTTTGTCTCTGCCACTCAGAGAAATCGTAACTGATTTAGCCCATGATAGGTAATTCATACCATTGAGCAGAGTTGGAGATAATTTGGATGGGTTGGTAGCCTCGGTTAATTGCTGCCCCCACTGATTCATGTTTGCTTTTGCTTGATTGGTGAATTCCTGCTGTGGTTTTTTCGGTTTCTGTTTCTGTTTATGAGTTTACCAGTTTTACTGGTAAATATTGGTTATCGGGTTATCGGGTATTTATCAGAGTTGCTCTGATACCATGTTGATTTTTATATATTCTGAGGAGAAAAATATTTGATTATGAAGTTCTGATTTACATATTGTCCTATGTGCTATATATATAAAACAGATTCTAACGGCTCTATTTTAGTACCGTTGGTACTGAACAGTGTACCAATGGTACTGTACCTAATTTATTTCCTTAAGTCTAATTGATCTATGATGGATGGCTGAGATCACATCTTGGATGTTTCTTCTTTATTTTCAACAATATTATAACTGATTAACTGCAAAAGCATCACATCACAACTAGATGTAATTTGATCCGTTCCATTCGAATCAATGCCCAGAACACAATATGACTTTTTATGATATCTTTGAAGATTATGTGTGTTGTAGGTAGACAGGACGCATGCAGGATTTTTATCATAATAGAATAAGAAATTATTAATTCGGATTTAAATAACTAATCAGGTACAAACCATTAAATAATCAAGTAAAAAATAACAATAGATACTTTATCTAGTTGACCAGTTTCGCCAAGTTTTATATATAAATAATTTGTCATATGAGTATTTAGAAAAATAATTTTCCTTCACCCGAAAAAAGTATTATGAAAAAATAATTATACTGGCAATGCATTATTTGTGTGCTCCGTAAAAAGTATTGCTTGTGAAATAATTTATTTTTTCCTAGAAGTTTAAGAAAATATCTTGGATTGAAAAGGTATAAAGGTATTTTGATTATTTTCTATCCAATGACTAGTGGACCATGGGTGCAAACGGATCGGATACTGGTAAAACCATATCCGTACCCGTATTTTTGTTTGATACGGATACGGATCAGATATTAATCGAATTTGTATTCGTATACATATATTATGTATTTGTATTTGTATCTGTATCTGTAAATTATTTGTACCTAACTATCCGAATTCGAAAAATATAGATACGAATCTGGTTGAATAATATCCGATCCGTTTACACCTCTACTAGTGCTCCTAGTTGAAGCTAAGAAAAACAATTGGAAGATGTAATAATAATCACTAAATCATAAATTTCAAGGAAAAAATTGTCAATATAAAAAAATCACGAAGGTAATTGTTGCAGTTGCAAATTTAGCAAGTGTGACGAAAATATTTTTACATAAAATTTTAAATAATATGTATATGTTATTTTTTCTTCAAATTGACACAAGAAAAATTCTAATAATTCCAAAAGGTCAGACTTGACACATAAAAGTCAATCATCACAAAATACGCCTATTAATCTTCAACCGCGCAACACATATTTTTTTTTTTTTAAAAATTATATAAAAATGCTATAAGATATTTGAAGAATTACATTTATATTTTGATCTCAATGAACCAATATATTTTTGTTTTGCTCCTTGAGGCAATCCTAAATGAACCGGAAAAAAAAAATGGGTTTCTTTAGGCCATGCTTTAGAACTCACCGTGTAGAGGAAAGAGAAGGGACGGGGAGGAAGGTGACAGAGACGGAGCTCATCATGAACAGTAATTTGTATACCCCGAATCGGGGGTGAACAATTTCGCCAAAATTAAATACCGAGCTCACCCCGAACAGTGTTTTCTCCCCTCCGCTCCCTCTTTGATTCTCTTATTCTGGAGCAAGGGAACTCACCCGATCAAATCCGGTCTGCCAAGCTCTCACCTCTGCACAGTACTTTCGCTCTTACCCTTCCTCCGCATACCCCGTCTGGACCACACCCTCAGAGAATCCATCTCACGCTGCAGAAAATTCTTTACAATCCTCTAACCGAAAAAATTATATTATTTCTATGAGATCAAAATTTGAACATAATCTATCTAATACTCTATAATACTTTTACATAAATTTCTAAAAAGAGAAAATCTGTGCGGTGCAGCACGGTGCACGGCGTACGGATGAATGAGTTGATACTTCATAGCGATGAATTTTAAGATTAAAATTATACAATTTTTTATGCAACCAAACGAATGAAATTCTACACGGAAAGCTGCACGGAACCTAATGTGAACGCTACGTGTTAGAAGCCAATTTATATTTATTTTTCTGAATTTCTGGAATGATTATATTGACAGTTTTGAAGTCAACACCACGAGGAATGGACTCTGCTTGCTTTTATCTGAGAAAAGAAGAATTCTATTTTTCAATCTTAACTATTTAAATTTGTTGAAATTTGTGTATAAAAAAATTTCTTTTTCAAGATACATGAATGAATTTTTTTGAATAATTGGGATCGGAAAAGTAGGACTCTGTTTTTCTTTTAGAAAAATAGCAGAGTCCATTCCTTATGGTGTTGACTTCAAAAATGTCAATATAATCATTCCAGGAATTCAGGAAAAATAAATATATCTCTAAGAAAAGTAGCAGAGTCGGATCCAACACCATAATAAAGGAGTTAGAAGTCAATTCATTGTACCCATCCTCGAATTTCTCAACTGAATTTATTAGAGTCCAAATCTGCTGTAATTCGAAACCCATGAACAGTGATTTTGAAATTCCTGCAATTCGAATTATGTCGTCGAAATGTTTCGACATGCGTGCACAGAAAAACCAGCTGTTTCAATGCGTTCTTGAAAAATATTCGACGGTAAGATTCCAGATTATAGAGATTTTAGGATACTGTTCATTGTGTTCGGGATTGCAGCAGATTTATTTTCAATTTATTATCATTTATGTCTTGCTCTCAAGTGGATGACATATTTACTTTATAAAGAAAATAAAATAAATATATAATACAATTTGAAATAAAATAAATACTGAATATTGAAAAAAATAAAAAATAAGGCGAGACCAGGGGTGGCAACAAGCTGGCTCGCTAATTCTTGATCGAGTTACAGCCGAGCGAGCTGGACCTAGGGCATCTGAGCTAAAACCTCAGCTTGAAAACATGACAAGCCAGCTCGAGCTAGCTCGCGAGCTGACGAACTGGCTCACTAGGTTTGGCTGGATCTTGTTTTAAGAAGAAAATAAATTCTACAAATTTTTTGAATCGAGCTAAACCGAACTAGACAGTATAAAATGCACACAAAATCATACAAATTCACAAATTGATGTCTAACCAAGCTGGCGAGCAAGCTAGGCTCTAGCTTGAACTCGTTAGTCTGGACCGAGCTAGTAGCGAGCTGGCTCGTTAACAGCTCGGTCCAATAACGAACGAGCCGTTAGTGAGCGAGTCAGGTGACATCGAACCACGATCTACGTGCGAGACTTCCCACTCATTATGTATGTGAAATTGTCAAATTGTCTTATCCTGTTGTATTTTTTTATTAATTTATTGTCATTCATTCACTCATTACTCTACTAATCTAATTAAGCTTTCCATTAATTTTATTTTAAACAATGAGCTCAGTTGGACTTGGTCCATGCATAGTTTCAACAGAGGTTGAGATAAAGAATGACTTTGTATTTTTTTTTTCTTTTAATTTTTTCGTGTTAGAATGAAATCCGGGTAGAGACGCACAGGGTTTGACTTACACCTACCAAACCATTTCTTATCTCACTGCGTACAAATAAATGTACAATGTTTGAATTTGGAACTTTGACTCGTTCATTGCTTCACATTCAAGCTATACGCTTTGGAGTTTGGAGTCAACGATCACTCCATACTACATTGCTACGTGTACCCACTAAAAGAACCTTGTTATTATCTCCGGTGGCTGGCGATCCTTGCACAAGCTAAATTTCAGTTCTCGAATACAGAGTAGGTCCGATGCCCATCGGACCTACTTTGGTTCAATGGGTGTAATCACCGTCCAATTAACAATAAGATTCGTGTGGGTCTACTTTCATTTACGTGCGCGCAAATCTTGATACTAATCAGACGGCGTTAGCACTAATTGAACCCAAAAGTAGGTCCGATAGCCCATCGGACCTACTCCTATCAGTTGGTTCTCGCTGTCTATATTGTTTTATTCCTTCCACACGTGTCGCGACACTGGCACGTGCTTCCTGGTCCAAGTAGCAAGCAAGTACCTCCGCTGTAGCAGGAAATTGCAACAAGTTTGATGCTTTGTTTTCCGAATTGACAAGATCCAGCTGTCCAGAAATAAAATTGCGCAGCCGTCTTCTGACTTCTCATCCCTGAATTTTGGAATGGTGGAAGCGCAGAGAAAAAAAAAGTATATTTTGAATTTTATTTTGCACTATTTAGTCCGTTTTCGGTTGAAGATAAAAAAGTGAAAAAATTATTGATAAATGAGTTAATTTCACCTCTTAAAATAAGATCAATTTCTCTATTTTATCATTCCATGAAATGAAAAATTAACTCCTACAGAAATAGATGACGGACTATCTTTTAAAAGAAAATAGAAATTTAATTACAAAAGTACAAACTTAATTTCACTTTTTAAATTTTTTTATAATTTTATAATTTTACTCAATTCCATTCTTATTCAGCTGAAATATAAATCGTATTCTATTTAATTTCTCTTCTCCTTTCCGGCCGGAATTCACATCCCCTCAGGTTATCTGACTGAGTACAACTGAAACGGACGGTCCATAATTATTCTTTTAACTTAGTATGAATCTCAAAGCACAAATAATACTGGCCCCCCCTACGCCATCCCGAATAGACACCGGCTGAGAATAAATCTGAACCGTCCGTTTCAACTGTCTTGAGTCAGGTAAATTTGGAATTATGTAAATTTTGAGTCAGTATCCTCTCAGGTAACTGAAACAATTGTATGAAAAATCAACGATTCAGATTAATTCTAACTGGACCAAACTCAATCCAGATCCATTAATTGCACCTCAGGTATTGTATTGCATTGGATGTGAATTCGTAAACCTCAGTATCTGCGTCATAGTTGAACTTTTCAACAATTTCGGAGAAACTATTTCTTTATTGTACTATTGCGGAGAAACTATCAACTGAGCAATTATTTTTCCGTTCTAAAACTAACACGTGGCAATCATACCGTGGTTAAATGACCTTGATAGCTAGTCGACCAAGCATTGTGCACCTTAAGTAGTCGTTTCTATTTAAGGAGAGTTGACCAGATAATTTTAAGTTAATTTTTGTCATAACATGTTCTGAGTAATGAGCGCAATGTGTTATGACTTATCGTCATAGTTGTTCATTATGGTTTTACTAAGTTGAAATGATGATTTCATTAAAGGAAAACAGTACTCTACAGTGATTATTTTAAACCGATTCACATGGACGGATTTAGGATTTTTGTCGGGAGAAACAAAAAAATATCGAATTGGGTTTAAATACCTAATCGGATTTAAATTTATTAACCAATTGGGTACTCGATAAAAAACAAGAGTAGAACTAGGGTGTGATGTGCTCACCAAACTCTTTGGTGAGCACAACTCTATATAAACTATCGGATTCACTTCAAACGAGATTAATCCAACCGTTGAAACCGATGTATTTTACGAGTGATGGGCGTAAATGCAAAATTTTGAATTTTTTGAATTCATTTAGTCTCAAGTCAAGTGGTCAAAATTGAGAATTTTTTGAATGCATTAAAACAACTTCATTTTGGATCATTCATTTTTCATCAATTTTGACCACTTGACTTGAGACTAAATGAATTCAAAAAATTCAAAATTTTGCATGTACGCCCATCACTCGTAAAGTACATCGGTTTCAACGGTTGAATTAATCTCGTTTGAAGTGAATCCGATAGTTTATGTAGAGTTGTGCTCACCAAAGAATTTGGTGAGCACATCACACCCTAGTTCTACTCAAAAAACAATATTTTAACTTATACTTTCCAATGTTTTGACATGTAATTTCTGATGCTCTAACTTATAATTCTAATTACCAATCAAAATTCAACAAATTTATTTCAATTATAACCTTAAATTTAACCCGAACTACAAATCAAAGTCAGTCGAGACCGATAAATCTCCACTAAAATTCAAAATCCAGGGGAGCAGCTGCCTCGCTCTGGAACACTCTGGGTCCGCCCTTGTTGTTCAATATGGTTTTACTAAGTTGAATGATGACTTCATTAAAGGAAAACATTACTCTACAGTGATTATTTTAAACCGATTCATACAAAACAAAAAATTAAAAATGAAATTTTAAGGATATTCATTTGTTGATATATCAAAGATCTAATTTGGGACCACTGAAATTTTAGGTCATTTGACGTACTAGTAATTATAAACAAAAAAAATCATTATGTTAATTAACATGATATGTGTAAAATATATTACGTCTACACTATAATATTTCAAATTTGAATTTCATTTTTAAAATTATTAAAATATATATATGAGGGATCAATTGTTCACCACGAGAATTGGCAGATCCATGTACAAATTGGGGTAGGCAAGTGCCTACCTCTGGATTTGAATTTTTTTTATTTCGATTCAGTACTAATTGTTCAATTTGCCTATCCCTGGTCCGATATAGTGCCTACTCCTAGTTTGAGTCAGTCCGATTCTTGAACCGATTTCTTCTAAGTTTTGGTTGATTATGTGTATTTAGCTTTTTTAGGATATGCAATACTCTATTTCGTAAATAGAATGAAAGAGAATAAAATAACAAGAAAGATCTAACGGTTACAATTCTAGGAAATTGTTGGCCGAACTTTTTGTGCCTTTTATTATTCAACACTTATAATTCGGTTAAATTTTTATCTAAACTTTGACTTCAGTTTGCTAATTGGCTAAAAAAAGTCTCACTTTGAATTGTGCCAAACGAATATTTAATTAACTTACTAAAAATATTTCAATGAGGTGTCAATTGATTTTATAATTATAACTGATATTATAATAAACATACAGATTGAGTTGTAATTGTATATCCGATAAGTTAATGAGTTTGAACCCGATTAACAATTTGAATTTGATTAGTGCCCTACGAAATCCTGGACCCACATTTCTGCATGCACTAAAGTGATTTTTTAAATTAGGATCTGGACCCACATTTTGCTGTGGATCCGATAAGTTCTGATGGCGCATTTATAAGAGAAACATAAAGAGTGAGGCTATGGTGCTATGCATAGCACGGATGGCTAGTGTACTACGGCTCAATATGGTACTTTTTAAAATCCTAACGGTCGATCCGACCGTTCAATGTGATAACCATATGAATATGTACTTGCAAACTAAATTTTATATTTTTTCGAATTTTTTTACTATTTTTTCAGATAGGTAGAATTTTGATGGTCCAGAATTGTCAAAAAACACTGATTTTTCTACCTATCTAAAAAAATAGTAAAAAAATTCGAAAAAAATATAAAATTTAGTTTGCAAGTACATATTCATATGGATATCACATTGAACGGTCGGATCGACCGTTAGGATTTTAAAAAGTACCATATTGAGCCGTAGTACACTAGCCATTGGTGCTATGCATAGCACCATAGCCTCACTCAACATAAAACAAAACATATAATATTTAGAATCAATCTTTGTTTATGGCACAAACCATAAGCAAAAAATCATAATAATAATAAATGATACATCGAAGAATATTGATAACAGTGTAAATATTAAATTACATGAAAAAATTTGTTAAAAAATATCGAGACAAATGCTATCAAATAGAATGCCCAAAAAATATATAATTTTTTTAAATAGATTATCACATAATAATGTAATTATTTTTTTATATTTAATTAGATATATCTCACCTTGATGATTATTTAGAAAAAATATTATTTTTAAAATATACGATTACATTCCACAATTATTATTAATTAATTCAAGATTTAAAATATTATTTTTAGATATATCTCACCTTGATGAAATGCACGAAGCTCTTTAATTTCCGTGCGGATTTTGATCGAACAATCGAGATCTAAACAAAAATACTATATTACCTCAGTTGTATGAATTCCCTTTATAGAGTACCAATTTATAATGATATAAGTCATAATAGCTCAAGTTAAATTTTCCACATTGATTTTGAAATTTCATTAACGGACGGTTACATGTCTGTTGCATTTTGAAAGATGCAGATGGCCTGGCCCATATGAGACGTTGCAAAATACCTGATAAAGGCCTTTTGGGCCTACAGTCTTCTTTTCATAAGCCCAATATTATAAAGGCACAACACGGTTAATTAGGCTTCAGTTAATTCCTAATCAAAACTAGCTCTATCTAGGGGTGTTCATTGGGTCCGGTTTAGTTAGTTTTGAACCAAACCGAATTAGTTTGGGTGACCAAACAGTTCGGTTTTTTTGGTTTAATGGTTCGGTTCGTTTTGCTTTTTAAAACTGAATTATAATTTTGGTTTGGTTCGGTTTGGTAATTTTCAAAACCGAAATAACCGAACCGACCGAACTTTTATATATTATGAATTTGGTCCTTAATAACCCGGTTTATTTCTTAATCAATTGCTTTAAATACTTCAGTTTATTTCTTAATACCTCGGTTTATTTCTTAATATACTTCGGTTTATTATAAATCAATTGCTTTAAATAAAAAAATTAATATATTTTGGTTTGAACTGAACAAACCGAAATAAAACTTTGGTTCGGTTCGGTTCGGTTGCAATGCTAAATCGGTTTGGTTCAGTTCTATTTTAGAAACCGAATTATAACTTTGGTTTACCTAGTTCGGTTCGGTTGAAACCGAACCGAACCGATGAACACCCCTAGCTCTATCAACCATTTCCTATGAATCCGTATCACCCAGGTACCTGATAAATTCGGATTGTTCTTTTAACGTGACACAAATCTCAAAACGGACCCCCTACAGTCTCTATAGGTATCTGATTGAGTTTGATCCGGTTGAAATTAATCTGAACTATGCAAAGAGATTACGAAGATAATGAATAGCGGGAGCAGAATTGGTCCAAAGCTCTTTGGACCATCTCCGTGCCAAGAGATTATGAAGATAATGAACCGTTCGATTCAGCTCGTCTTCATTAAGAATTGAGTTTTATAAATTGCAAATGGCTTCATTAATTCACGTTTTGAAAATAATAATTTGAAATCATAATTCTAGATAATTCCAGAGCACATATTTTGATCTCCTTTTCATCCGCATTTAGTAAGTTTCTTTAATTAGATGAAGAAAGCTGTTTTTTTTCTTTAATTTCTAACTTCAATGATATAAAATATCTATCCATGAAATTGATTAGCAATTTTAAACAACAGTCAAAGAGTAAAAAAATTATTTCAAACTTAATTTTACAACTCCTATATCCATAAAATGATTAACAATTGTTTTTAATGCCACGACAGTGAATTTGATTGACTGTGAGAGAGTTAAAGTGGAGATGAAAATTTTCATTTAGTGAAATCTTTCAAAATTTGCAATTGTGCTGCATCTATGAAAGTGAAATTGAAAGTGCTAACAAAGATTTTGGAAAGGCAAATTAGAATTTTACAATTCAATTTGCAAGCCTATGGAGACGCTAAATTTTGAGTAAAGAGTCATGTGAATACGGAAGTGTTTAGAAATTTAACAACAAATAAATTAATCAACTTAATTTGTAATGATTTAAAGATTAAACAAATGGAAGAGGTATTGGAGATCTCCATTTATGAAGTTATTGGAGATTTAAACAAATAGCACATATAGAAGGAAATAATAGAAGTAGCTATCAAATAAGATAAAGAGTAAAACACTGAATTAATTGTGTTCAACTGTTCATACAAACAGCACAAATTTCGCCAACGTTTCATAACCAAAAAAAGTTACATATGAATCTGTAAAAGAAGTAAAGAACTCTATCAAAAACATAACCAAACAAAGAAAGCAAAGTCAATGAAGAAATGCAAAATGAAGAGAGAGAGAGAAGCAAAGTGTTAGATGAGTCATAACGCCGACAAAAAGAGGGAAGGTATCATTTCTTATCTCCATGCGTTAGCTGTCATGGAGAATGAAAAGCAAAATAAAAATTTATATGTAGAAAAAGGGAATTTGATAAAGTGATAATCATGTAGCTAGTCCATCTTAATTTTCATCCATATATAGTTACATTTAGAGTGGGGCACGGCGGAGCCGGCTCAGTCACGGAACAACACGTTATGTGTGACTGTTACGTGCCGTAATTCGCGTGTCGTGTACTGTGACCATTCGTTGTGCCGTGGTCATCTTTTAAAAATTTAGCACGACACGTCACGTGGTCACGCGAGTCACGTGTAATTATGACTATTAGATCTTGATCGAATGATGAATCTTAAATAAACTAACCTAAATTATAAAAAAATAGTTAAACGTAACCAGGCACGTTTGGGCACGGCACGTTTAGGCACAGCGTAACTCGCGTGCCGTGATCACCTTCGACATTTTGGTCACGGCATGGCACGGCACGTGTGACTATTCACTTGATCACGGCACGGCACAACACGAGATCAAAGTCACAGCATGTTAGTCACGACACGACACAGCACGACATGACACATTTTTACCACTCTAGTTCCATTTATTTAAAATCCAATATTCTATGAATTAAGCAACACCTCGTTACATCAGTTTTTGTATTCCTGACCCCTTTAACTAATTTAATTCTTTATTAAATTTCTATCCCTTTTGTTAAATTTGTGCTCGAATATATTCATTGTAAATGCAACCCCAATTCTTGCTATTTTATATGAAAAGAGTTCAAATGTGATTCATGTCACTTTCATATTTCATCTAAAACAAATACAACATTTCGTCTTAATTTTTATTAGCATTAAGAGCAAACAAAAATCCACTAGTGTAATGAGTTTCTAGAAAATGCTGTGTGGGGAGAAAGTAATATAGATAATAGAGTGAGGAATTGAGGATAGTGGTACTTTGTATAATACATGCTTCGTATTATTAATATGTATTTTCATTTTTAAAAGTCTAAACAATCGATCTGAACCGCTAGTTCAACATGATTTTCACATGAAAATATACTTCGAGACCAAATTTTATATATTTTTTAATTTTTTTACAATTTTTTAGGTGGAGAATCGCTATTTTCGAATGGTTGAGAATGTTTAGATTAGATAATTTTTTACCTTTCTGAAAAAATGGCAAGTAAAAAAATTCTAAAAAAATGTAAAGTTTGGTGTAAAGGAACAATTTTATATGGAAGTCATGTTGATGTTGAGTAATTCAGATTGACTGTTTGAATTTTAAAAATAAAAATAAGAATTCATATTACGAACTAACGTCTGCTTTGCAAACTAACATAGCCTCGCTCTAGATAATATCTAGTAACCTTTTTATTCATTATATTTTATAACTTTTATCATCATGGATTTGAAAGTTAGGGTTAGAATGGAGGTATAAAAGATGGAAGTCATTTTGAATTCTAATAATATATGTTTATACTGATTTAGAAAGTAGTGTGGTACAATATATGTATTAAATAGACGCATTTAAACCCATATAATATACGTGTTATACTAAATTTAGTTTCCAAGTTTATACAATGACACAACTGATACGTCCTATCTCGGAGAGAGTAGGCCGTATGTGGTGAAGCTTCTGGGTTAGGCTCGTCCTGCCGCTGGATGGCAGGCCGAGATGTGAGTGATGGTTTTAGAAAGATTTTGACTCTGACCTATACGATATCTCTCTTAGTAAAATTGTGACCCTTGTTCAATGGGTCCTTTTGTCTTATATAGGCTATATCATAACCGCTATCTCGTGCAATTATGAGAGATTGAACGGTTATTCCAGCCACGTCGGTGGTTACCCCGCACTAAGGCGGCGCAAACCGAATTCGGGCCAAGCCTGTATTTGTGAGGTTTGAGGTCTTTTGTTGAGCCTCTTTTTGACCCCGGATCCTTTTTCATGGATCTCGGGCCTTAGGTCTTTTCGTCTTGACTCCGGACTTATTCCTAGAAAGGGATCCGAATCCCAGTTATTCATAACCCAGGAATGTATTTTAAGAGCCTTGGAAACATGTCCCTTCAACGACAGAGCAGTTCGCTAGGATATTATGTCACACTATGCATTATCTATTAAACAAATTGAAGTTATCATTGCAACAGGCAGGATTTCGGTTAGGAAAAGACTAAAAGGTAATTTATATACAATGCCACACAACACAATGAACACATGATGATGGCTATATATATGCTATCTATTTAACTTTATGTTAGGCATGAATTTATCATCAAGAAGAATTGTGCTACTCACTATTTAGTACCTCAATTATAAGGAATTTTTCTAATTGTATCACTAAGTATTTTCTGATTTTTCTCCTCAACAAAACATGAGGGACCCATTAGCCTTGTTTGGTACCACTAACAAATTTAATTCAGAGATCAAAATGAAAAAACTACAGCAGGCTAGAATAAAAAAGGAAGCTGTACTTCAAACTTGTTACTTCTCTGTCAAGTTTTATTTTTGACATTATAAATTATAAATTATTAAAATGAAAAAAGGGAACTATAGGGAAAGCCATGAGGGAAAAATTGCCGCTCTACCTCAAAATTTTATGCATAATCTAACAGACTAATGCCTCAGAAAAAAAAAAAAAAAAAAAACCCTCATGACAGTATAATTTACCTATACCGAAATATACCGCTCTCCTAAGTTATTCCATTTCCAAAGAAGGAAAAATATGGCTTCTATATTATTAGAATTTCTCTCAAATTCTAAAAACATTCTCTTTATTTCCAGTGTAGCTCTCAGATCTGACATCCTCTTCCTCACAACTGTCGCCGGCATTGGTGGAGACAGTGCGGCCAGAGGCAGTGAATTGGTGCATATCCTTTGGGGATGCAGATTGGGAGATGCTTTGCTGGGAGCAATCTGTCCCATGCTCACTAGAAGTCCCAAGTAAGGCATCCATCAGGCCCATCGGTCGGGTCCCACCGGTACTCGAAATGGCATTTGGCACCCTTCTGTTGTGCAACCTATATTTCTGGAAAGAAAAATAGAAGCATGCATTAGAGTCGATGATAATTTATAAGAAATGAGTTAGTGTAAATAGACAATGAAAGTATTAATTTTTTTTTTTAATTTGTGCATCGGTATTCTATTAATTTATTTCCTCCTTTCAGTAAAACTTTGAACTTAGATGGCAAGGTTTTATACAAAAAAAAAAGGAAAATTATCTGCAAGCCACTATGTCAACTAAATGCCAGACTATGTCATTACTTAGGTTTTGTAAGGCCTGATTTAAAAATTATTACCTGAAGATGGCTTTTCACTTCATCATTGGTGAGGCCATCAACTTTCATCAGATCTCTGATTTGTTTCGGAGTAGCTACTGCAGAAAATTAATGCAAGTTATCAAAATAATGAAAATAAGCATCAAGTATTTCCTATTTCATTTAATTTAATTTCTTGTGGCTTTTTAATTAACTTTTCACATAACAAGAATGTCGCGCATGCATGCCTTCAATCTATATTAAGTTCAATTTATATAATCCGCCCAATTTCAAGCTGTATTTTGAGAAATTTTGGATTAGTCATGTTAACCAAGATTCTTCTTTTTGGGCAGATGGAATAATGTTAATAATTGGATCTATCTCTTGATTTTAGATACATAGAGCAATTTTTCAAAAGCTCCTCAAACACAATGATATTAACAGAATTATTACTACCAATATCTAGATAAAGCTTTAGACACCTAATGGTTATTAGATTTAATGAATACAAACAATAAAATGCTCATCACCTATCAGTCAACCATATTTTTAATGCCAAAAGCTATTAATGGAATAAATCAATATATATTATTAGATTGAGAACACGTTTTGATACCAGATTCTTCAGAAGAATCAATTTTACACGTAACAAACCAATTAAACAAACATAACCTACTAATTAACATAAATTAGCAAAACAGATCAAAATTTAATTTGAAATTTCTGACCTTGGGCCCCACCAAGCTGGCCAAGAGCCGAGACAAATAGCCGGTGAAGCTCAGGTGACCAGCACCTCCTTGCCTTCCTCTGCTGTTGCAGAGGCATTTGCAATCCCAGATTCCCTCCAGTTGAGACTGTCACTGGAGATACGAGGTCGAGGTCATCCCCATCGGCTCCCTTATATACCGACACCCGTCCAGTGGGGCCCCCACTTTTCATCGGGGGCGGCATCTGTGTGAAGCCAGGTAGCCCTATGGAGAGTTTATTCAGTCTCTGCTCCTCCTCTTGTTGTCTCTCTCCATTTGAACCCCTGGAAAATGGCCATTGGCTCGGAAACGGCATGAATTTGCCTTGATAACTGTTCGTCCATTTCTCTTCTCCCTGTTTTAAAACCAAAAGCGCATCAGAATATTTTTTTTAAAGAAAAAAAATTAACTTTTTTTCTTCTTCTGAATATCAAGTTCTCCAGTAAGAACTACACACCTCTAGTGAGGTCTTGTCTTGGCTGGAGGTATTAGAACTGGAGGGATTATCCACCCAAAGCTGAGCAGAGCTCAACCAGTTGATCTTCTCGGAGAGGCCGTCTTTTTCCGATTTAATCACCGATTTTTCAACTAATCCACTTTTCACTGGTGTTAATTCCTTCAATCTCTCTTCCTTCCGTCTTTCCATCTCCTCTTTGAACCCACCAATCGCTATTTTTTTTTTTTAAAAAATAGCAAGGAAAGGTAAATAAATATTCTAATTCTAACCCTTTGATGGGGAAAAAAAAGCTGGAAAAACCGAATTAAATCAGAGTCACTCACCATCGCTAAGAATCTGCATGGTGAGAGGAAGCTCACGCTTGAAAACCTCAATCTTATCCTTCTCTTCCTTCAAACTCTTCATGAGCTGCTCGATCTTCTCCTCTCCACTCTCTCTGATCAAATCGCCGATGGCCTGCATTGCATGCGGTCTCAGATTCAAATCCTGAGTCGAAATCGAACCCATCTATCCTCTCTTCCACCTTTTCCTCTATCCTTCAGATCTTCTCTCTCTCACTCTCTCTCTCTCTCTGTTTCTCTCTCACTTCAAGAAATGAGGATAAAACAAGTGAAGCGTCACTGGGTTTATATAGATGTAGAGAGAGAGGAGAGAATAATAGAGAAAGAAGAAATGGGGTCAGGTGAACCAGGGGAGAAAGATTGAACCGGGGAGGGGTAAAATTGGAAAGTAAAGAAAGTTGTAATAACGACAAATTTTAGCGGAGGCAAGGGCGATTCGTCGCGTACTTGCGTACTAATATGGGGGTCCGTTCACCGCCAGTAAAGATACCGCTTTCTTGTGGATGTGGTGTAGCGACTCGACTGGAAGGAATGGAATCTCTTCTTTTACCCCATTTCATCAATATAATTCCAGGCCATTCTTTATCCCTTTTTCACATAAGCCCTCACCAAATCCAATATAATATTAAAAGGATTTATGAACCTATATCTAGAGTGGAAAAAACGTGCGTGTCCGTGCTGTGTCGTGACTAACACGCCGTGACTTTGGTCTCGTGTCGTGCCGTGCCGTGACCAAGTTAATTTTTCACGTGCCGTGCCGTGATCAAAATGTCAAGGGGTGATCACGGCACGCAAATGGTCACACCACGTGAGTCACGCCGTGCCTAACGTGCCGTGACCATACGTGACTCGCGTGACCATTTAATCATAATTTAGGTTAGTTTATTCAAGATTCACCATTAAATCAATATCTAATGGTCATAATTACACGTGACTCGCGTGACTACGTACCATGCCGTGCCGTGACTAAATCTTTCACGTGTCGTGTCGTGCCGTGCCCAAGTTTCAAAAGATGAGCACGACACGCGAGTCACGGCACGTAACTGACACGCGTGCCGTGCCGTTTCGTGCCATAACCGTGTCGTTCCGTGACGGAGCCAGCTCCGCCGTGCCATTTTTCCCACTCTACCTATATCTACAGCCGTGTTATTTAATTTTGGTTGATACGGTGTATATTGTCCAGCAGTAGATAAAAATAAATATATACAACATTTCTGCCTACATATTACCTGTAAAACTTTACTACATTACATTTATATTCAAATAATTTATTATCTAAGGGTATGTAAGCATTTTTTCGTCATAATACTGAATACAGCAAGAGAGGTTATAATAGCAATTGTTTCATTTCATATCTAGCAATTGCGTGTCGCGCTTTTCTCGCCAACACGAGATTCTTCGCCTTGAGAGATGAGTCACATTTCCATGTATCTATAATTGTTGTAATTTATCTGTGCCAGTTTATTTTGCGTCAATCTTAATAGTGCAGAATATTTGCACATAGATAACTACACAGTTTTAGGTACAGAATGTTTGGATTCTGGGAGTTGGGTGGTGCGTAGGTATCAGTAATAAAGTGGGCGGATTCGTTTAGCCTGTTTTCAGGTATTTTCAAATAAACCCAATATTTTATTATATTTACATAGCACCTCTACGTTTTCCCCGAACCGTAATTTCTCGGATATTTAAACAAGCTTGAATTATATTTTGGGTGTTTGAAATAACTCTGAACTGTTGAAATAATGGTTATCAAGCAATACTTGAGGAAAATTGATATTTATATTGTTGGGTTTCATAATTTTTAAGATGTATAAAGTCATCAAGCATTTTTACATTGTTCAGTTTTATTTATGGATAAAAAATATTTTGTATTTTATTAATAAATTTTCAACAATGCGTGGGATATATATATAAAAAGAGAATGTTTTATTTCCCGCTCATATCTTCATTTTTAAAGTTCAAATAGTCGATCTCAAGTTTTTAACATGATCTTCATATTGATATGTGTTTGGAGACCAAATTTTTCATTTTTTGGAAATTTTTTACTATTTTTTTAGAATTTTTGAAAATCACAACTTTTCATTAAATAAAAAAATAATAAAAAATTCACAAAAAAAACTGATTTTCAAAAATTCTAAAAAAACAGTAAAAAATTTTCCAAAAAATGTAAAATTTGGTCTCCAAGCACATATCAATATAATGATCATGTTGAGAAATTTAGATCGACTGTTTGAACTTTGAAAATGGAGATATGAGCGGAAAGTAAAACACCCTATTTACTTCTCAAAGCACCGTAGCATTACTATATATATATATATATAATGGAAATGGCTGCGGTGCTACGCGTAGCATATAGCGCCTCCGTGCTACGGCTCAATTTTTGAGTTTTCAAAATTCTAACGGTCGATCCGAACCGTTCAACATGATCTCCATATGAATATATACTTGCAAACCAAATTTTATATTTTTTAGAATTTTTTTACTATTTTTTTAGATAGGTAGAAAATCACTTGATATGAATGGTACAAAATTTTCAGATCAAGTGATTTTCTACTTATCTAAAAAAATAGTAAAAAAATTCTAAAAAATGTAAAATTTGGCTAGCAAGTACATATTCATGTGGAGATCATGTTAAATGGTTCGGATCGACCGTTAGAATTTTTAAAACTCAAATATTGAGCCGTAGCACGGAGGCCCTCTATGCTACGCGTAGCATGCTAGCCATTTCCTATATATATATATATATATATAGGGATGGGCTATGGTGAGCTATGGAGTAAAACAAGTTTGTACTTTACGTCATATTTTCATCTTGAAAATTCAAACAACCGATCCGAACCGTTCAAGTTGTTCTCCATATTGAAATGTGCTTGGAGACCAAATTTTACATTTTTTGGAATTTTTTTACTATTTATTAAGCCACTTTGAAAATCGCTGATCCGGGTGAACAGTAGCAAAACAGTAAAAAATTCTGGACCAATGGATCAGCGATTTTCAAAGTGGCTTAATAAATAGTAAAAAAATTCCAAAAAATGTAAAATTTGGTCTCCAAGCACATTTCAATATGGAGATCATGTTGAACGGTTTTGATCGGTTGTTTGGATTTTCAAAATGAAAATAATGAGGCGTGGAGTAAAAACTTGTTTTACTCCATAGCTCACCATAGCCCATCCCTATATATATATATATAGAGAGTGACTAAGGTCAAAGTGGTAGTTCCTAGCCCCCGGTGCTACCAAGTCGTTTTCGGATTTCCAAAGTCCAAATGGCCGATCCGAACCGTTCAAGTTGTTCTCCATATTGAAATCTACTTGGAAACCAAATTTTACATTTTTTGAAATTTTTTTACTATTTATTAAGCCACTTTGAAAATCGCTGATCCATTGTGAATAGTAAAAAACAGTAAAAAATTCTGGACCAATGGATCAGCGATTTTCAAAGTGGCTTAATAAATAGTAAAAAAATTCCAAAAAATGTAAAATTTGGTCTCCAAGTAGATTTCAATATGGAGAACAACTTGAACGGTTCGGATCGGCCATTTGGACTTTGGAAATCCGAAAACGACTTGGTAGCACCGGGGGCTAGGAACTACCACTTTGACCTTAGTCACTCTCTATATATATATAGAGAGAGAGAGAGAGAGAGAGAGTGACTAAGGTCAAAGTGGTAGTTCCTAGCTCCCGGTGCTACCAAGTCGTTTTCGGATTTTCAAAGTCCAAATGGCCGATCCGAACCGTTCAAGTTGTTCTCCATATTGAAATCTGCTTGGAGACCAAATCTTACATTTTTTGGAATTTTTTTACTATTTATTAAGCCACTTTGAAAATTGCTGATCACATGGTCCAGAATTTGGTTGCACTGTTTTTACTGGACCATGTGATCAGCAATTTTCAAAGTGGCTTAATAAATAGTAAAAAAATTCCAAAAATGTAAAATTTGGTCTCAAAATTTAAATTTGAACTAATTGTATAAAGTCATCAAGTATTTTTATTATTTGATCAACGATAAACTATTGTGAAGTTTTATTTATGGATAAACAATATTTAATACTTGATTAATAGATGTTCAACAATAAGTGGGATATACCTAATTTAATGTACATAATTAATTACTTTATTAATTGTTCAGTTTTTATATATATTTTGCTGTTAGATTTTAGTGAACATTTATTTTTTCAATCTAATGTGTATTTTATTTCTGGAGTGAGTCGGGAATATAATCTTACTAAATCTGAGATTTCGATATACTACAATTTATCTTTTGTTTTGTTTATGTCAGTGTATTGAAATACGGTCTATACGGTCTAATATGCGGTTCCACATATGCAGCCGTATATTACTACCGCATACTTATATATATATATAGGATGGGCTATGGTGAGACGTGGAGTAAAACAAGTTTTTACTCCACGCCTCATTATTTTCATTTTGAAAATCCAAACAACCGATCCGAACCGTTCAACATGATCTCCATATTGAAATGTGCTTGGAGACCAAATTTTACATTTTTTGGAATTTTTTTATTATTTATTAAGCCATTTTGAAAATCGCTGAAACACTGGTCCAATTTTTTTTACTGTTTTGCTACTGTTCACCCGGATCAGCGATTTTCAAAATGACTTAATAAATAGTAAAAAAAATTCAAAAAATGTAAAATTTGGTCTCCAAGCACATTTTAATATAGAGATATCATGTTGAGCTGTTCGAATCAGTTGTTTGAATTTTCAAAATAGAAATATTGCGTGGAGTACAAACTTGTTTTACTTCACATCTCACCATAGCCCATCCCTATATATATTTTAAAATCCGCATATATAAGTTTGCATGAAAATCCGCATATGCGGTAATCTTTGGCATACCATATAAAAACAACATTTTAAAACATTAGTTTATATAGACTATTTTCTAACACGAGATAATAATAAAAAGATAACATTACTTGTCACTTTTACGAAACGACAAAAATTATTATCTTATCCATCTACTCTTTCGATATACCTAATGTAATGTACACAGTTAATTACTTTATCAAGTGATCATTTCTGAAAAAAAAATATAATATTTTTGTTAGGTTCTAGTTAATATTTATTTATGGAGTGAGTCCGAAAAATAATCTTAGTGAATCTGAAATTTACTTTTTGTTTATATAAACTATGTTTGACGGTGGGATAAAATATGAATATAAGAATAAGAAGATAACTCGTATCAGACTGATGGTACTATTTTGGATCATGACGTGCATATTTGTATCAATCTGAACCGTTCAATATGATCTTCTTATGAAAATGTACTTGCAGATCAAATTATATATATATTATTTAATTATAATGTTTTTACTATTTAATGTAGAAAATCACTTGATTAAAAAATCTACACTGGAGATATTAATCTACTGTACCATTCAAAAATAGTGATATTCTAGCTATCTAATAAATTAGTAAAGAAATTCTTAAAAATGTAAAATTTAGTCTTATGTACATTCTCATATGGAGATTATGTTGAATGATTCAGATCAACTTGATGCATAGTACAGATGATCAGTGTCAAAATGGTCTAGAAAATAACTAGGATTTAGCTTGGATAAGCCAAAAATCTTAGTTTTAATTAGTATTTTAATTAGTAAGAATACGGCAACTGCCGAAGTTTTGATTGATTTTGTAGGAATATGCAAAAAGGAAGGATTTTAGGCAAAAAAATAAAATAAAATAGAAGAAATCAAGCAAAAATGAGAAGATCAAACTCTCTAGTGCGAACCAGTACCTTGGATCGCACCTAAATGCGATCCAAGATCGAAAAAGCTGAAAATAGCCAAGTATAAAAGGCGAAAACTCTCTAGTATGACCTAACACTTTTGGTGCCACTTCAGCACGGACCATATACGGATATGGCTTTAAATTTTAATTATCCGTATCCGAATAAGTTGATATATACCATATAATTTAATATATATTATGTAAATATTTATGTATATATCTACGGATATCCGATATCCGATCCGTATCCGTACATATCAGTCAAATATCCGATCCGTATCGGTATCCGAAAAATCAAAATGGATACGGATATGATTTTACCACTATCCGATCCGTATACGATCCGTTTGCACCCCTATATGATTTTCAGTATAATTTAGAGTGAAATGTCATAACATTGTATAATTAAATCATATTCTCTGTGGAAAATTTTTATATAATTGACTCTTATTATATATTTGATCCTTAAATTTGACTCCACCTCTGTTATATTTTTATATCTTATTTATATAATCCTTATTATATATTATTATATCTTATTTATATTTTTTTTCGTTTCCACCTCTTATTATTGTGATTAATTTTGACATCAGATGGAGCCACAAAAGCAAGCATAACTCCATGTATTTTCTACGTTATTTGGCTCAGCTGAGAAGAATAAGATGCAGAAGAATAAGATAACATTATCTGCGTAATGACAATTTGTTACTCGAAAACGAAAAAAAAATATAAAATAATACATGAGCAGCAGTTTCTCTGGAGAAAAAAAAATGTTCTACTCGGAAGTGTCATCATTCAGATATTGGGCATTTTCGTCAGAAGAGAATCAGATTTCTCATTAAAAAAAGGCTTTTCGGAAAACGGACGGCCTCTGATTCAGATTCTGATGCTTCTTCTTTTTTCTCTGTAAATGAACAGAGCATATTTTCAGATGCTATACTGGCAAAAACATACCTGTTTCTCTGTAGAATAAATGGTGTGGCAATTTGTGGACACTCCCATTATGTTCCAATCATGTACATACGGGGGCGGTGGAGTCAGACTTTCTAATTATGGCTTGTGAACAAGGATCAATTATGTTTCTCTGTAGAATAAAATTTTC